>JARQOD010000001.1:701663307-701716995 GCA_033576555.1 Oophaga sylvatica
ATACATATATGTATATATATATGTCACAATGACATGTATATATATATATATATGTATTCTATGTGTGTATATTTTGTGTTTACAACGAAAGAAAGGGTTTTTTTAGTTGCGATATTTTGTTCCCATAGACTTACATGGGACTTCCGGTATCGGTATCGGGTATCGCCGATATTTTAGTGATATCGGCGATACCATTCCGATCCAATATTTTTGGGTATCGGAAAGTATCGCTCAACACTATTCACAAGACGACTTCACTGCACTCAAACAAGCAACACTTGCATTCAAATCAGCTATCACCTCTGCTAAACAGGCCTACTTTACATCCCTTGTATCTTCCTTATCCCATAACCCCAAACAGTTGTTCAATACTTTTAACTCCCTCCTCCGCCCACCACTGCCCCCTCCAACTTCCCCTAATCTCTGCTGAGGACTTTGCCATGCACTTCAAAAACAAGACAGACCAAACACGGCAAGTCTTTATTATTCAACCACCACAACCCCTTTGTATACCTGACCAATGGCCAAACCCCGTAACCTCCTTATCCAAAATCATGGAAGGGGAGCTTGCTCATCTTTTCTCCAAATCACACCTCACCACTAGGGTTGAGCATTCCGATACTGCAAATATCGGGTATCAGCCGATATTGGCTGTATCGGAATTCCGATTCCGAGTACCGATATTTTCGTCATATCGGATGCCGGAATCGGGATTGTCACTGTCACTGTCAGTGTCCGTCGGTCGGGTCTGTCAGGAGTCAGCGGCACTTACCCGGCAGAAGATCTCCGGCGGTCACATCCCGGACTGCTTCATGGCCGCCATCCTCTTCTCCCCGGCGGTCACATGCAGTTTCTCGCGATAACTGCTGTGACTGCTGGGTAATCGCGGCCGTAAAGCAGTCCGATGATCGTCACCGCCGGGGAAGCAGGTAATCAGCTGTGCTGCGTTGCGATGACAGGCTCTGCCTGTCATTGCGATGTAGCAGAGCTGGATCGTCGTGGGACTGTCGTTATTGGACTGCGTCGGACAGGTGGTATACTGTTGGTTTGTTTTTTTTTCTTTTTTTACAGGAGATCGATGGCGTCGCAGGAATGAGAGAGTAATAAAAAAAATGAAAACTGTGTTGTCTCTTTTATTTCATTAAAAGACTTTTTTCTTGCTGTGTCTTTTTTTTACACATTTAAAAACTTTGGGATTAATAATGGATCGGTGTCTTATTGACACCTCTCCATTATTAACCGGGCTTATTGTCACCGTGCAATCAACGGTGACATTAACCCCTTATTACCCCACTTGCCACCGCTACAGGGCAGTGGGAAGAGCCGGGTAAAGTGCCACAATTGGCGCATCTTTTGATGCGCCAAATGTGGGGCTGCTGTAGCCTGGTATTATCAGGCTGTTGAGGGCCAAAATCCATGGGCCTTGACAGTCTTTTAATACCAGGCCGCAGCAGTCTGCATTTTACTTGGCTGGCTAACAAAAATAGGGGGACCCCTACGCCGTTTTTTTTTGCGAGGGGATCCCCTATTTTTGTTAACCAGCCAAGCTAAGCAGACTGCTGTGGCCTGGTATTATCAGGCTTGCAAGGTCCATGGATATTGGATCCTTACCAGCCTGAAAAACCAGGCCTCAGCGGTCTGCTTCATCTGGCTGGTTAACAAAAATAGGGGGGACCCCACGCCAATTTTTTTCGAGGGGATCCCCTATTTTTGTTAATCAGCCAAGATATGCAGACTGCTGTGGCCTGGTATTATCAGGCTGGCAAGGTCCATGGATCTTGGCTCCTTAACAGCCTGAAAATCCAGGCCTCAGCGGTCTGCTTCATCTGGCTGGTTAACAAAAATAGGGGGGACCCCACGCCATTTTTTTTTCGAAGGGAACCCCTATTTTTGTTAATCAGTTCCCTCTGACGTCACTGATGGTGTCCCTGGCTGACCTGAAGTGAAAGTGGAAAGCAATCAATTAAGCTTTCCACTTCCTCTCCTGTCAGCCAGGAGAGGAGCTCATTCATTTGGGGGTTTACTGTGAGGCTGCAGCATTAGCTGCGGTCCCTGCAGTAAACATTAACCCTTTCTGAAGGATTACACCGTGGGACCTGACTGTGCATCGGATTGGTAAGAATAATTTTGCTTTATTATTTTATTTTTATTACAGGAAATGGTTTTAGCAGGTAAATAAAATATGGTCAAAAACTGTGTGATTATTTCATTAAACTTCTTTTTTATTAAAGTGTGTGTGTTTGATTTTTCTTCATACAATAGGATTAATAATTGATAGTTGTCTAATTGACAGCTCTCAATTATTAACCTGGCTTACAGTCACCTTTCAATTGCAAGGTGGCTTTAACCCCTTATTAACCCATTCGCCACCGCTACAGGGCAATGGGAATAGACGGGCAAAGTGCCAGAAAGGGCAAATCTAATTAGAGATTTGCCCTTTCTGGGGTGTCTGGGGGCAGATGTTAAGTAGCCGGGGGGGGGCAAAAAAAATGGTCCCTCTCTGGGCTATTATTATCTGCCCCACTCACTGGCTTTGTCTGTCTGGTTGCGAAAATAGGGCGGGAGCCCACGCATTTTTTTTCAGCAATTTTGCACCTCATATATATATATATATACATGTCATTGAATTTGTGACACATATATATATATATATATATATATATATATTTATAGTTCATACACTTCTACATAGTATAATAGCCGCTAATTCAATTGCCGGCTTTTGTGAAAATGCAGAACCCGACATGAAATGACACTTGGTGTACATAGGGTTAACCATGTCTTTTCATGTAGTTTGATATCTGATTTGCACAAACAATTACATGAGTGTAAGTGTGCAAAATTTCACACCTGTAGGGGTTAATAAAAGGTGTAAATTCGTAGCAAAAAAGTCTGGTTTTTTACAACGAATTTACACCTTTAATTAACCCCTACAGGTGTGAAATTTTGCACACATAGACTGATGTAATTGTTTGTGCAAATCAGATAGCAAAGGACATGAAAAGACATGGTTAACCCTATGTACACCAAGTGTCATTTGAAATGACACTTGGTGTACATAGGGTTAACCATGTCTTTTCATGTCGTTTGCTATCTGATTTGCACAAACAATTACATCAGTCTATGTGTGCAAAATTTCACACCTGTAGGGGTTAATTAAAGGTGTAAATTCGTAGCAAAAAAGTCCGTTTTTTTTACAACGAATTTACACCTTTAATTAACCCCTACAGGTGTGAAATTTTGCACACATAGACTGATGTAATTGTTTGTGCAAATCAGATAGCAAACGACATGAAAAGACATGGTTAACCCTATGTATACCAAGTGTCATTTCATGTCGGGTGCTTCTGTCTTTTCACAGAAGCCGACTTTACCCGGCAATTGAATCAGAGGATATTTTACTATGTAGAAGTGTATAAACTATACATATATGTATATATATATGTCACAATGACATGTTATATATATATATATATATTGTATTCTATGTGTGTATATTTAGTGTTTACAAGGAAAGAAAGAGGTTTTTTTAGTTGCGATATTTTGTTTCCATAGACTTACATGGGACTTCCGGTATCGGTATCGGGTATCGCCGATATTTTAATGGTATCGGCGATACCATTCCGATTCCGATACTTTTGGATATCGGAAAGTATCGCTCAACTCTACTCACCACTTGTGCACTCGACCCCATCCCATCCCACCTCCTCCCCAATCTCGCTATCACTCTTATCCCATCACTAACCCACCTCTTCAACCTATCACTAACTTCCGGTACCTTCCTTCTGCTTTCAAACATGCCACAATCACGCCTACCCTGAAAAAGCCAACCCTCGACCCAACCGCTATGTCCAGCTATCGCCCAATATCACTTCTCCCGTTCCAAACTCCTGGAGCAGCACGTCCACGCTGAACTTTCCTCCCATCTCTCATCTAACCTGCTCTTTGACAATCTACAATCTGGTTTCCGCACCCATCACTCCACTGAGACAGCCCTGACCAAAATTACTAACGACCTACTTACAGCCAAAGCAAATGGACAATACTCTATACTTCTCCTTCTAGACCTGTCCTCTGCTTTCGACACAGTTGACCACTGCCTCCTACTACAGATCCTCTTTTCCTTTGGCATCAAAGACCTCGCCCTATCCTGGATCTCCTCATACCTCTCCAACCGCACTTTCAGCGTCTCCAACTCACACACTACCTCCTCATCCCACCCTCTCTCTGTTGCAGTCCCTCAAGGCTCGGTTCTAGGACCCCTACTCTTCTCAATCTATACACTTGGCCTGGGGCAACTCATAAAGTCACATGGATTCCAGTACCACCTTTATGCCAATGATACTCAGATCTACCTCTCTGGCCCAGATGTCACCTCTCTGCTCTCCAAAATCACGGAGTGTCTATCAGCCATATCCTCCTTCTCCTCCCACTTCCTCAAACTGAATGTGGACAAATCTGAACTGATCATCTTTCCCCCATCTCACAGATCTTCCTTACCTGACCTATCTATAACAATTGACAACATCACTCTCTCCCCTGTACTGGAGGTCCGTTGCCTTGGAGTAACCCGTGACTCTGCCCTGTCCTTCAAACCCCACATCCAAACTCTCTCCACCTCCTGCCGCCTCCAGCTCAAAAATATTTCCAGAACCCGTCCGTTTCTCAACCCTCACTCTACTAAAATGCTTGTGCACGCCCTCATCATCTCCCGTCTCGACTACTGCAACATCCTTTTCTGTGGCCTCCCTGCTAACACCCTCGCACCTCTCCTGTCCATCCTTAACTCTGCTGCCCGACTAATTCATCTCTCTCCTCGCTACTCCTCCGCTTCTCCCCTCTGCAAATCTCTCCACTGGCTCCCACTCCCTCAGCGTATCCAATTCAAATTACTAATACTGACCTACTATAACCAGTCTCCTCCATATATCTCTGAACTAATCTCCCATATCTACCCTCACGTATTCTCCGATCCTCCCAAGACCTTCTCTCCTCCACACTTATTCGCTCCTCACCCAACCGCCTCCAAGACTTCTCCCGAATATCCCCCATCCTCTGGAATTTTTTGCCCCAACACGTCCGACTATCAACCACATTCGGATCCTTCAGACGGAACCTGAAAACCCATCTCTTCAGGAAAGCCTACAGCCTGCAATGACCCTGCTACCTCCTCACCACTACCTGAGATATCGCCTCAACCAACACCAGGACTGCTGCAACCCCCCAACCTGCTGTCTCCTTCCCCACCATCCTGTAGAATGTAAACCTGAAAGGGCAGGGTCCTCTCCCTCTGTATCAGTCTGTCATTGTAAGTTTGTTTACTGTAAGTGATATCTGTAATTTGTATGTAACACCCTTCTCATGTACAGCACCATGGAATCAATGGCGCTATATAAATAAATATTAATAATAATAATAAAAAAGTGCCCGCTTAACATTTACTAATGTCCCCTGAGTCCTCAATGTACAACTCCTCTATATACATTATGATGGGGCATCTGCTCCCCTATATACAGTATAATACACCCACAGTTCCTCTATACACAATATGTATACATTATATATACATTATGAAGGGGCGTCTGCTCCCTATATACAGTATAATACACCCACAGTTCCTCTATACACAATATGCACAAGGGGATTTGCTACCTTGGATCTAATCCTTATAAACAGGGAGGAAATGGTTGAGGAGGTAAGAGTGGCTGGGACCTTAGGAGGTAGCGACCATGCTATTTTAGAATTTTGGATAACTAGAGGGGAAGACCTATGAAGACTCAGACTTCAAGGTTAGATTTCAGAAAGGCAGATTTTAAGGGACTCAGAAAGAGAATCAGAGGGATCCAATGGCTGGATATCCTTAAGGACAAAAATGTCCAGGAAGGATGGGAAATCTTGAAAAATGAGATTCTCAAAGCACGATCATTACCAATTCCAAAAAGAAGGAAGAATAGGAAGCATTTAAGGAAACCAGGATGGATGAACACAGAACTTAAACACATGCCAAAAAGGAAGAAAGAAATGTTTATCAAATGGAAAGAGGGAGGCATATCTAAAGAAGAATATAATAATGTCTGCAGAACCTGCAGGGCAAGAATCAGATTAGCTAAAGCTGACAATTAAGGCTTGCAAGAGATGTCAAAAGCAATAAAAAAGGATTTTGGGGATATGTCAAAAGTAAAAGAAAAGTCAAAGATGCTATAGGATTTTTACAGGATGAAAATTATGAAATGGTAAGAAAGGATGTTGAGAAGGCCAAACTTTTAAATTCCTATTTTGCATCTGTTTTCTCTCAGAAAGGAAATGTAACATCAACTGATCTTCACTGTCCTATTAAGGGAATAGAAGAATCCAGGATATCCTATAAACAGAAAAATAGTGAGGAAACACTTAGCTAACATAAATGAATTCAAGTCTCCAGGTCCAGATGAATTACACCCAGAGTACTGAAGGAGATAGCAGAAGAAATTTTTGAACCACTCTCCATAATCTTTGAAAATTCTTGGAGAACAGGAGAAGTCCCAGAAGACTGGAGAAGAGCAAATGTTGTTCCTATCTTCAAAAAGGGGAAGAAGGTGGACCCAGGGAACTATAGGCCGGTGAGTCTGACATCTATACCAGGAAAGATCTTTGAACAAATTATTAAACAACATGTATGTAAGTACCTGGACAAGAATGAAGTGCTTAACCAGAGTCAGCATGGGTTTGTAACTAATAAATATGTCAGACTAATTTAATTTCCTTCTATGACAGAATCACTGACTGGGTGGATCAGGGAAATGCTGTAGATATATTATATCTTGACTTCAGCAAAGCATTCGACAAAGTATCTCACACAATCCTTATTGAAAAAATGACTACGTTTGGAATGGACAAGGCAACTGTTAGGTGGATTCATAACTGGCTTAGTGATAGGACCCAAAGAGTGGTAGTAAATGGCTGCACATCCAGTTGGAAGAATGTATCAAGTGGGGTACCACAGGGCTCTGTCTTGGGCCCTGTATTGTTCAACATCTTTATCAATGATTTAGATGAAGGAATTGAGGGTAAACTGATTAAATTTGCTGATGACACAAAGCTAGGAGGGATAGCTAATACTAGAGAAGAGAGAGAGAGGATTCAAAAAGATAAATAAACTGGAGCAGTGGGCAGCAACTAACAGAATGGTTTTTAACAGGGAAAAATGCAAAGTACTACATCTGGGAAATAAAAATGAAAAAAGCATATACAGAATGGGAGGAATAGGGCTAAGCAACAGCACATGTGAAAAAGACTTGGGTATACTAATAGATCACAGACTGAGCATGAGTCAACAGTGTGATGCAGCTGCAAAAAAGGCAAATACAATTCTGGGATGTATTAACAGAAGCATACAGTCTAGATCACGTGAAGTCATTATTGCCCTCAACTCCTCTTTGGTCAGACCTCATCTGGAATACTGTGTCTAGTTTTGGGCACCACATTTTAAAAAAGACATCAACAAACTGGAGCAAGTTCAGAGAAGAGCGACCAGAATGGTGTCCGGTCTGCAAACCATGTCCTATGAGGAACGGTTATAGGATTTGGGAATGTTTAGCTTGCAAAGAAGAAGACTGAGAGGAGACTTAATAGCTGTCTACAAATATCACAAGGGCTGTCATATTGTAGAAGGATTATCTTTATTCTCATTTGCACAAGGAAAGACTAGAAGCAATGGGATGAAACTGAATGGGAGGAGACACAGATTAGATATTAGAAAAAACTTTTTGACAGTTAGAGTGATCAATGAGTGGAACAGCCTGCCACGAGAGGTGGTGAGTTCTCCTTCAATGGAAGTCTTCAAACAGAGGCTGGACAGACATCTGTCTGTGATGATTTAGTGAATCCTGCTTTGAGCAGGGGGTTGGACCAGATGACCAGGAGGTCCCTTCCAACTCTACCATTCTATGATGTTCCACAACTGCCCTCTACACAGTATGATGGGCCCAAAGCTCCTCTGTACACAGTATGATGGGCCCACAGCTCCTCTGTACACAGTACGGTGGTTCCACAGCTCCACTATATACAGTATGGTGGTCCGACAGCTCCCCAATCACAGTATGGTGGTTCCACAGCTCCACTATACACAATATGGTTGTCCGACAGCTCCCCAATCACAGTACGGTGGTTCAACAGCTCCACTATACACAGAACGGTGGTTCCACAGCTCCACTATACACAGTATGGTGGTTCTACAGCTCCCCAATCACAGTATGGTGGGCCTACAGCTCCCCAATACACAGTATGGTGGGCCTACAGCTCCACAATACACAGTGTGGTGGTCCGACAGCTCCCCAATACACAGTATGGTGGTCCGAAAGCTCCGCTATACAGTATAGTATGTAGTATAGTATAGTATATAGTATGAAGGGCCCACAGCTTCCCTACACATAGCATGATGTCCCCACTGCTTCCCCAAAATACTGAATAACGAATCCCACTGTAGCCCTCAGACTGTATGACGGCCCCCCGCATTAGTCCCCAAACTGTATAATGGTCCCCGAATTAGTCCCCAAACTGAATAATGGCCCCCGCATTAACTCCCAAACTGTACAGTATAATGCTCCCCCACATTAGTTCCCAAATTGTATAATGGTCCCAGCATTAGTTCCGAAACTGTGCAATGCCCCCCACATTAGCCCCCACTCTGTATAATGACACCCGCACCTTAGCTCCCAAACTGTATAATGGCACCTGAATTAGTCCCCAAACTATATAATGGCCTCCCGCATTAGCTCTCAAACTGTATAATGACCCCTGCATTAGTCCACAAGTTATATAATGGCTGCTGAAATAGTCCTTAAAGTGCATGAGGACACCCACACAGTTTTGGGGTCCCTCACACTATGTATAAGGTTCCCCCATTGTTTGATGCCCCCACACCAAACCACAAGTTTTAATTTAAAAAAAATCATATACTCTTGTAACTCAGGATCCAGCGGCAAGGCAATGTGCTATAACAGCACCGACTCCAGCACCAAACGTCAGAGTCCGGGCGCAGCGCAATTACGACACTGCGCCAGAACTCTGAGGTCCCCAGCATGCATTGCTCTGTAGAGCTGAGGCATAAAACGATCTGACGTCTACAGAACAGAGAGTGGTAGTGCCGGAAGAACGTGTCTCCCTGCTCTACCGCAGGGCTTAACTGTGTATGCGCATTATACATGCTGATTAATTACCGTAAGGGCAGTGTAGCTCTGGATAGGCCCCCCTGAGAGCGGGGGCCCAGGACAACCGCACAAGCTGCACCCTGGTAGTTACGCTACTGTATACTGTGGCTACAGACATCAGATATAAGAGCAGTCACATATTACCCTGTATATGACATCCGATGTCTGCACACATAGTATATTATTTCCCTAATATATCCTATACTATGTGTACAGACATCAGATGTTATATACAGTGTGATATGTCATGCTATATATTACACTATTACTGCAGACATCAGATTTTATACCATCGCATATTACCCTGTAAATAATATGAGATGTCTGTGCACATAGCATAGGATATGTCAGTGACATATTCTCCTATACACTGTATGTACTAAGTGCACTGTGTATGCACTGATCACTCCTGGACCTGGCTACCGGCCATACATGATATAACATATGGTGGCTGTATATATTATATGCAGTGTATGATGTCCTGCAGCCAGGCTCAGGAACAGTCAGTATGACCCTGTATACAGCTGACTGCTGTGAGACTGGGAGTCATTGCTGCAGCTTGATCTTACACACAGATCGGGTGACACTGGAGCCGATGACGCCACTGACAGTGCGACCTGATCTGTGTCAAGCTTCAAGCTGGGCAATAGATCATCTCGCCATGCCTCAGAGTGACTGCAGACATCACGACAAGGAAAGATCCGACCCTGTTAGGCTGTGGTTCCACGATCCGGAACCACAGCGCTTTGGACGGAGCGGAAAGTCCGCTCCGCCCAAAGCCCCGCCCCCTAGTGAACACGCAGTCAATCCGGATGTGTTCATGGAACACATCCGGAACACATGTGGAATGACCGCAGGGCTACACAGGCCTGTGTTATTTCCCTTGCGGCGACGCAGCGTCGCCGCAAGGGAATAGGACATGCTGCAGTCTAAAAAGACGCGCCGCATGTCCGTTAACGCAGGTCTTCCACCTGCGTGTTTTTAAGCATAGTGGAGACAGGATTTCTTGAAATCCCCTCCACTATGCTGTAACATCTGGATGCTGCGTGTTTGACACTGCGCCTGCGCACAGCGTCAAACACGCAGCAATTACTGAAGAATTCCGGATCGTGGAAACACACCCTTAGAGACCTCCGGCCCCTTGCTCTGCTGACTTTATCACAGAAGCTCCTCTCAGCCCGGCTTGCAGGTGACGTACACTCTCACATCATGCAGTGTGTGTGCAATACTGGGATGGCGGCACTTGTACAACTCTATGGTACAGTACAGTGTCGGCCGGGAGGCCTAAATCGTCTGCACAGGGAACTGCACAGCACCCCCTGCTTGTGTACACGATCCACAGCGCCGCCCCTGGTTCCTGCTGGTTTCATCAGTGCAATGTGATTGTGTGTGCAAGCAAACTAATGCTGCCGGGCGTGCTGCATCAAACACATTTTTCAATAACTGATTGTAGCTTAGTACATTCCAGCCTTTGACAGGTATCATTTCCATTTCAACTATCAGTGGTTTCATTGTTATGGCAGACTAATGTACTCTGACTGCCTATATCCACCACTAAATGGAGAAAAAGGTATGGATGGGGCTCAATGAGTAACTTTAGTATACTGCATTAAGTTTGCTTTAGTGACCGCTTCGGATGTGCAGAATTACATAGTTAAATGATTTTTAACTCCTTCATGACAGGCGTCGTACTAGTACTCTGCATGTTAAGTCCCTCCCTTTGATGTGGGCTCAGGCAGGGAGACCACATCTTTCCCGTTACATGTCAGCTGACATGTGCCCGGGACAGTCACGGGTGGAATCGCAATCCACCCGCGGCTATTATCCCGTTAAATGCCACTGTCAAACTCTGACAATGGCATTTAATATGCGATCACGGCAATCGCGCTGGAAATCCTCCCATCTATGACCCCGTCACGTGATTGCGAGTCACCGATAGATTGGCATGACAACCAGAGGTCTCCTGGAGACCTCTATGGTTGTCACTGTCGGATTGCTGTGAGCACCGCCCGGTGGTCGGCGTTCATAGTAAGTCAGCAATTTTGCTGTATGTAGCAGAGTCGATCGGGTTATGGCAGCTTCTAGTCTCCCATGGAGAATATTGAAGCATGCCAAAAGTAAAAAAAAAGTTTTTAAAAATATTTTAAAAAAAAAGTTTAAATCACCTCCCTTTCGCCCCATTCCAAATAAAATAATAATAAAAAGAATAAACCTACACATATTTGGTATCGCCGGGTTCAGAATCGCCCGATCTATCAATATAAAAAAAAAATTAATCAGATCGCTAAACATCGTAGCGAGAAAAAAGTTAACATGCAAGAATTACGGTTTTTTTGGTTGCTGCAACATTGCATTAACATGCAATAACAGACGATCAAAAGATCGTATCTGCACCAAAATGGTATCATTAAAAACATCAGATCAGCACGCAAAAAATAAGAACTCACCCAACCCCAGATGACGAAAAATTGAGACAGTACGGTATCGAAAAATGGTGCCATTTTTTGGGGGGAGGTTTTTTTTCACTACTTAAATAAAAAAGAACCTAGATATGTTTGGTGTCTGTGAATTCATAATGACCTGGAGAATCATAATGACAGGTCAGTTTTGCCATTTGGTGAATATGGTAAAAATAAAATCCAAAATAACAGCTGTAGAATTGCACTTTTTTGCAATTTTTGCAATTTCACCGCACGTGGGATTTTTTTCCCGTTTTTGAGTACACGATATGGTAAACCCAATGGTGTTGTTCATGAAGGGGCTAAATCTATTTCTATACAGGAGGTTTGAACCTCTGCTTAGGAAAAAACAAAACTAAACTTTACAGACAGTTATTAAAAAAAATGTTAAAAACAGAGTTGTACATGTGTTTAAATGGGTTTTCCACCCTCTTTTTAATCAAATTTGGCCCCAGAATGATATTCAAAAGAAAAAGAAGGAAGAAAGGAAAAAAGGGTACTTGTCTATCAAATACACACTGATCCTATACTGATGGGTGGGTGAAGGCATGTGACTAATGCTCCCAAGCAGTGGCCATAGTGGTGACCATCAACCATCGCATCACCTCTGATCCATATGACTGGCCGTCACACTCACATGTCTATATGATAGATGGAGGATGTACAGAGCAGAATGTCTGGGTCTCCACAAAGGTCTTTTACTGGTCACATGCACATTCCTGTTTGAAGAGAATACTGACCGGAGAGGGACAATATGTAGCAACAGGAGAGATGTGGAGTTTTATTACATCATTCTGGGACCTAATTTAGAAAAAAAAACATGTAAAAAAGGTACATTTCCAGATATTTGCTGAAGTATTCAAGAAAGGCACTTCAAATTATAAAAGGGTATTCAATGGCGAAATAGAGACTGTTTGTGTCAATACAGTTCTATAACTTATATTCTGCAGTAAAAGGATCTGAAGGTAACACATGTTCCAAGACGTTCAGACTTGGCTCCTCCTGCAGTTCCTACTGTCTCCAGCACGTCACATATAATACAGTCACATATAATACAGCCACAGATAATACAGCACAAGCTTCATATAAGAGCTTCCTGTATCATCTGCTCTCCAGACACCACTTACATCAGAGCTACAATGAAGAACAGTCACATTGTCTGCATTTTACTGCTTCTCTGCTCCGGTAAGAAGGACGCTGGTTTATTCTGTATGTAGTGCCAAAAATATGACTATGGTATTATTATAACTAGTTGTTTTTAGGTCCAGATAATTATCTCATGTAGTAAAAAAGGTCAGGTAATTCATAAAAGTAATGATTATATATGTTCTTTTCCAGGACACGTTATCGGAGATTCCATTGAACCAATGAATTCACAGACATTGACTGAAGAAGGGAATAACGTCACTCTCTCCTGCTCCTATAAAACTTCAAACAACTATGCTTACTATTTGTACTGGTATCGCCATTATCCTGGATCAGCCCCACAATACATAACACGTAGAATTAGTAAAGGTGCCACCGGTGATTCTGATCAGGGGAGATTCACATCTGATGTGACATTAAACTCTACAGAACTGGTTATCAGAGATGTGAAGACAGAGGACTCGGCCACCTATCTCTGCGCTCTGCAGGATGCACAGTGTGACACATCTCACCTCTGATCTTACTCTAATCCCACTGACAGTTTGTGAAAACAGAACCAGTGATTCTATAAGTTGCTTTCATTGTCTATTACTTCATCTTCAAGTAAATACAATCAGGTATACAGGTATAACAGGGCTGAGCTTGTCACTAAAACTATAACCCATAGAACCAAATCTATTGCAAAGATTATTCTGACCTTGAAGACATTGGCATAATTAGTATAAATATTTACTTCTGGGAAACCCATAAAGGCAATTCAGTAAGTATGCTTGTATTTTTCTGATTATTCAAAAGACCTACCAAAATATTGGCAGGTCTTTTGAATCATGATGACTGTAGAGAAATATTTATAAATGATCTAATTTTTAACATTGGGGACAAGACAGTTAAAAAGATACATAAGTCATAATAGATAAATGAATAAATTCCTGATATAACCATGTCACGTCTAATCCACTAGTTGGCTTTCTCTTTGCTACAATATTATAATTCTCCACAAGATGGCAGATTTCTACTTCTGCTGGAGTCAGAACATAGAGAAGCACAGAGAAGCTCCAAAGTGGTCCACTCCCCCACCAGTGTGATTCCTACGTTAGTGTCTTCATGAAGCCTTTCATTTTCAAAAGAGTCTCTGTAAAACAAGATTTGGAATTGGGCTAGTTGCTGTAGCAAATTGACAAATTATTTTCATAATATTTAAAAGTGAAACTTTTTAACTTTTTAGAGCTTCAGTTTCACATACAAAATATATAGAAAATTAATTCACGCACCTATTACCATTCCTTAATGAACTTCAAAAACTCAGGACCTCAGGTTTGCAAATACTAATAATCTTCATTTATATGGGCCTAAAAGTGTTAAACACATCAAAATCTAAACACATCTCTAATACTGTACAGGTATAACATTATAATGTTTGAAATGTGCAAGACAATAGTTTTTTTTTACCTAAAATGCAATATACAAACTTGCAGGTATCTCAAACAGTCTAGAGTTCTTATTTGAGTTAACATCCAACATTCCTAGTGTTTTAAGGTGTCTTTGTCCAATTAAAACATATTGATGACTTATCCATGAAATTGCTTATCAATAACAGATTGATGGGCATCCGATCCTAGGATCCACCATGATCATTTGTAGAGCCCAGCTGCGCTTGGAATCTCATTTCCCAGAGGGATGCACCGAAGGTAATGACCACTAGAGGACCCAATATGCATACACACATCTTCACAAATCCCTAGAGCCACCAGAGGGAGCCTTTTTATAGTATATAAGGATGGTGAAGCCACAGAGTTTAGGTTAGTTCTCTCCGAGGAGAGGAGAGTTGTTAGTTCTCTTGGAGAGAAGCAAGTAGAGAGTTAGCTCTAGGAGCAAGCACAGATCAGTTAGTCTGCAAAGCCAGGTGCAGGACAGATGGAAAGACTGATGCAGCTCCAGGCAGAGCTTGGAAGTAAGAGAGAGAGAGAACAGCAGTTGTTGAAAGAGCCTGAAATCTGCAGCTCCAAGCTTAGTTCAAATGTGTGGAGGCTAGTACAAGTGGAAAGGAAGCCACTCCAGCCTAGTCAGAACTGAGTCAACCGAGTGCAGTTCAGTGAGCAAGCATGCCGACGCTTTGAGAGCGGTGAAGAAAGAGAGGGAGCAGCCACCTACGGCCAGAGTGTGCTTATGTGAGGGTTGAGTAGGACGAAAGGCGAGTGGAAGAGAAGAAGAGAGTGACAGAGGTGGAAATAGCATTGATAGCTTACCTCTACTCTGAATAACCGGACACCGGGTCCGAGCTTGCTGGATTCTTCACGACCAGTAGGAGATACCGGAGACCCTGCGGGACTACAAGTCGCAGGGGCCCATAAGTGTTGATACGTAACTGGGTCAGGAAGACAGGAGTCTGGCAGGATCCGCCATTAGAGACAGTGTTTTTCCAAGAGAAGGCCCTACCACAAGGTCAGCCGGGCGTAGAGTTGGAGACAGACTCAGACCTAGTTTCACACAGGTCAGAGACTCACATTATAGAAGTAAGGAGGCCCTACACCTACTCAGTGGGAAGAACTGGACGTGCATCCTTCACCCTGCCAGTATCCTGGGATGTGCCTGCAATTCCATCAGTAAAGGTACAGAAAGAGACTTTTGTGTGTGTGTTCACATTATTACTCCTATGGCCGAGCTCCCCTCCTCCATTCTGCACCCCTACACAGCTTAATTACCATGAAGGTCCTCAGCCTTGCCTGTGGAAGGCTTAACACCTTGCTGCCTAATACCAACCCTTCAGTGGATCAATACAGCAGCGCTTGTCACCCTGACCAGGAACCACAGGTGGCGTCACAAACATTCTACAAACACTTTAATCCCCTGTAAATATCCCCCTTTTCAGTGAGCGCCCAGGGCCACGGACCGAGCTGTGTCGCCGTGACATCCCTCATAGAAGTTAATAGGCTCGGTGCCGAGTACCCCATGGCCTCACATTTGTTGCGGTTGCCGGATGTATGTCACACCCATGGATCGTGGACCCTTGTACTATGACAGCTGACCCCAAGGGTCAGGATTGCAGTCACAGGCACGGACTCGGAGTCCTAGAGGGGATGGACACTGGTGCTGGTTCAGTCCATGCGATTCTGGAACCTAGACAGGACGAACACTGGTGCTACTTCAGACTATGCAGATTCTAGAACACTAGATAGGATGGATACTGGTACTCGCAGTCACTGGCAACACAGGATTTGGAATCACCGGTATCCAGGATATCGAGCCTGTTCAAACGGGTATCCTGGATGTCAAGCATTTTCAGATGAAACAGTATAGGGCTCAGCCAGAACTAAATGTTCGGATGACACAACTAAGGATTAAGTTCTGATTCAGACAGGACAAGTTCAGCAATAGGTCAAAGTTCAGACAGGATGGGTCCAGCAATAGGTTCAGGTTAAGACAGGACGGTACTTGACTCTGGATCAGATAGGACGGTTCTGGTTCAGGATAAGACAAGACGGTAGGACAAATACAGCAATAGGTTTAGGATCATACTAGGTGAGTTCAAGGTTCAGGCAGAAAGGATTCAGCTATAAGTTCAGTTTCAGACTGGGCCAGGCTCAAAAACAAGCTCAAGTTCAGGCTAGTTCAGGTTCAGGAATAGGTTCAGGGACCTGACAACAAACTAGTGGGAATTAACTCAAGCTAAATACCGTACTAAAGAGAGTATTGTACAGGCACCTCACTACAGGGGAAGATGCCTTAAATACCAGATGCCTCCCAGCTATTGACTGGGGATAATCCTGAGTGTGTTTGCTGTTCCCTTAAGAATAAGAGAGCATGCAGGCACCCTAATTTCTCTGACAGAAGACCTGCATGCTGTTCACGGGCCTTAGGAGTAGGAAGCCATGGCAGGACAGGTAGATGCCGCTGAGCAGCCGAGGTGGTAAGTATGTCAGCATCCCTGCCTCAGATCATAAAGGGCAGGCCGGCAATGGCATTACAGTACTCCCCTTATGCCCCTCTTCTTCAAACCCTCAAGGAATCTCTGCAGAAGTGGGCCACAAATATTCTTCTTGAACTCTTATGATTTCTCTTCGATGCCAGATCCTCCTCAGACCACTATGGTAGAAAAAATGTTTTCAACTTCATGCTTTTGTAGCACAGGAGCAGAAGAGAAGATCTCTTTTAGGAAAAAAATTGAACATAGCTTCTCTGGATCCATCTTCAATTCGGTGTCAAAGATTATATGTTCTTGAGGGGGTGAGGATCCCGGACGCAGGTCAATGGAACATCATACGATCTGTGTGGAGGCAATGTTTCATGGATTTACCACAACAGAAAGGAGGCAGAAGACGGCGCTATCTGATTTCTCTCTTCTCCTGCACTGATTAGAAGCACTTCACCTTAATATTAAACCCTTAACGTCCAAGGATGGACATAGTCTGTCATGGCAGGATGTCAGTTCCCGTGCCATGACGGACTATGTCCGTCCTGCATTTAAACTGTCACTGCATGTAAGCACTGACAGTGACAGCTGAGAGGCACAGGAAGATGTGTGGTGACCCTTGCCATCGGTTCCCGCACCCACAACGCTGTGATTGGTCAGTCAATCTGACTGACTGATCACAGCATGATAAGGCAGGAGATGCTGAAATTTCAGCATCTCCGCCCGGTCCGTACAGGAGCTCAGCGCTGCGGTGGCTGAGCTTCCTGCACTAACAGCCAGGAGGGAGAGCTTTCAATGGGGAGGGAGAGGTTTGGGGGCTCCCTCTGCCTTCTGATCTGCATCCCCGCGATGTAATCACAGGCAGCAGTTATCCCGATTGCTTGTGCACCTTATATATATTTTTTAAATAATCTTAATGAAAATGGCTCCAGCAGTTGAGTCTGCACAGTAACATCTAACGAGTTCCGATAGATGCTACTGCGCAGGTTCCACTGGCGTCATCTTGATGAAGCCTAATTTTTTTTTCTCTACCAAGATGGCGGCAGAGGCAGCACCTGAGCAGTAGCATCTATCGGAGTGCGATAGATGCTACTGCGCGGGCGCAGACGTTGGCGCCATTTTGATTAAGATAATTTTTTTTTGTTCAAACAAAACTTTATGTCTAAATATAATGAAAATATGCATATTATCTACCGTATCATACTACATGCCTGGTGAATGTGTTTTGTTTTATTTTTTTCAAACCATTTTATATTCAGTATAGAAAATAGGGGGCAGATCACTGAGGGATCAGTGACCTGTCATAAGCCATACCAATGAATATTTAACCCCTTCCTTACCGATGACGGGATAGTACGTCATCAGTAAGGATCCCCTGCTTTGAGGTGGACTCCGGCGGTGAAAAGGATTAACCTGATCGCTAAACGGCGTAGTGAGAAAAAAATTAAAAACGCCAGAATTACGTTTTTTTTGTCGCCGCGACATTGCATTAAAATGCAATAACCGGCGATCAAAAGAACGTATTTGCCCAAACGTGGAATCATTTAAAATGTCAGCTCAGTGCGCTAAAAATAAGCCCTCAATCGACCCCAGATCACGAAAATTGAGACGCTATTTGTCTCGGAAAATGGCGCAATTTTTTTTTTTTGGCAAACTTTGGAATTTTTTTTCTCCACTTAGATAAAAGAGAACATAGAAATGTTTGGTGTCTACGAACTCATAATGACCTGGAGAATCATAATGGCAGGTCAGTTTTTGCATTTAGGGAACCTAGCAAAAAAGCCAAGCAAAAAACAAGTGTGGGATTGCATTTTTTTTGCAATTTCACCGCACTTGGAATTTTTTTCCCGTTTTCAAGTACATGACATGGTAAAACCAATGGTGTCATTCAAAAGTACATCTCGTCCTGCAAAAAATAAGCCCTCAATTGGCCATAGTGATGGAAAAATAAAAAAGTTATGGCTCTGGAAAGAAGGGAGCGAAAACGAAAACAAAAAATCGAAAAAAGCTCCGGGAGTGAAGGGCACAGCACCACATAAAGATCTCAAAAAAATCTCATTAATTGAAAACTGCAAATAAAGATTAAACAACAAAGACAATTCAGATTTCATCAAACATGGTATCATTTTCATCAGTATAACGTCGCCAACCTGACATTGTCTGTAGTTTATTCAGCATAATCCTGCTGACAGATCCACCTTAAGGTTTATTCCTAAGAAAAATCAAGTTATCCCATGTCTTGTAACTAAGCTGATTACTAGGGATCTGACTACTGGGATTTCCTAGCAATCTCAAGATCAGATCTTCGGAACTCTGAGAATGGGACTCTGCAGCCCCATCTTGAATGGAGCAGAGGTACACATGCAAGACATCAGGTCTATTCATTGTCTATGGGACTGCCGAAAAAAAGCTTTGACTGCCAGGAACAGAAACCCCAATCAAACCCATCTTTAAAGGATACCAAACCACTCTCTTAGGCGGGATCACACATGCGACGAAGTCGTCCGACACTCGCATGTGAAATCAAGCTCTGGCGCCAGCACTCGGGAGTGGGGTGCGCGGCTGCATGTAGTTCTATGCAGCCGCTCGCTCCACTCCACTTCCAGAAACTTGAGAATGGTGACGGGACCAGCAATGACTACTCCCGGTGGGCCCATGATTAATAAGCCATCTGGAATCCAAGGATCTCAAACCAGAAGAAACTCATCCTACACCGCCAATGTGACCCAGGACACACATTTCTAAGCATTGGTGCAGGTTCAGCAATGAGAGTGTCTTACACAGTTTGAACTGGGCATACATATGGGTGACCATTACTTGTGAGGGTCCAGGATCATTATAAAATAATTGCCCCATACAATGTAGTACAGAGGGATTTATAGGCTGTTGAGAAATAGCCTTGGTTTGCTACTGAGTAAAGCTGTCCAAGAGGCTGTGGGCTCACTTGAAATAGAATTCCCTAATCCAGCTCATATGATTCCTTGCCATCCTCATGGTGCATGTGAGCCGCCCTCCCAGGGCAGTGGGGGTACTTGGATCCGAGCCTATTAACTTCTATGGGGGATGTCACGGCAACACAGCTTGTTCCGTGGCCCTGGGTGCTCACCATAAAAGGGGGGATATTTACAGGGAAATAAATGTTTGTATGATGATTCGTGACGCCACCTGTAGTACCTGGTCAGGGGGACCAGCGCTGCTGTGCAGGTCCTCTGGAAGGCATGGTGTTGTGCAGCTAGATGTTAGGCCTCGTACAGGTGAGGCTGTGTCCTTCCTGGGCAGGTAGATGTGTAGGGATGCAGGACGGAGGGAAACCCGGCAGGGTAGGGACAAGATGGTGGACACACACACACAAGTCTCTTTGGTACCTTTACTGAAGATGTTGCAGGTACAACCCGGAGCACGATAGAGTGAAGGGTGCACATCCAGATTCTCCCACTGAGTAGGTTTAAGGCCTCCTTGTTCCTTGCCTTTCAGTAATGAAGTTCTGGCCTGCATGTAGCTGGGCCTAACTTAGTCTCTGTCCTGCGCCTGGCTGACCTTGTGGTTGGACCTTCTCTTGAAGTACACAGTCCCTGCTTGCAGGTACCTACTTACCGGACTCCGTCCTCCTGGCCCTGTTACGTGTCAGCTCTGTGGTGCTCCTGGGACCTGTAGTCCTCCAGGAACTCCGGTGGACTTCTACTGGGTCGTGGAGATCCCTGTAGGCTCGGACCCGGCGTCCGGTATATGCTTGCTGGGGTGAGCTGATTAGGCTCCTCTGCCCCTTACCACTCTCCGCTTGCCTTCGGCCTACTCTGGCCCTCACACGATTATACACACTGGCAGTTGGTGGGCTGCCTCTTCTGCCGCTCTCAGAGCGTCGGCACGCTTCTAGCTCTTTACTGAACTGAGCTGAACTCACTCTGCTGCAGACTGCAGCCTTCTGCCTTTTGCTCAACTCTGCTGAGCTGCACTACTCTGCTCCACTGAGCTGCACTTCTCACTCTGCACAGAGCAGAACTCTGAGCTGAACTGAACTCTTCCTATCTTCACCCTCCTTTTATATGCCTATCAGGCTCCCTCTGGTGGTCTTAGGGGATGGGTGAAGGTGTGTGTATGTATAGTGAGACCTCTAGTGGTTGAATCCTTCATGCACCCTTCTTGTATTTGTGAAACCGAGCGCAGCTGGGCTGAACACATGCCTCTTCATCAATCAGGAACATCTGACCAGTAGCATACGCCTCCTTGCACCATGACAAAATCTCAGTATTGCCTTAAATTTTTTTGAATTTTCAAAGTGATTATGCCACTTTTTTGGCATAAAACCTTTCATGAATAGGGCTTATGACCCAATCCATGGACGCTTCATAATAAGGGTTTGCACAGTCATCACTAGCCGATGCCCAAGATGGTGATCAAACTGCTTCTTGATTTAAGGCAAGAGCTGGCCACCCTCACCACTATTGCCAACTGGGGGGATTTTAGGACTCAATATGGAGAGACAGACCAGCCTCCAACACACCCAAGGTTCCAGAATGGCTGCCAGCAATGTGTCAGATAAGTGTTGATTGGCAGCTCTCTGTAGAGCCTGGGTAAGTCACTCCACACTCTCTTCTCTTACCTCGTGCATCAGCTGGACCAGTAGTGTATTAGCCATTGCTGCTAAGTCACTCTGATATGACATCTTCACAAATCACTTCAGGAGTAGAAAAGAGAATACTACTTGGCCTGCCTGACTTAATAATCCCCAAACCACCTGACCTAAGGATTTTTTTCAAATGAAGGACTTTCTACTTGTGGTGTGTTTATTAACCGTATAACTATAGGATTAGTAAAGGATAGGTGTTTTATAGACACCTCTCCATTACTAAGCCGTGGGCTTGATGTCACCAGACAATACAAAGATGACATCCACCCCAAAAATATGAACCCCACTTGCCACCGCCACAGGTCAAGTGGGAAGAGCTGGGCAAAGCACCAGAATTGGTGCATCTAATAGATATGCCTTTTCTGGGTGGCTGTGGGTTGCTATTTTTAGGCTGGGGGGGCAATATCCATGGCCCCTTACGAGCCTGAGAATACCAGACCCTAGTTGTCTGCTTTAGCTTAGCTGGTTGTCAAAAATTGTGGAGACTCCACGCCGTTTTTTTTAAATTATTTATTTAAATAATTAAAAAAACAGAATGGGTACCTCTTTATTCTTGATAACCAACCTTACTAAAGCTGACAGCTGAGGGCTGCAGCCCACAGCTTTTAGTTTTGACTGCCTGGTTATCAAAAATACAGGGAAACCCACACATTTTTTTAAATTATTTATAGCGCAGGCGCCGACTGATGAATACTCTCATCAGCCGCCTCCTCTCACTGTTATTAGCGGAAGCAAGGGTAGCCTGATGGGAGCAGTAGTCCCATCATCCAACACCAGTGGCCAGAGGTAACATTTTTAACTCTGATCACAGCTGCAGGCTCACTCTGTTTTTTGACAGCGTGGAAACTGTGGCTCTCTGACCTGCGGTAATGATTTTACCACTGATCAGAGGCAGTGTTTGCTGCCTTGCCATGCACATGACAGCACGAGAAACACCTGATGTTCGGGGGCCAAATGTGGCGCCCCTGAGGGTTCAGTCGCCTTAGAGGTGTGACACCCAAGTTCCCAGGTAAGGAGGGAGCACCCCTTAGACTCCAACACTTGCATCTAACACGCCATATCAGCTGAGCATACGGACGTACCCTACGGGAGGATGGTCTGACTCAGACTGGTTAGCAAGGGTGTATGGGTGGGTGGAGTTTTAGGCAGCAGTTAGAGGAGAGAGAAGCTTAGAGGGCAGAACACTCCGAGACTCTCAGGAGTGAAGGTGGGGAGGAGAGCTAGCCTGAAGGAGCTTCTGGAGCGCATGAGAAAGGGTCCCAGAGCACGGACAGTGATTATCCCATCCGTGGCCCTATCCAAGATAGGAAGGACCAGGCCATCAGGGAACGGCCCCTAGACTAGTGGGAAAGCTTCAGGCCCTGCTAGTAAGTGGACGGCGGTGATCACTTTATGGGTCATTGCTACTACCACCAGCAGCATCTCCCGGAAGGATGATAAATAGGGCCAAGGACTTACAGAGTTGATCTGTTTCCCGACAGGACCGCAACTTCTGGTCTGAAAGACTGCGTGGTGAGGTGCTAGGAAGAAAGGAGTGGAAAAAGCACAGAGAGAGAAGGCCAGGAAAGGAACACACTGAAGGGGAGTCTTGGGCAAGTGTGACCGATCTACCTGAGTTGCTGGACCCCTCGCCCGGAGGACACAGTGCCAAGCGGGCATCTGTATTGCGCATAACAGACTGTGAGTAAAAACCTGAAACTGCATCTGGACTGTCTCCTAGAATTATTCCAGCGACGCACATTCCTCTCTGCTACATTCCTCAGCACCACGGCCCTGGCGGGCGACTCACAAACCCAAACAGTAAAATGGATTTTCTGGTGTAGTCCATGTCCAGTGTCCATGCCCAAATGTCACAGTTTTACCATGACAAAGAGGAGCCAGAAGACAGCAGTGTCTTATTTCTGCTAATCCAGCACTGATTAGTAGTTCACCTTCATATTAAGAGGTGCAGGTTTCTTTAATCTGTTCAGCTCAGAGCTCCTGGAAGCTTTTCTGCATTAAGGCTCAGCTGTACACTGTTAGCCACTCCCATCTCCTATATAATCTGGGTTATGGCAAACACTCATTGTCAGAGCTAGCTTTTGCTGCATGGCTGGAGGCTGTTGTTGGTTGTTATTTGAGAATGCATTTGGTGGATTTTTCTGTGACTTGCTAGGTTTTGGGTGTGTGATAATTCCCCTTCTTCTCTTACTCTGGATTAACCCCAACGTCTACTCCCTGGTGGATTCATCTATTGGTTGTGTGAGTAAATTTGTATGATTGGCATATTTCATTTTCCCAGGTCATATTACCATGTTAGTCTAGTCAGTGTATTACAGTACTTCCCTCTTCCCTGGAAAGGGGAAGGGTACAGATTGAGGGTGGATTTAGGAGCTAAAGCAAGGTACGTGGGCCCTGCTTCTTCAGCATCAGAATTAATCTGGGGAACAGGGCGAGCTTGTGCGCCCCTAGCGTTAGGGACAGGGAAGGAGCCCTTGGTCTTGGGACAACAGAGTCGTGACACCGAACAGTAGGTACTCGATACAGACATCGAACTATATAGTTCAGGTTCGCCCATCTCTACTTATGAATAAAAAAATCTCATGTACTTCACATGTTGCTGTGTTGCCACATCCTAAGATCCTCTGCATGTATGACCCATATCTCAAACTCTGCTCTGAGGGAGCTTCCAATACACAGATGACTAACTCAAAAAATTGGTAGATTAAGGCAGGAATCACACTGCCATATAAAATGGTCGAGTGCTATGTGAGAAAATATTGCATAACACTTGGTCCAGTGTCATTCTATGGGGCAGTTCAGATTTGTGATTACTTTTTCATGCCGATTTGGCATGAGAGAAAAAAACAGCATGCTGCGTTTGGCAGCGAGACTCAGCTCACTCACTCCCATACAAGTCTATCAGTGCATGTGAAACATAGGACTACACTCAGATGTCATCACAGTGCAGTCTGATATAAAGGGAGTCAAGCCACTGAGATGGAGAGATTATTTTCTCACTCTCCTCCACAGCTGTGCTGCGATCCTCTCATCCGAGAGGATCGGAGCACAGTACACTAACATTCGGCTCTCGCTCGCAACTGAACAGGAGCTGAGTGTTATTAGCATATCGTGTCCAATGCCATACACTGATGCATCTAAGCCTTAGGCTGGAATCACATTAAAAAAATTTACGCCAGTGTTAATGAAGGAAGCGCTGGACCTCATAGTGAATTTGGAGCATCTTACAATGGCTGTGTGCCACTTCCAGAAATGGTATTCCAGTCAGGTACTGGCATACATTCCTGGTGTAGTTTATGCCAGTTTAGCAGTGTAAATTATGATGAATTTACTGGGTGGTAAATTTTTCAGCAAGTTCGAGTGAAGAATCAGGGCCTTAAGGCCACGTGCAGACATTGAGTATTTGGTGAGTTTTTACCTCAGTAATTTTAAGCCAAAACCAGGAGAGGAACAATCACAGGAAAAGTATCATAGAAACATGTCACCACTTCTGCATTTGTCACAAACTGTGGGTTTTGGCTTACAAATACTGAGGTAAAATACTGAACAAACACACAACTTATGAATGTGGCCTTAATGGAGGAGCAAAAATGATCTAGAAGAAAATATATTCAATTGCTGGTGTGAATTTACACAATAAAAGTGAACCAATTCAATTTAATAAAACAAACAGTGTAAATAAAAAAATAGCATTATCAAGGGGTTTAATGGTATTTAGTACTCAGTATACAGTTGTGTGAAAAAGTGTTTGCCCCTTCCTGATTTCCTATTCTTTTGCATGTTTGTCACACTTAATTGTTTCAGCTCACCTAACAAATTTAAATATTAGAAAAAAACAATACAAGTAAACTCAAAATACAGTTCAGTTTTTAAATGAAGGTCTTTATCATTAAGGTTAAAAAGAGATCCAAACCTACAGGGTCCTGTGTAAAAAAGTGATTGACCCCCTTAAAACATAAATTAACTGTGGTTTATCACATCTTTGAGAATCTGAGCTCAAATTCCATAGGCCTGATTACTGCCACACCTGTTGTCAAGCAAGAAATCACTTAAATATGACCTGCCTCACAAAGTGAAGTAGACCAAAAGGTCATCAACAGCTAGACATCATGCCGCAATCTAAAGAAAATCTGGAACAAATGAGAAACAAAGTAATTGAGATCTATCAGTCTGGAAAAGGTCATAAAGCCATTTCTAAAGCTTTGGAGCTCCAGCAATCCACAGTGAGAGCCATTATCCACAAATGGCGGAAACATGGAACAGTGGTGAACCTTCCCAGGAGTGTCCAGCCGATCAAAATTACCCCAAGAGCGTAGCCATACCTCACTTGCCTCAGAAAAGGTTAGTATTCATGACTACATCATAAGAAAGAGACTGGGCAAAAATGGCCTGCATGGTAGAGTTCCAAGATGAAATCCATTGCTGAGCAATAAGAACGTAAAGCCTCATCTCAGTTTTGCCAGAAAACATCTTGATGATCCCCAAGACTTTTGGGAGAATGCTCTATTGACTGACGAGACAAAAGTTGAACTTTTTGGAAGGTGTATGTCCTATTATATCTGGTGTAGAAGTAGCACAGCATTTCAGAAAAGGAACTTCATACCAACAGTAAAATATGGTCGCTGTAGTGAGATGGTAGTGAGATGGTTTGTCGCTGTTTTGCTGCTTTAGTATCTTAACCCCTTAGTGACAGAGCCATTTTGCAGCTTAATGACCGGGCCAATTTTTACAATTCTGACCACTGTCACTTTATGAGGTTATAACTCTGGAACGCTTTAACGAATCCAGTTGATTCTGAGAATGTTTATTCGTGACATATTGTACTTCACGTTAGTGGTAAAAAAATTTTTATATGACTTGCTTTTATTTATGAAAAAAACAGAAATATGGCGAAAATTTTAAAAATTTCGCAATTTTCAAATTTGAAATTTTTATGCCGTTAAATCAGAGAGATATGTCACACAAATTTCTTGATAAATAACATTTCCCATGTCTACTTTACATCAGCACAATTTTGGTAACAAAATTTTCTTTTGTTACGAAGTTATAAGGGTTAAAAGTTGACCAGTGATTTCTCATTTTTACAACACCATTTTCTTTTAGGGACCACATCACATTTGAAGTCACTTTGAGGGGTCTATATGATAGAAAATACCCAAAAGTGACACCATTCTAAAAACTGCACCCCTCAAGGTGCTCAAAACCACATTCAAGAAGTTTATTAACCCTTCAGGTGCTTCACAGGAGCTGAAGCAATGTGGAAGGAAAAAATTGACATTTAACTTTTTTTGCAAAAGCTTTACTTCGGAACCAATTTTTTTTTATTTTCACAAGTGTTAAAAGAAAAAATGAACCACAAAATTTGTTGTGCAATTTCTCCTGAATACGCCGATACCCCATATGTGGGGGTAAACCACTTTTTGGGCGCACGGCAGAGGTGGCAAGGGAAGGAGCGCTGTTTGACTTTTTCAACGCAGAATTGGCTGGATGCCATGTCGCGTTTAGAGAGCCCCTGATGTGATTAAACAGTGGAAACCCCCACAAGTGACCCCATTTTGGAAACAAGACCCCTTAAGGAACTTATCTAGATGTGTGGTGAGCACTTTGAACCTCCAAGTGCTTCACACAAATTTATAACGTAGAGCCGTGAAAAAAAAAATCATTTTTTTTCCACAAAAATGATCTTTTCACCCAATTTTTATTTTCCCAAGGGTAACAAGACTGCAAGAGCTTTTGTGCAATTTGTCTTGAGCATGCTGATACCCTATATGTGGGGGTAAACCACTTTTTGGGCGCACGGCAGAGGTCGCAAGGGGAAGGAGCGCCGTTTGACTTTTTCACCGCAGAATTGGCTGTATGCCATGTCGCATTTGTAGAGGCCCTGATGTGTCTAAACAGTAGAAACCCCACAACTGACCCCATTTTGGAAACTAGACCCCCTAAGGAACTTATCTAGATGTGTGGTGAGCTCTTTGAACCCCCAAGTGCTTCACAGAAGTTTATAACGGCCTGACGTGAAAATAAAAAATCATATTTTTTCCACAAACCTGATCGTTTAGTCCCAAATTTTTTATTTTCCCAAGGGTAACAGGAGAAATTAGACCACAAAAGTTGTTGCCCAATTTGTCCTGAGTACGCTGATACCCCATATATGGGGGGGACCACTGTTTGGGCGCACGGCAGGGCTTGGAAGGGAAGCAGCGCCGTTTGACTTTTCAAACCAAAATTGGCTGGAATTGAGAAAGGACGCCATGTTGCGTTTGGAGAGCCACTGATGTGCCTAAACAGTGGAAACCCCCCACATGTGACCCCATTTTGGAAACTAGACCCCCTAAGGAACTTATCTAGATGTGTGATGAGCACTTTGAACCCCCAAGTGCTTCACGCAAGTTTATAATGTAGAGCCGTGAAGAAAAAAAATCATATTTTTTCCACAACCATGATGTTTTAGTCCCCAATTTGTTATTTTCCCAAGGGTAAGAGGAGAAATTGGACCACAAAAGTTGTTGTCCAACTTGTCCTGAGTACGCTGATACCCCATATGTGGGGGGAACCACTGTTTGGGCGCACGGCAGGGCTCGAAATGGAAGGAGCGCCATTTGACTTTTCCAAACCAAAATTGGCTGGAATTGAGAAAGGACGCCATGTTGCGTTTGGAGAGCCACTGATGTGCCTAAACAGTGGAAACCCCCACATGTGACCCCATTTTGGAAACTAGACCCCTAAGGAACTTATCTAGATGTGTGGTGAGCACTTTGAACCCCCAAATGCTTCACGCAAGTTTATAATGTAGAGCCGTGAAGAAAAAAAATCATATTTTTTCCACAACCATGATGTTTTAGTCCCCAATTTGTTATTTTCCCAAGGGTAAGAGGAGAAATTGACCACAAAAGTTGTTGTCCAACTTGTCCTGAGTACGCTGATACCCCATATGTGGGGGGAACCACTGTTTGGGCGCACGGCAGGGCTCGAAATGGAAGGAGCGCCATTTGACTTTTCCAAACCAAAATTGGCTGGAATTGAGAAAGGACGCCATGTTGCGTTTGGAGAGCCACTGATGTGCCTAAACAGTGGAAAACCCCCACATGTGACCCCATTTTGGAAACTAGACCCCTAAGGAACTTATCTAGATGTGTGATGAGCACTTTGAACCCCCAAGTGCTTCACGCAAGTTTATAATGTAGAGCCGTGAAGAAAAAAAATCATATTTTTTTCCACAAGCATGATGTTTTAGTCCCCAATTTGTTATTTTCCCAAGGGTAAGAGGATAAATTGGACCACAAAAGTTGTTGTCCAACTTGTCCTGAGTACGCTGATACCCCATATGTGGGGGGGAACCACTGTTTGGGCGCACGGCAGGGCTCGAAATGGAAGGAGCGCCATTTGACTTTTCCAAACCAAAATTGGCTGGAATTGAGAAAGGACGCCATGTTGCGTTTGGAGAGCCACTGATGTGCCTAAAAGTGGAAACCCCCCACCTTGACCCCATTTTGGAAACTAGACCCCCTAAGGAACTTATCTAGATGTGTGGTGAGCACTTTGAACCCCAAAATGCTTCACGCAAGTTTATAATGTAGAGCCGTGAAGAAAAAAAATCATATTTTTTCCACAACCATGATGTTTTAGTCCCCAATTTGTTATTTTCCCAAGAGTAAGAGGAGAAATTGGACCACAAAAGTTGTTGTCCAACTTGTCCTGAGTACGCTGATACCCCATATGTGGGGGGAACCACTGTTTGGGCGCACGGCAGGGCTCGAAATGGAAGGAGCGCCATTTGACTTTTCCAAACCAAAATTGGCTGGAATTGAGAAAGGACGCCATGTTGCGTTTGGAGAGCCACTGATGTGCCTAAACAGTGGAAACCCCCCACATGTGACCCCATTTTGGAAACTAGACCCCCTAAGGAACTTATCTAGATGTGTGATGAGCACTTTGAACCCCAAGTGCTTCACGCAAGTTTATAATGTAGAGCCGTGAAGAAAAAAAATCATATTTTTTCCACAAGCATGATGTTTTAGTCCCCAATTTGTTATTTTCCCAAGGGTAAGAGGAGAAATTGGAGCACAAAAGTTGTTGTCCAACTTGTCCTGAGTACACTGATACCCCATATGTGGGGGGAACCATTGTTTGGGCGCACGGCAGGGCTCAACAGGGAAGGAGTGCCGTTTGACTATTCCAAACCAAAATTGGCTGGAATTGAGAACGGACGCCATGTCGCGTTTGTGGAGCCCCTGATGTGCCTAAACAGTGGAAACCCCCACAAGTGACCCTATTTTGGAAACTAGACCCCCTAAGGAACTTATCTAGGTGTGTGGTGAGCATTTTGAACCCCCAAGTGTTTCACTAAAGTTTATAATGCCCTGGCGTGAATAAAAAAAAAAAAAAAAATTTCCACACATATGATGTTTTAGTCCCCAATTTTTATTTTCCCAAGGGTAACAGGAGAAATTGGACCACAAAAGTTGTTGTCCAATTTGTCCTGAGTACGCTGATACCCCATATGTTGGGGGGAACCACTGTTTGGGCGCATGGCAGGGCGCAGAAGGAAGCATGACGTTTTGGAATGCAGACTTGATGGAATGGTCTGCGGGCGTCATGTTCCGTTAGCAGAGCCCTCATGTGCCTAAACAGTGGAAACCCCCACAAGTGACCCCATTTTGGAAACTAGACCCCTAAGGAACTTATCTAGGTGTGTGGTGAGCATTTTGAACCCCAAAGTGTTTCACTAAAGTTATAATGCCCTGGCGTGAATAAAAAAAAATAAAAAATTTCCACAAATATGATGTTTTAGTCCCCAATTTTTATTTTCCCAAGGGTAACAGGAGAACTTGGACCACAAAAGTTGTTGTCCAATTTGTCCTGAGTACACTGATACCCCATATGTGGGGGGAACCACTGTTTGGGCGCATGGCAGGGCGCAGAAGGGAAGCAGTGACGTTTTGGAATGCAGACTTGATGGAATGGTCTGCGGGCGTCATGTTCCGTTAGCAGAGCCCCTCATGTGCCTAAACAGTGGAAACCCCCACAAGTGACCCTATTTTGGAAACTAGACCCCTAAGAACTTATCTAGGTGTGTGGTGAGCATTTTGAACCCCCAAGTGTTTCACTAAAGTTTATAATGCCCTGGCGTGAATAAAAAAAAAAAAAAAAAATTTCCACAAATATGATGTTTTAGTCCCCAATTTTTATTTTCCCAAGGGTAACAGGAGAAATTGGACCACAAAAGTTGTTGTCCAATTTGTCCTGAGTATGCTGATACCCCATATGTTGGGGGGAACCACTGTTTGGGCGCATGGCAGGGCAGAAGGAAGCAGTGACTTTTGGAATGCAGACTTTGATGGAATGGTCTGCGGGCGTCATGTTCCGTTAGCAGAGCCCCTCATGTGCCTAAACAGTGGAAACCCCCACAAGTGACCCCATTTTGGAAACTAGACCCCCTAAGGAACTTATCTAGGTGTGTGGTGAGCATTTTGAACCCCAAGTGTTTCACTAAAGTTTATAATGCCTGGCGTGAATAAAAAAAATAAAAAATTTTCCACAAATATGATGTTTTAGTCCCCAATTTTTTATTTTCCCAAGGGTAACAGGAGAACTTGGACCACAAAATTTGTTGTCCAATTTGTCCTGAGTACGCTGATACCCCATATGTTGGGGGGAACCACTGTTTGGGCGCATGGCAGGGCGCAGAAGGGAAGCAGTGACGTTTTGGAATGCAGACTTGATGGAATGGTCTGCGGGCGTCATGTTCCGTTAGCAGAGCCCTCATGTGCCTAAACAGTGGAAACCCCCACAAGTGACCCTATTTTGGAAACTAGACCCCCTAATGAACTTATCTAGGTGTGTGGTGAGCATTTTGAACCCCAAGTGTTTCACTAAAGTTTATAATGCCTGGCGTGAATAAAAAAAAAAAAAAAAAAATTCCACAAATATGATGTTTTAGTCCCCAATTTTTATTTTCCCAAGGGTAACAGGAGAAATTGGACCACAAAAGTTGTTGTCCAATTTGTCCTGAGTACGCTGATACCCCATATGTTGGGGGGAACCACTGTTTGGGCGCATGGCAGGACGCAGAAGGGAAGCAGTGACGTTTTGGAATGCAGACTTTGATGGAATGGTCTGCGGGCGTCATGTTCCATTAGCAGAGCCCCTCATGTGCCTAAACAGTGGAAACCCCCACAAGTGACCCCATTTTGGAAACTAGACCCCCTAAGGAACTTACCTAGGTGTGTGGTGAGCATTTTGAACCCCCAAGTGTTTCACTAAAGTTTATAATGCCCAGGTGTAAAAATAAAAAATCCTACTTTTATCCTCACAAAAATGATGTTTTAATCCCCAATTTTTTATTTTCCCAAGGGTAAGAGGAGAAATTGGACACCAAAAATTGTTGTCCAATTTGTCCTGAGTACACTGGTGCCCCATATGTGGGAAAAAACTGTTTGGGCACAAGTCGGGGCTCAGAAGGGAAGTCGTGACGTTTTGGAATGCAGACTGATGGAATGGTCTGCGGGCGTCATGTTCCGTTTGCAGAGCTCCTGATGTGCCTAAACAGTAAAAAAAAACCACAAGTGACATAATTTTGGAAAGTAGACTCCCAAGGAACTTTTCTAAATGTGCCCCCCTTCTGGAACTAATCTTTCCTGTAAAGTAAATTAGTAGTGCATTGAGGTGTGGTACAATTTGAAACAATCCTTCATACACAGGCCAGGTTTTCCGGGGCAGGTGTCGCATTGGTAAGTGGTGTCCTTGCGTATTCCCTTTTGTAACACACTCGGAACCTTTTTTGCGGCTTACCTTTGCTTCCAGTTGGCGGGACCACCCCCGGGAAATGCTGACCTGGTATGATACGAGCACCTTCAGTTCCAGAAGTACTGGGGCCCGCTCTTTCCTGATCGCCAAACATCAGGGCCTTAACCACTACCTCCTGAAACTGAAGGTACGTCGTATCGCTGTTGCGTGCACATCGTGACAGCAGGAAAGCGTTGAGCATTGCCATTTGGACGATGTGCACGGACAGCTTCTTGTACCACACCTTGGCCTTTCTCAAAGCACTGTACGGTTGGATGAGTTGATCAGAGAGATCAACACCCCCCATGTATTTATTGTACCCCAGTACACAGTCCGGTTTGCGGACCTGTGTAGAGGTACCCCGTACAGTGCTGAGGGCGCTGCCATCACCATGTATGGTGGTCAAGAGAAGGACATCCCTCTTGTCCTTGTACTTGACCACCAACAGGTGGTCGCTACATTGGGCTCTGCTCTCACCCTTTCTGAGCATCTGCCCAAGTAGCGTCTTCGGGAGGCCTCTCTGATTTTTGCGGACGGTACCGCAAGCTGCGGTACCTCGCGCAGAGAGGGATTTGTAGAGTGGGACGCTGGAATAAAAGTTATCGGTGTAAAGGTGATAACCTTTATCCAGCAGTGGGTGCACCAAATCCCACACAATTTTCCCACTCACTCCCAGGACGGGGGGACACTCAGGGGGTTCAATCCTGGTGTCCTTTCCTTCGTAAACTCTAAAGCTGTGCGTGTACCCTGAGGTACTCTCACACAGCTTGTAGAGTTTAATTCCGTACCTTGCCCTCTTGCTGGGCAGGTACTGGCGGAATCTGAGCCGTCCCTTAAAATGAACCAAGGACTCATCCACGCAGATGTCCCTTTGGGGCACGTACACTTCAGCAAACTTTTTGCTGAAGTGTTCGATGACCGGCCGAACTTTGAACAGACGGTCAAAGTTGGGGTCATTTTGTGGGGGACACTGTGCATTATCATTATAATGCAGGAATTTGTGGATGGCCTCAAAACGCGTCCGGGCCATGACCATTCGGAACAGTGGAGTGTTGTATAAAATATCAACACTCCAATATTGCCGAAGTTCTGGCTTCTTCAGGATCCCCATATGGAGGACCAGGCCTCAAAACTGCATCATTTCACCTGCGTCTACAGGAGACCAGTTGGAAAATGATGACACGGGGTTTTGCGCCAAAAATTGCCGAGCGTACAAATTAGTTTGCTCCACCACGAGGTTAATAAAATCCTCAGAGAAAAAGACTTTGAAAAAGTCTATTTCTCTGAGGCCCGTGGTGTCAAACTTGATTCCTGATTCTGCCACAAAATCAGGAATCAGTGGCTCGTAATTTTCGGGGGGCGGGGTCCATATGGGGTCCGAAGAGGGGTGCGCTGGTTCATTTTCAGGGGTGGGCGCTGCCTCATCTTCTGTCCTGGGGCGTCTGCGTGGCGGTTCCGCAGGACCCGAGGAGGAAGATGAGGAGGAGGAGGAAGAAGAAGAAGAGGATGAAGAATCTGAAAAGTAAAGAAATGTGGGATCCTCTCCCTCGCTATCAGTGTCGGAGGCAAGGAAAGCGTATGCCTCCTCCACTGAATAGCGCTGTTGGGAAGAACGTGACGAGCGGGACATTTTTTTTGTGAATGTGGTGCTTTGTGTGAACTTTATTTATAACTGTGTGTGTGTGGGGGGGGATAGTGATTGGTGCAAACTATGCTGAAAGGAAAAAGCTAAAGAAAAGAAAGAGAATAGGGAAAAAAATGCCTGTGAAAAAAAGTCTAAACCAGCAGGCACGAAATCTGATAAGTGACCGGTGTCACTTATCAAAGTTCCGCGGCTGCCGGATGTGCGCACAGGAGTGGCGGAAAGGGAAGTGAAAAAAAAAAAAAAACGGCAGGAACGAGCTCTGATAAGTGACCCGTGTCACTTATCAAAGTTCCGCGGCTGCCGGATGTGCGCACAGGAGTGGCGGAAAGGGAAGTGAAAAAAACAAAAAAACGGCAGGAACGAGCTCTGATAAGTGACCGGTGTCACTTATCAAAGTTCCGCGGCTGCTAGATGTGCGCACGGGAGTGGCGGAAAGTGGAGTGAAAAAAAAAACTGCAGGAACGAACTCTGATAAGTGACTGGTGTCACTTATCAAAGTTCCGCGGCTGCTGGATGTGCGCACAGGAGTGGCGGAAAGGGGAGTGAAAAAAAAAAAGACGGCAGGAGCGAGCGCTGATAAGTGACCGGTGTCACTTATAAAAGTTCCGCGGCTGCTAGATGTGCGCACGGGAGTGGCGGAAAGTGGGGTGAAAAAAAAAAAAAACTGCAGGAACGAGCTCTGATAAGTGACTGGTGTCACTTATCAAAGTTCCGCGGCTGCTGGATGTGCGCACAGGAGTGGTGGAAAGGGGAGTGAAAAAAAAAAAAAACGGCAGGAACGAGCTCTGATAAGTGACCGGTGTCACTTATCAAAGTTCCGCGGCTGCTAGATGTGCGCACGGGAGTGGCGGAAAGTGGGGTGAAAAAAAAAAAAACTGCAGGAACGAGCTCTGATAAGTGACTGGTGTCACTTATCAAAGTTCCGCGGCTGCTAGATGTGCGCACGGGAGTGGCGGAAAGTGGCGTGAAAAAAAAAAAACTGCAGGAACGACCTCTGATAAGTGACTGGTGTCACTTATCAAAGTTCCGCGGCTGCTAGATGTGCGCACAGGAGTGGCGGGAAGGGGAGTGAAAAAAAAAAAAAAAACGGCAGGAACGAGCTCTGATAAGTGACCGGTGTCACTTATCAAAGTTCCACGGCTGCTAGATGTGCGCACGGGAGTGGCGGAAAGTGGGGTGAAAAAAAAAAAACTGCAGGAACGAGCTCTGATAAGTGACTGGTGTCACTTATCAAAGTTCCGCGGCTGCTAGATGTGCGCACGGGAGTGGCGGAAAGTGGGGTGAAAAAAAAAAAACTGCAGGAACGAGCTCTGATAAGTGACTGGTGTCACTTATCAAAGTTCCGCGGCTGCTAGATGTGCGCACGGGAGTGGCGGAAAAGTGGCGTGAAAAAAAAAAACTGCAGGAACGAGCTCTGATAAGTGACTGGTGTCACTTATCAAAGTTCCGCGGCTGCTGGATGTGCGCACAGGAGTGGCGGAAAGGGGAGTGAAAAAAAAAAAAAAAAACGCAGGAACGAGCTCTGATAAGTGACTGGTGTCACTTATCAAAGTTCCGCGGCTGCTAGATGTGCGCACAGGGAGTGGCGGAAAGTGGGGTGAAAAAAAAAAAAACTGCAGGAACGAGCTCTGATAAGTGACTGGTGTCACTTATTCACACAAAGTTCCGCGCGGCTGCTAGATGTGCGCACGGGAGTGGCGGAAAGTGGCGTGAAAAAAAAAAAACGGCAGTAACGAGCTCTGATAAGTGACCGGTGTCACTTATCAAAGTTCCGCGGCTTCTGGAAGTGCGCACAGGAGTGGCGGAAAGGGGAGTGAAAAAAAAAAAAAAAACGGCAGGAACGAGCTCTGATAAGTGACCGGTGTCACTTATCAAAGTTCCGCGGCTGCTAGATGTGCGCACGGGAGTGGCGGAAAGTGGGGTGAAAAAAAAAAAAACTGCAGGAACGAGCTCTGATAAGTGACTGGTGTCACTTATCAAAGTTCCGCGGCTGCTAGATGTGCGCACGGGAGTGGCGGAAAGTGTGGTGAAAAAAAAAAAAAACTGCAGGAACGAGCTCTGATAAGTGACTGGTGTCACTTATCAAAGTTCCGCGGCTGCTGGAAGTGCGCACAGGAGTGGCGGAAAGGGGAGTGAAAAAAAAAAAAACTGCAGGAACGAGCTCTGATAAGTGACTGGTGTCACTTATCAAAGTTCCGCGGCTGCTGGAAGTGCGCACGGAGGGGGGTGCAAAAGAAAAACGAGCACGAGTGTTGATCGGTGAACTGCGTCACCAATCAACGCTCGGCGGCTGCTAAATGTGCGCAAAGGGGGGTAAAAAGAGGGGGAAAGGGGAGGGGGGCATGGGGGGATTGGGGTGGATCGGGCAGGGATCGGGGCTCAAAAACTCACGTTTGTAGTCTCTCTTCTTTCTTCTCTCTTCTTTCTTCTCTTTCTTTCTTCTCTCTTCTTTCTTCAGCAGGAGTTGTGGTGTCACAGGCTACTGTGGCACCACAAGGCCCAGCACAGGAGGAGATCTGGCGTGTGACCGCACTGCAGGAATCCTCAGCAAGTGTGAGGACCCCTGCAGTGCGGTCACACAGATCACAGACAGTTTGCAGACAGGTCACAGAGCGGTCACATCGCTGCTGTGACCTGTCATTGGTGGGATCGATGATCACATCGATCCCACCAATCAGAGGAGACCCTTGTTTTGCCGGTTGCTAGGCACCGGCCTAGTAATCGGAGCTCACTGCTCCGATTCCTAGGCAGGTCACCGGCAGGTCAGGAAGCAGGGCACAGAGCGGTCACACCGTTGCTGTGCCCTGTGATTGGCGCGATCGTCGATGACATCGATCGCGCCAATCAGCAGCTGCAGGCCCTACTGGGCCTGTCCTAGGCTCCGGCCTAGGATCGGTGCTATTACTGCACCGATCCAGGCAGGTACAGGCAGGGCACAGAGCGGATACACCGCGGCTGTGCCCTGCGATTGGCGCGATCGATGTGATCGGCGATCGCGCCAATCCAGGGGGGGTCTGCTCCTTTCTATGCCCAGGCCTAGGATCGAGTACATCGGTACTCGATTCTAGCCTGGGATCTCACTGTTTCAGCCCATCGGATTGGCTGAAACAGTGAGAAAGGCTGCGATTGGCTGTTCAGAATTGAACAGCCAATCACAGCGATCGGGAGTGAGGGTGGGCGGTGACAGACCCCGGGATGCCGGCGCCATCTCTCCTGAGGTAAGATGGCGTCGGAATTTTAATGCGATCATTGCGACTTAAGTCGCAATGTCGCATTAAAGGCTGGACGTACTATCCCGTCCCCGGTCATACGGGCCCAGGTACCATGGACGGGATAGTACGTCTGATGGCAGTAAGGGGTTAATGACCGCCGTTTAAAAGGCGTATAGGCGGTCGTTAAGGGGTTAAAGACTTGCTATAGTAAATGGAATAATGAATTATGCTGTCTACCAAAAATCCTGAAGGAGAATGTCCAGCTATATTTCCATTACATCAAGCTGAAGCGCACTTGGGTTATGTAGCAGGACAATAATCCAAACACACAATCAAGTCCACCTCTGAATGGCTTAAGAAAAACAAAATTAAGACTTTGGAGTGGCCTAGTCAAAGTACTGACCTTAATCCAATTGAGATGCTTCAGCATAACCTTAACATGGCGGTACATGCTCGGAAACCCTCCAATGTGACTGAATTACAATAATTCTGTAAAGATGAGTGGGACAAAATTCCTCCAGATGAAATGCCGGAGAACAAAAAGTCAGAAAAACGTATCTCTAAAAAGGTATAAATTTATTATTGTACCACATTATAAAAATTAACAAAATATTTTTATTATTATAACAATATAGTATATATGGATTAATTTACAAGTGATCCACCAGATTAATATGATGTATTAAGGACGCACCGGGCAACTACAAAGGACTCAAATAATGTGTAACGCTGGTAATATATATTATTTCAGATGCTAATACAGAGCCTTTAAATTAGATTTATCCATCACAAAGACCTAGTAATTAGTAAAATGCATTGTGCATCTGCAGCCCATATAGGGATACTAGAAAGACAGGTCTATTTACATGTGATGCCTATTACAAGGAACGAAAGCTCAATGATATATACATCTATCTTTATAGCGAGCGTTAGCCCAAAGAAATCAATAGAAGTCATATAGTAAAGTTTTCACAGGTTAAATTACCCATTGTAGAAGTAGGGGTGTTTCAGCCACGGAGCGTCCCGGACCCTGACCTTCCTTTGAGGAAGCGAGCCTAGTGCTTGCGAAACGTACGTCAGGGTCCAGGACGCTCCATGGCTGAAACATCCCTACTTCTACAATGGGTAATTTAACCTGTGAAAACTTTACTATATGACTTCTATTGATTTCTTTGGGCTAACGCTGGCTATAAAGATAGATGTATATATCATTGAGCTTTCGTTCCTTGTAATAGGCATCACATTTGTAAATAGACCTGTCTTTCTAGTATCCCTATATGGGTTGCAGATGCACAATGCATTTTACTAATTACTAGGTCTTTGTGATGGATAAATCTAATTTAAAGGCTCTGTATTAGCATCTGAAATAATATATATTACCAGCGTTACACATTATTTTGAGTCCTTTGTAGTTGCCCGGTGCGTCCTTAATACATCATACTAATCTGGTGGATCACTTTGTAAATTAATCCATTATACTATATTGTTATAATAATAAAAAATATTTTGTTAATTTTTTTATAATGTGGTACAATAATAAATTTATACCTTTTTAGAGATACGTTTTTCTGACTTTTTGTTCTCCGGCATTTCATGTGTTAATCTAAGTCTGTATCTAGTTGGAATATACCTGGGTAATTAATTATCAAAATTCCTCCAGAGCGTTGTAAAAGACTAATTGTCAGTTATCCCAGATGCTTGATTGCAGTTGTTGCTGCTAAGGGAGGCCCAACTAGTTATTAGGTTTAGGGGGCAATCACTTTTTACCACAGGGCCCTGTAGGTTTGGATTTCTTTTTCTGTTTATAATAAAGACCTTCATTTAAAAACAGCATTTTGTGGCTACTTGTTATCCTTGTCTAATATTTAAATTTGTTTGGTGATCTGAAACATTTAACCCCTTAATGTCCACTGACGTGCAGAGTCCGTCATGGCAAGGTGCCAGTTCCGGCACCAGGACGGACTCTGCACGTCATGGCTTTGATCTACCACTGCGTGTAAACACGCAGTGGTAGATCAGTGCCGACAGCTGTCACAGACAGCTAACAGGCACGGCAAGCGGTGCGGGGACCTTTGCCGTCGGCCCCCGCACTCACAGCGCTGTGATTGGTCAGTCAATCTGACTGACCAAACACAGCAGCGATCGCGCAGGAGAAGCTGAAATTTCAGCTTCCCCAGCGCGATCAGTGCAGGAGCCGGCGCTGCAGTGGCCAGGCTTCCTGCACTGACAGCCAGGAGCGGAGCCCCCACCGCCCCTGGCTGTTAACCCCCTGACTGCTGCGATCGAGCGCGATCGCAGAGCTCAGGGGGGGAGGCAGAGGGTCGGGAGCTCCCTCTGCCTCAGATCAGCACCCTGCAATGTATTTGCAGGGGCCGATCTCTGCCTTGATGACCCGGGGGTTGTCATGACAACCTCCGGGTCATTTAGCTACGGGAAGCTGCTGTGATCATTGTCACAGCAGCTTCCACTATAGTTGCAATGCATTGCAATGCCAGAGCATTGCAATGCATTGTAACTGCAATAAAAAGTAAAAAAAGTGAAAGTCCCATAAAGGGACAAGTTAAAAAAAATCATTTTTTTTTTTTTAAAAATTGTAAAAAAAAATATTAAAAAATAATTTAAAAAAATCCCCTAAAAAATACACATTTTTATGTAATAAAAAAAATAAAAACAAAAAACATACACATGTTAGGTATCGCCACGTCAGTAAAAATCCCATCTATAAAAGCGTAACCCTAGTTAACCCCTTCAGTGAAATCCGTAAAAAAAAAACACAAAAAAGTAGTAAATTATACTTTTTCCAAGCGGTATCATTATACCGCTTGGAAAAAGTGCAATAACACGCGATCAAAAAGTCAGATATAAATAATCATGGTACCGCTGAAAACGTCATCTTGTCCCGCAAAAAACAAGCCACTATACAACATCATCAGCAAAAAAATAAAAAAGTTATAGCTCGCGGAATAAACTGATGCAAAAATAATTATTTTTTCTATAAAATTTTTTATTGTGTAAAAAACGCCAAAACATAAAAAAAAATATATAAATGAGGAATCGCCGTAACCGTAGTGACCCGAAGAATAAAGCTGCTTTATCAATTTTACCACACACGGAACGGAGGAAAAAAAAAAAAAAAAAAACAATTCCTGAATTGCTGGTTTTTGTTCATTCTGATTCCACAAAAATTGGAATAGGAAACGATCAAAAAACGTTATGTGCCTGAATATGGTACCAATAAAAACGTCAGCTCGTCCCGCAAAAAAAAGCCCACAGATAACTCTGTCGGCCGAAATATGGAAAAATTATAGCTCTCAAAATACGGCGATGCAAAAATTTCTTACAAAAAATTATTCCAAGAAAAAGCATCTTTTAGTGTGTGACAGAAGCTAAACATGAAAAAATGGTGTAAATCTGGTATCGCTGTAATCGCACCGATCCGAGGAATAAAGTCGCCTAATCACTAATACCGCACGAGGAACGGCGTAAAAAAGAAAACCAATTCTTCACCTTTTGTGGATTTGTTCATTGTGCCTCCCAAAGATCGCAGTAAGGCGATCACAGTGGTTCCCCCCACATATGGGGTATCAGCGTACTCAGGACAAAATGCACAATAGCTTTTGGGGTCCTATTTCTCCTGTTACCCTTATAAAAATAAAAATTTGGGGCAAAAAGGTAATTTTTGTGGAAAAAAATATGATTTTTTTTTTTCACGGCTCTACATTATAAACTTCTGTGAAGCCCTTGGGGGTTCAAAGTGCTGACCACACATCTAGATAAGTTCCTTGGGGGGTCTAGTTTGCAAAATGGGGTGTTTCTACTGTTTAGGCACATCAGGGGCTCTCCAAGCGCGACATGACACCCGCAGACCATTCCATCAAAGTCTGCATTTAAAAACGGTGCTCCTTCCCTTCCGAGCTCTGCCATGCGTCAAAATAGTGGTTCCCACCACATATGGGATATCAGCGTACTCAGGACAAATTGCACAATAGCTTTTGGGGTCCTATTTCTCCTGTTACCCTTAGAAAAATAAAAATTTGGGGCAAAAAGGTAATTTTTGTGGAAAAAAATATATTTTTTATTTTCACGGCTCTACATTATAAACTTCTGTGAAGCCTTGGGGGTTCAAAGTGCTGACCACACATCTAGATAAGTTCCTTGGGGGGTCTAGTTTGCAAAATGGGTCATTTGTGGGGGGTTTCTACTGTTTAGGCACATCAGGGGCTCTCCAAGCGCGACATGACACCCGCAGACCATTCCATCAAAGTCTGCATTTAAAAACGGTGCTCCTTCCCTTCCGAGCTCTGCCATGCGTCAAAATAGTGGTTCCCCCCACATATGGGATATCAGCGTACTCAGGACAAATTGCACAATAGCTTTTGGGGTCCTATTCTCTGTTACCCTTATAAAATAAAATTTGGGGGCAAAATATTATTTTTGTGGAAAAAAATATGATATTTTTATTTTCACTGCTCTACGTTATAACTTCTGTGAAGCCTTGGGGGTTCAAAGGCTCACCACACATCTAGATAAGTTCCTTGGGGAGTCTAGTTTCCAAAATGGAGTCACTTGTGGGGGGTTTCTACTGTTTAGGCACATCAGGGCTCTCCAAACGTGACATGACACCGCAGACCATTCCATCAAAATCTGCATTTAAAAAAGGCGCTCCTTCCCTTTCCAGCTCTGCCATGCGTCAAATAGTGGTTTACCCCCACATATGGGGTATCAGCGTACTCAGGACAAATTGCACAATAACTTTTGGGGTCCTTTTACCCTTTGGGAAATAAAAATTGGGGGTGGAAAGATCATTTTAGTGGAAAAGATATGATTTTTTAATTTTACAGCTCTACGTTATAACCTTCTGTGAAGCCCTTGGGGGTTCAAAGCTCTCACCACACATATAGATAAGTTCCTTGGGGGGTCTAGTTTCCAAAATGGGGTTACTTGTGGGGGGTATCCACTGTTTAGGCACACAGGGACTCTCCAAATGCACATGGCAGTCCAATCTCAATTCCAGCCAAAAAAGTCAAATGGCGCTGCTTCCCTTCCAGCTCTGCCATGCACCCAAATAGTGGTTTACCCTCACATATGGGGTATCAGCGTACTCAGGACAATTGCACAATAACTTTTGGGGTCCTTTTATCCTTTGGAAATAAAAATTGGGGATGAAAAGATCATTTTTGTGGAAAAGATCATGAATTTTTAATTTTACGCTCTACGTTATAACCTTCTGTGAAGCCCTTGGGGGTTCAAAGCTCTCACACACATTAGATAAGTTACCTTGGGGGTCTAGTTTCCAAAATGGGGTTACTTGTGGGGGGTATTCCACTGTTTAGGCACACAGGGCTCTCCAAATACAACATGGCGTCCAATCTCAATTCCAGCCAAAAAAGTCAAATGGCCCTGCTTCCCTTCCGAGCTCTGCCATGCACCCAAATAGTGGTTTACCCCCACATATGGGGTATCAGCGTACTCAGGACTAATTGCACAATAACTTTTGCGGTCCTTTTATCCTTTGGAAAATAAAAATTGGGATGAAAAGATCATTTTTGTGGAAAAACATGATTTTTTAATTTTACGGCTCTACGTTATAACCTTCTGTGAAGCCCTTGGGAGTTAAAAGCTCTCACAACACATTTAGATAAGTTACTTGGGGGGTCTAGTTTCCAAAATGGGGTCACTTGTGGGGGGTTTCCACTGTTTAGGCACACAGGGACTCTCCAAATGCGACATGGCGTCCAATCTCAATTCCAGCCAAAAAAGTCAAATGGCGCTGCTTCCCTTCCGAGCTCTGCCGTGCGCCCAAATAGTGGTTTACCCCCACACATGGGGTATCTATGTACTCAGGAGAAATTGTACAACAAATATTGTGGTTCATTTTCTACTGATACCCTTGACAAAATTTTAAAAAATTGTGTCGAAAGAAAAATTTTGGGAAAAAAAGTTAAATGTTAATTTTTTCCTTCCACATTGCTTCAATTCTTGTGAAGTACCTAAAGGGTTAATAAACTTCTTGAATGTGGCTTTGAACACGTTGAGGGGTGCAGTTTTTAGAATGGTGTCACATTTGGGTTTTTTCTGTCATATTGACCCCTAAATTCACTTCAAATGTGAGGTGGACCCCTAAAAAAATGATTTTGTAAATTTTGTTGGAAAAATGAGAAATTGCTGGTCAACTTTTAACACTTATAACTTCCTAACAAAAAAAAATTTTGGTTCCAAAATTTGCTGATGTAAAGTAGACATGTGGGAAATGTTATTTATTAACTCAATTTTTGTGACATATCTCTCTGATTTAATGGCATAAAAATTAAAAGTTTGAAAATTGCAAAATTTTCAAAATTTTTGCCATATTTCCGTTTTTTTCATAAATAAACGCAAGTTATATTGAAGAAATTTTACCACTATCATGAAGTACAATATGTCTCGAGAAAACAATCTCAGAATCGCCAAGATCCGAGTTCCAGAGTTATAACCTCATAAAGAGACAGTGGTCAGAATGTAAAAATTGGCCTGGTCTTTAACCTACAAAATGGCTTGGTCGTTAAGGGGTTAATGTGACAAACATGCAAAAGAATAACAAATCAAGGAAGGGGGCAAACACTTTCACACAACTGTATGATAGTATATCATTTCACAGAAAAGAAATACAGCTGAACTGGTTTCGCCTCCACTCCCACATTCAACCCACAAACCTTCAAACAGCAGCTGTGGCACATAAAACCCCAGAGCAGAGAGAATGTGGTAGTTGTACACAATGAGGGCCGCCATGAGGACGTCTGCCTTCTTTACTATTCTCATTACAGGTAAAACCAAGATAATATTTGCCTATCGCTACAAGTAGAATTTTTCTATCTGTACAGAGATGTAAAGTATCAATAATCTGTGTAATGTGATAGTTTCATCATTTTGATATTTTAAAGTTTTACTAAAAAAAGACATTTGTAAAGTCAAATCACTATGATCCTTATTAATTACAATGTTGTATGTTTTATTTCAGGGGTCCTAGGACAATACTCAGTGGTCCAGGACTCGTCCATTATTGTTACAGAGGGAGAATCCATACAAATAAACTGCAATTACACTGGCACAGAGTACAGCCTGCAGTGGTACCAGCAAACCAGTGACCATAAGATGAAAGCACTTCTTCTCCTGAGCATCAATGACCACAAGTTCAATGAACAATTCATGATGTTACTGAACACAAAAAACAAGTTCACGTATCTGTATATAAACACAACACAAGTGGGAGACTCTGCCGTGTACTACTGTGCGATGGAAGCACTGTGATCAGCCCCAGCAGGGGCACAGTACAAGAAGCTACATCTCATGTAAAGATATTTCTTTCACTTCTTTCTTTCAGCAGAAAACCTTCTTTGTGCCAAATGTATGCAAGAGAGAAAGAACCCTCCAAAGACTGCCATTGGAAGATTGTGTTGAATGGCTTCAATCTTATTTCTGAGTTACTGGAGTTGTCTGAAGAATCTAATATTGACGTTCTATCCTTAGGGCTCGCTCACAGTAGCTCACAACAATTTGACATGAGAAAAAAATCGAGTGGCTCTGCAAATTGGAGCACACTCATCCATACAAGTCTATTGGTGCATGTGTAACATCATACTGCACTCAGATGTCATCCGAGTGCAGTCTGATTTATGCTGAAGTCAGACAATGGAGAATCCTCACAGCTTGAAGTATGAGTACTGTAAGGATTCACAAGTCTGTATTCACATAGAGTGACTGCAGACTTGTAACGCAGGGCCAGACCACCCCTTTAAGATAAATTCTTCACATGGAATATATATTATTTATATATATTTGCTTAATCCCTAATGCTACGTGATGTATATATCCATCCATACTGCTTGTTAATAAACTGTCCTTGGCAGTCATTTATGTCATAATTATACTGAACATCAAGCAGGACCTGACCTGTATGATCAGGGCAGAAGCGAGACTGTCACACACAGTCAAGCTGCTGCTGAAACTGTGGGGATCAGTGAGAACAAACATATCAACAGTTCAACCCCATTAGTTACTGCTGCCACTCAACTTTAAGTGGTTAAAGACCTTAGATAAAGAGAGGGGATTCTCTCAGTCAGTCCATATTCCCTTCCCGTGATCCAGTTGATATGTTGTAATGTATGCCGGAAACACACTACTAGTGATGAGCGAGTATACTTGTAGCTCGGGTTTTCCCAAGCATGCTCGGGTGGTGTTCGAGTATTTTGAAGTGTTCGGAGATTTATTTTCTGTTGCCGCAGCTGCATGATTTATGGCTGCTGGACAGCTTGAATACATGTGAGGAATGCCTGTTTGTTAAGGAATTCCGACAGGCTGTCAAAAAGCCGCAAATCATGCAGCTACGGCAACAGAAACTAAATCTCCGGGCACTTCCAAATACTTGGAGATCACCCGAGCAACGAGAATACTCGCTCATCACTACACACTACCATAGAATATGGACGAGTGCTATGCGAGAAAACATCGCATAGCACTCGTACCAATATTAATCTATGGGGCAGCTCACATCAGCGTATTTTTTCTTAGGCGTATTCAACGTGCATGTAAAATCGCAGCACGCTGCAATTGTATGCGTATATCGTCCCAGACTCGCCGATGCAAGCCCATGGGTGCGACAAAAACTCGGATGCCATACGGACCATCCGCCTAGCTTGTGACAAATATGCACACACTTTCCTCATTTCAGTCCATTGAGCAATTTAATTCAATGGGGAAAGCCAGAGAGAAATGTAAGACCATACGCATGTCATACAGATGTCATAAGGATAAATGGCTGAGAGAAAATCGCATTATCACATTGCAAACACATTACACATAGATGACCATACAGGTCAACAAGGTCTATGATGAAAGGAACACCATTCCGACTGTAAAGCACGGCAGTGGATCGCTGATGGTTTAGGGATGTGTGAGCTACAAAGGCACAGGAAACTTGGTCATAGTTGAAGGAAAGATGAATGCAGCACCTTAAAAGAAAATACTGGAGGTAAATTTGCAATCATCAGCCCGAAAGCTGTGCATGGGACGTACTTGGACGTCCCAACATGACAACGATCCAAAACACAAGGCCAAGTCGATTTGTCATTGGCTAAAGCAGAACAAAGTGAAGGTTCTGGAGTGGCCATCTCACTCTCCTGACCTCAATATCATTGAGCCATTCTGGGGAGATCTCAAGCACACAGTTCATGCTAGACAGCCCTGGAATTGGAGGCTTTTTGCCAAGAAGACCAGGCAGCTTTACCATCTGAAAAAATAAAGAACCTCATCCACAACTACCACAAAAGACACCAAGCTGTCATTGATGTTAGAGGGGGCAATACACGGTATTAAGAAATGGGGTATGTGAACTTTTGATCTGGGTCATTTGGATGTTTTGTGTTGTCATTATGATTTAAAAAGAGAAAACACAGTGTAATGCTGCTGCAGTGCAGTATAGCGCAACCTCCACCAGAGGGGGATCTGGTGAGGGAAGAGAGGTTGCACTCTCTGTGCCACAATGCAGCAGGCAGGAGCCACTATGTGGCAGAAGAGTAGTCAGACAAGCCGAGTCAGCAACGGAGAGGAAAGTAAGTATCAGAGGTCACAGCAATACACGTGTGTGTAGCCCTGGTGTGAAGGCACACACAGTACCCTGGAGGATGTGCGGAGAGGTAACAGTTTAATGCTTAATAACCATTCACTCCACCACACACTTGGACATACCCATAGGGTATGTAGTCAGTCAGTGTCCTGTCGTTGGACAGGTCAGTCAGTCAGTGTGCAGTCTGTGCAGGAGGAGAGGAGATCAGATAACATGTCCTGTCAGAGCTCGGTGTGAGCTAAAGTCAGACAGACTGTTGGATGGAAAGAAGAGTTAGCAGCAGAAACTTCAGTCGCCTGTCCCAAGGACAGTGAAGTTCAGTCGACGTGTCCTGAACTAGAAGAATACTGAGCATCTGTTAGTGAGCTCCAAGGAAGAAGCAAGAAGGGATTGACTTGCATTACCTTAGGAAGTGTGGAGTGCTTATGCTACAAGCGCGAACAGGGCGAAGGGCGCAGTGGAAGAAGTTATAGCAGTGCCTTAAGGATTGGACTATCCTGCACATTGTTCACCGGTCACTGGGGACCGAAGTGTCACTACAGCTTCAGGCGTAGTGGTAGAAAAACCAGAGTCTTACTGGACCTTAGGTCACAGAAAGCAGCCCTTGGAGTGTCAGTACGTAACTGGGGTCAGGAGAGTGGGAACCTTGAGTCACTGCAGGACAACAGTAGGAACTCAGCTCTCTCAAAGGAAGGCTCCGACCACAAAGCTGACCGGGCAGTACAGCTAAGGAGTTAGCTGGAGAAATCGGAGTGAACTTAGCTCTATGCAGGTTGGACTCATAATATTGGAAGTAAAGGAGGCCCCTAACCTGTTCAGCTGTTGTCTCGAAGCACATCCTCCACCCGACCAGCCTCCCTGGGACCTGCCTTATCATCTGACAAGTAAAAGGTATGGAAAGACGCTGGATGGTGTGAGACTGATTTATTTATCTGCACCCGACATCATTAATACCATAGACTTTGAGGGACCAGTCCCACCTGTGGGGGACCCGTCATCTGGCTGCCACAACATCCCCTCAGAGAATTACCGCAGCGCTGGTCTTAGTGATCAGACAACTACAGGTGGCGTCACGAACCGTTATATACCAAATCCCCTGTAAATATTCCCCCCAACATACGCCTGACCGCCAGGGCCACAGACCGAGCCACCGCTACCTGTGACAACCCCATAGACTTCCATGGGCTCGGCTCTGAGTACCCCATTGCTCTGGTAACCCACAATTGTGGTGCGGGGTCACAACAAAAACTTGGCGTCACGAACAGGATGCGAAATTCGCAAAATTGCGAGCCCTGTGTGCCTGTGGAGGTGTTTTTGTGAAAAAGGACTGTTTGCTATTTTTGGCGCTAAAATCCGCCATTTTGCCGCCAAATTCGTGCCCTCAGGCGCTGGAGAAGAAGGTGGGCGTGGATTCGTGGGCGTGTGCCCCCCTGTGGCGCGAAGAGAATGCCTGCCCTCTCAAAGTGCTATTACAATATGCGATCCTGCCCTACAGCAAAGGAGGTCCGCCTCCTCTTCACCTTCCCTGCGAGGAGGAGGAGACGCAAACCCCGCCTCCACGGAAGAGACCGGACGGCTCTGGTAGAAGAAGAGAGAGTGTTCTGGAACATGATGGAGGCAGGATGTGTGCAGCCGAGCAGGGAAGCGGTGGAAGGCAGGCCCCGTTCCCCAGCCAAGCTGCCACTAGAACCAGAACCATCTGTGGTCCTGCACCTGCAGCAAGCCTTGCTGGAGATTGGAGAGGAAAATGCAAGGTTAAAGAAGATGATCTTGCAACAACCTGGCATGGAGGAGATCGAGAGACGCCGGCGTAACCAGATACAGCGGCGGCTGTGGGACGCGGTGCTCTCTCCCTCGACGACCCTCCACGATTTGAATTACCAAAACTTCTGCTGCCCAAGGCTAAGGAGCAACCGGAGGCTACCCCCAAAAGGACCGACCCTGATCCTACGATGGAGCGGTGGAAGCGAAGGAGGTTGAGGAGGTACCGCCAGTTCCGGAACGCCCGCCCGGCCAGGAGGCCGCAGCAGATGATCGATCCCCGGTAGGGACACCGGAGGGGTCCTGTCCATCATTACCAGACGTCGACTGGGATGAGATGGCGCGCCTGGATGACGTCGCCTACGCCGCCCAGTGGGAACGTGAGTGGCAGCGTCGCGAAGAGGAACAGCGACGCCGGCAGGAGGAAGAGCGGGAAGTGCAGCGGAATCGGCAGTACGAGCAGCTGATTGCGGATAAGGAAAGTGTCCGCCGGGAAAAGGTACTCTAAGGGAACCGCGGCGGCAGGGGTGTGTGACAGAGTTCCAGCTCCGGAAGGGCTGGGGCTTCATTAGAGAACCGGGCCTCTACCCAGGGGTCTTTGTCAGTCGCAGGGACGTAGAATCCCACCTGCCCATCGGCCATCCCGGGAGGGACCTAATCAATGGGGACATAGTAACCTATACACGGCACTGGGGTATGAAAGGATGGTATGCCTTAAATGTCGCAGTCGTCAGAGACCCGTCCCCGACGCAGGTAACGTCACCATTGCCAGCGCGTCACAGTCCCGAGCTCCCGCTGCACCAGGCCGTGCCCCGGCATCGCCCCATGAACGTACGTCACAGTTGGAAGCGCCCCCTGCATATTCTACTCTGCCAGTGCCTCGTACTAAGACACAAGCTACGACTCATTCCAAATCGCAATTTGCACCGCCGGATATAGCGGCACCAACAGCGACACCTTCGGAGATACCGCTTGCGTCCTACATGATGGAGTCACCCGATGGGACCGTAGTGAGGATGAAAACAGTCGCTACTCAGACTTGGATAGCAGGTCACGACCTATTTGTCATGTGCTCTAAAGAGCATTGCATTGTTCCAGCCCCCGGGATGGAAAGTGTAACTGAAGTTAGCAAGAAAATGTGAAGAACGGTAGGACCCAGACAGGGGTTTGCCGCAACTAAGAAGATGTAAAAAGTTTTTGATAAAAGAAATAATGCTGTTTTGCACTTTATTGCCAAATGTATCTATGTTTTCTATAATGAGTAGAATGCCCGGCTGGGTACCAGAGTGAAAATTTGAAAAAGTTGATTGCATAGTTTTACATATAGAATACCCTGGTTGGGTAAATACCGTGAGAAGTATAATGTGAGTTTCAGAAGTTACCAATATGTGTCTTTTATTATGCCATGGACTGAGAGGTTGAGGACTGTGCCAGCCCAGAACTTATCTTTGTACATAGTTGCGCTTCGGTGCATTATATTGGTTTTACATGAAACCACAGCACAATTATTACCTCTGAATATAAAACCCGTGTGGTGTGGCACTGAGCGAGGTCTGCAGCCAGAAGTCCTGCAGCCCACCCAGGACCCACGTTGAAGGTTTGGTGCGGGTCCTTCACAAGAATATTGTTGATATGATATATTTATGGAAAGTATGTTTTGTATTTTTCTATGTCTAATGTTTGAATGCAACGTTTAAGAAATTCTTACCTCCCGGATGGGAAGAGTTTAATGTTTATTGTTAATACAAAACAAAATGTCTTCTTGTATTTCACAGCCCGGGAGTGCTGTATTTTACCATGGGGGAATGTGTAGCCCTGGTGTGAAGGCACACACAGTACCCTGGAGGATGTGCGGAGAGGTAACAGTTTAATGCTTAATAACCATTCACTCCACCACACACTTGGACACACCCATAGGGTATGTAGTCAGTCAGTGTCCTGTCGTTGGACAGGTCAGTCAGTCAGTGTGCAGTCTGTGCAGGAGGAGAGGAGATCAGATAACATGTCCTGTCAGAGCTCGGTGTGAGCTAAAGTCAGACAGACTGTTGGATGGAAAGAAGAGTTAGCAGCAGAAACTTCAGTCGCCTGTCCCAAGGACAGTGAAGTTCAGTCGACGTGCTCCTGAACTAGAAGAATACTGAGCATCTGTTAGTGAGCTCCAAGGAAGAAGCAAGAAAGGATTGACTTGCATTACCTTAGGAAGTGTGGAGTGCTTATGCTACAAGCGCGAACAGGGCGAAGGGCGCAGTGGAAGAAGTTATAGCAGTGCCTTAAGGATTGGACTATCCTGCACATTGTTCACCGGTCACTGGGGACCGAAGTGTCACTACAGCTTCAGGCGTAGTGGTAGAAAAAACAGAGTCTTACTGGACCTAAGGTCACAGAAAGCAGCCCTTGGAGTGTCAGTACGTAACTGGGGTCAGGGAGAGTGGGAACCTTGAGTCACTGCAGGACAACAGTAGGAACTCAGCTCTCTCAAAGGAAGGCTCCGACCACAAAGCTGACCGGGCAGTACAGCTAAGGAGTTAGCTGGAGAAATCGGAGTGAACTTAGCTCTATGCAGGTTGGACTCATAATATTGGAAGTAAAGGAGGCCCCTAACCTGTTCAGCTGTTGTCTCGAAGCACATCCTCCACCCGACCAGCCTTCCTGGGACCTGCCTTATCATCTGACAAGTAAAAGGTATGGAAAGACGCTGGATGGTGTGAGACTGATTTATTTATCTGCACCCGACATCATTAATACCATAGACTTTGAGGGACCAGTCCCACCTGTGGGGGACCCGTCATCTGGCTGTCACAACATCCCCTCAGAGAATTACCGCAGCGCTGGTCTTAGTGATCAGACAACTACAGGTGGCGTCACGAACCGTTATATACCAAATCCCCTGTAAATATTCCCCCCAACATACGCCTGACCGCCAGGGCCACAGATCGAGCCACCGCTACCTGTGACAACCCCATAGACTTCCATGGGCTCGGCTCTGAGTACCCCATTGCTCTGGTAACCCACAATTGTGGTGCGGGTCACAACACGTGGTCAGAAACAAGCCAGAAGTCAGAGCAGGAATGCCAGAGATGGAAGATAGTAAATAGGTCAAAGGACAGGTCAAATACCAAGGGGTCACAACACAGAGAGCAAATACTAGGTGAGCAAAGTCACAGGGGAAACGCAAGAACGGGACATAGGTAAACGGGCAGAGGACAAATCAGGGTATAACGGGGTCAGCCGCTTAAGCCAGAGGCAGAACTATAACTGATGCTGCTTGCCGGCCGCAGCAGACAGAAATAGCAACATAGCTCCCAAAACGAGGCAGAGAAAGTTAACCCTCGCATGACTAGACCGGGGAGAGTATAAAAAGAAGCAAACCCCGGCCTGGATCATGACACACAGTAGTTTGGCAATAAATGGCATCACCCAACCACTAACCATAAGTGGAGAAAAAGTTTTGGTGTTATCGTTCATATTCTCTGAAAAAAGTCCAAGAAAGCAAAAATTCTGTTGGTGTATGTAACCTTTTGAGCACACAACTGTACTGTGCATCCCCCCACCTCCTAAAATGCTAATATTTATTTTTATTGCTGATTTCCTTTTATCTGTGTCTGGTGTATTACTATATTAGCCTGAGTTATAATGGATCCTAGGACCCATTGGCCACTGCTCTTTCCCTACACCCAACACCTAGCAATCACATGATCACTGGGTCTAGAGAAAGAACCACTGGTTCAGCCTATATATACATGTATCAGGAAGGTAAACATGGTAATAAACTATGTTTGCCTTTTTCTGTAGGTGGGGATAGGGGGTGGGTTTACCTTGGTCTGACAACTGCACGAGCTTGTGTATGGAGATGACCACTTACTCACACACACACACACTTTATTATTATTATTTTGTGAATTTTACTACCCTTTCCTAGTGTATCCTCACCCATCCCTGTAGACTGTGAGCCCTCGCGGGCAGGGTCCTCGCTCCTTCTGTACTTGTGTGTCCTTGTCTAGCACATGTTTATTGTACCTGTCTATATTTCCCTTTTCATATGTAAAGCGCCATGGAATAAATGGCGCTATATAAATGTGTAATAATAATAATAATAATTTGATCGGCGGGCGCAATCCAGGAAGCCGGGTTTCCTCTGCAGTGTTAAAAAAACGTCAATGCAGAGTAAAGTGTGGACCTCCCAAACATTTATAGTGTATGAGTGATTCAGAAATGGTTAGTTATTGCTGGTGTGCAATATTAATAATAATAATAATAATAATAATAGTCTTTATTTATATAGCGCCATCATATTCCGCAGCGCTTTACAGTTTAACAGTTTCAAAACACAAGTCATAAGTAACAACGTTAACAATACAGTAATTAAAGCAAAATAAGCCGCCCTGCTCGTGAGAGCTTACAATCTACAATGAGGGGGGGGAGATACAAAGTACAGGTGTGTATATACAATGGTGTATTTACAATGATGGTCCAGCCATCTTAAGGGAGTGAGGGATGGATGGAGATAGTGAATGGGCTACACACACTTACACATAGAATGACTTTGATTAGTGAATGTGATAGGCCGCTCTGAACAGATGTGTTTTGAGGGAGCGCCTGAAACCATGCAAATTGTGGATAGTCCTAATTTCTTGGGGTAGAGCATTCCAGAGGATTGGCGCAGCGCGGGAGAAGTCTTGGAGTCGGGAGTGGGAGTACGGATTAGTGCAGAGGTTATCGAAAGTCGTTTGCAGAGCGCAGCAGTCGGTTAGGCCGATAGATAGAAATGAGGGAGGAGATGTAGGGGGGTGCTGCACTGTGGAGAGCTTTGTTGGTGAGAACAAGTACTTTGAATTGGATCCTATAATGAATGGGCAGCCAGTGTAAGGACTGGCGAAGAGCGGACGCGTCCGAGTACCGATTAGCCAGATGGATGACCCTGGCTGCTGCATTAAGGATGGACTGGAGAGGGGATAGGCGAGTAATGGGGAGGCCAAGTAATAGAGCATGCAGTAGTCCAGGCGGGAGTGGATCAATGCTACAGTGAGGGTTTTTGTTGTTTCCATGGTGAGAAAAGGGCGGATTCTAGAGATGTTCTTTAGGTGTAGGCGGCAAGAGCGGCAAGAGATTGTATATGGGAGGTGAAGGAGAGATTGGTGTCAAACATAACACCCAGACAGCGAGCCAGCGGCCGTGGTGTTATTATGGTGCCGCCCACTGAGAGGGAAATGTCAGATTTAGGGAGGTTAGTAGACGGCGGGAGCAGGAGTTCAGTCTTGGAGAGGTTAAGTTTCAGATAGAGAGCGGACATGATGTTGGAGACTGCGGACAGACAGTCGGTGGCGTTCTGTATACAGCGGGGTAAGGTCGGGAAA
>JARQOD010000001.1:701717095-701835290 GCA_033576555.1 Oophaga sylvatica
AAATACCCATGGGAAAACAGAACCTCCCCGGCGGCCATTTCTTAGATGCAGTTCCCTTACTGACCTGAAGAAAAGGGGGGGCGCGGAGAGCTGTGCCTGGGGGTTTAAAGTCACATTGTGAGTAAAACGGGGGCCGCCCTTACACCTCTAAGAAAAAAAACCCATTAGGTGTAGCCAAAGATGGGTCTTTAAAGAACCAGTTTGCTTGCAGCCCCCCCCCAAGACCAACGTTGGGGTTTGGAAACGGGTCCCCCACAAGCACAAGTCAAATCAACGTTTATTGCATTTATTAGTGGGTTTTTTAAAAATGTTATTTATGCAATTTTTTATCAAAAGTGACTCCCTAAAGGAAGTTAGTTTAAAAGTGGTTTCCCCTTTTGATGCACATAAAAATTTCAGTTTCTTTTAACAACTTTACTCTGTTTCACCCGGGGACGGCTGGTTTAACGGGGGGGGAATGGGCCCTGAGGGTTCAGCCCCCCACGAGGTTTTGCATCCATCCAGAGGTGGACCCCCCCACTCCCAGGTAAGGAGGGAGCACCCCTAGACTCCAACACCTGCATCCAACACACCATGCCAGCTGAGCATACGGACGTACCCTATGGGAGGATGGTCTGACTCAGACTGGTTAGCAAAGGGTGTATATATGGGTGGGTGGAGCTTATGCTGCAGCTAGAGAAGAGGAGTTGTTTTTTAGAGCACAGTCTCTCTGAGGAGGACAAGCCTTAGGAACTCTACTAGGAGTCTCTCTAAGGAGAAGCAACCTTAGGAGCTCCTGAAGTTAGCGAAAGGGTCCAAAAAGCACGGACAGTGGTTCATCCACCCGTGGCCACATTCTGAAGAAGGAAGGACCTGGCCATCAGGGAACGGCCCCTAGACTAGTGGGAAAGCTTCAGGCCCTGCTAGTAAGCCGACGGCGGTGATCACTTTATGGGTCAATGCCACAACCACCAGCAGCATCCCCTGGAAGGAAGCTATATAGGGCCAAGGACGTACAGAATTAATCTGTTTCCCGACAGGACCGCAGCTTCTGATCTGAAGTACTGCTTGGTGAGGTGCTAGGAAGAAAGGAGTGTAAAGCACAGAGTAAGAAGGCCAGGAAAGGAACACACTGAAAGGGAGTCTTGGGGAGTGCGACCAATCTACCTGGGGGTTGCTGGACCACTCACCCGGAGGACACAGTGCCAAGCAGGTATCTGTACTGCGCATATCAGAACTGTGAGTAAAAACCCTGAAACTGCAATGGGACTGTCTCCCTGGTTATTCCAGCGTCGCACATCTCCCTGCTACACTCTTCAGCACCATTCCTAAAATATACACCATTTACCTGCCGTGGAAGGACACAGCCTCACTTGTAGGAGGTTTACCATCAAGCTGCACAACACCATCCCTTCCAGAGGACCTGCACAGCAGCGCTGGTCACCCTGACCAGATACTACAGGTGGCGTCACGAATCACTATACGAACATTATCCCCTGTGAATAAATCCCATTTTTGGTGAGCGCCCATGGCCTCGGACCGAGTCGTGGCTGCCGTGACATCCCCCATAGAAGTCAATGGGCTCGGTGCCGAGTACTCCACGGCCCTGGCGGGCGACTCACTGGCAACCTATGTGTCATCAGGGGAAGGTGGTACAAAATCCTTTGAAACCCAGGCATGGTTCATTTTAATGAAGGTGAGATCACCTACATTTTGGGCCGAAAGCCGGGTCCTTCTTTCTGTCAGGATTGATCCAGCAGCACTGAAGACTCTTTCTGATAGCACACTACCAGCAGGGCAAGCGAGCTCCTGTAAGGTATATTGTGCCAATGCAGGCCAGGTGTCCAGTTTACAGGCCTAGTAGTCAAAGGGGTATGAACAGTGAGGGAGAACATCGATAGGGGAGGAGAGGTAATTTTGAACCATAGTTGTCAACTGCTGTCTCCTGTCTGTTGCAATCGATTCAGTATTACCAGTCGTGTGAGCGTTACACGAGAAATCAGATGACAACATGGTCATGAAACCCCTGTCTCCAATGCCACTTCGGCTGTGTGCACCACGAACACCTCTTCCATTTGGCCCAGTACGGCTCGTGGTAGAACCTGCACCACTGCTGTGTGCAGGGAATGCCTCTAACAAACGGTTTACCAGAGTTGCTTGCTCGTTCGCCAATATTAGCTCTAGGTTCTCCTGTGGCATGAGGTTCTGTAATTTGCCTTTATAGCATGGATCGAGGATACTGGCCAACCAGTAGTCAATTTTGCCAATGCGAGGGTCCCTTTTTAGGATCCGCAAGACATAATCACACATGTGGGCCAATGTTCCAGGTGTCAATGATGCACTAACAGTGGTGGGTGTAGGAGCACTTTCTGCCAAATCCACATCCCTCTTCCTCCTCCGCTGCAGATGCCTGTTCCTTAATGTGCGTCAAAGTTTGCATGAGCAGACGCATAAGTGGGATGCTCATGCTTATGATGGCGTCATCTGCGCTTACCAGTCGTGTGCATTCCTCAAAACACTGAAGGACTTTACAGAGGTCTTTCAGCTTTGACCACTGCACACCCGAGAACTCCATGTCTGCCCTCAAACTGCCTGCCCGTGTATCCTCCTACAAATGCGTTACAATCTGCCTCTGGTCGCACAGCCTCTCAACCATGTGCATGGTGGAGTTCCAACTTGTTGTAACGTCTATGATTAGGCGGTGCTTGGGGAGGTGGAGCGATCGCTGCACCTCTGCATATGACTGGAGTCTACGGGTGAGCGACGGATGTGCGAGCACAGTCTTCGCACCTTATGGAGCAGGGCTGGTAACTCCGGATAATTATTTATGAAGCACTGCACCCCCAGGTTCAAGGTGTGAGCCATGCAAGGTATGTGTCTGAGTTTTGCCAGGGCTATGCCGGCCATAAAATTACGGCAGTTATCACTGACTACTTTGCCTGGCTCAAGATGTAGACTGCTCAGCCATGACTCAGTTTCTCGCTGCAAGTAGTCGGCCAGTACCTCCGTGATGTGTCTGTTGTCGCCCAATAACATCATCTTTAAAACAGCCCGCTGACGCTTACCACTAGCTGTTGGATAGTGGGACACCTCGTGTGCAACACTGGCAGCTGCGGATGGAGTGATCATGCGACTGCGCTCTGTCGACGAGCTTTTGCTTCTTGAGGAGGAGGAGGGTCGAACGCCTACAGCCAACTGTTGCCTATACCGTGGGCTAGGCAGCACTGTCCCACTGCTGCTGTCCCTTGTGGACCCTGCATCCACCACATTAACCCAGTGCGCAGTGATGGACACGTAATGGCCCTGGCCATGCCTACTGGCCCATGCATCTGTTGTGAGGTGCACCTTTCCACTCACTGATTGTTTGAGTGCATGGACAATGTGGTCTTTCACATGCAGGTGGAGGGCAGGGATGGATTTTCTAGAAAAGAAGTGCCGACTGGGTAGGTCACAGTGTGGGACAGTGTAGGCCATGAGCTCTCGGAACGCTGCGCTTTCAACCAAACGGAAGGGCATCATCTCTAATGAGATCAGTTTGGCAAAGTAGGCATTCAAAGCCAGTGAGGTTTTGTAGTCAATCCATGCTTGCAAGTGCATGGTGTTTAAATGTCTAAGCATGCAACTGGTATTCAATTTTCGGAGATTTTTCACTCGGCTAAAGGTCCTTCTGCACTTCTTACAGATAACCTTTGCCTCATCAATAGGATTTTGGTCAAAAAGTGCCACACTGTACTTTTCCTACTATGGTATAAATTTTCAGGGCTTGCACGCTGTGCTAATTTGACCGTTTGGCCAAGCTGTCCTGCTACTCTTTTTGTTTTTTAAACACGTTTTTGGACTGCTAGGGGTCTGCCAGATAACCGCAGCTGCGATGTCGATGCCTGCTGCGGATCCTCCTCCTCTTCAGAGCTATTGCCAGCGGCACCCTCTTCACCAATGGATGCCAATCCGGGTCAACAACTGGGTCATCCATCACCTCCTCTTCAATTTCATCTGCACCTTCCTCTATGTCACTGTGTAAGGTGTTAGAGTATGTGGGAAGGGGCACCTGAGTTTCAGCATGGTCAGATTCTGGCTCAGTAGACTGCGAGGGCAATGCAGTGCTCTGGGTGAATGTACCAGCAGAATCAGATAGCAGTGGCTGTGCATCAGTGCACTCCATATCATATTCATCTTGGACTGGGAAATTCAGGATTTCACTTGATAACCCAGGCATAGTATGTGAAAAGAGCTCCAGGGAGTAATCTGAAGTGTGGCCTGCCACATCCTTCACTTGTGGTGGGGGTGAAGGACACAAGGAAAGGTGTTGTTCCTGACCAGGAGCCTACACTGACGACTCAGTGCTTGCATTTTTTGAAAGATCAGAAGAGGAGGCGATAGAGCTGGAGGCTGTTTTGGCAATGTAAGCCAAAACCTATTCCTGATGCTCCGGCTTTAAAAGCGGTTTACCTACTCCCAGAAATGGGAGCCTTCCAGGCCTTCTGGAGCCAGACGATGATGCAGGTTCAACACCTCCTGCTTTAGGTGCTATTGTGCTTTTCACACTACCAGCAGTTGCACCACCACCACCACCATCAGTTCCAGCTGGCCCCCCCGCCCACGTCCACAGCCTCTTCCACCATACTTCCACCATACTTCCTCATGTTTGGGAAAATGTACCAAAAATAGAGCAGATATATGGTACTGTATGAGGAGCGTACAGCTGGATACGGTGTAGGGAAAAATTTAAATCTCCGTATATATTTCCAGAGTCACACGCAGACGCTCTCTCAGCATGGATTTCACCGTAATACAAAGAGCAGATATACGGTACTGTCTCAGAAGCGTACAGCTGTATACGGTGTAGGGGAAAATTTCAATCTCCATATATATTTTCGGAGTCACACACAGACGCTCACTCAGTATGGATTTGACCGTAATACAAAGACCAGATATACGTTACTGTCTCAGAAGCGTACAGCTGTATACGGTGTAGGGGAAAATTTCAATCTCCGTATATATTTCCGGAGTCGCACACAGACTCACTCTCAGTATGGATTTCATCGTAATACAAAGAGCAGATATACGGTACTGTCTCAGAAGTGTACAGCTGTATACGGTGAAGGGGAAAGTTGCAATCTACGTACATATTTCCGGAGTCACACACAGATAGTCAGCATGTATTTGTCCGCGATACCAGCCGGTACACGGTAGTGTGTGAGTAGCGTACAGCTCTATATGGTGTGGGAAAAAATGAACGCTTGGTAACAAGTGCAGAAAAAAAGAATAAAAGTATCAGTGCTGTGTAAAAAGCAGTCTGCACAGCAGTGTACACACAGCAATACAACTATCAGGCAGCCTAATAACCAGCGCTGCTGCACACAAGAAAATCCTCCCCTGTCACTGCACACTAACTGTACAGCACAATTGCTATCAGCACAAGCACAGAAGAACTTCTCTTTCCAGCCCTAACTCTCTCCTTACTGATAAACTGCAAGCAACCTCTCCCTACTGTTAATATTGGCAGAAGTAAAATAGAGGTCGGCGCTCAGGGCTTTTTTAGACACTATGACGTGCCCCCAAAGCAAACCAATCACTGCAATGCCCTTCTCTAAGATGGTGGTGGACGCTGCTCATGTCATCTCATTGCCCACAGTGTACGTCCTTGCTCATTGGCTGAAAAAAGGTGCCTGAAAGCATTCTGGGAAATTCGACTTTGGCGCTCGGTTTGCCGACTGCATGGCCGACTTCACGCTATGGTCGGGTTTCAGCCATCGAAACCTGGCTTTGGGGAAAGTCGGCAACTTTTGAATCTGACCGACCTGTTTCGCTCAACTCTAGTCCTGACAAAGGACTGGTCTGGTTCGAAACGCGCGTCGGGATTCAGTGCCACAACTGTCCTCACCTAGCACAGCAGCCTCTTGATATGTACCCCCTGTGTGTTTGAGTACCCCTGTATACACTAGTATTACACCCATGACTTCTACTACCTGATCCTTGTTTCCATGTCATGGCTTTTATAACGGTTACCTTCCTTTGAATTTACATTGACCTTGACACATATATCCAAAAAAGCCTGACAATTTTGTTTCCCCATACCCCTTTTATCCCCCTATTCTCTATGTGCATGTGTATTTACCTATATAACCTATAAAAGGTTAGCACCTTAATGTAGAGATGAAACCACCAATACCACAGTGCACAATATAAAGGAATTCAGTGCAACAATAGATTAACTCCAAGAGATAGAAATGCACACAAAAAATTCATAAAAAATATAATTCACTTTATTTAGACAATCGTAAAAACATGAACAAAAAATATATAAGAGAGACTGACAGTGGTAACCCAACGGGGTGGAACCACAGAGTTAACCAGGCATAGATATAGAAAGTTACATCCACATACTACATACACATGTAATGACTAATGCTCAGTAGCAAAATGCCCACCAAATCATATAACCAGACTACAATGAGTCACCTATAGATAGGACAAGCAGACATCAGGGCAAAGTAAGGAAAGCTGTAAGCCAATCTAATACCCAAGAGGAAATATGTGCATATGCAGTAAGAATCAATAGTACATAACTGGAACTCTGTGGTGCCACCCTCCCCAACGCGCGTTTCGGCGCTGTGCCTTCTTCCGGGGGAGTGGCATCAAAGGTTAACCAAGATATTTATGTGCGAGAGAACCAATCTATAAGGCTAATTCAGATAAATGTCCTGCTGCATGTGATTGGTGCATGAAGCGCCGGGCAGACCTAGATGCAGACGTCACACAGGGCGTCATCGGCCAAGCCCCCATGCGTCATAACAGACCACCCTTGCAAATCACATGAGCCGGCTGGCAGACGTGAAGAGGACAAGACCGAACAGAGACGCCGTAAGTGACGCCTAGCAACAGGCCCCCAGCGAGCATGCGCACCAGCAGGAGACTGAACGGCCAAAGTACCCGATGCAATGTCAATACATGTCGACATATACAGACATACCAATATTAGAGGAAAAAGTGCATGCGTGCATCAACAAAAGAAAAGAAGTGATTATGATTATCTTATACCATAAGTAAAATACATGTGACAAAATACATAATATTATAATTAAGTGACACACTAATGTCACACTGTGTACATTATATCTCAAAAAAGTGTCCAATATTTACCAAACAAATATAAATATACAAAATCCATAGCTTATAAGGGCATAATGTGAATGAAACATAATAATACATAAGAAAATAATACTACGGTGCAAATAATGTACAAATATTGCACAATATAGAAGCAAAGAATTATATATATGACAAGACTATATAAGAAGAATAAAAATATTACATTCATACAGAATATTTATTATATAAAATTACATCCACAACATAAATACATATATGCAGACTGTGCAAATAGCAGTGCATCCATGGTCCAAAGCACAGATGTGGTACAGACGACAAGGTATGATTCCACATAATTGATGAAAACAATGAAAAATCTAAAAATAATAAAAACACATTAGTAATTAATAACAAATAAAACAGATGCCATAAAAAATGCAGGGTCAAGCGATCTAAGGAAGGGCGCAAAACTAAGGGATTCATTCAAACCGTCCGGATGAAGTGAGCGAAGCTTCCAAATCCAGAAGGCTTCCCTGTGTGCCAAGAGTTTGCTCATTTTGCCTCCACGAAGGTTAGGGACTATGCGATCAATCCCCCTAAACCTAAGTCCCATTGCATCACATGCGTGATGCAACTTGAAATGCCGGGGAATGTTTTTTAACATGTCAAGATTATCTTCATCTACGGCTGCCTGGATATCACAATGTGTTCCCGCACCCGAATTTTAAAGGCCCGTGTAGTTAAGCCCACATATATTTTGTTGCATGGGCAGGATGCATGATAAACAACAAAAGTTGTGGAACATGTGATAGTCTGAGTGATGGTAAACATCTTACCATCCGATGACGAAAAGTCCCTAGTTTGCATAACATTCGGACATGCCACACACCCACCACATGGTTTACAACCCCATGGGGGGCCCTTTAACATGGAATTAGTTGAAAAAATAGTTGGTTGTGGCCGTGGTACAAAATAGCTTCTAACCAAGTGATCTTTCAAATTACGTGATCTCAAGGCAGTGATACTTGGCTTGAATGTTAAGTATTGTTTTAAAACAGGATCAGTTAGCAGGATTGGCCAATATTTAGACAGAATCTGTCTCATCTTGTGCCACTGTGAATTATATTGGGTGACCAATCTTACCTGTGAATTATCCTTGATTTTCGGAGAGGAATATAAGAGATCATGCCTCCTCATGTTTCTGGCTCTATTATAAGCCTTCTTTATACATCTCCTACTATAACCTCTATCGACAAATCGTTCAGTCAAATCCTTGGCCTGAGCCTCAAAATCCTCATTACATGAGCAAATTCTCTTGATGCGAAGAAATTGGCCGGTAGGCACAGAATTAATCACATGGGGTGGGTGGGAAGACGAAGCATGTAGTACAGAGTTCACTGAAGTCTACTTACGAAAGACTGTATGATAAGACCACGGCACTCTGGTGTGAGGAGATGGCGGTGCCCAAGTACGGTATCCAACCAAAATATAGTATAATAAACTTGGCACTCAACAATAGAAGCAGGTGAACAAAGTTTTTATTGTGGCATCCACATAGACAAAAGTTTATGTTTAAACGTTTTCGGTCCAATCCTAGACCTTCCTCAGAAACATTACTCCAATGAAATTATGCTGCAATATATACAGAAGGATAAAGAATCATCCAATTAGAAATATGATACAAGGTATTTACAATATTCATAAACGATTGTAACAAGATGCTACTGTGAATAGTGCACAAAAGAACGAAAATGAGTCGGGGTGGCAAGTACGGTGTGCAGAGGAGCCAACCGGGGTTCCGGTCAAGGTGAAGTTCAGCAAAGTCAAAAGGCTATAATTGAACTATAAAGAGAAATTACGTAATACGTTGATGGTTAAGGAATGGTGCTGATAACATAGAATACAGAATTAAAAACAAATTTTTTTTTTTTTTCAAAAATAAAGCACAAAGCACATATTGATTCTGCAAAGGATATGAGTGATGAACAACACAGTTGTGAAGAGGAGTTCCGATGCGTAAGTGATGAGGAAATCCGTAATAAAAGTAGTGAATATGTGGTGAACTACCTGTTATGGAGATTATGCCAGACAAACTCCTATAGTATAGACAAGGATGTGGAGAAAATCCTGTGATGCTAAAAAGAGGAGGTACGGTGAAAACATCCAATTTGCAATGAGTAACATAAAAGACAAAAACACATTGTCATGACCCTGACATACCTGGATATATAATAGGTAAAGTGACCTATGGTGTAGCGTTTAGTCACAGCGCGGTGTGTAACAGAAAAGGACACTGAAATAAATGATGCATAATGAATATAGGAATACTGTATACGGTTGGTGTGGAATAAAGTATGTTAACGTTCAGTAATTTGCAATGTGACACCCAAACAGCTTGCTGTCCTAAAATAGCAATTCATAATTCATTACGACATACATCGGACACAAGAGTACCATCCAAATTTCTCCTCACAGTGACATCTAAAAAATCAATTTCATGAAAATCAAATTTGTGCGTCAAATGAATATTCAAATTATTCAAATTCAACTCATGAAAAAATGCTTCTAAATCAGATGGAGTGCCATGCCAGATCAGAAAAATGTCGTCAATGTAGCAGGTCCATTTGTACATTATTTGCACCGTAGTATTATTTTCTTATGTATTATTATGTTTCATTCACATTATGCCCTTATCAGCTATGGAATTTGTATATTTATATTTGTTTAGTAAATATTGGACACTTTTTTGAGATATAATGTACACAGTGTGACATTAGTGTGTCAATTATAATATTATGTATTTTTGTCACATGTATTTTACTTATGGTATAAGATAATCATAATCACTTCTTTTCTTTTGTTGATGCACGCGTGCACTTTTTCCTCTAATATTGGCATGTCTGTTCGGTCTTGTCCTCTTCGCGTATGCCAGCCGGCTCATGTGACATGCATGGGCGGTCTGTTATGACGCGTGGGGGCTTGGCCGATGACGCCATGTGTGACGTCTGCATCTAGGTCTGCCCGGCGCTTCATGTGCCAATCACATGCAGCAGGACATTTATCTGAATTGGCTTTATGGACTGGTTCTCTGGCACATAAATATCTTGGGTTAACCTTTGATGCCACTCCCCCGGAAGAAGGCACAGCGCCGAAACGTGCGTTGGGGAGGGTGGCACCACTGAGTTCCAGGTATGTACTATTGATTCTTACTGCATATGCACATATTTCCTCTTGGGTATTAGATTGGCTTACAGCTTTCCTTACTTTGCCCTGATGTCTGCCTGTCCTATCTATAGGTGACTCATTGTAGCCTGGTTATATGATTTGGTGGGCATTTTTTCTACTGAGCATTAGTCATTACATGTGTATGTAGTATGTGGATGTAACTTTCTATATCTATGCCTGGTTAACTCTGTGGTTCCACCCCATTGGGTTACCACTGTCAGTCTCTCTTATATATTTTTTTGTTCATGTTTTTACTATGGTCTAAATAAAGTGAATTATATTTTTTATGAATTCTTTGTGTGCATTTCTATCTCTCGGAGTTAATGTGTATTTACCTAGTTGGTCTACACATTTTACTGTTTGCCACATTCTAGCCACATATATACACTTACTGTTCTGCCCGTCCTATGTGTATGTGTACATAATCCTTGCAGACAGCATAACCTTGATCCCAACAGTGATTTGATAGACACGTGATGTCTGTTACCAAGTTTAATGCAGGAATCGAATATGGTAAAAAACTGTGGAACAAATAACAGTATTTTACTATGTGCTCACAAACATGTGGCAAGCATACAATATATACACAATATACAGTGGTGAGGGAACACACTATATGCATAACATGTAGTTACATATAACATGCGGTATATCCCATGCTTACTGACCAGTCGGAAAAGCATGGACTACAACTCTCACATTTTCATAACAGCATGATGTAAACATCCAACATTTATACGGCTGTCAAGTTCATTGTGAATGTGTTTAGGACCTACCGATTGTGCGGCTACAGATCTGGATGTAAGAGATCACTATTGGATTCTGATGTCAGGAGGTACTCAGAAATGAACTGTCTTAGCTGTATACTGAGCAAAGAAACATGGCTGCTGGGGCTGGCTGATGAGTCATCAAAGCTATGACTCATGAACTACGGTGTGGTAGATATATCAAAAAACCTCAATATCATCAACCAAAGACATTCTATAAAACGACCACTAGATGGTGCTGTTATACTACATAACAAATCTGAATATTTACACATGAAATTCTAGTGGAACATCACACTCCTCGCCTGGTATCTTAAAGATACCACTTTAAGGTACCTCTGGAGAAAGCAACAAAATCAGTTCAGTGACTGGTCTGAGGAAAAGTTTAGGTTCGTGTTGCCTGTAGATCTTGACCTCCACTTTCCTAACTTTTCCATCTTCACTTGGAAACACTTTGGTTATCAGTCCCAAAGGCCAGTCATTTCTTTTTGACTGAGTGTATTTGACAAGAACAACATTACCAACCTCCATGTTGGGTTTACTGGTTTGCCATTTATTCCGGGTCTGTAAGGTAGAAACATATTGCTTTTTCCATTTATCCCAGAAGGCGTCTGCTAAAGTTTGAACCCGTCTCCACTGACACTTGTACAAGTCTTTATTATCAAACTCACCAAGAGGTGCTGATGCTGTACCAACCTTTTGGGTAAGAAGTGTGGAAGGGGTAAGCAAGAGAGGATCTTCTGGATCATTCGGTATTGGTGTCAAGGGTCTGGCGTTTATGATTGCCACTACTTCTACCATGAAGTTGTGAGGGTCTCATGGGTAAGTCTTGAAGTTCCCAACTGTAGGAAGATAGAATCAAGGATCCTGCGAGCCAGGCCAATCATACGCTCCCATGAGCCTCCCATGTGAGAAGAATGTGGAGGGTTAAATGTCCATTTACAGTCTTGGTTCGCCAGATATCTCTCTACACAGTCACTGTCAATGTTTGAGGAGATACGCAGTTCTTTGCAAGCTCCGATGAAGTTGGTACCCCTATCGGAACGGATTAGTTTAACTGGACCTCTTATAGAGATGAAACGTCTGAGAGCATTTATGAAGCTAGAAGTGTCCAAGGACTCAATAACTTCTATATGCACAGCCCTAATACTCATGCAGGTGAAGATGACTGCCCAGCGTTTGCTGTTTGCATGGCCATTTTCAAATATCTTGCTCATGAATGAGAAGAAGTGCTCCTTCATTTCTGGTCTTTTCTCAAAGTTGCGCCTGAGAGAACTGAAGCATTTTGTGGCTTGAACTCTGTTGTTAGGAAGGCGCGTTCTCTGTGTTTTGAAAGGCAGTGGTGCTACCCAGGTATTTGTTTCATCTTTAGAGAATCCTTGTTCCATTATACTTAAGAAGGTCTCATCTTCAATAGAGCAAGCGGTCTTGTTGTCTTCCTTTGTCCTCTGGAACACTGTACACCCCAGATGATCTTCATCTTCTGCACAGTCCGGGTATAACACACTTGTAGGCTTCTCTCTTACAAGGAATATGTTAGGACAAGGCTGAAAGAGGGATGGACGTCCATTTTCCAATGTATTTGTGAAGAGGAATTCACAGTGGTTGGCTTGTGAACGCTTCCTAGGCAGACATCGCCTATAATGACCCACCCTAGGTCGAGCTTCTGAGCATAAGCAGAACTGTGAGGACCGTTTATCTGTTTCCTCACCTTGTGGACTCTTATGATGTCTCTTCCAAGCAGAAGTACTATTGGAGCGTCTGGGTCGACTTCAGGAATTAGGTGCGCTATATTTTTTAGATGTCCATGATGTGATGCTGCTGCAGGTGTAGGAATCTCTTCTCTGTTGTTTGGGATCTGATTGCATTCTATCAGCGTAGGCAGAGGCAGGGATGTTTCACCATTTAAGGATTCAATTTGGTAACCAGTAGCTCTTCTCCCTTTTTCTTCACTCACACCTGTGCAAGTTTTAAGTGAATATGCCGAGCTGTTTCCTTTAATGTCGAAGATATCAAAGAAAGTTGAATTAGCGAGAGACCTGTTGCTCTGATCATCAAGGATGGCATACAACTTTACAGCTTTCTCTTTGTGACCAATGGGGTAAACTGTGGCAAGACAGATTGTTGCTAAGTCCTTCTCCACAGACTTGGGTGCACTGAGGTGTCACTTCAGGAGGTGTAGGGTCTCTCTGCTCCTCGCCGTGCTCTACCACCTGGTCTGAGGGTGTGAGAGTCCATGGAGCTGGTCCTGGGTGTAAAGCTGTGTTATGCTCTTCACTGTCGCATTCTGAGCATTTAATGTTTATTGGACAGTCTTTTGCAAGATGTGAAGTTGCTGCGCAGCACCTGTAGCAAATGTGGTTTTCTTTGAGGAAAGTTTTGCGATCTTTGAGCTGTTTTTCTCTGAATCCTCTGCATTTCAACAACGAATGTGGTTTCTTATGCAGAGGGCATTCTTTGCACGGGTCTTTAGATGAGGTCTTATCAGTCTCTGCAGTACGATAAGTTTTGCGTGAAGTGTCTTGAAGAGATACACTGGTTTTGTGTACTGCCACTGGTGTATCTCTCAGGTTACGCATTGAGACAGGTTTACCAGATTTGGGGCACGTGGTGTCAAACATTGAGAAGTCAAAGCTGGGGTCATTTCTAATCTTTGCTTGTTGGCGTACGAAGTCCACAAAGAATGAGAATGGAGGAAATGGGACGTTGTATCGTTCTTTGTATTTGGAGCCTTGACCGATCCACTTATCTATCAGACCTTGCGGAAGTTTGCGTACTATTGGATTTACACCGCGTGCTGTGTCCAAGAATGCTAGGCCTTGTAAGTCTCCTTGAGCTTTGGCAACTTGAAGTTCTGTCAACAGATCACTCAATTCTCTCAGTTTTTGGAAACCTTTGCCTTGCATCTTGGTGAAATCCTCAATTCTTTTGAAGAGTGCGTTTTCTATCACTTCTGGTGAGCCGTAACACTCCTCCAGTCTCTCCCATATCAGGTTTAGTCCTCTGTCGGGATAGTCTAAATTGATGTCCCTAATCCGTTTTGCATGCTCTGTGGATTCATTTCCTAGCCACTTGACTAAAAGGTCAACCTCCTCGTTTGCAGACAGATCCAGATCTTTGATTGTATTTCTGAATGAGGATCGCCATGCTCTATAGCCTTCAGGTTTGTCGTTAAACTTGGAGAGTCCTTGGGTTATCAACTCATGTCGAGCAAGGAATTTGAGAACATCTGTTTGATGAATCTGGAAACGAGCTGAGGTGCAGAGGTCCATGTGGGTTAGAGTAGTCTTTAAACTTGTCTTTGTTGTAATAACTACCATCTACTTGTTCCTTCTTGAAGGCTGGAACTGCTCTGCAGTTGTCTGTCGGTTGGAATGCAGGTTGCATTGGGGACCGATGATATATAAAGTTACTGTCTTGCTTGATGTATGGCATTTGGAAGGCTGAGGCTGCTTGTTGTGTGACAGGATTAGGCTGGAGTTTGTAAGCAGGGGTTGACTCAGCTCCTGGACCGTAATACAGACCGTCATCTGACTTAGCATACTGCAGTACGTATTTTGAAGTGTGTCGTGTTTTGTCCTGTTGACTGAGCTCTGATCCAAGAATACTGCTGCGTCTATTACTTGCGGTGCTTGCTGCCTCCTCCAAAACTTCAGCCTCTGCCATTGCAACTGCGGCTTCCCTCTCCAATGCTAGTTTTTTCATGTGTGCTTGTTGTTCGGTCAGAGCTGCTTTCATGCGTGCTTCCTCTGCTTCCATGTGTGCCTTCATTTGTGCTTCCTCTGCTTCTAATTGCCTTTCTTGTTCAGCAAACGATGCTCGCACTTTGGCAGCTTCTGCTTTTGCGCGGGCAATGGCGATGGTAGAGCTGCTCACTGACTTCTTTGAGCTTTTGCAGCTGGCTGAGATTGCAGATCTTGTGGTGAATAATCTACCTTCTGCGGCTGACATGGTGACGCTCTGACAGGATTCGCGGCCTTTTTTTTTTTTTCAGGCTTGACAGAAGCTTGGTTTCACGACGATCACTAAGTGCGAGCTGCGGTATCTTCTATCCAGCTTGTAGCGGGCAGTTTTACCGCGATCAGTATGTGAGAATCCGCAGTTCTTCTATCCAGCCTGCGAGGGTTAATCGTTTTTTACTGTTCTGCCCGTCCTATGTGTATGTGTACATAATCCTTGCAGACAGCATAACCTTGATCCCAACAGTGATTTGATAGACACGTGATGTCTGTTACCAAGTTTAATGCAGGAATCGAATATGGTAAAAAACTGTGGAACAAATAACAGTATTTTACTATGTGCTCACAAACATGTGGCAAGCATACAATATATACACAATATACAGTGGTGAGGGAACACACTATATGCATAACATGTAGTTACATATAACATGCGGTATATCCCATGCTTACTGACCAGTCGGAAAAGCATGGACTACAACTCTCACATTTTCATAACAGCATGATGTAAACATCCCAACATTTATACGGCTGTCAAGTTCATTGCGAATGTGTTTAGGACCTACCGATTGTGCGGCTACAGATCTGGATGTAGGAGATCACTATTGGATTCTGATGTCAGGAGGTACTCAGAAATGAACTGTCTTAGCTGTATACTGAGCAAAGAAACATGGCTGCTGGGGCTGGCTGATGAGTCATCAAAGCTATGACTCATGAACTACGGTGTGGTAGATATGTCAAAAAACCTCAATAACAACAACCAAAGACATTCTATAAAACGACCACTAGATGGTGCTGTTATACTACATAACAAATCTGAATATTTACACAGGAAATTCTAGTGGAACATCACACTTACTATCCCCTCATTATTGACATTTTTGATATTTATTTGTGCACATTTATGCACTTTTATACATCTCCTCATTATTGACAATTTTAATTTTTAATTGTGCACATTTATGTTTACACATATAATTTTTTCACCTTTTGCACGCTGCACCTTATCTGTGGGCAATAACCATTCCTCTATACCAACTGCTGCTGTGTTTTTATGATCTATCATTAATATATTTTTTATATACATATAGTTTATTCATTCATGTTGTTTGTGAGCGCCTTCTGTGCCACCACTTACCGTACTAGTTAATAAAGATATTTTGACTTTATAGACACCTCCTTGTCCTTATACTCTTTTCTTGCAATCATTAACCTGTGTCTCCTTGCCTCTTCTTTTGGTTTTCCTTATTCTCTGACTGCATTTTCCTTTCTTTGGTCCACACTGACACCAGTATACACTTATATTTCGCTAATCCAATATATATATTATATTTTGTTGTTCCTGGTGTCTCTCGTTCTCTTGTACATTAGGTCTAAATGTATTTGAGTCCTGCCCGGCTGTGTCAAGGTTTCTCTTACTTCGTTCTTCTCACCCAAAACCAACACACATCATACTGCACGGAGAAATGACAAGTCTAAGTGCACACAAATAAGAGGGGAGCATGGTCTTTTAAAGTCACAGTGTCATTCAATGCCCAGCCAGAGCTGACGCTCTACATGCCCCCCCCCCACTTAGAGGGGGCCGTTCTCGGCCTTGCTTTATAATCTAGAGAAAAGGATAAAAGACTGTATGTTTATACAGTAGTACCACATTGCCCACAATACTTACAGGTGGACTAAATGAACTGATCAGCTTCAAACCTATTTGGTGGAACCCCTGCTTTAGGCCTACTGGATCTCCGGAAGACTTGACTGTGTTAAATGAGAACAGTAACAATAGGACTGTCCTCTCGGCAGAAGGATCCTGGGGTTCCTCTCCTTTGAGAGCTGGCAATAATTCTGTGTCGGGAATGTCAGCATCCACAGACTGGGGACCTTCTGCAGTCTCAAGAGCAGTCCACCAGTCTTCACTAGAGTCAATGTCCGGTAAGGCCAGCCTTGCTAAAGGAACAGGAAGAATAACTCTCTGGAGAGGTGTGGGATCTTCAGACCGGCATGGCCATGATATATTCCTGTGTGGAGTTCTCAGATCAGATTTCTAATTTTCAACTTTTACTTTGTACACCTGACCATTGGGATACACTCTCTTGATTACTTTGTATAGTTGCCCCCCAACGTTCACTCAGCTTGCCTTTGGGATGCTTTTCCCGCACCAGCACCTGGTCTCCAGACCGGAGGGGAACTTCCTGAATTGAAGGTCGGCTGTTATACATTTTATCTTGTAACTGCTGGCCTGCTAGCTGGTGCATGATCTCGAGTCATCGACGATGTTCTTTGAACCCTGAGGTGGTAGCTCATTCGAATAGATCCTCTGGCTGTTCCAGATTTAGTTCAATGATTTCTCGGTCGGCTCTACCAAACAGTAGCATGTATGGGATGTAGCCCGTAGTGGTGTGAACCAGATTGTTATAGGTCCAGACCCATTTGGGCATGTAGTCAAGTCAAAGTACTTTCTTGTCTTCCTTTAATGTTCTCAACATTTGTAGCAGAGTCCAGGTAAAGTGCTCACATTCCCTATCTCTTGAGGATAATATGAGGTTGTCCTGGACCTTTAAATGCCATCCAATTGGTACAGTTCCTGAAAACCCGCTCCCTGGTCTGATTGGATCCACCTCAGACAACCGTACATCTGGATGAAATCTTGACAGATGGCTAACCCAGTGGATTCGGTTGTTTGATCATGAGTTGAGGTGACTAATGCGAATTTGGAGAAGTGGTCAGTCATGACCAGGCAGTACTGTGGACCTTTAGTTGATTGTCCAAGGAGGAGGTAGTCTATCATTAACATTTCAAGTGGTTCTTTGGTGTGTATGGTGTGTAGGGTACCTTCTGTTCTGTGCTTTTGGTGATGTCACACACTTGGCACTGTTGAGAAACTTCCTGAAACATGGCCTCCAGCCGTGAGCAATATACATAAAGTTGCAGCCACTGGTAAGTCTTCTACGGTCTGAACTCATGGGCTTCTTTGGCAATTTCTTGTGCCACATATCCGGGAATTACAACTTGTAACCTTGCCTGTAAGTCAGCAGGCTGTTGCCACCTGCAATATAGAACGGCTCCTTGAACTTCTAACTTGTCCCACTGGTGCAAGACGGACTTCATCTTGGCATCTAGGTCAGCACTTTTTTCCTTTTTGGGTAGTTTTCACTGGGCTAGCCAACTTTTCACTTGCTGCAGACCTGCATCTTTCTCTTGTACTCGACACCATTCTTTGATAGTTCTCCCTAGTGAGTGACTTGGGTAGCGATTATGCCTCCCGATTTGACTGTGCCACTACTGCTGTGGGTGTGCATTTGCAGATGTCCAGAATTTTCTCTTCTTCCAGGTGTTCATCGAGGTCTTTTTCCGGATTATCGAAGGTTACACTTGACAGGCCATCAGCATTAATGTTCTCCATGCAAAGCAGTAGTACTAGTAACGGATCGAAAAGTCAATTTTTGCAAGGTGAGCTACCCAACGCTGCTCCCGGACTCCCAGCTTGGCAGTTTCCAGATGGGCTAGAGGATTGTTGTGTGTCCACACAAGTATTTTGGCCCCCTGTCAGGTATTCCACAAACTTCTCTGTCAAGGCCCACACCAAGGCAAGGAGTTCAAGCTGGAAAGAGCTGTAGTTCTGTGGGGTTTCACTCCGTATCCCATAGGGATCTACTGGCATAGGCGATTACCCTTTTATGCCCGTCCTGTATCTGTGAATGGACTGTGCCAAGTCCAAAGAGTCTGCCATCATTGTATAAGAGGAGCGGCCAATCGAAATCTGCATAAGCAAGGATGGGGGCCAATGTCAGGGCTTTTTTCAGGGTCTGGAAGGCCTCTTCCTGCTTCTGACCCTTGGGTACCCAAACTGTCCCTCTTAGCAGTTCGCTCAGAGGGTCGACAACTATTGCATTGTGTCCAATTTTCAATCCAAAGCAGCTGTGATGAATTCCTCAGAAGCATTGAGAAGTGGTATGCTAAGGGGAGAAGAGGGGCTCTGGGTAGGATTTTGGGCCTTGACTTCACCATGGGAGCCTAATGCAGATGTACAGGTAGCCCCAGTAATGGCTTTGTCTGGAATTTGCTTGGTCTTGCCTGAGAGGAGTCTGGAAGAAGATGGAGAGATTCCAGGAGACACCTGAGAAGTGACCAAGGTGCCATCTGGGCAGAATAGTCCTACTGCAGCCCCAGTTCCAGTTGGCCAAAATAGGACATGTTTGAAAAAGGGGTAGTTCTGGAGAACCCTTACTCGGTGAAAGGCTGGAGACCAGTTGGGCCTCCATTGAAAGCTCAGTTGAAAGCGGAAATGCTTTAGTTTGAAAGACTGTTTCTCATACCTTTTTGGCCATAAGGCCTATGTTTTTGTTCTGTAAGGACTTTGCCTCCATTCCCTTGCCATGTATCCAGAGCTGTGCAGTTAAAGGACTCCCAAGTCATAAGGACTGATGTTGGGGAGTGGGGACAGATGACCCGATGTTTTGGCCGAGTCAAGAATCTTGAGAACTTTGCCCTTGGACAGGAAGAGCTGTTGCTGTGTTGACCCTATGGCCTCTGTTAAGTATGCACATGGACACTTTGTTCCAGGGCCTTTAGCCAAGAAGGGCCAGGCTTCCAGAAAGAGGAATACGTCCAGATGATGCTGTCGATTTTAAATATTTTATTGTGTGCTAACCCTTCTTTTTAGGTCCGGTATGGACGACCATAATTAAAGTGTGGGGGAATGTAAGATGGTGATTGGAGGATCCTGTGCCCCCCTCCGAACTACTCTGTTGTTTTACAATGTGTAAACATATTTTATATTATACTGTAGTGTCGTAGTACATTTATAGGTCAGCAGATGAAAGTGTTTATTTATTAGTCATCTTTGTGACACAGTCCTGTGTGGTTTGTGTACAGGATTAATTGTAAGTCTGGCCTAGACTGAGAACTGTGACATGAATAGGAAGTTCAGGCAGTTAAGTAATGAGTGTTAGCATGGTAAGAAGTACATGATACTCTCAGGAAATAAGATCATTCTTGTGAGTGTGTGAGAATCAGTCACAAAGAAAGCAAGTGTCCTGAACAAACCTTCATTGGTGGCAATGTTCTACCTGGCAAAGGCAAGTTGAGGGATCTACAGTGAAAGAAGAAAGGAACATCTCTAAGAGACTTGGTGGGAATGGCCCATTGTTGTACAGGTCTGAGAGCTGCAGTCAGTTAGACCAGGGGTCCCCAACCGCCGGTCCGCGGCCCAGGACTGGGCCGTTGCAGTTCTGTTGCTGGGCCGTGGCTCCACGGCACAGAATGCAGGACACACATGGAGCCAGCGGCTGTAGCACTGTAGTGACAGCTACAGCCGCCGGATTCTAGAAGGCATCGATACTCACCTTCGGTCGCTGCATCCCTGTCGGCCGCGGCAGCTTCATCCAGTGCTGAGCGGTGACGTAGTACCGCTCATTAAGGTCATGAATATGGACGCGACGCCACTCCCATAGGCGTGGCTTCCATATTCATGACCTTAATGAGTGGTACTATGTGACCGCACTGCACAGGAGGAAGCTGCCATGGCCGAAAGGGATGAAGGGAAGTTCAGCGACGGTGTGAGGGTAAGTATGGGGGAGGATGAGGGAGCCCAGCTATGCATTCAAGGGTGGAAGCAGAGCCTTGTATACAAGGGTGGGAGCAGAGCCTGGTATACAAGGGAGGGAGCGGAGCCATGCATACAAGGGTGGGAGCGGAGCCTTGTATACAAGGGTGGGAGCGGAGCCTTGTATACAAGGGTGGGAGCGGAGCCTTGTATACAAGGGAGGGAGCGGAGCCATGTAAACAAGGGTGGGAGCGGAGCCTTGTATACAATGGTGGGAGCGTAGCCATGTATACAAGGGTGGGAGCTGAGCCATGCATACAAGGGTGGGAGCGGAGCCTTGTATACAAGGGTGGGAGCGGAGCCTTGTATACAAGGGAGGGAGCGGAGCCATGCATACAAGGGTGGGAGTGGAGCCATGCACACAAGGGTGGGAGCGGAGCCTTGTATACAAGGGAGGGAACGGAGCCATGCATACAAGGGTGGAAGCGGAGCCATGCACACAAGGGTGGGAGCGGAGCCTTGTATACAAGGGTGGGAGCGGAGCCTTGTATACAAGGGAGGGAGCGGAGCCATGTAAACAAGGGTGGGAGCGGAGCCTTGTATACAAGGGTGGGAGCGGAGCCTTGTATACAAGGGTGGGAGCGGAGCCTTGTATACAATGGAGGGAGCGGAGCCATGTAAACAAGGGTGGGAGCGGAGCCTTGTATACAAGGGTGGGAGCGGAGCCATGTATACAAGGGTGTGAGCTGAGCCATGCATACAAGGGTGGGAGCGGAGCCTTGTATACAAGGGTGGGAGCGAAGCCTTGTATACAAGAGTGGGAGCGGAGCCTTGTATACAAAGGAGGGAGCGGAGCCATGTATACAAGGATGGGAGCTGAGCCATGCATACAAGGGTGGGAACGGAGCCATGCACACAAGGGTGGGAGCGGAGCCTTGTATACAAGGGTGGAAGCGGAGCCTTGTATACAAGGGTGGGAGCGGAGCCATGTATACAAGGGTGTGAGCTGAGCCATGCATACAAGGGTGGGAGCGGAGCCTTGTATACAAGGGTGGGAGCGAAGCCTTGTATACAAGAGTGGGAGCAGAGCCTTGTATACAAAGGAGGGAGCGGAGCCATGTATACAAGGATGGGAGCTGAGCCATGCATTCAAGGGTGGGAGCGGAGCCATGCACACAAGGGTGGGAGCGGAGCCTTGTATACAAGAGTGGAAGCGGAGCCTTGTATACAAGGGTGGGAGAGGAGTCATGTATACAAGGGTGGGAGCTGAGCTATGCATACAAGGGTGGGAGCGGAGCCACGCACACAAGGGTGGGAGCGGAGCCTTGTATACAAGGGAGGGAGCGGAGCCATGCATACAAGGGTGGGAGCGGAGCCATGCACACAAGGGTGGGAGCGGAGCCTTGTATACAAGGGTGGGAGCGAAGCCTTGTATACAAGGGTGGGAGCGGAGCCTTGTATACAAAGGTGGGAGCGGAACCTTGTATACAAAGGAGGGAGCGGAGCCATGTATACAAGGGTGGGAGCGGAACCTTATATACAAGGGTGGGAACGGAGCCATGTATACAATGGTGGGAGCTGAGCCATGCATACAAGGGTGGGAGCGGAGCCTTGTATACAAGGGTGGCAGCGGAGCCATGCATACAAGGGTGGGAGCGGAGCCTTGTATACAAGGGTGGGAGCGGAGCCTTGTATACAAGGGTGGGAGCGGAGCCTTGTATACAAGGGAGGGAGCGGAGCCATGTAAACAAGGGTGGGAGCGGAGCCTTGTATACAAGGGTGGGAGCGGAGCCATGCATATAAGGGTGGGAGCGGAGCCATGCACACAAGGGTGGGAGCGGAGCCTTGTATACAAGGGTGGGAGCGGAGCCATGTATACACGGGTGAGAGCTGAGCCATGCATATAAGGGTGGGAGCGGAGCCATGCACACAAGGGTGGGAGCGGAGCCTTGTGCACAAGGGTGGAAACGAAGCCTTGTATACAAGGGTGGGAGCTGAGCCTTATATACAAAGGAGGGAGCAGAGCCATGTATACAAGGGTGGGAGCGGAACCTTATATACAAGGGTGGGAGCGGAGCCATGTATACAATGGTGGGAGCTGAGCCATGCATACAAGGGTGGGAGCGGAGCCTTGTATACAAAGGTGGGAGCAGAGCCTTGTATACAAGGGTGGGAGCGGAGCCTTGTATACAAGGGTGGGAGCGGAGCCATGCATACAGGGGTGGGAGCGGAGCCATGCATACAAGGGTGGGAGCAGAGCCATGCATACAAGGGTGGGAGCGGAGACGTGCATACAAGGGTGGGAGCGGAGCCTTGTATACAAGGGTGGGAGAGGAGCCTTGTATACAAGGGATTCATATTCACATTATGAATGTTATAATTAAATGATAAGTATGCACTACTACTAAACTACAACCCCGTCCATAGCACCGCACCCTTATGACCAAAGTCCCACCCCTGCCACACCTCCATCCCCGCCCTGCCGGGCCATGGAAGAATGGTCTTGCTTGAAGCCGATCCCTGGTGCAAAAAAGGTTGGGGACCACTGAGTTAGACGGTGTCAGTGGGTCTGGGCAGGTATAGGAAGAAGATAGTGGGAGAATCTCCCTTCTGTTCTCAAGGAAAGATTGGTCAGAAGTGCATTTGCACTGTAAAATATGTCGCCTGGGTGCCGCCACAGTAGTAATATGGAAGTCCTTTGCTTAAACTGTGACCTGTCAGCAACGTTTATCACAAGTATTGTGTCATCGCCAGTAACCGTTAGGAACATACCCCAGTTTGGTGCAGAAGTGAAAAACAAGTATAATTCCTGCCATCCTTTGTATGCCAGTTGTTTGACTAGTAAAATTGACTTTGTTTTTAGCAAACTGTCTGGTTTCCTCATCATGGGTACAGAGGTGTCCGGTGCCACACAATCTGTGCCTAGGAAGAATCTGAATGTATCTACAGTAGCCGCATCACACACCCAAAACAGGCCACAGTTTTCTGTAACGTGCCGCGATGTCGGACTGATAAAATTCGCCTACGACTACCACCCCAGGCACATTTACACTATTACAGCATGGAACGGCTCATTTTTTGATCAATCTTAATCAACTTTAGATTGCAAAGATTCCTCTTCTTACAAATTGTGTATATAATAAGACAAAATATTATCTATCAACATTAGTCTAAAAGCTCCATTTTAATTCTACCTTAAGAATTTCCAGATTGCCATGAAAGAGTGGTTTTTGAAGTTCAGCACCCAGAAACACTGAGTTTGCAAAATCTTAAGAAACAGTGTTACGAAAAATGTACTAGAGATCATCTGTTAAAAGTGCAGAAATTCCCCTCTACCAAGCATACAGAATGGGGGCATATCATATGTATTACACTATGTTCCAAATTATTATGCAAATCGGTTTTAAGTGTCATAGCATTTTTTTTTTGTGTAAATGTAACCCATTGATGGTATTGTGTCTCAGGGTTCTTTGGATCACTGAAATCAATCTCAGATACCTGTGATAATCAGTTTGCCATGTGAGCCCAATAAAAGGAAATCTGGATGTTCCACACTATTAAGCAGGCCAGAGTTTTCAAGTAACATGGGAAAGAAAAAGGATCTCTCTGCTGCTGAAAAGCATCAAATAGTGCAATGCCTTGGTCAAGGGATGAAAACATTAGATATTTCCCGAAAACTTAAGCGTGATCATCGTACTGTTAAGAGAGTTGTGGCTGATTTTCAGCACAGACGTGTTCGTGCTGATAAAGGCAGAATAAGGAAGGTTTCTGCCAGGCAAGTTCATTGGATTAAGAGAGCAGCTGCTAAAAAGCCATTACAAACCAGCAAACAGATATTTGAAGCTGCTGGTGCCTCTGGAGTCCCTCGAACCTCAAGGTGTAGGTGTCATGGGTGCATCGCCACGAAGATCGTCGCGATTGCACATTCTGACTTCTCACAGCTGAGCTGCTGTTTCTTTGTGTTTGGTAATGAGAGAGTTAATTTTACCTAGCTCTTTGCTAAGACTAGGTCCAGCCTCGCCCGGCTGCTTTGGATTATGTTCTAATTAGTTTCCTTTATATTCCTGCCAGTCTGGGTGTTGGATGCCGGTGAAAGCATTCATATAGTTTAGCAGACTGGATCGGTTCTGTGAATACTTAAGCTAAGAGCTCCTTAGTTGTTTTTACTCTTACAGCTTATAGTTTATCTCTGAGACCTTAGGTGTTCCTACTGTGTGTGAGTGTTGTATGTAAGACTTTATTTACTTTATTTCTTATCTTTCTTGTATGTCTTTCTGTTCATTAACCGTTACCTGGTCATTCCCTTTGGTGGTATTCAGGGTCCTTCTTAGGACTAGAATACAGTTGGCAGGGATTGATAGGAGACAGGGTTTACGCTGGTGGCCTGGACCTCTGTACCTTTAACAGTACCTCCAGGTTGAGGGATAAGTTAGGACCCCAGTTAGGGTCAGCTTAGACCCCGGTCACCCTCTAGCTGGAGACAGCGTATAACGGATTCCGTTTTGACCCACTGGACTTTCTGTCAGGTAAATCTATGTTATCATACAGCTATGCGCATGTTATATAGTATGTTGCCCTTTTGATATAGATTATTGTCATCACATATATATATCTGCTATACAGCGTGACAGTAGGATCCTTCAAAGGCTTGCTGTGGTGCATAAACCTACTATTCGGCCACCCCTAAATAGTCCTCACAAGCAGAAACAGTTGCAGTGGGCCCAAACATACATGAAAACTAATTTTCAAACAGTTTTGTTTACTGATGAGTGTCGAGCAACCCTGGATAGTCCAGATGGATGGAGTAGTGGATGGTTGGTGGATGGCCGCTATGTCCCAACAAGGTTGCGACGTCAGCAAGGAGGTGGAGGAGTCATGTTTTGGGTCAGAATCATGGGGAAACAGCTGGTAGGGCCATTTAAGGTTCCTGAAGGTGTGAAAATGACCTCTGCAAAGTATATAGAGTTTCTGACTGACAACTTTCTTCCATGGTATAAAAAGCAGAAACGTGCCTTCAGGAGCAAAATCATCTTCATGCATGACAATGCACCATCTCATGCTGCAAAGAATACCTCTGAGTCATTGGCTGCTATGGGCATAGAAGGAGATAAACTCATGGTGTGGCCACCATCTTCCCCTGACCTCAACGCTATTGAGAATCTTTGAAGTATCATCAAGAAAAAAATTAGAGAGGGTGGGAGGCAGTTCACATCAAAACAGCCGCTCTGGGAGGCTATTCTGACTTCATGCAAAGAAATACAAGCAGAAACTCTCCAAAAACTCACAAGTTCAATGGATGAAAGAATTGTGAAGGTGATATCAAAGAAGGGCTCCTATGTTAACATGTAACTTGGCTTGTTAGGATGTTTTGGAGTTAAATAGCTTTTTTGTTCAGTGAATGTGACCTCCTAATGCTGCAAATTCCACAAATTAGCATTTTCAGTTCTTTAAAACATATCAAATGTTTAGAAATTCTACTGTGCCTAATAATTTGGAACAGTGCATTTTGAGTTTTTTTTCCATTTTGGAGATTGTACTGTTATCATTGGGAGGTTTCTTCAATAAAATTCGATGTATACTCTGACGGGTGATGACTTTTATTAGACTGACTGTCATTTGCACCGACCACTTAGGAAAATCAGAGAAAAATATAATTTGCATAAAAATTTGGAACATGGTGCATATCAAGATAAAAATTCTGAGTCTTATGTTCAATTCTAGGTATTCAAGGATAAAAAACCCAAAAACAACCAAATAACCTGCTTAACAACATGAAGTCATCTATCCTTGCCACAAAAACAAGGGTTACACAGTGGTTTCTGTGACTATACAGGAAGGGGTGGAGTATAAGTTGCATCTTGAACTGCTTCTTTCAAAAAGACATTTAGAATCTCTACGACATTATCATTTATGTGTTTTTTTCTGTACAAGATGAAGTGGAATCATAACATTACAATAATGCTGTGGTTGATACTTTTTGCTGTTACAGTCACAAGTAAGTAAACTACTATACTACCCATAATTCTGATACAAAATTAAAAGATTTGAAAATGTGTAGCTTAACAGTGTGGCTTCTAAGAAATATTAATAGTTGATGACATGAATTTATTTTTACTGGTTATTTCAGCTTAAAACTAATACTGTATTTTTTCCTAGATGTAAAAGCGGAGTCACTGCTTCCAGATATAATTATTAAGGAGGGTCAGGATGTAAAGCTGACGAATAATCACAATGTGAATAATTATCGATTTCTGATTTGGTACAAGCACCGTCCTGGACTTGGTCTAGAAATCTGCGCTTATGGCTATGACAAAGCCACTAACTTGAATTCAAGATACTCAATGACTATGGACAGAAAATCTCTCACAAGCGAGCTTTACATAAAGGATGCGAAAGGGGAAGATACAGCTGTGTACTACTGTGCAGTGGAGCCCACAGTGACATCAACTGACTGCTTCTCTGCACAAAATTCAAGCAGCCAACCAACATATATGAAGGGGATGCATCTAAAAGTTTTCTATGGCATAAATAAACAAAAATATGCACTTATAATTAGTGTTGAGCGATAGTGCTCGATATCTAAAAATATCGTATCGAAATTGTATCGCCGATAACACTAAATATCGTCGATATCCGATTACGATAACGGAAGTCCAATGTAAGTCTATGGGAACAAAATATCGCAACTAAAAAAAACCTTTATTTCCTTGTAAACACTAAATATACACGCATAGAATACATATATATATATATACATGTCATTGTGACATATATATATACATATATGTATAGTTTATACACTTCTACATAGTAAAATATCCTCTGATTCAATTGCCGGGTAAAGCCGGCTTCTGTGAAAAGACAGAAGCACCCGTCATGAAATGACACTTGGTGTACATAGGGTTAACCATGTCTTTTCATGTCGTTTGCAATCTGATTTGCACAAACAATTACATCAGTCTATGTGTGCAAAATTTCACACCTGTAGGGGTTAATTAAAGGTGTAAATTCGTTGTAAAAAAAACGGACTTTTTTGCTACGAATTTACACCTTTAATTAACCCCTACAGGTGTGAAATTTTGCACACTTACACTCGTAATTGTTTGTGCAAATCAGATATCAAACTACATGAAAAGACATGGTTAACTCTATGTACACCAAGTGTCATTTCATGTCGGGTTCTGCATTTTCACAAAAGCCGGCAATTGAATTAGCGGCTATTATACTATGTAGAAGTGTATGAACTATAAATATAAATATATATATATATGTGTCACAAATTTAATGACATGTATATATATATATGAGGTGTAAAATTGCTGAAAAAAAAGGCGTGGGCTCCCGCCCTATTTTCGCAACCAGACAGACAAAGCCAGTGATTGGGGGCAAATAATAATAGCCCAGAGAGGGACCATTTTTTTTGGCCCCCCCCGGCTACTAACATCTGCCCCCAGACACCCCAGAAAGGGCAAATCTCTAATTAGATTTGCCCTTTCTGGCACTTTGCCCGTCTATTCCCATTGCCCTGTAGTGGTGGCGAATGGGTTAATAAGGGGTTAAAATGACCTTGCAATTGAAAGGTCACTTTAAGCCAGGTTAATAATTGAGAGCTGTCAATTAGACAACTATCAATTATTAATCCTATTGTATGAAAGAAAAATCAAACACACACACTTTAATAAAAAAGAAGTTTAATGAAATAATCACACAGTTTTTGACCATATTTTATTTTCCTGCTAAAACCATTTCCTGTAATAAAAATAAAATAATAAAGCAAAATTATTCTTACCAATCCGATGTACAGTCAGGTCCCACGGTGTAATCCTTCAGAAAGGGTTAATGTTTACTGCAGGGACCGCAGCTAATGCTGCAGCCTCACAGTAAACCCCCAAATGAATGAGTTCCTCTCCTGGCTGACAGGAGAGGAAGTAGAAAGCTTAATTGATTGCTTTCCACTTTCACTTCAGGTCAGCCAGGGACACAATCAGTGACGTCAGAGGGAACTGGTTAACAAAAATAGGGGATCCCCTCGAAAAAAATTGGCGTGGGGTCCCCCCTATTTTTGTTAACCAGCCAGATGAAGCAGACCGCTGAGGCCTGGATTTTCAGGCTGTTAAGGAGCCAAGATCCATGGACCTTGCCTGCCTGATAATACCAGGCCACAGCAGTCTGCATATCTTGGCTGATTAACAAAAATAGGGGATCCCCTCGAAAAAAATTGGCGTGGGGTCCCCCCTATTTTTGTTAACCAGCCAGATGAAGCAGACCGCTGAGGCCTGGTTTTTCAGGCTGGTAAGGATCCAATATCCATGGACCTTGCAAGCCTGATAATACCAGGCCACAGCAGTCTGCTTAGCTTGGCTGGTTAACAAAAATAGGGGATCCCCTCGAAAAAAAAACGGCGTAGGGGTCCCCCTATTTTTGTTAACCAGCCAAGTAAAATGCAGACTGCTGCAGCCTGGTATTAAAAGACTGTCAAGGCCCATGGATTTTGGCCCTCAACAGCCTGATAATACCAGGCTACAGCAGCCCCACATTTGGCGCATCAAAAGATGTGCCAATTGTGGCACTTTACCCGGCTCTTCCCACTTGCCCTGTAGCGGTGGCAAGTGGGGTAATAAGGGGTTAATGTCACCGTTGATTGCACGGTGACAATAAGCCCGGTTAATAATGGAGAGGTGTCAATAAGACACCGATCCATTATTAATCCCAAAGTTATTAAATGCATAAAAAAAATACAAAGCAAGAAAAAAGTATTTTAATGAAATAAAAGAGACAACACACTTTTCATTTCTTTTATTGTACTCTCATTCCTGCGACGCCATCGATCTCCTGTAAAAAAAGAAAAAAAACAAACCAACAGTATACCACCTGTCCGACGCAGTCCATAGTAACGACAGTCCCACGACGATCCAGCTCTGCTACATCGCAATGACAGGCAGAGCCTGTCATCGCGACGCAGCACAGCTGATTACCTGCTTCCCCGGCGGTGACGTCATCGGACTGACTGCTTTACGGCCGGGATTACCCAGCAGTCACTGCAGTTATCGCGAGAAACTGCATGTGACCGCCGGGGAGAAGAGGATGGCGGCCATGAAGCAGTCCAGGCCGTGACCGCCGGAGATCTTCTGCCAGGTAAGTGCCGCTGACTCCTGACAGACCCGACCGACGGACACTCACAGTGACAGTGACAAATCCGATTCCGGTATTCGATAAGACGAAAATATCGAAACGAATTATCGAAAGGCCGATACAGCTAATATCGGCCGATAGCCGATATTTGCATTATCGTATCGCTCAACACTACTTATAATGTAATGAGGCAAAACAGAAATGTGCTAGATTCCTACTATCAAAATTGTCTATGTCCTTCCTTATAATGCTAAATACAAACTTGATAACTGACCTAGATCATCTAGGAGGCTTCTGAGAAAACGGGATGACTTTCCATAAGACATGGCAAAACTCCCAAGTTGCCCAGGTTGTCAACAACATTTTTTTACAAACACAATGTAAAACCCCTTTAACCCCTTAGTGACTGAGCCAATTTTGACCTTAATAACCAAGACAAATTTTACAATTCTGACCACTGTCACTTTATCAGGTGTTTAGCACCTATCTCGACTTGGCCAGACTCTACCCCCTTCTCATATTGCCGCTGCCCTCTCCCGTGCTCCACGTCAAGTTTTGCACATGGCATGGCGTGTCTCCATGACAACATCTCCCTAGGCCTTTCCTGACCTATTTGGACACACTTCTGTGTCTGAGCTTCAATCTAGAATTGTGTTTTACAGACTTGTGTTTGTACTCTCACTGTATTCAAGTCCTTGGTTCTTGTTCTATGCAGAATTCTGTGAACTCTGCACAATGTTGGCTGGTGAACTCACCCTTTGCAGCAAGCATCTTGAACTGTAATAGTCTGTTTGCATTATTTGCATCTGCTGCCATTTAACCAACTAACTGTGGTGAACATCCTGAAGTGTTATTAGAATCTGTTCACATTACCTATATCTGTGCATCTGTGAAGAGAGGTTCAGTTTTGCTGTGGGGCGGGTCACAACTGAGTTTTCTTTGGTCTGAAACCACTCTTATAAACAGGAGTCAGAAAGGTGTAAGGTGTAGGGTGGAGTTTGTGCATTACTCACTTTATGTTTGGGAGTCCTTATTACCTCCCCATCCATGGGACCAGATCTGGCTACAGGCAAGACAGGAGACCTTCGGTACAGGTTCAGTTTTACTGTGCAATTTGGGTACACACAGCTGCAGATACAGATTGGGTGGGACAGAGTCCCTTTTTGGTGATGTTCCCAACAGCAGCAATAGGACACAGTATTGGTGCGGTGTGTGCAGATGTCATAGTTTTTGAAGAAATTAGGTGTACAAAAACAGCATTTTGTGAAGTAGATAGTCCTAGGTAAAGGTCTTGATTTTTTAATACAATTATTTCCTTCTTCCCAAAAAGTAAATGATAGGTACACATCCAAAAAACACCAGCAGTAACAGTCTGCAGTATGGGTGACATGTGTATGTGTAGCCCAGCTGCGCTTGGTGCCACATGTTACCCAGGAGGATGCATGAAAGGTAATTCACAATCACCTGATATTCATTCACACTTCACATTTTCCTGGTACCACCAGAGGGAGCCCTTTAGAATACAAAGGTATATAAGGGTGTGGAGAGATAGAGCAGAGAGATGAAGACAGTCTAGCTGAACGTTAGCTGGTTGTTGGTTGTACCTCAGACTGATCAGATCTCCTCAGAACACCGGAGTGAGAGGATTCCTGTCAGAACGTGCAGATTGTAGTTTCCCTAGGGAAGTGGAAAGTGACTCTCGAAGTGAGCATAGATCAGTCTGACGGAAGGTCCTGATAGCTACTTCGGACAGAGCCTAAGAAGGAAGTGAAGGAAAGGGAACTGCAGTATTTGTAAGACCGAGTCAACTGAGGTATTGTTAGAGAGCGAGCGTGCCGACGCTTGGAGAGCGGTGAAGAGAAGGAAGCTGACATCTACTGCTGCTTGTGCTTATGTTAAAGGTGTGAGTAGGACGACAGGCAAGTGGAAAAGGGAAAGAGAGAGTGACTGAGGATGAATAGCAATGATGGCTTACTTCCACTCTGCACTGCCGGACACCGGGTCCGAGCTTGCTAGAACCTTCACGGCTAGTGGGAAAAACCGGAGACCCTGCTGGACTTCAGGTCACAGAGGGGCCCAATAGTGCTGATACGTAACCGGGGTCAGGAAGAACAGGAGTCTGGTCAGCGCAACCATTGGAGACTTAGTTCTGTCCAAAAGAAGGCTCTACCACAAAGTCAGCCGGGCGTAGCTGTTTCATACGGAGTTAGGCTTTGTTTCATGCAAGTCAGAAACTCACACACATAAAGAAGGAAGGAGGCCCTACACCTACTCAGTGATTACTGGACGTGCATCCTCCACCCTGACAGCCTCCCGGGACGTGCCTGCAACTTCATCACCAGTAAAGGTACAGAAAGAGACTGTCTTGTGTGTGTCTGCATTATTGCTCCTTCACCCCTGCACCGCCATATATCCGAGGGATCAGTCTCGCCTGTGGGAGACTTAACACCTTGCTGCCCCAAACCCTCAGAGGATCTACATTGCAGCGCTGGTCACCCTGACCAGGAACCACAGGTGGCGTCACGAACATTTCTTTAATCCCCTGTAAATATCCCCCCTGTAGTGAGCGCCCAGGGCAACGGACAGAGCTGCGCTACCCGTGACATCCCCCAGTGAAGTGAACGGGCTCGGTGCCGAGTACCCCAAAGCCCTGGTACGTGCGACTCATGTACAGATATCAAATTAAACTAATAAATGGGTGTTAGAAAAAAAAAAATTTCTGACACTCATAGACAGTCACAGTTAAAGGGAATCTGTCACCTTATTTTTGCTAACCCATCTGAAAGCAACATGATGTAATGTCAGAGATCTTGATTCCAGTTATGTGTCACCTACTGGGCTGCTTGCCATAGTTTTGATAAAATCACTGTTTTATCAGCTACAGATCTACCAATTTTGTGAATGCTAAGCTCTGAATCCATCCTACACCAGTGACTGGCAATTTTTTGTGTACACTCTGCATAAGCAGAAAGCTGCCAATCAATCATGATTGTGTGGCTCCCCTGATGGTCCAGTTGCCACAGAGGTATCCCACTCTCAGGTAAGGAGGGAGCACTACCAAGGACTCTAACACTCGCACCCAACACACATTAGTTCAGTCAGGGCATGTTGGCTTACCCCAAGGGAGGAGGGCCTCATCTCAGGCTGGGTAGGAAAGGGTGTTGGGGTGTGGGTAGAGAAGGTAGAGAAAGGGGGAGGTGCTTAGAAAATGGGAAGAACAGTGAGTAGTGAGGAGGAAGTGAAAGTGAGCAGACATGCTGACAAGGAGCTCCCTGTCAGAGGGAGATAGGAAGAGAGAGTGAGTCAGAAGGAGTCTGCGGTGGGGACTGAAAGAGCCAGGAGCTTGTCCCCAGACTACAGAGAAGGAAGAGAGAGAATTGAGAGGAGAGACTGAAGGAAGCTCCCGGGAGGACAGAAGGGGTCCTAGGGATACGGATAGTGAGAGATCCATCCATGGGGCCTGATCCAGTATTGGAGGGACCAGGTAACAGTATGGGAACCGGCCCCCAAGACTAGTGGAGGACTGCAAGACTCAGCTAGCAAGCCGAAGGCTGAGGTATCTTTACGTGCCTCAGCAACATCCACAATTATTCGCTGAAAAGGCAGTAATATAGGAGCAAGGGGACTCAATGGACGTCGCCCGACAAGGTTCACAGCTGCTGACTTGGGACACTGATTGTGTAGGAGCTGGGCTGAAGGGAGGAAGCCAACACGGTGAGATGGCCAGGAGAGGAACATACTGAAGGGAGTCCTGGAAAGGTGTATCCTGATCTACCTGGGAGTTTGTTGGACCCCTTACCTGGAGGACACGGCACTAAGCGGGCATCTGTGCACAAGTGAACTGTGAGTAAATAAGTATATAAGGGTGTGGAGAGATAGAGCAGAGAGATGAAGACAGTCTAGCTGAACGTTAGCTAGTTGTTGGTTGTACCTCAGACACAGTCTGGCCTGTGGGAGACTTAACACCTTGCTGCCCCAAACCATCAGAGGATCTACATTGCAGCGCTGGTCACCCTGACCAGGAACCACAGGTGGCGTCACGAACATTTCTAAAATCCCCTGTAAATATCCCCCCTTTAGTGAGCGCCCAGGGCAACTGACAGAGCTGCGCTACCCGTGACATCCCCCAGTGAAGTGAACGGGCTCAGTGCCGAGTACCCCAAAGCCCTGGTACGTGCGACTCATCTACTTGGCGTCACAAACAGGATCCGAAGCTCGCTATATGTGAGTCCTGTGTGCCTGGAATGGACTGTTTTGTGCAAAAAGACTGTGTGCAGTTTTTGTGATTTTTGGCGCCATTTTCCGCCATTTTGCCGCCATATTCGCGTCACCTGTCCTGCATCACACTCACCACCAACATCACCTTTAACATCCTAACTGCCCTGGGACACAGCTCTACCCATGGGGAGCTTAACCATCTTTGCTGCCCTGTCATCATCCCAGAGGATCTGCATTGCAGAGTCTGTCCCCTGGACGAATACCACGGGTGGCGTCATGAAACACTTTATTACAAACTTTATTATCCCTTTTTCACTATCCCTTTTATTGGACACCCAGGACCACTGCTGCTGCCACACTTTCCCTTTAAGAAGTGGCACGGTACCGAGTATCCCCACTGCCCTGGCGGGCGCTCCAGTAGCATGGTTGGACTATCTGGCAGCATATTTACTAATCCTCTAATAATAATCTGCTGAAAAAGCAATGATATTATAAAAACTGCAGAAATCAGCCTAGTAAGTGATAAATCACTAGAATTCAGGGTCTCTACCCCTACATTATGCGACATTAAGGTTAGGTGGCAAAAACCTGGTAGCAGTTTTCCTTTAAATGTCTGTAGTTTTTTTAAATTCTCTTTTGCAATTTTGAACATAATCTTTCCCCTTCCCAAAAAGTACTGAAAAGAAATGGCATGTACATGTCCAATAAACAGCGTGTGGCGTGTACGGATCTCAATTTAGACTATCACAACAGGAGTGCTTATACTCAGTACAGCAATTTGTGACATGCACTTAGTTTGGTTCTGCCTGAAGGATAAAAATTAATGCAGCAGATGCTGCCCGGTGCACTCTGTCTCAGGCATACCTCCCAACTTTCCTAAAAGCCAACACTTTGTGTCACTCAACCACAACCCCTACAGAGACACCCATTTACCATTTCATCCATCCCTGGCCACTGGGCCTGGAAAGTATTAGAAAGTGATGGACAACCCTTTTAAGGCTGGGTTTATACATAACTGCTGATGCTGTTTCATAGTGTTGTTCCATTATAGCAACTGAACAACAGAAAGCAGCTGGAGACACATTGATTATTAGGGCTCATGCTCGCAGTGCCGGGTGTTCATGCGAGAGACTTGCACGAGAATCGTGCGAGTCTCTCGCATGTGACCATGAGCCCTTAGTCTTATACAATCAATATGGTTGCACCCATCTGCCTAATTTGCAATCTACAGAATTAATATAGGGCAAACCTATCTACTCTAACCAGTGACATGATGTGCACACTAGGCGGTAGCTGGTTGATTCTTGATTACAGGATAAATGTGCAGTATATGGGCCGATATATCGAGTGTTCATTATGCCAGTTTTCACTGAGAGATGCAGCACACATAAGAATTGTTTAATTTACCTATAATGTGCATTTTTCCGTTTCTATACTCTTTCCTGAAGATATACAGCAAGAGCACTAGAGGGCAATAGACCACTGAAATAAAATGTCATGCCTGTACCATTCTTTAGGGGTTATCCTGGACTATTTTTTTTTTCTGATATTTTTCTCATGTTTCTTTCTTTCTTATTTTTTCTTATATATATTCTAAGAAGTTATTAACTACCTGCACTGATCCCTCCCAGCTCCGAGAAGTCGCAGACTACTCAATGCCGGCGACTCTGAGGCTTCTGGTGATGTTACATCGACAGAACAGCTGCTTCTCTTTCGCTTTGCTCTATTGTCTGCGCCTTACTGCTGATTTCATGCTCCTCGCTGCCTAACTGTGGGAAGTCAGCTGTCAATCAGCATGACGTCAGCAGTCACGCCCTGTCGACAGAGCAGCCGGGAAGTGGAAGATCTGATCTGTTGACGTGAGGTCAAATGAAATGATGCAGCAGAATCACTGGCAAAATCTGAGCTGACAGACACTTGTTAGGAACTACCTGCCTGTCAGTTCTTAGCCCTGTGAAAAAAATAGACACAGATAATCCCTTTAATGATAGGACTGAAGAGCCGGGGTGACAGTAGTGTATCACATCTGATGCGAGAGCATCGGATGTGATATGCTAATTACCCTCTCCTCCCGCTGCGAGTGGGAGCCCTGTGTCAGTGCTCTGTGCTCCGATGCTCTCACATCAGAGGGTTGCAGCCAGGGCGTACATAGAAATCATGGGGCCCCATAGCAAAAGTCTGAATAGGGCCCCCCCCAAAAAAAAAAAACAGGTGCTCTTAACTCCACACACACACACCTGCAGTGCATGCAGGGCCCCCTACACCCTCCACAGTGCGTGCAGCCGGGCCCCCCTCCCTAAGGTGCAAAGTGCAGCCAGAGCCATTGTAAATGTAAAGTGCCAGCACAGTGAGGGGACACATTTAACAAAAAAAATCGACCCCCAGCCAGGCTCACCATCTTGTGTGTGCAGTGGCGTAGCAACTGTTTGTGGGGCCCGGGGCGGCTGAAAAATTTGCCGCCCCTTTGGTCATTGATAATCCTGAAGCATTCACCATTACAACCAAAAAAAGGCTCAAAGTAAATACCTTTCACCTGTAAAATCAGCATGGCAAAAATACACACTGCAAAGCAGCAACACACAGTATGGACTTGTGTTTATGATGTGCTTTATCCTCCTTGGACAAAAAGGACTTCTTTAGGCTTGGCTCACATTTATACAGTGCAGTCTGCTGGACAAATATGTCTGAATTGCAAAAAAAAAATGGTATTCAGACGTATATGGAGGCATACACAAACCATAATGGGCAACACGTAGTGTAAAAAAAATGTTCTTCTGACTATGTTTTGCCCTGATCACGTTGTATTGTGGGAAAAAAACATAATTGACCAAAGGTACGCGTTTTTAATGTGGGGTGAAAAAAAGTTTATTCCTCTGGACACCTCCTCACAGAACTGATGCCAAAATGGAGTGGAATGGGACTGTTGACACCAGTAAAACTGGATGGAAAAAAATTATTCTTTTTAAGTAAAAAAACATATAGAGACAAAGATGGAAGTACGATATGTATCAAATGTACTTGTTTAAATTCGTAGGTTGATGCATGGCATACGTTTTAATGTATACGTCCAACGCATTAAGTCTGCAGGCGTATAAATGTGAACCTAGCCTGACAGGGAACATGCTGCATAGTGTGCTCCGATGTAAGAAGTGTGGTACCTAATCTGACAGCAGGTACAAGCAATGCCCATCATTCATGGCATCATATAAGACAGGTAGACGGATGTCATATCTTTGTATATGAAATGATTGGAATATGTAAGCTATGCAAAGTTCCAACATGTGTACAAACTACAAGACACATTTTATCACAGGTAAGGGGACACAGAAATGCCGCACACAATATCTTCCAAAACATCTGCAGAACTTCCACTCTCAGGCACCTCATGAGCTCAGCACGCCCCATGTAATTGCTGTCTCCCAGGTGCATGCCTCTGGGGTGAAGGAGCAGAATAAATTAGTAACATTTATTGGCTGCACCATGATTTCCAGGGCATTGCACATTTTTAGTATTGCATGACATGCATTGTTGCACACCTTGACAGTGAAGTTGGTGGTGGGACATAGACTGGACATGGTCTTACCTACAGCTAGGAAGCATCATCCTGCCTGGTGGTGGTACAGGGGTTAAATCACATGAAACCAGCTCTAATGGAGAAGCATTGTGAGGAGTACAGAGGGTGGCTGCAGTGCATGCAGGGCCCCCCTCCTCCACAGTGCATGCAGTCAGGCCCCCCTCCCTCCACAGTGCATGCAGGGCCCCCCTCCTCCACAGTGCATGCAGGGCCCCCCTCCTCCACCCTCACAGTGCCTGCAATCAGGACCCCCTCACTCCCTAAGGTGCAAAGTGCAGCCAGAGCCATTGTAAATATAAAGTGCCAGCACAGTGAGGGGACACATTCAACAAAAAAAATCCACCCCATACCTCAGCCAGCAGGACTCACCTTCTTGTGTATCTCTCCCTAAGTGAAACTTATGAATGTTTTCTGCTTCCTGTGATGCACATGTCTCTGGCTGCAGGCTGGCTTTCTTATACAAATGCAGCCAGAGACAGGAGACAACAAGGAAAGGGGACCTTCAAGGGGGTTTACAGTGTCCGGCCGTCGCTTATATTTAATTAAAGGAGATAGTACTGTGTCAGCACAGCGGCCGTCGTGGGCCCCCTCACCTGTCTGGGCCCCATAGCAGCTGCTTAGTCTGCTCTATTCACGGAACGCCACTGGTTGCAGCACAGCTGCCGAGGAGACGGAGAAAGTAATTTCTCCATCTCCTTTGCTGCCAGAGTCGGCAGGAAACATCGCACTGCACTCTAATGTCACCTGATTGCAGTGCAATGTTTCACACGCACCTATAGACTTATATGGGTGCGTGCAATCAGAATCTTGCATGCAATCATAGCCTGCCGCGTTTTTCTTTCTGTCCAATCATAATTTGATCAGAGCAGGAAAAAAAATGCCACTAATAACAGAAGCATAGGATCACATAGGTACAAATCGGATTGCAGTAGACCGATTTAGGTGGGAGGGAGCCCTTTCCGTGACTTTCATTTGATTTGATTGCAGCTGCTGTTAACAAAGTTTCCCATAAATGCAGCAATCATAGCTTTACAAGTTATACAAATATAAGTAATTGAACTTAAACTTTCTTACCAATGAGAAATTCTGGCCTGTCTATGAAGATAGTTTAAGGGATGGGCTTCCATCATATACTGTATATACAAAACACATGCAGCAGTTTTCTCATAAACGTATCAAAGGTAAAGGCACGCCTTGGGTTTGGATTTGGCTGAGCTGGTTTATTGCTCCCATACACTTGAATGGGACGAGCTGCGCAGCGCATGGTCCCAAGGGCGACATAGGCAGCAGATATAGTGGAACTGAGGCCTGAAAATCTGCTGCTTATAGCACTAACAGCATCGTGGATGGGATTCTCTGCTGGGCACATTGATCAGCACTGCAGGGTTCAGATCCAGATGTTGTGGATCTTGAATCTTCAGCATGTTAATCTAGGCTGCAGATATCACTGGACAAATGTACAGAAACTCTGCCACATTTTCCATATATATATATATATATATATATATATATATATAAAAAGTTATTACAGGTCTAGATTTTCTAAACGCAGTGTTTTTTATCTTATTTTTATGTTTATGTGAATTTCATCAGTTTTTCTTCCATTGTCATCCCATCAAACATCAACATAAAGTTATTGCTGCATATATTTTCTAGTTCCATTATAGAAGTTTTTCCATCACATAGCTACTTATGGTTTAGTATAAGCCAACAAGATGAGATCAGAAGGGATCTGACACCCGGCACTCCCACCAATCAGCGAGCAGAATGGGAACAGAACAGTTCTGTATATGGAGACGTCGTTAGTATCAGTAGTGAATAGTGTTGAGCGATACTTCCCGATATCAAGACGTATCGGATCGGATTGGGTATCGCCAATACCCAAAAAGTATTGGCAATACCCGATTCCGATACCGGAAATCCAATGCAAGTCTATGGGACAGAAATATCGGAACTAAAAAAAAACCTTTCTTTCCTTGTAAACACTAAATATAAACACATAGAATACATATATATATATATATATATATATATATATATATGTCATTGTGACATATATATATACATATATTTATAGTTCATACACTTCTACATAGTAAAATAGCCTCTGATTCAATTGCCGGGTAATGCCGGCTTTTGTGAAAATACAGAAGCACCCGACATGAAATGACACATGGTTTACATAGAGTTAACCATGTCTTTTCATGTAGTTTGATATCTGGTTTTCACAAACAATTACATGAGTGTATGTGTGCAAAATTTCACACCTGTAGGGGTTAATTAAAGGTGTAAATTCGTTGTAAAAAAACCAGACTTTTTTGCTACGAATTTACACCTTTAATTAACCCCTACATGTGTCAAATTTTGCACACATACACTCATGTAATTGTTAGTGAAAACAATATATCAAACAACTTGAAATGACATGGTTAACTCTATGTAAACCATGTGTCATTTCATGACGGCTTCTGTATTTTCACAAAAGCTGGCAATTGAATTAGCGGCTATTATACTATGTAGAAGTGTATGTACTATAAATATAAATATATATATATATATATATATATATATATGTGTCACAAATTCAATGACATGTGTATATATATATATGAGGTGTAAAATTGTTGAAAAAAAATGCGTGGGCTCCCGCCCTATTTTCTCAATCAGACAGACAAAGCCAGAGAGTGGGGGCAGATAATAATAGCCCAGAGAGGGACCATTATTTTTGGCCCCCCCCTGGCTACTAACATCTGCCCCCAGACACCCTAGAAAAGACAAATCTATAATTAGATTCGCCCTTTCTGGCACTTTGCCCGTCTATTCCCATTGCCCTGTAGCGGTGGCGAATGGGTTAATAAGGGGTTAAAGCCACCTTGCTATTGAAAGGTGACCTTAAGCCAGGTTAATAATTGAGAGCTGTCAATTAGACAACTATCAATTATTAATCCTATTGCATGAAATAAAAATAAAACACACACACTTTAATTAAAAATCATTTTAATGAAATAAAGACACATGTTTTTGACCATCTTTTATTTTACTGCAAAAACCATTTCCTGTAATAAAAATAAAATAAAAAAGCAAAATTATTCTTACCTATCCGATGCACAGTCAGGTCGAACGGTGTAATCCATCAGAAAGGGTTAATGTTTACTGCAGGGACCGCAGCTAATGCTGCCAGCCTCACAGTAAACCCCCGACTGAATCTTCTCCTCTCCTGGCTGACAGGAGAGGAAGTGGTTAGCTTAATTGATTGCTTCCCACTTTCACTTCAGGTCAGCCAGGGACACCATCAGTGACGTGAGAGGGAATCCCGGCTGACCTGAAGTGAACTGATTAACAAAAATAGGGGATCCCCTCGAAAAAAAAAATGGCGTGGGGTTCCCCCTATTTTTGTTAACCAGCCTGATAAAGCAGACTACTGATGCCTGGATTTTCAGGCTGTTAAAGAGTCAAGATCCATGGACCTTGCCAGCCTGATAAAACCAGGCCACAGCAGTCTGCTTATCTTGGCTGGTTGACAAAAATAGGGGATCCCCTCGAAAAAAATGGCGTGGGGTCCCCCCTATTTTTGTTAACCAGCCAGATGAAGCAGACTGCTGAGGCCTGGTTTTTCAGGCTGGTAAGGATCCAATATCCATGGACCTTGCAAGCCTGATAATACCAGGCCACAGCAGTCTGCTTAGCTTGGCTGGTTAGCAAAAATAGGGGATCCCCTCGAAAAAAAATGGCGTGGGGATCCCCCTATTTTTGTTAACCAGCCAAGTAAAATGCAGATTGCTGCAGCCTGGTATTAAAAGACTGTCAAGGCCCATGGATTTTGGCCCTCAACAGCCTAAAAATACCAGACTACAGCAGCCCCACATTTGGCGCATCAAATGATGTGCCAATTGTGGCACTTTACCCGGCTCTTCCCACTTGACCTGTAGCGGTGGCAAGTGGGGTAATAAGGGGTTAATGTCACCGCTGATTGCACGGTGGCAATAAGCCCGGGTAATAATGGAGAGGCGTCAATAAGACACTGATCCATTATTAATCCCAAAGTTTTTAAATGTTTAAAAAAAAGACAGCAAGAAAAAAGTATTTTAATGAAATAAAAGAGACAACACAGTTTTCATTAATTTTATTACACGCTCATCCTGCGACGCCATCGATCTCCTGGAAAAAAAGAAAAAAAACAAACCAACAGTATACCACCTGTCCGACGCAGTCCATAGTAACGAGTGTCCCACGACGATCCAGCTCTGCTACTTCGGAATGTCAGGCAGAGCCTGTCATCCCGACGCAGCACAGCTGATTACCTGCTTCCCCGGCGGTGACGTCATTGGACTGCTTTACAGCCGCGATTACCCGGCAGCACGTGCAGTTATCGTGAGAAACTGCACGTGACCTCCAGGGAGAAGATAATGGCGGCCATCAAGCAGTCCAGGACGTGACCACCGAGGATCTTCTGCCAGGTAAGTGCCGCTGACTTCTGACAGACCCGACCGACGGACACTGACAGTGACAGTGACAATCCCGATTCCGGTATCCGAAATGACGAAAATATCGGAACTCGGAATCGGAATTTCGATACAGCGAATATCGGCCGATACCCGATATTTGCAGTATCGGAATGCTCAACACTAGTAGTGAACAATCACTTTACTTCTGCGGTGTAAATTCAGAGCCAATATAACAGTAATAGAGCAACCTACTTTTAGTAAAATATGTATATGAATAGTTACACTGGTCACTAATATTAGCCTGCCATTCATGTGGACATTCAAAACATAGAGACATAAAATACAATAACATTAATAAAACGTTACTGTAACAATAGATATACAGAAATGTGACCAGAAAACCATCCATTACTATATATAATATCACATAGATGAGAAGAGTTGTGGCATCTGACATGTGACCTGACAGGAAAGACTGCGGTGTGGTCTGTGCCATATGTCACATCTCCTGCGACACCTGAGGACACAACGTGCAGCACACACAGCACCACATGATGTGGAGTCGGAGCAGGACGATCCTTCCAGGCCTCTTACTGGTTACTCTTATTATGGGTGAGGATCGCTTTTATTAATATAAACTGGGAATGTAAAGTTTGGTGCAAAATATTAATATGACCAGGAATTACCGGTAAATAAAATTAGTCCAAATATTGAAATAAAAACCAAGAACCTACATAAATTTAGTTTTACACCATAATCTTTATTCTCTTTTCCAGATGTGCAGTCGGATTCTCAGGTGTCACAGGATCCTGATCTTTTCGCTACAGAAAACGATGATGTCACCCTGAAATGTGTTCACAAAATAACAAATTATAATCTACTGATCTGGTACAAGCACATCTCAGGACGCGGCTTAGAGATCTGTTCTCATGGTTTATCCACAGCTTCCAACCTGATCCCGAGATACTCAATGAATATAGACAAAGCCGCTCTCACTACCGAGCTTCATATAATGGGTGTGAAGGGGGAAGACACAGCTGTGTATTACTGTGCAGTGAGAGACACAATGACACCGACACACCGCAGCTCTGTACAAGAATCAGCCTGCCAATATACATCCAGTACTAAGAAGTAAATTTGTCTGTGCAAGAACAGTATAGCTCTAGTTTTCAGAGATACTAATTAGGTTTGGTGCAATTATCAGGACTCAGTCCATTGCCACGTGACTATCCTTTAGCTTCTGGATTGGAGCCCTGACAGCCCCATCCTACCTACTGGCATCCACGGCTCCTTTTCATTACCAGTGCTGAAGTGATGTATTAGTTGCCAGATGATGCAAGTATGACAAGAAAAAAAGATGGTCATATGTCGTGAAGCAGAAGGCAGCGCCCAGGGCTCTTGTCCAGCGACCACAGATTTCTGACGTGGCTCATGGACTGGGTCTCACGAACTGATTTACACCAACTCTATGACTAATATAAGGCTTGATTTAAACTGGCATGATTTCCATTCATAATGATGATATTACAGCAAGACAATATTCTTATGGTAGCCCTCCCCTGAATTTTAACCCCTTAACCCCCAAGGGTGGTTTGCACATTAATGACCGGGCCAATTTTTTACAATTCTGACCACTGTCTATTTATGAGGTTATAACTCTGGAACGTTTCAACAGATCTTCGAAATTCAGAGGTGGTTTTCTCACGACATACTGTACTTCATGATAGTGGTAAAATTTCTTCGATATATCTTGTGTTTATTTATGAAAAAAATGGAGATATGTCGAAAATTTTCAAAATTTTGCAATTTTCAAACTTTGAATTTTTATTCCCTTAAAACAGAGAAGTATGTCACACAAAATAGTTATTAAATCACGTCTCATACTCACCGCCCGTGAAGTCAGCAAGGTCCGCGCATGGAATGTGCGTGTGAAGAGGTCTCAGCTCCATACCCGGAAGTCTCGCAGTCTGGCGTGAGACTTGCAGCAGCGTCAATATCTGGTGCAGGCTTCATCTTGGGTACCCGATGGAGACCCGTCTTGCCATCGCAGCCGTAAAAGTGCTGCGGCAGCCCAGGCTGCAAGGCATGCTCCATCCGGGGGCAGTTCCCACAGCAGGAGTTGCGATTCCTCTCCAGATGCGGCCCCCTCCCTCTCCTGGAGAGCTGCAGCTACAGACTCCGAAGGAGACGAGGCCCCTACTGCGCAAGCTCTCGCTCAGCTTCGCTCGCCTCCCACAATGGGCTGGAGTGGGAGCTGCTTCAAAGACATAATCAGGACCCAATGCATTCCGGAAAGGGTGCGACTCTCCGTTGGGCCCCTGTCTGTTTTTCATCCTCACCTTAAATCCTTAGTCAGATTGCTTTTAGCTGAGGCTTTAGGCGAATCGGCTACAGCTGCTTTTCCTGTGACCAATCAGCGTCAGTTAGATGTTAACTTTACACCTACTGGTGTTAACTCTGGTGTATCTCGGACTCTTTTGAAGGAGGCTATCATATGTGAGTTTGCCCCCTGGGATTCCATTTGAGTGCCTCCATCAAGTAGTGTATTTGGAGTAAGAGTTACGTGGATCTATTCTCTTTACTGCCATCTCAGAGGGAACAACTGCATAATAAATTCAATAGGAAAGATGACAGGGCTTTGTCAGATGATAAAAATCAAGGGGCTCTGAAATCCTTGAATAACTGGCTCCAAGCATTTTCGATTTATTCTGCTGTTCTTGGTGAGAAATGTCCTAACTTATGCAGTGGGCTTTTTCAACACATTGACATTATTCTCGAGTCTTATTGTAACTTTGGCGGCATGGCCTGGCTTAGTTACGATGAAGTGTATAGACAGAAACTAGCAGTGCATTCTAATGTCTCATGGGTGTTAAGAATGTGGGCCTTTGGAATTATATGATGCTCCCGCAGAGGCTCTCATTTAGCAAACAATCACTTATTTCAACTGTTTAAAGAGTATTTGCTTTGTGTTCAATGAGATGTCTTGCAAATGACTACATATTTGCAGGTTTTTCTATGAGTGCTCATTCTGTGGTGGGTCCCACCCTATATCCAAATGCTTTAAAAAATAATTCATTAACTTTCAACAGGGAACTAACAAGGAGTTTAGTCTTAACCCCTTAGTGACAGAGCCATTTTGCAGCTTAATGACCGGGCCAATTTTTATAATTCTGACCACTGTCACTTTATGAGGTTATAACTCTGGAACGCTTTAACGAATCCCGCTGATTCTGAGATTGTTTTTTCGTGACATATTGTACTTCACGTTAGTGGTAAAATTTCTTTGATATGACATGTGTTTATTTATGAAAAAAAACGGAAATATGTCAAAAATTTTGAAAATTTAGCAATTTTCAAACTTTAAATTTTTATGCCCTTAAATCAGAGAGATATGTCACACAAATTTCTTAATAAATAACATTTCCCACATGTCTACTTTACATCAGCACAATTTTGGGAACAATTTTTTTTTTGTTACTGAAGTTATAAGGGTTAAAATTTGACCAGCGATTTCTCATTTTTACAACACCATTTTTTTTTAGGGACCACATCACATTTGAAGTCACTTTGTATGTTAGAAAATACCCAAAAGTGACACCATTCTAAAAACTGCACCCCTCAAGGTACTCAAAACCACATTCAAGAAGTTTATTAAACCTTTACATGCTTCACAGGAACTGAAGCAATGTGGAAGGAAAGGAGCGCCGTTTGACTTTTTCAGCGCAGAATTGGCTGGACGCCATGTCGCGTTTGTAGAGGCCCTAATGTGTCTAAACAGTGGAAACCCCCCACAAGTGACCCCATTTTGGAAACTAGACCCCCTAAAGAACTTATCTAGATGTGTGGTGAGCACTTTGAACCTCCAAGTGCTTCACAGAAGTTTATAACATAGAACCGTGAAAATAAAAAATCATATTTTTTCCACAAAAACGATCTTTTCACCCCAATTTTTATCTTCCCAAGGGTAACAGGACCCCAAAAGTTTTTCTGCAATTTGTCCTGAGCATGCTGACACCCCATATGTGGGGATAAACCACTGTTTGAGTGCATGGCAGAGCTTGGAAGGGAAGGAGCGCCGTTTGACTTTTTCAACGCAGAATTGGCTGGACACCATGTCGCGTTTGTAGAGGCCCTGATGTGGAATGGAAACCCCCCACAAGTGACCCCATTTTGGATACTAGACCCCCTAAGGAACTTATCTAGATGTGTGGTGAGCAATTTGCACCCTGAAGTGCTTCACAGAAGATTATAACGCCCGGGCATGAAAATAAAAAATCATATTTTTTCCACAAACCTGATCGTTTAGTCCCCAATTTTTTTATTTCCCAAGGGTAACAGGAGAAATTAGACCACAAAAGTTATTGTCGAATTTGTCCTGAGTACTGTGATACCCCATATGTGGGGGGGGAACCACTGTTTGGGCGCATGGCAGGGCTTGGAAGGGAAGGAGCGCCGTTTGACTTTTTTCAAACCAAAATTGGCTGGAATTGAAATTGGACGCCATGTCGCGTTTGGAGAGCCCCTGATACGCCTAAACATTGGAAACCCCCCAAAAATGACACCATTTTGGTAAATAGACCCCTTAAAGAACTTGTGTGGTGAGCACTTTGAACCCCCAAGTGGTTCACAGAAGTTTATAACGTAGAGCCATGAAAATAAAAAATCATTTTTTTCCTCAAAAATGATTCTTTAGCCTGCTATTTTTTTATTTTCCCAAGGGTAACAGGAGAAATTGGACCCCAAAAGTTGTTGTGCAATTTTTCCTGAGTACGCTGATACCCCATATGTGGGGTGAAACCACTGTTTGGGCGCATGGGAGAGCTTGGAAAGGAAAGAGTGCCATTTTGTAATGCAGACTTTGATGGAATGTTCTGCGGCGTCATGATGTGTTTGCAGAGCCCTTGATGTGCCTAAACAGTAGAAACCCCCTGCAAGTGACACCATTTTGGAAACTAGACCCCCCAAGGAGTTTATCTAGATGTGTGGTGAGCACTTTGAACCCCCAAGTGTTTCACAGAAATTTATAAACACAGAGCCGTGAAAATAAAAAATCATTTTTTTCCTCAAAAATGATTTTTTTAGCCAGCTATTTTTTATTTTCACAAGGGTAACAGGAGAAATTAGAACCACAAAATTGGTGTGCAATTTGTCCTGAGTACGCTGATACCCCATATCTTGGGGTAAACCACTGTATGGGCGCACGGCAGGGCTCGGAAGGGAGGGAGCGCCATTTGACTTTTTGAACGCCACGTCGTGTTTGGAGACCCCCTGATGTGCCTAAATAGTGGAAACCCCTCAATTCTAGCTCCAACCCTAACCCCAACACAAACCTAACCCTAATCCCAACCCTAATCCTAACCTAAATCCCAACCCTAATTGTAACCCTAACCCTAATTGTAACCCTAACCCTAATTATAACCCTAACCCTAATTGTAACCCTAACCCTAATTATAACCCTAACCCTAAGGCTAGATTCATTTTGCATTTTACCAGCCCATTCAACACATAGCGTTGACGGGCTGGTAACGGTATAGCATAACGCGATCGCGTTATGCTATACATGCTAGCGCAGAGGAATCAGCAGATGATTCATCTGCGCTAGCGGTGACGGAGCCCAGATGCTGCAGCCCGCGGCCGAGGCACCGTCACTGAATCATGGCACATCGCGAACGCATGCCGCTTTACGGCATGCATCGCGATGCGCCCTCAAATGGGGGTAAATGGCAGCTTTAACGGACTGCGTTACACCGCATTATACCGTGGTGTAACGCAGTCCGTCTAATGGACTGCCATAACACAGTATGAACCCAGCTTAACCCTAATTATAACCCTAACTCTAGCCCTAACCCTAGCCCTAACCCTAACCCTAACGGAAAAATGAAAATAAATATAATTTCTATATTTTATTATATGTCCCTAACTAAAGGGGTGATAAAGGGGGGGGGGGGTTATGTACTGTTTTTTTATTTTGATCACTGTGATAGTTTATCACAGTGATCAAAATGTACTTTTAGGAGAATGAATGAAAAATGTTTTGAATCTGCTGCAAGGCAGATTCGGCGGGCGTACTGCGCATGCGCCCGCCATTTTTTTTTACAGGAAGAAGAGGCCGGGAGCCTGGGACCTGTCGGAGGACGGGGGACACCGGGAGGTACAGGGGGGGGATCGGGGGTACTGGGGACCCTAATTCTCACCCCTCTTTTTTTTTTTGTTGCAGTCGCGGTTATACTGTTATAATGGCGATCGCAACACCGGTGTCGGTAAATACCGACACAGATCATGTTCTCTGGGGTCTCGGCTACCCCCGGCAGCCGAGACCCCAGAGAAAATTGCCCACTCCCCTGGCAGATTGTGGCGGGCGCACTGAGCATGCGCCACCATTCAAGATGGCGGCGCCCACCAGAGGAGGCAGGTGGGTCCGGGGACCACAGGGGGAAGATTGGGGGCCACAAGGGGGGGATCGGGGACCCTTTTTCTCTCTCCTCTGATGTCCGATCACATCAGAGGAGAGAGAAATTAAATGGCACACCATTTTTTTTGTTGCGATCGCCGTTATAGGGTTAATAACGGCGATCGCAACATTGGGGACAGTAAAAACCGACCCGATTCATGTTCTCTGGGGTCTCGGCTACTCCCGGTAGCCGAGACCCCGGAGAAAATGCGCCTCTGGGGGGCGCTATTCACTTTTTCCACAGCGCCGTTAATTAACGGCGCTGTGGTTTAAGTACCCTTAATGACCGCCGTTTAAAAGGCGTATCGGCGGTCGTTAAGGGTTTAAAAGCCCGACCCGCTGATTTTGGAAAAAATGTTACCATGGATGGACAAATACCCAGATCTGGAGAGTAGGAATCTGTTATACCAAGGTTTTTCCATGGGGTTTTTCATACCTCCTTTTATAGGTTCTGGTTGCAAGCTAATTAAAAATTTCCTTCTCTAGCTGAATTTCCTGAAATAGCTAGGGCTAATATTGATAAAGAATTGCAGTAAGGGCGGGTTTCCGTACCTTTTGATCACTCCCCATTCCCTGATTTTGGTATTTCCCCACTCGGAATTGTCCTTAAGAAAGAGGTTCTTTTAGGCTTAAACATCATCTGTCATACCCCCATGGTCATTCGCTGAATGATGAGGTCGATAAATCTTTATGTTCCGTACACTATGCCTCTTTTGATGCTGCTGCGGATATCCTTAAGCGATTCCGTAAGAATGCATTAATGTCCAAATCGGATATTCAATCCACTTTTAGACTTCTTCCAGTGAACTCGTCAGGTTTTAACTCATTGGGCTTTTATTTTGAGAATAAGTTTTTCTTTGACAAATGTTTGCCTATAGGCTTTTCCCTTTCTTGTTTTTACTTTGAAGCATTCTCATCATTTTTACAATGGTACTACTCAATGCCGGCGACTCGGAGGCTTCTGGTGATGCTACATCGACAGAACAGCAGCTTCTTTTTCGCTTTGCTCTGTTGTCTGGGCCTTACTGCTGATTTCATGCTCCTCGCTGCCTAACTGTGGGAAGTCAGCTCTCAATCAGCATGACATGGTATTCACAGGTAAGCGGGATGCAGTGACGAGTCGTAGTTGGCCATTCTTTAACTATAGATTTATAAGGGGAGTTTTTATATGTAAAACAGGCAGAAAATTGGTTCTCCACTCAGGGAAACCGTACACAAACACTATAAAGAGAACTGACGGATACTCTGCGAAAGTCAGGGCCTATAGGACCGCGATATGGCCGTCCAGTGCCCTCAGGTAATAAACCACAATAACAGAGTGTCACTTAGCTTCTCAGACGTTCTGTGGAGTTGAGATCCGGTTGTCGTTCGGCTGTTGTTGCAGCCACTGGGCACAGCTGATGAGGAGCTGACACAAGCCTCGAGCGTTCCCATGCTCAGGCGCAGATGGGGCGCAACAGGCCCTGGAGAAGTCCTACGACGTAGAGTTCGCCCCTGCAAGAGGCGGGATCGCGGCAGCTGTCGGGTAGGCTGCAACCGTGGGCTGGAGCGGGACCCTAGCGATCACAGAGGATGGGGCACAGGTCGCGGCTGTGGGAGCACAGGCTGCAACCGCGGGCTCAGATGAGACAGTAGCGGTCGCAGCTGTGAAAGCACAGGCCGCAACCGCGGGCTCAAGTGTGGCAGGGACGGCCGCAACTGACAGTACTCTCCTTCTTCTACCTTCCTTGTCAGCGAGGTCCAGCTTCTCCCTACATAGTCTCTGCGTCCTCAATCTCCTGCGTCTCACTCTTGCTCTGCCTCCAGTCGTCTTGCCCCCTTTTCTTCTAGAAACATCTCTCAGACCTCCTGCACTTTCTTTCCCCGGGAACCGTTCCCCTGGGAACCTAAAAGACAGCCCCTTTGGTTCTGGCCTGGGCACATAGCATGGGCCCTCTCCCCTACATTCCCCCATACTGTGAGTTCGCCAGTCCTCTGGCGAGAATTTGGAGGAGTTTGTGCTAATATCTGGGCACTGAAGTTGTCTTTGCCACACAAACTGATCCTGTTCATATCACTCGGGGGGTTTGCCTGCTGTAGACCGCTCAGAGCTTTGCGGTCCAATGGTCGGGATGGAGTCCTCTGGGGTGGTGGCAGATGGCTGAGCAACTGGAGTTGCCGGGGCACAGGCCGTGGAAGTGTCCGCTGGTCTTGCGGGCAAGTCCTCTTTATCTTCATTGTCCCAGACGGCTCCTGGAGGGGCTGGGGCCTGCGCTGAAGGGTCGGGGTCTGCAGAGAGGCCTCGCTCTGCGCGGGATCTGTGGACATACAGGGCTGTAACATATTGCGGTGCACAATCCGGGTGGGTTGATTCCCTTCTTCGTCTGATTGTATCTCATATACTGGTCCGTCTGGACTTACTTGGCGTAGAATTTTGTAGGGACTGTCCTCCCACCGATGGCTCAATTTGCTTTGGGGTCGTTGATCTCATAAAAGCACGCGATCTCCTTTTTGAAATTCAATGGGCTGTGACGTGGCCTTTTCAGGGTGTTCTAGATCTTGGAGCTTAGTCTGCACTAATCTGTGTAGGTAGATGATACCGGTGGTCCCGGACCCAGGAGTGAACCCCCGCCCATGCCCGTTTTTCCTCGGGATCCAGCTCCACCTCAGTAATTCCCTTGCCTTCCCGACCAAAGAGTAGCGTGTATGGGGTGTACCCGGTGACCCGATGTACCCGGTTGTTACATACCCATACCAGTTCGGGGACGTATTCAGGCCAACGGGCTTTCTGGTCATCTTGCAGGGTCCGTAACATTTGAATTAGAGTCCGGTTGAACCGTTCGCAGGCCCCATTCCCCTGCGGGTGATATGGTGTGGTCCGGGACTTGTCAATGCCATACAGGCCATGCAGTTCCTCCATCACTTTCCCCAGGAAGGAGGCTGCTTGATCTCAGTGGATGCGTTACGGGCAGCCACACACTTGGATAAAGTTTTTACAGATAGCATAAGTGGACGATTCTGCTGTATGATCCCGGGTGGGGACCACTACGGCAAACTTGGTAAAATGGTCCACCATGACTAAGCAGTGTTGATATCCCTGATGAGCCGGGCCAATGGTTAAGTAATCCACCATTAACAGTTCAACGGGCGCGGTGGTAACAATTGTTTGCAAGGGGGCTCGTTGTTCTGGTGGTTTAGTCAACTCACATAAGCGGCATGCTCTGCACTCTTCTACTACGGCTTGTAACCGGGGATGGTAGGCTATTCGCTGTAGCCACTGGAAAGTCTTTTGTACGCCAAAATGAGCCCCTTTCTCATGAGAATCCCGAGCAATGTCAGTCAGTAGGGCTCCCGGCACCACCACTTGCCAAGCTACGGTGAGTTCGGTATGTAGAGTTGTTTTGCGAAACAATAGTCCCTTTTTGAGCACCAGTTTTTCCTATTGACGGAGCATTAACACAGCATTCTTAGAAAGTGTTTTTCTTTGAGCGTCATTGGAAAGTTGTCCTTGGGCGACCGACTGGCGAAGGACGCTGATTTCACTATCTGCTTGTTGCTGGCCTATCCATTCATCCCGGAATTGATCGAGGATGCCCCCAAGGGATTTTGTACAGGACTGCTCTCTTGTCACTGCTGTGGTCTCGTCGGGTTTTAGGGAATATGGTATTTCCTCTCCCTCTAGCTCTTCATCCCGGCTCCGTCCTGGGACGGGGCGCCGGATAAGGGACAAGGCATAAGCGTGGACATTCTCTGCCCCTCTCTTGTAAACATTTTTGTATTTGAACTTGGCCATCCTGGCTACCCCACGCTGCTCCAGTGTTAGAACCCTCTTGTTAGATTTTGTTTCAGTTTGCTGTCACATGACCTTTTTTCCCTATTTAGTCTGGCTCCGCCCTTCTGGCTTTGCTGGACTTCATTGTATTATCTACTCTTAAGCTAGCCAGGTGCTTAGGTGCCTTACTCTGTCAGTTTTGCTTGATCTTAGGATCTCTTAGTATTTGTTTTCTGTTTTATATTCCCTGCTACACTTTCTGTTAGGAGGTGTCCATCTTTTCACCCAGTCCCTAGATCTTGTAGGGATTCCTCCCTCGCAACTATAGGTCTTCGTTTAGACTAGCTGAGGACTTTAGCGGGTCTGGTCGCAGGATCAGGTTCCCCGTTACATCGTAGGGATCCAGCTCAGTCCTATTGTAGGGACAGAATTCCCACCTTTCCTTAGTGCTTGTAGCAGATCATAACAGTAAGTCCAGCCCAAAGAAAAAAAAAAAAAATCTCTAAGGAAAGATTTTCAGTTTCTATTATGGTGTCGGTTCAGGATTTGGCTCAACACCTGCAGCGACTCTCTCTGGAGGTGGCTGAAATCCAGCAACACGTGAGTAGTTGTCCTGGAGCTGATTTCGTGGAGCTAAAGGTACGTTTGCCTGATTTATTTTTTGGTGAACAACAAGATTTTTTTTCTTTTAAAAATGCTTGCTTGTTGTATTTCCGTTTGAGACCCAGATCCTCTGGTAATGAATCACAGCGCATAGGGTTCATAATGTCACTTTTGCGCAAATAACCTCAGGACTGGGCCTTTTCTCTGCAGCCTAGTGATCCATGCTTTAGATCAGTGGATAGTTTTTTTTTCTGCTTTGGGGTTATTGTATGACGATCCGGTTCGTGTTTCATCAGCTGAGACAGAATTGAGACGTTTGAGACAGGGATCAGGTAATGTGGAAAAATATTGTACTCACTTCCGAAGGTGGTCCGCTCAGGTGGGCTGGAACGATTCAGCTTTAAAAAGTTTATTTCTTGCAGGGTTAAGTGAAAGGGTTAAAGATTTGCTGATTGCTTATCCCATACCTGGTAACTTGCAAGAGGCTATGCAATTAGCCATACGGGTGGATAGGAGACTGCGTGCAAGGGTTAATGAGAGTAAATCTGCCTTGTCAGCTCCAAGTTTGGAGAAGGAATGTACTGACATTGCAGAGCCGATGGAAATTGGAGCAATGACACCTCACTCTCGAGAAAAAGAACGCAGATTTGCTCAAGGTTTGTGTTTCTACTGTGGTAAATCTGAGCATTTCATTAAGAACTGTGTGCTTCGAATGAATAAAGAGAGAAAAAAAAATTAGGTCAGTTTTGCCCGCATAGCTTGTTTAAACAATAAAGGTGTCTTTATTTCTGCTACCACTGCTGTTGAGGAGGAATTAATGGAGTTTCGGGTATTTGTGGATTGTGGTTCAACTCTCAATGTGATTGATGGGAAATTTTTGGAAAAACTAAAATTAAAACCCAAACTTCTATCTTCTCCTATTAATGTGGTGTCTGTGGATGGTTCTCACTTGAAAAATGTTACTCACCATATCTGTGAATTTCCTCTTACTATTAATGGTGTTCATCAAGAGAATTTGGATATGGTAGTTTTGAATAATTTGCCCTCACCGGTGATTTTGGGGTTACCCTGGTTAAAATTGCACAATCCGATACTGGATTGGTCTACCAATGAAATTAAGTCCTGGAGTCCTAAGTGTTATGACAAGTGTTGTAACGGGCGTATTGCTGCTGTAGTTAAGGGGGAGTTACCTGTACCTATTCAGGATTTTTGGAAAGTTTTTTCTGATAAAGAATCGCAGGTATTGCCTCCTCATAGAGATTATGATTGTGCAATTGAATTTGTCCCTGGAGCGACTCTTCCTAAAAGTCGTTTATTTAATTTGACTATTCCTGAGAGAAAGGCTTTGGAGGAATACATACAGACAAGCTTGGCCGCCGGTCACATTAGGCCTTCCAAATCTCCTGTGGTGGTTGGATTTTTTTTTGTTAAAAAAAAGGACGGCGGTTTACGGCCTTGTCTAGACTTTCGTGAAATTAATAAGATTACTGTACGCAATCCTTACCCACTGCCATTGATTCCTGATTTGTTTAATCAGTTAGTGGGGGCCAAGTGGTTCTCGAAAATTGATCTTCGAGGGGGATACAATTTGTTGCGCATGAAGGAGGGGGATGAATGGAAGACTGCGTTTAACACTCCACTGGGTCATTTTGAGAATCTGGTCATGCCCTTTGGACTTTCCAGTGCTCCGGCATTTTTTCAGAATCTTATTAATGACATCCTTAGACCTTTGATCGGCAGAAGTGTGGTTGTGTATTTGGATGACATTTTGATTTATTCACCGGATTTGGAGTCTCATTGGAGGAGTGTGCGTGAAGTATTACAGTTACTGAGTGATAATTTACTTTTTGCCAATCTAGAAAAATGTGAGTTCGCTGTACAGAGACTTAGTTTTTTGGGCTACATTGTCTCCAGTGAAGGTTTTGAGATGGACCCGGTGAAAGTGCAAGCTGTGCAGGATTGGCCTAGACCTATTAGTGTGAAATCAATACAGAGGTTTTTGGGGTTCGCCAATTATTATAGAAAATTCATAAAAAATTTTTCTGTGATTGCCAAACCTCTGACCGATCTCACCAGGAAAGGTGCTGATGCGGTTCAGTGGACTACTGAGGCCATTGAGGCTTTTGTGTTGCTAAAGGAGAGGTTCAGCTCTGCTCCCATCCTTACGCAGCCTGATGTGACTAAACCATTTTTGGTTGAGGTTGATGCTTCTTCTGTGGGGTCGGCGCGGTGTTGTCTCAGGCAAAGACGGATGGAGTACATCCCTGTGCTTTTTTTTCAAAGAAATTTTCTGAGTCTGAACTAAATTATGATATCGGTAATTGGGAATTGTTGGCAATTAAACTGCATTTGAACACTGGCGTCATTTTTTGGAGGGAGCGGAATTTCCCGTTCAAGTCTTCACCGATCATAAAAATCTGATCTACCTTGATGCTGCCAAACGCTTGAATGCCCGTCAGGCTAGGTGGGCACTGTTTTTCTCAGGTTTAATTTTACCGTTACTTACATCCCAGGTACTAAAAATGTTAAAGCTGATGCTTTGTCTCGCAGCTTTTCTCCTATGGTGGGTACTGAGGAGGAAAACATCTTGCAAGAGGGGGTTGTTATTGCTGTTTTGGACTCCGTGTTGGAAGATGAGATTCTTAAAGCACAGGAGAATGCCCCATCTAACACGCCGCATGGGAGGTTGTTTGTGCCTGGTACCCTGAGGAGAGATTTGTTTGATGAATGTCATGACTCTCGGTTTGCAGGTCATCCTGGAATCTCTGAGACCAAGAGACTTGTGGGTCGCAGCTTTTGGTGGCCTGGATGGCAGAAGGAAGTCATTAAGTGGGTACGTCAATGCACTGTGTGTGCTAGACCTAAGTCTTCTCATACTCCTGCTGCGGAGTTGCTTTGCCCTCTGGAGGTCCCTAGTGCTCCTTGGACACATTTGGCTATGGACTTTATTACTGACCTTCCCCCCTCTGAGGGTTTCACTGTCATCTGGGTGGTCGTGGACCGTTTTAGCAAGATGTGTCACTTGGTTCCTTTCATCAAACTGCCCTGCGCTAAGACTCTCGCTAAGGCCTTTGTCAAGGAAATAGTCAGACTACATGGTGTTCCTACTGACATTGTTTCTGATAGGGGACCTCAGTTTGTGTCTCGTTTTTGGCGCCTTTTGTGACAGGTTGGGAGTTCATTTGTCGTTTTCATCTGGATATCATCCTGAGTCTAATGGCCAGACAGAAAGGAAAAACCAGGATGTTGAGCAGTTCTTGCGTTCAGGGGCGTACATAGAAATCATGGGGCCCATAGCAAAAGTCTGAATGGGGCCCCCCCCCAAAAAAAAAAAAACAGGTGCTCTTAACTCCACACACACACACCTGCAGTGCATGCAGGGCCCCCTACACCCTCCACAGTGCGTGCAGCCGGGCCCCCTCCCTAAGGTGCAAAGTGCAGCCAGAGCCATTGTAAATGTAAAGTGCCAGCACAGTGAGGGGACACATTTAACAAAAAAAATCGACCCCCAGTCAGGCTCACCATATTGTGTGTGCAGTGGCGTAGCAACTGTTTGTGGGGCCCAGGGCGGCTGAAAAATTTGCCGCCCCTTTGGTCATTGATAATCCTGAAGCATTCACCATTACAACCAAAAAAAGGCTCAAAGTAAATACCTTTCACCTGTAAAATCAGCATGGCAAAAATACACACTGCAAAGCAGCAACACACAGTATGGACTTGTGTTTATGATGTGCTTTATCCTCCTTGAACAAAAAGGACTTCTTTAGGCTTGGCTCACATTTATACAGTGCAGTCTGCTGGACAAATATGTCTGAATTGCAAAAAAAAATGGTATTCAGACGTATATGGAGGCATACAAAACCATAATGGGCAACACGTAGTGTAAAAAAAATGTTCTTCTGACTATGTTTTGCCCTGATCACGTTGTATTGTGGGAAAAAAACATAATTGACCAAAGGTACGCGTTTTTAATGTGGGGTGAAAAAAAGTTTATTCCTCTGGACACCTCCTCACAGAACTGATGCCAAAATGGAGTGGGATGGGACTGTTGACACCAGTAAAACTGGATGGAAAAAAATTGATTCTTTTTAAGTAAAAAAACATATAGAGACAAAGATGGAAGTACGATGTGTATCAAATGTACTTGTTTAAATTGTAGGTTGATGCATGGCATACGTTTTAATGTATACGTCCAACGCATTAAGTCTGCAGGCGTATAAATGTGAACCTAGCCTGACGGGAACATGCTGCATAGTGTGCTCCGATGTAAGAAGTGTGGTGCCTAATCTGACAGCAGGTACAAGCAATGCCCATCATTCATGGCATCATATAAGACAGGTAGACAGATGTCATATCTTTGTATATGAAATGATTGGAATATGTAAGCTATGCAAAGTTCCAACATGTGTACAAACTACAAGACACATTTTATCAGAGGTAAGGTGACACAGAAATGCCGCACACAATATCTTCCATAACATCTGCAGAACTTCCACTCTCAGGCACCTCATGAGCTCAGCACGCCCCATGTAATTGCTGTCTCCCAGGTGCATGCCTCTGGGGTGAAGGAGCAGAATAAATTAGTAACATTTATTGGCTGCACCATGATTTCCAGGGCATTGCACATTTTTAGTATTGCATGACATGCATAGTTGCACACCTTGACAGTGAAGTTGGTGGTGGGACATAGACTGGACATGGTCTTACCTACAGCTAGGAAGCATCATCCTGCCTGGTGGTGGTACAGGGGTTAAATCACATGAAACCAGCTCTAATGGAGAAGCATTGTGAGGAGTACAGAAGGTGGCTGCAGTGCATGCAGGGCCCCCCTCCTCCACAGTGCATGCAGTCAGGCCCCCCTCCCTCCACAGTGCATGCAGGGCCCCCCTCCTCCACAGTGCATGCAGGGCCCCCCTCCTCCACCCTCCACAGTGCCTGCAATCAGGACCCCCTCACTCCCTAAGGTGCAAAGTGCAGCCAGAGGCTAGCCATTGTAAATATAAAGTGCCAGCACAGTGAGGGGACACATTCAACAAAAAAATCCACCCCATACCTCAGCCAGCAGGACTCACCGTCTTGTGTATCTCTCCCTAAGTGAAACTTATGAATGTTTTCTGCTTCCTGTGATGCACGTGTCTCTGGCTGCAGGCTGGCTTTCTTCTTATGCAAATGCAGCCAGAGACTTGCTGACCAGGAGACAACAAGGAAAGGGGACCTTCAAGGGGGTTTACAGTGTCCGGCCGTCGCTTATATTTAATTAAAGGAGATAGTACTGTGTCAGCACAGCACAGCTGCCAAACGACAGCGGCCGTCGTGGGCCCCCTCACCTGTCTGGGCCCCATAGCAGCTTCTTAGTCTGCCTATTCACGGAACACCACTGCTTGCGTTGTTTTGTGACTGATAATCAAGAGGGGTGGTCTGAGTTTCTGCCACTTGCTGAGTTTGCTCTTAACAATCATACATCCGCTTCTGCTGGTTGTTAGCCTTTTTTTTGTTGTACTGGGAGACATCCGTCTTTTGGGTCATTTTCCAAGTTGGGATCGGCTGTACCTGAAGAGGAGAATTTTTCTGGTGTTTTGGAGAGAGTTTGGACTATGTACGTGGTAATCTTCAGGAGGCTAACAAAAGATCCAAAGTGTATTTTGATAGAAAACGACAAGAGGTTTTGTTTGCTATTGGTGACATGGTTTGGTTGTCCTCCAAGAATCTGCGCTTGAGGATTCCGTCTAAGAAATTGGGTCCCAAGTTTGTAGGGCCCTTTAAGGTGCTTCAGGTTATTAACCAATCTGCTGTTAAGTTGGAGCTTCCTACCTCCTGGAAGATTAATCCGGTGTTTCATGTTTCTCTCTTGAAAAAAGCTGAGGTCTCAGATGGAGACGTCTCGGCCACTGTTCCCCTGGTGGTGGAGGACGGGCAATATGAGATTTCCCGCATCCTAAATTCTAGACGGTATAGAGGGAGTTTGCAGTACCTCGTCGCTTGGAAGGGTTATGGCCCCGAGGATAACTCATGGGTGAGGGCGGATGATGTTTCTGCGTCTAGACTTGTCAGAGCGTTTCACAAGAGGTTTCCGGATAAGTCTAAGTCCTAGGGGATCCGGAGGATCCTCTTAGAAGGGAGGGTACTGTTAGAACCCTCTTGTTAGATTTTGTTTCAGTTTGCTGTCACATGACCTTTTTCCCTATTTAGTCTGGCTCCGCCCTTCTGGCTTTGCTGGACTTCATTGTATTATCTACTCTTAAGCTAGCCGGGTGCTTAGGTGCGTTACTCTGTCAGTTTTGCTTGATCTTAGGATCTCTTAGTATTTGTTTTCTGTTTTATATTCCCTGCTACACTTTCTGTTAGGAGGTGTCCATCTTTTCACCCAGTCCCTAGATCTTGTAGGGATTCCTCCCTCGCAACTATAGGTCTTCGTTCAGACTAGCTGAGGACTTTAGCGGGTCTGGTCGCAGGATCAGGTTCCCCGTTACATCGTAGGGATCCAGCTCAGTCCTATTGTAGGGACAGAATTCCCACCTTTCCTTAGTGCTTGTAGCAGATCATAACATCCAGGGCCCCTTGTTTTGGCGTTTTCAAGGTGAGCCAGGGGGTTGTTGTCGATTTGAACCACCACCTCAGATCCCGCTAGGTACTCCGCGAATCGCTCCGTGACGGCCCACACCACCACCAGGAGCTCGAGTTTAAAAAAGCTGTAGTTGTCAGGATTGCATTCGGAGTCATGGAGTGATCGGCTGTCCGGCTGTCCTTCATCTGTGACAGCACAGCCCCCAACCTGTGTAAGCTCCCATCAGTGTGCAGAATGAACGGTTGCGAGAAATCCGCGTAGGCTAACACCGGGGCTTCTGAGAGTGCGGTTTTAAGGTCTCTGAAAGCTTCTTCCTGTGGTTCTCGCCACTGTACCTTACTGTACTACTTACGGTAGTATCCAGCCAGCCCCAAGAAGGCCCGCAGATCTTTCACTGTCTCGGGAGTAGGCCACTCCTGTATCACAGCGACCTTCTCCGGAGACGGCCTCATGCCCTCGGCGGAGACCACATGCCCCAGGTACTCTATTTGTGTGCAGAACAGGTGGCATTTTTGCGGCTTCACCTTCAACCCCTACTTTTGCAGCAGGCCGAGCACCTGGCACGGGTGGTGCAGGTGGTCTTCAAATGTAGCGGCATAGATGATAATGTCATCCAAATATATTAGGGTAGCTTTGAAGTTGAGGTCGCCTAGGCACCGCTCCATCAGGCGCTGGAAAGTTCCAGGGGCATTTGCCAGTCCAAACGGCATCCGTTTGAATTCAAATAGTCCCATGGGCAAAATTAAGGCGGTTTTTGCTCGATCCTCCTTGGACATCGGTACCTGCCAGTATCCGCTGGCCAAATCCAAGGTAGAAAAACATTTCACCTTCCCTAGGGCCGACAGAGACTCCTCTATACAAGGGAGTGGGTATGAGTCTTTGATGGTGCAGGCATTTGTGTAGCCCTGGTATGTAAGGCACACATAAAATCCTGGAGGATGTGCGGAGAGGTAACAGTTTAATGCTTGATATCCATTCACTCCAACATACACCTTAGACACACCCATTGAGAGAGTTTCCTGTCTTAGAACAGTAGAAGTTCAGTCAGTGGAGTCTGGACTTGGAGGGAGTAAGGAGTGCAGTTTAGCTCGGGTGGCTCAGGAGTGAGTCATCCCACCAGTGTGCAGTCTGTGCAGGAGGAGAGGAGATCAGATTGCATTTTCCTGTCAGAGCTCTGTGTGAGCTAAAGTCAGACAGACGGAGACAGCTTTGGAGAAAGGGAAGTTTGCAGCAGATACTTCAGCCGCCTGTCCCAAGGACAGTGAAGTTCAGTCGATGTGTTCCTGAACTAGGAGAATACTGAGAATCTGTCAGCGAGCTCCAAGGAAGAAGTAAGAAAGGATTGACTTGTACTACCATAGGAAGTGTGGAGTGCTTATGTTAAGAGCGCGAGCAGGGCGAAGGGCGCAGTGGAAGGAATTAGAGAAGTGCCTTAGATATTGGATTATCTGCACTATTAGCCGGTCACTGGGGACCGAAGTGTTGCTATCGCTTCACGCATAGTAACGAGAAAACCAGAGACTCGCTGGACTACAAGTCGCAGGAGTAAGCCCTTAGTGTCGGTACGTAACCGGAGTCAGGTGGAATAGGGACTTTGAGTCAAGCGCAGACAAAAGTAAGAACCTAGTTTCATCACTTGGAAGGCTCCACCACAATGCTGACCGGGCAGTACAGCTATAGAGTTAGCTGGAGTATTTGGAGTTAACTACGCTTCATGCAAGTTGGACTCACCTACATATTGGAAGTTAAGGAGGCCTCTAACCTGCTCAGCTGTTATCTCGAAGCACATTCTCCACCCCAACCAGCTCCCCGGGACCTGCCTAAACATCTGACAAGTAAAAGGTATGGAAAGACGCTGGATGGTGTGAGACTGATTCATTTATCTGCACCCTACATCATTATAACCATAGACTTTGAGGGACCAGTCCCACCTGTGGGGGACCCGTCATCTAGCTGCCATAACATCCCCTCAGAGATCTACAGCAGCGCTGGTCTTAGTGATCAGAAAACTACAGGTGGCGTCACGAACTGTTATCTACCAATCCCTGTAAATAATCCCCCCCATCATACGCCTGACCGCCAGGGACACGGAACGAGCCACCGCTGCCAGTGACACAAATCCCATAGACTTTCATGGGCTCGGCTCGAGTACCCCATATCCCTGGAAACCCACAATTGTGGTGCGTGGTCGAGACAAAACCCTGGCGTCACGAACAGGATCCGAAACTTGCAGCATTGCGAGCCCTGTGTGCCTGTGGAGTGTTTTGGTGAAAAAGACTGTCAGTGCTTTTGGCGCCAAATACCGCCATATTTGCCGCCATATTCGCGCCCTGAGGCACTGGAGAAGAAGGTGGGCGTACCTTCGTGGGCGTGTACCCCCTGTGGCGCGAAAGAAATGGCCGCCCTCTCCAAGTGTTATTACAATATGCGATCCTGCCCTACAGCAAAAGAAATCCGCCTCCTCTTCACCTTCCATGCGAAGAGGAGGAGACGCAAATCCCGCCTCCACGGAAAGGATGAGAATGTTCCTGTTGGATATCACAGTGAGACCTGGATCGAGGTGGCAGAAGGACAAGAGCAGCTATGCAGTGGAGCAGTGGAGCACAGGCCCTGCTCCCGGAGAAGCTGTTGCTTGAACCAGAGTCATCTCTAATACAGGAACTTCAGCAAACCATGCTGGAGCTGCAGAAAGAGAATGTGGTGCTCAGAAGATTAATCCAGCGTCATGCAGACATGCAGGAGACAGAGAGACGCTGGCGTGCCCAGATACAGCGGCTGCTGTGGGACGCAGTGTTCTCTCCTACAAGCATAATGCCGTCTCCTGAATTCCCAAGTTCCCTGCTGAGGAAGGCTGAAGGACGACCGGAGGCTGCCACCAAAAGTGCTGTACCTGATCCCACCGATGCGGAGGTGGAGGAGAAGGAGGCTGAGGAGGTCCTGCCCGTTCCGGAGTGCCAGCCAGGCAAGGAGGCCGCAGCAGATTACAGTCCCCCGGTAGGGACACCGGAGGAGACCCAGCCGTCTGTGATAGAGCAGCGACAGCAGCAGGTTAGTGCGTCCCCAACTGAGCCATTGCGCACACCTGCTTCCTGCTCTGCATCACACCAGCATTGTGCATCGGCATCGCCCCTGCAGGTTCATCGCAGTTTGAAGCACCGCCTGCATACTCTTCACTGCCTTGTCCTCCTACTACATCGCAACCTGCGACCCATTCCACATCGCAATCAGCGGTCTACACGACGTCGCGCACGGCGACTATTTCTGCATCACGAGAGAAAGTGGCTATTACAGCGACACAGACAGCGTCTCACAAGGAGGAAGCACCCGGCGTGCCCCTAGCAGTTCGCACAAGGACTGTAGCGACCCAAACCCTGATAGCAGGTCACGACCTGTTTGTCATGTGCTCTAAGGAGCATCGCATTGTTCCAGCCCCCGGGGTGGAAGATGTGATTAAATGAAGCAACATGTAAAGACCGGTAGGACCCAGACAGGGTTTACCACATTCAATATGTATATAAGTTCATAAAAGTGAAAATAATTTGCACCTTTGATATAAGTATGTAATGTTACATATTTTGCAATAAGTAGAATACCCGGCTGGGTAAGAGGATATACGAATTCTAAGATAATATACAAGGTTATGAGAAGATTTATTGGCACTTTATTGTAAGTTTTAAAAATGTGTTTTGAAGTGAAAATATATATGTGTCCTTAACCATGCCATGGACTGAGAGGCTGAGGACTGTGCCAGCCCAGAACTTATCTTTGTAAATAGTTGCGCTACGGTGCATTATCTTGGTTTTACATAAAACCAGCACAACTACCTCTGAACATAAAACCCGTATGGTGTGGCACTGAGCGAGGTCTGCAGTCAGATGTCCTGCAGCCCACCAGGACCCACGTGGGAGGTTTGGTGCGGGTCCTCCACAAGAATATTGTATATTTATTGATGTGTCTTCATGTTTTGATACTTTTGTATTTTCCTATTGTACATAATGTAACGTTCAAGATTTCGTACCTCCCGGAGGGGATGAGTTTCATGTTATTGTTTAAATGCAAAACAGAATGTCTTTCTTTTTCTATTTTACAGCCCGGGAGTGCTGTGTTTTACCAAGGGGGGATGTGTAGCCCTGGTATGTAAGGCACACATAAAATCCTGGAGGATGTGCGGAGAGGTAACAGTTTAATGCTTGATATCCATTCACTCCAACATACACCTTAGACACACCCATTGAGAGAGTTTCCTGTCTTAGAACAGTAGAAGTTCAGTCAGTGGAGTCTGGACTTGGAGGGAGTAAGGAGTGCAGTCTAGCTCGGGTGGCTCAGGAGTGAGTCATCCCACCAGTGTGCAGTCTGTGCAGGAGGAGAGGAGATCAGATTGCATTTTCCTGTCAGAGCTCTGTGTGAGCTAAAGTCAGACAGACGGAGACAGCTTTGGAGAAAGGGAAGTTTGCAGCAGATACTTCAGCCGCCTGTCCCAAGGACAGTGAAGTTCAGTCGATGTGTTCCTGAACTAGGAGAATACTGAGAATCTGTCAGCGAGCTCCAAGGAAGAAGTAAGAAAGGATTGACTTGTACTACCATAGGAAGTGTGGAGTGCTTATGTTAAGAGCGCGAGCAGGGCGAAGGGCGCAGTGGAAGGAATTAGAGAAGTGCCTTAGATATTGGATTATCTGCACTATTAGCCGGTCACTGGGGACCGAAGTGTTGCTATCGCTTCACGCATAGTAACGAGAAAACCAGAGACTCGCTGGACTACAAGTCGCAGGAGTAAGCCCTTAGTGTCGGTACGTAACCGGAGTCAGGTGGAATAGGGACTTTGAGTCAAGCGCAGACAAAAGTAAGAACCTAGTTTCATCACTTGGAAGGCTCCACCACAATGCTGACCGGGCAGTACAGCTATAGAGTTAGCTGGAGTATTTGGAGTTAACTACGCTTCATGCAAGTTGGACTCACCTACATATTGGAAGTTAAGGAGGCCTCTAACCTGCTCAGCTGTTATCTCGAAGCACATTCTCCACCCAACCAGCTCCCCGGGACCTGCCTAAACATCTGACAAGTAAAAGGTATGGAAAGACGCTGGATGGTGTGAGACTGATTCATTTATCTGCACCCTACATCATTATAACCATAGACTTTGAGGGACCAGTCCCACCTGTGGGGGACCCGTCATCTAGCTGCCATAACATCCCCTCAGAGATCTACAGCAGCGCTGGTCTTAGTGATCAGAAAACTACAGGTGGTGTCACGAACTGTTATCTACCAATCCCCTGTAAATAATCCCCCCCATCATACGCCTGACCGCCAGGGACACGGAACGAGCCACCGCTGCCAGTGACACAAATCCCATAGACTTTCATGGGCTCGGCTCCGAGTACCCCATATCCCTGGAAACCCACAATTGTGGTGCGTGGTCGAGACACATTCAACTTACGGTATTCCACACAGAACCGCAGGGTGCCGTCCTTTTTCCGCACCAACACTATGGGAGCTGCCCAGGGGCTTTGACTTTCCCGGTTGACCCCCTTTTGCAGCATTTGATTCAACAGCGTTTTCACTTCTTGGTAAAACTGCGGTGGAATCTGCCTATACCTCTCCCTGATGGGGGCCACCCCTTCAGTGGGAATGCTGTGCGTAATGGCTGTGGTGCACCCAAAATTTTCCTCATGACTGGCGAACACCTATTGGTAATAGCCCAAGAGAGCTTCCACCTGGTCTATTTGGGCCGGGTTGAGGTCAGAGAGTTCAGCTCTCATCTTCTCCAAGACAGCTCGCCCTGCCTACTCAGGCGGGGGCTCTGCGGTCCGGATGGTGTGCACAGTTACTGCCCAGGTATCCCTTGGATTCAACCCCATCTGCTACACCAGGGGCGGGAGTACTTCTTCCAATGGTTTTACTACTTTTGCCATTTCCATTCGGGGCTTCAGTAGTAGGTACTGGTTCTCCAGATTGACACACCGCCCAAGGACGGTCCCCTTTCAAACAGTAGCCAGGGCTTGACCCACCAGGAGCCCGGAGGGTAGATGCTCGAGGAAACATGACTCCACCTGCACCTCTACTCCTTCCAGCGGTACATGGGCCCGGACCGGCAGCTCCACAACTGTCTGTCATGGCGCCAGCACAAGCTGAGGAGTTGCAGGTGCAGTCACTCTCCCAAGCACCTCTCCCTCCTGGCAAACCTCCTGGACTCGCGCACCCTGCACCAACTGCTGAAAGACCCTGCGAAGTGCGGGGGCCCCATTGTTTTAACGTCTCTTGTGCCGGTTCATGGAGGAGACTGCCAAATTCTTTTAACACATTCATGCCTAAGGTGACGATATATACATCAGTCTCGCCTTCCTGGGTCAGGACCACACCTCGCCAGCCCAATGGCTTGCTGCACATCGAGATCTGCATCCATGCTACTCCAGCGACGCGAATAGGCAGTTGATTGGCAGCCACCAGCTTTATAAAACAGACCCCCATTGTGGTCTTGTGGCTTCTGGAAAATGTTGCCGGAAGTTAGTCTCAGGCATAGTGGTCACTTGTGACCCCATGTCTACCATGCAGACCACGGCACGGCCTTCAAATTCCACCCAAACCAGCGGACACTTCGCGACCAGGTCCTTGGGACTTCCACCCCCCTTGAGGTGCGTTCTGGCCCTGAGCAGCGTCCCCCCGTCTCAGAGCCCTCTAGTTTAATGGCCACCTGGGTGATTTCCTCCTCCCCAAGGGCACTCCCGGGCGAAGTGACCCATCTCTCCACAGTTAAAACAAGCGGCGGGCCGTGGAGGCCAGCCACCCTGAGTGTTACGGGGCCTCCAAGTTGACATGTTCGGCCCTGGTAGGCCGCCTCTATCTCCGGCCTTTCTTTTCACTTCAGATAGTTCACCCCTGATATTCTCCAGCTCATGCCGCATTTCCCCCACCCACGGGGGTTCACTGATGGCATTCAGAGGGCTTCAATGCTATGGGCCTTTCCCAAGGGGGCTGTCACCTTTTGCTCCTGCTCCCACGCACAGGCCTCACTCCCTACCCCGGAGAAGGTCAAGCGCAGGTCTACCCATATCCGTTCTCGCAAGGCTTGCTTAGTCAGGAGGTCACGCATTCCAGTCACCAAAAGGTCTCGCAGGGTAATGTCAAGGGGCCCCACGCCTACCCCGTCCTTTCGCTCAATGGCTATATAGAGTTCCTGCAGCACATTCATATACTGAGTGACCGTCTCCCCCTCGCCCTGCATGCGGCTGAACAGTCGGGTTCTCAGTTCCCCCACATCAGTCGGGTCCCCATGGGTTTCTTCCAAAATCTGCACTACTCGAACAAAAGTATTCCGTTGCCCCGGGGGCCTTAACATCACAGAGTCCCGGGCCCCTCCCTCCAATGCCATGATGTCCACCTCTGCCTCCGGAGCAGGGGTCATCGGGTGCATCCTGAACAACCCCCACATGCGCTCTGTCCAGTTCCACAGCATGGTTTTACTACCGGTGAACTTGGGCAGGTTGTTCAGCATGGCCCATTTCGCCAGACTGGCCCGGGGGCCACTACCACCCCCTTAATCAGCAGCTTCCCCGCTCGCGCTCGGAGACTGCATCCTGCCGACTATGCCAAATGTGGTATTCACAGGTACGCGGGATGCAGTGACGAGTCCGAGGCGGGCAAGCTTTAACTATAGATTTATTAGGGAAGTTTTTATATGTAAAACATGCCGGGAAACTGTACACAAACACTATAAAGAGAGCTGACAGATATTCGGCGAAAGTCAAGGCCTATAGGGCCGCGATATGGCCGTCCAATGCCCTCAGGTAATAAACCACAATAACAGAGTGTCACTTAGCTTCTCAGACGTTCTGTGGAGTTGAGATCCGGTTGTCGTTCGGCTGTTGTCGCAGCCACAGGGCAGAGCTGATGAGGAGCTGACACAAGCCTCGAGCGTTCCCACGCTCAGGCGCAGATGGGGCACAACAGGCCCTAGAGAAATCCTCCGACATAGAGTTCGCCCTTCCAAGAGGCGGGATCGCAGCAGCTGTCGGGTAGGCTGCAACCATGGGCTGGAGCGGGACCTTAGCGATCACAGAGGATGGGGCACAGGCTGCAGCCGCAGGTGAGACAGTAGCGGTCGTGGCTGTGGGAGCACAGGCCGCAACTGCGGGCTCGAGTGTGGCAGGGACGGCAGCAGCTGACAGAACTCTGCTTCTACCGTCCTTGTCAGCGAGGTCCAGCTTCTCCCTACACAGTCTCTGCATCCTCACTCTCCTGCGTCTCACTCTTGCTCTGCTTCCAGTCGCCCTGCCCCCTTTTCTTCTAGAAACATCTCTCACACCTCCAGTCCTTTCTACCCTCGGGAACCGTTCCCCTGCCCCCTTGGTTCTGGCCTGGGCACATAGAGGGGGCCCTCTCCCCTACAACGTCAGCAATCACGCCCTGTCGACAGAGCAGCAGGGAAGTGGAAGATCTGATCTGTTGACGTGAGGTCAAATGAAATGATGCAGCAGAATTGCTGGCAAAATCTGAGCTGACAGACACTAGTTAGGAACTACCTGCCTGTCAGTTCTTAGCCCTATGAAAAAAAAGACACAGATAATCTCTTTAATGATAGGACTGAAGGGTCGGGGTAACAGTAGTGTATCACATCTGATGCGAAAGCGTCGGATATCATATGCTAATGACCCTCTCCTCCTGCTCTGCGGCGAGCGGGAGCCCTGTGTCAGTGCTCTGTGCTCCGATGCTCTCACATCAGAGGGTTGCAGCACAGCTGCCGAGGAGAGGAGAAAGTAATTTCTCCATCTCCTTTGCTGCCGGAGTTGGCAGTAATTGCACTGCAATCAGGTGACATCAGAGTGCAGTGCGATGTTTCACACGCACCTATAGACTTATATGGGCGATCAGAATCTTGCATGCAATCGTAGCCTGCTGCGTATTTTTTTCTGTCCAATCACAATCCGATCAGAGCAGGAAAAAAAATGCCAGTAATAACAGAAGCATAGAATGACATAGGTACGAATCGGATTGCAGTAGACCGTTTAGGTGGGAGGGAGCCCTTTCCCTGACTTTCATATGATTTGATTGCAGCTGTTAACAAAGTTTCCCATAAATGCAGCAATCATAGCTTTACAAGTTATACAAATATAAGTAATTGAACCCTACAATGAATTTTCTTACCAATGAGAAATTCTGGCCTGTCTATGAAGATATAGTTTAAGGGATGGGTTTCCATCATATACTGTATATACAAAACACATGCAGCAGTTTTCTCATAAACATGTCAAAGGTAAAGGCACGCCTTGGGTTTGGATTTGGCTGAGCTGGTTTTATAGCTCCCATACACTTGAATGTTACCATAAAACCATCCATTACTATATATAATATCACATAGATGAGAAGGGTTGTGGCATCTGACATGTGACCTGACAGGAAAGACTGCGGTGTGGTCTGTGCCATATGTCACATCTCCTGCGACACCTGAGGACACAACGTGCAGCAGCACACAGCACAACATGATGTGGAGTCGGAGCAGGACGATCCTTCCAGGCCTCTTACTGGTTATTCTTATTATGGGTGAGGATCGCGTTTATTAATATATACTGGGAATGTTAAAGTTTGGTACAAGATATTAATATGACCAGGAATTAAACAAAATTACTCCAAATATTGAAATAAAAACCAAGAACCTACATAAATTTAATTATACACCATAATCTTTATTCTCTTTTCCAGATGTGCAGTCGGATTCTCAGGTGTCACAGGATCCTGATCTTCTCGCTACAGAAAACGAGATGTCACCCTGAAATGTGCTCATAAAATATCAAATTACCAGTTTCTGATCTGGTACAAGCACATCCAGGGACGCGGCTTAGAGATCTGTTCTCATGGTTTATCCACAGATTCTAACCTGATCCCGAGATACTCAATGACAATAGACAGAGCCGCTCTCACTACCGAGCTTCATATAACGGGCGTGAAGGGGGAAGACACAGCTGTGTATTACTGTGCAGTGAGAGACACAATGACACTGACACACCGCAGCTCTGTACAAGAATCAGCCTGCCAATATACATCCAGTACTAAGAAGTACATTTGTCTGCAAGAACAGTATAAGGGCTCATACTCACTTGCTGGAAAAAAAATGTTCAGTTTTCAAGATGGTCCGATTATGTGCAATTGACATGCGATTTGCATGCGATTTTTTATAGCACCATCTATTGCATTAGCAATTATCATGCCAAAATCGCATCAAATCGCAGCATATTGCAAATTTTTTCTCACACCGATTTCGGCTGAGAAAAAAATCGCAAATGAGATGTCACCTATTGAATAACATTGGTCCGATTTGTATCCAATTTTTTATCGGCTGAAAATCATCCGTTTTCGGCTCAAGTGAGTATGAGCCCTTACTCTAGTTTTCAGAGATACTAATTAGGTTTGGTGCAATTATCAGGACTCAGTCCATTGCCACGTGACTATCCTTTAGCTTCTGGATTGGAGCCCTGACAGCCCCATCCTACCTACTGGCATCCACGGCTCCTTTTCATTACCCGTGCTGAAGTGATGTAATAGTTGCCAGATGATGCAAGTGTGACAAGAAAAAAAGATGGTCATATGTCGTGAAGTAGAAGGCAGCGCCCAGGGCTCTTGTCCAGCGACCACAGATTTCTGACGTGGCTCATGGACTGGGTCTCACGAATTGATTTACACCAACTCTATGACTAATATAAGGCTTGATTTAAACTGGCATGATTTCCATTCATAATGATGATATTACAGCAAGACAATATTCTAATAGTAGCCCTCCCCCGAATTTTAACCCCTTAACCCGAAGGGTGGTTTGCATGTTAATGACCAGGCCAATTTTTACAATTCTGACCACTGTCTCATAATGAGGTTATAACTCTGGAACGCTTCAACGGATCTTCGCGATTCTGAGGTAGTTCTCTCATGACATACTGTACTTCATGATAGTGGTAAAATTTCTTTGATATAACTTGCGTTTACCTATAAAAAAAATAGAAATTTTGCAATTTTTAAACTTTGAATTTTTATTCCCTTAAAACAGAGAAATATGTCACACAAAATAGTTACTAAATTACATTTCCCACATGTCTACTTTACACCAGCACAATTTTGGAAACAAATTTTTTTTTTGTTAAGAAGTTATAAGGGTTAAAAGTTGACCAGGGATTTCTCATTTTTACAACAAAATGTACAAAACCATTTTTTTTAGGGACCACCTCACATTTTAAGACACTTTGAGGGGCAGAAAATACCCAAAAGTGACACCATTCTAAAAACTGCACCCCTCAAGGTACTCAAAATCACATTCAAGAAGTTTATTAACCATTTAGGTGCTTCACAGGAGCTGAAGCAACGTGGAAGGAAAAAATGAACATTTAACTTTTTAGTCACACAAATGATCTTTTACAAACAATTTTTTTATTTTCACTAGTGTATAAGGAGAAAATTAACAGATAAAGTTGTTGTGCAATTTCTCCTGAGTACGCCAATACCCCAAATGTGGAGGAAAACTACAGTCTGGGCGCACGGCAGGGCTTGGAAGTGAAGGAGCGCCATTTCACTTTTTTACACCAAAATTGACTGGAATTGAGATTGGACGCCATGTCGCGTTTGGAGAGCCCCTGATGTGCCTAAACAATGGAAACACCCCACAAGTGATACCACTTTAGAAACTAGACCCCCGAAAGAACTTATCGAGATCTGTTGTGAGCACTTTGAACCACCAAGTGTTTCACTAAAGTTTATAATGCCTGGGTGTGAAAAAAAATTTTTTCCACAAAAATGATTTTTTAGTCCCCAATTTTTGATTTTTCCCAAAGAAATTGGACCCCAAAAGCTGTTTTCCAATTTGTCCTGAGTACGCTGTTATCCCATATGTGGGGGAAAAACTGTTTGGGCACACGGCAGGGCTCGGAAAGGAATTAATGATGTTTTGGAATGCAGACTTTGATGGGTGTCATGTTCAGTTTGCAGAGCCCCTGATGTGCCTAAACAGTAGAAACCCCCAACAAAAGACCCCATTTTGGAAACTAGACCCCTAAGGAATTGATCTAGATCTTCGGTGAGCACTTTGAACCCCCAAATGCTTCACACAAGTTTATAATGCCCGGGCATAAAAGTAAAAAATCATCTTTTTCCCACAAAAATGATATTTAGTCACCAATTTTTTATTTTCCCAAGGGTAACAAGAGAAATTGCACAAACAAACGTTGTTGTCCAATTTGTCCTGAGTGCGCTGATACCACATATGTGGGAGGGAACCACTGTTTGGGCGCACGGCAGAACTCGGAAGGGAAGGAGCGCCATTTGACTTTTTTGAAACCAAAATTGGCTGGAATCGAGATTGGACGCCATGTCGCGTTTGGATAGCCCCTGATGTGCCTAAACAGTGGAAACCCCCCCACAAGTGACCCCATTATAGAAACTAGACCACTTAAGGAACTTATCTAGATCTGTGGTGAGCACTTTTAACCCCCTAAGTGCTTCACACAAGTTTATAACGTAGAGCTGCAAAATAAAAAAAATCATATTTTTTCCACAAAAATGATCTTTTCACCCCAATTTTTATTTTCCCAAGGGTAACAAGACCGCAAAAGTTATTGTGCAATTTGTCCTGAGTACGCTGATACCCCATATGTGGGGGTAAACCACTGTTTGGGTGCATGACAGAGTTTGGAATGGAAGGAGCGCCGCTTGACTTTTTCAACGCAGAATTGGCTGGACGCCATGTTGTGTTTGGAGAGCTCCTGATGTGCCTAAACAGTGGAAACCCCCCACAAATGACACCATTTTGGAAACTAGACCCCTCACGGAACTTATCTAGATGTGTGGTGAGAACTTTGAACCCCCAGGTGTTTCACTAAAGTTTATAACGCCCGAGCATGAAAATAAAAAAAATCATATTTTTTCCACAAACATGATCTTTTAGTCTCCAACTTTTTATTTTCCCAAGGGTAACAGGAGAAATTGGACCCCAAAAGTTGTTGTCCAATTTTTCCTGAGTATGCTGATACCCCATATGTGGGAGAATACTACTGTATGGGCACACGCCAGGGCTCGGAAGGGAAGTAGTGACGTTTTGGATTGCAGACTTTGATGGAATGGTCTGCGGGCGTCATGTCGTGTTTGGAGAACCCCTGATGTGCCTAAACAGTGGAAACCCCCCACAAGTGACCCCATTTTGGAAAATAGACCCCCCTGTTATGATTTGGTAGCTGAGGAGAGCAGGCAAAAAAGGAAATACACCAGAGAGGTTGGAATCTATAGGATTGCAGTACCCTGACTAACCACCACAACTAAAGGCAGCCGTGGAGCGTACCTACGTTGGTCCTAGACGCCTCGTCACAGCCTGAGAAGCTAACTACACCTAAAGACAGAAAGAGGAAAACTACCTGCCCCGGAGCAGATCCCCAAAGAACATAGAAAGCCCGCAAACATGTAATGGCGGTTAGACAAGAGGAAAATACAGACACAGACAGAAAATAGTATGAGCAAACGTTGGGGCCCAAACTTCCTAAATAGAAAAGGATAGGAAGGTCACTTACTGCAATCCCAAAAAACCCTGAAAAGTACCAACACTACTAATTACAAAAACACCTGAGATCACACGACCTCTACCACCTAAATTAGATCTCTGGTGTAACAAAACTAAACAGCAGCCACTGAAAAAACTGGAAAAGGCAAATGAACAAACAACAGTGGCTGAACTAAACTGAGAAGAGCACAAGCCCCCGGAGGGGACCCGGCAGACCCCCAAAGAAGTGCAGGACAAAATGCAAAAAGCAAGCACAAAAAACTAAAAGAAGAAAATGTCTTATCTGTTAGCAGAAGATGCAGGCACGAAACAGCAAGCTTCAAAGTGAACAGGAATCAAAGATGAGACCAGAACAATTGATCACCGGCAACCCTGATGGGAGGGAACCTCCCTTATATAAGACCAGTCAGTAACACCTGATTGCCAATCTTCACAATCTTCATTGGATAGTTCAGTACTGTTTGTAACCACCAGAGGGAGCTTCTGCTCAGAATTCATTTCTAGCACATTCACAACACCCCCCAAGGAACTTATCTAGATGTGTCGTGAGCAGTTTGATCCCCGAAGTGCTTCACAGAAGTTTATAACGTACAGCCGTAAAAATAAAAAATCTTTTTTTTTTTTTACAAAAATGATTTTTTTCGCCCCCAATATTTTATTTTCACAAGGGTAACAAGAGAAATTGGACACCAAAAGTTGTTGTACAATTTGTCCTGAGTACGCTGATACCCAATATGTGGGAGAAAACTACTGTATGGGCACACGTCGGGGCTCGGAAGGGAAGTAGTGACGTTTTGGATTGCAGACTTTGATGGAATGGTCTGCGGGCGTCTTGTCGCATTTCGAGAGCCCCTGATGTGCCTAAACAGTGAAAACTCCCCACAAGTGACCCCATTTTGGAAAATAGACCCACAAGGAACTTATCTAGATGTGTGGTGAGCGCTATGAAGCCACAAGTGCTTCACAGAAGTTTATAACATACAGCCATAAAACCAAAAAAATATTTTTTTTTTTTACAAAAATGATATTTTCGCCCCCAATTTTTTATTTTCCCAAGGGTAACAGAAGAAATTGGACACCAAGAGTTATTGTGCAATTTGTCCTGAGTGCGCTGATACCCCGTATGTGGGGGTAAACTACTGTTTGGGCGCATAGCAGAGCTCAGAAGTGAAGGAGCACCTTTTGACTTTTTCATCGCAGAATTGGCTGGAATTGAGATCAGACGCCATGTCACATTTGGAGAGCCCCTGATGTGCCTAAACAGTAGAAACCCCCAAATTCTAACTCCAACCCTAACCCCAACACACCCCTAACCCTATTCCCAACCCTAACCATAACCCTAACCACAAACCTAACCCTAACACACCCCTAACGCTAATCCCAACCCTTACCCTAATCCTAACTTTAGACACAACCCTAACCCTAACCCTAATGGGAAAATGAAAATAAATACATTTTTTAAATTGTATTATTTTTCTCTAACTAAGGGGGTGATAAAGGGGGGTTTGATTTACTATTTATAGCGGGTTATTATGATTGGCAGCTGTCACGCTAAAAGACGCTTTTTATTGCAAAAAATAGTTTTTGCATCACCACATTTTGAGAGCTATAATTTTTGCATATTTTGGCTCACAGACTCAAGTGAGGTCTTATTTTTTGTGGTACGAGTTGATGTTTTTATTGGTACCATTTTTAAGCACGTGTCATTTTTTGATTGCTTTTTATTTTGATTTTTGGGAGGTTAGAATGAGCAAAAATCAGCAATTCATGAATTTCTTTTGGGGGGGCGTTTATACCGTTCCGCGTGTGGTAAAATTGATAAAGCAGTTTTATTCTTCGGGTTAGTACGATTACAGAGATACCTCATTTATATCATTTTTTTATGTTTTGGCGCTTTTATACAATAAAAACAATTTTATATAAAAAATAATTATTTTTGCATCGCTTTATTCTGCGAGCTATAACTTTTTATTTTTTCGCTCATGATGCTGTATTGTGGCTCTTTTAGGCCTCTTTCACACATCCGTTGTGCGCCTGACGGCGCCCCGGCATTTTGCCGCTGCGCCGCATCAGAAAACCTGATGCGCCGCTTGCGTTTTTTTTTGCATTGACTTGCATTAGCGCCGGATGGCGCCGCATGTCAATGCGTCGTATGCGATCTTGTCCGGATGCGGCGGAAATGTACATTCCGGCGGCCGGACAAAACGCAGCATGTAACGTTTTTTTTTTTGCCGGATTCCCCTGATGTCTCCAGGCATCAGAAAGCATCCGGCAAAAAAACGCATGCGGCGCAAGCGGCGCATCAGGTTTTCTGATGCGGCGCTTCGGCTAAATGCCGGGGGCTCCGTCAGTCGCACACCGGATGTGTGAAAGAGGCCTTATGGGGGACAAGATGACGTTTTCAGCGGTACTATGGTTATATATATCGGTCTTTTTGATCGTGTGTTATTCCACTTTTTGTTCGGCAGTATGATGATAAAGCATTGATTTTTGCTTTTTTTTTTTAAGAGGTTCACTAAAGGGGTTAACTAGTGACAAAGTTCTTTAGGGCGGATCGTTACGGACATGGTGATACCAAAAATGTGTACTTTTATTGGTTTGTTTTTTTTATTTACAGGAAGAAATGAATTTATTGGGGAATATTATTTTTTTTCCTTTATTTTAGAATTTGTTTTTTTTACACTTGTTATTTTTATTTTTTTTAACTTTTTTACTTTGTCCCAGGGTGGGACATTACAGTATAGGGTCAGATCGATGGTCTCACAGTGATCTCACAGTCAGTGCTGCAGGCTTCCTCAGCGCCTGCTCTCAGCACACTACTAGCAGGTCAAGCGAGCTACTGTAAGGCATATTGTGCCAATTCAGGCCCGGTGTTCCGTTTACAGGCCCAGTAGTCAAAGGGGAATGAACTGTGAGGGAGAACATCAATAGGGGAGGAGAGGTAACTTTGAACCATAGTTGACAACTGCTGTCTCCTGTCTGTTGCAATCGATTCAGTATTACCCGTCGTGTGAGCGGTACTGGAGAAATCAGTCCACAACATGTTCATGAAACCCCTGTCTCCAACGCCACTTCGGCTGTGTGCACCATGAACACCTCTTCCATGTTGCCCAGTACGGCTCGTGATAGAACCTGCACCGCTGCTGTGTGCTTGGAATGCCTCTAATAAACGGTTTAACAGAGTTGCTTGTTTGTTCGTCAATATTATCTCTAGGTTCTCCTGTGGCATGGTGTTCTGTAATTTACCTTTATAGCATGGATTGAGGATGCTGGCCAACAGTAGTCGTCATCCTTCATAATTTTGGCAATGCGGGGGTCCCTTTTTAGGATCCGCAAGACATAAACACATGTGGGCCAATGTTCCAGGTGTCAATGATACACTGCCAGTGGTGGGTGGAGGAGCACTTTCTGCCAAATCCACATCCCTGTTGGCATATGCAACAGATTAGGACTTATTATAAGTAAAAGGAGGACTTTATGCTGACCTGACAATAGATGGCGATGTTGTGTAAAGTATCCTTCTGTTTAATGTATTGTATAAGAAATAGTCTCACCTGTAGTTTCACTTTCGTTTTGTTCCTGGTTTCCTGATGCAATGCTGAAATGACTGTGCATTATTCCTTTACCTCATGATGTTATAGAAGTAAAAGCTTGTTATCCCATGCAGCCTGCTATGTGAAGTTTTCTACTGCAAAAGTGTGGATTCAGAAGCTGTGCAACAATCCCTCCAGTCACGCACAAACCCTGTACCTGACCTTGGCAAGCCAACATTTTCTCTTGTCCCCTGAGAAGCATCCTCTTCCCCAAAATAATCATCCCCCTCATCCTCCTCCTCTTCCTCTTCTTCCTCCACCTCGTCCAGGACAGTTCCCTGAGCAGACAATGCCTGACTGTCATGAAGGCTTCCCTCCTCCTCCTCCGCAACAGACGCCTGATCCTTAATGTGCGTCAAAGTTTGCATGAGCAGACGCATAAGTGGGATGCTCATGCTTATGATGGCGTCGTCTGCGCTTACCAGCCATGTGCACTCCTCAAAACACTGAAGGACTTTACAGAGGTCTTTCAGCTTTGACCACTGCACACCTGACAACTCAATGTCTGACCTCAAACTGCATGCCGTGTATCCTCCCGCAAATGCACTACAGCCTGCCTCTGTTCGCACAGCCTCTCAACCATATGCATGGTGGAGTTCCAACTTGTTGCAACGTCTATAATTAGGCGGTGCTTGGGGAGGTGGAGCGATCGCTGCAGCCTCTGCATACGACTGGAGTCTACGGGCGAGCAACGGATGTGCGAGCACAGTCTTCGCACCTTATGGAACAGGGCTGGTAACTCTGGATAATTATTTATGAAGCACTGCACCACCAGGTTCAAGGTGTGAGCCAGGCAAGGTATGTGACTGAGTTTTGCCAGGGCTATGGCCGCCACAAAATTACATCCGTTATCACTGAGTACCTTGCCTGGCTCAGGATGTAGACTGCCCAGCCATGACCCAGTTTCTCGCTGCAAGTAGACGGCCAGTACCTCCGCGGTGTGTCTGTTGTCGCCCAAAGACATCATCTTTAAAACAGCCTGCTGACGCTTACCACTAGCTGCTCGATAGTGGGACACCTCGTGTGCAACACTGGCAGCTGTGGATGAAGTGCTCATGCAACTGCGCTCTGTCGATGAGCTTTTGCTTCTGGAGGAGGAGGAGAAGGGTCGAACGACTACAGCCAACTGTTGTCTATACCGTGGGCTAGGCAGCACTGTCCAACAGTCGCTGTCCCCTGTGGACCCTGCATTAACCACATTAACCCAGTGCGCATTGATGGACACATAACGGCCCTGGCCATGCCTACTGGCCGATGCATCTGTTGTGAGGTGCACTTTTCCTCTAACTGATTGTTTGAGTGCATGGACAATGCGGTCTTTCACATGCAGGTGGAGGGCAGAGATGGCTTTTCTAGAAAAGAAGTGCCGACTGGGTAGGTCATAGTGTGGGACAGCCTAGGCCATGAGCTCTCGGAACGCTGCGCTTTCAACCAAACGGAAGGGTATTGTCTCTAATGAGATCAGTTTGGCAATGTAGCCGTTCAAAGCCAGTGAGGTTTTGTAGTCCATCCACGGTTGCAAGTGCATGGTGTTTACATGTCTAAGCATGCAACTGGTATTCAAATTTCGGAGATTTTTCCCATGGCTAAAGGTCCTTCTGCACTTCGTACAGATAACCTTTGCCTCATCAATAGGATTTTGGTCAAAAAAGTGCCACACTGCACTCTTCCTACTATGGGAAAACTTTTCAGGGCTTGCAAGCTGTGCTAATTTGACCATCTGGCCAAGCTGTCTTGCAACTCTTTTTGTTTTTTTAACACGTTTTTGGACAGCTACGGGCCTGAAAGATAACCACAGCTGCAATGTCGATGCCTGCTGCGGATCCTCCTCCTCTTCTGAGGTAATGCCAGCGGCACCCTCTTCCCAGTGGATATCAATCAGGGTCAACAACTGGGTCATCCATCACCTCCTATTCAATTTCATCTGCACCTTCCTCTGTGTCACCGTGTAAGGTGGTATAGTATGCGGGAAGGGGCACCTGAGTTTCATCAGGGTCAGAATCTGGCTCAGTAGACTGCAAAGGCAATGCAGTGCTCTTGGTGAATGTATCAGCAGAATCATATAGCAGTGGCTGTGCATCAGTGCACTCTATGTCATATTCATCTTGGACTGGGTAATTCAGAATTTCACTTGATAACCCAGGCATGGTATGTGAAAAGCGCTCCAGGGAGTAATCTGAAGTGTGGCCTGCCGCATTCTTCAATTTTGGTGGGGGTGAAGGATACAAGGGAAGGTGTTGTTCCTGAATAGGAGCCTGCACTCACGACTCAGTGCTTGCATTTTTATAAACTTTAGAAGAGGAGGCCATAGAGCTGGAGGCTGTTTCGGCAATGTAAGCCAAAACCTGTTCCTGATGCTCCGGCTTTAAAAGCGGTTCACCTACTCCCAGAAAAGGTGCTATTGTGCTTTTGGCACTACCAGCAGATACACCACCACCACCATTAATACCAGCTGGCCCCCCTGCCCACGTCCGTGGCCGCTTCCACCATACTTCCTCATGTTTGGAAAAATGTACCAAAAATAGCAGCAGATATATGGTACTGTATGAGGAGCGTACAGCTGTATACAGTGTAGTGGAAAATGTGAATTTCCGTATATATTTCCGGAGTCACACACAGATGCTCACTCAGTATGGATTTGACAGTAATACAAAAAGCAGATATACGGTACTGTATGAGAAGCGGACAGCTGTATACGGTTTTGGGGAAAATTTCAATCTCCGTATATATTTCCGGAGTCACACACAGATAGTCAGCATGTATTTGCCCGTGATACCAGCCGGTACATGGTAGTATGTGAGGAGCGTACAGCTCTATACGGTGTAGGAAAAAATGAACGCTCGGTAACTGTGCAGAAAAAAAGAATAACAGTATTAGGCCGGCGTCACACTAAGGCTGGAGTCACACTGGCGACTAAATCGTACCACTAGAATGCGATGAAATATCGCATTGCAGTCGAACCAATATTAATCAATGGAGTAGCTCCCATCATCCGATTTTTTGTGGTCCGATTTAAACTTGCGAGTGCAATCGCAGCATGCTGCGATTGTCACCGATTGTGGGTCGACTATCGCCAATGCAAGTCTATGGGAGCGATGAAAAGTGGGATTACAAACGGACCGCACGTGTGAGTTGCGATTAAATCGCACAACTTTTCCAGGTGACAGGAAACTGGCTTTGAATTTCTCAGGAAGCCTTTACATGCTAATTAGCTAAGCACATCTTAAAAAAAAACAGGAAGAACGCCTACACGGAGTCCAGAAACATGGCATCTACCCTCATCAATGTGGAACTCCTCATTGTATTGGTGCAGGAGAGGCCTGAATTGTGGGACCAGCGCGATCCCAATTACAGCAATCGGACGCGCAAAGAGGCGGCATGGAAAACAATATGTGTGCACATTTTTCCGGACTATCACCAGAGATCCAGGGAGGACCAAGAGCGACTTAGTAAGTACCGCATGTAACGGTTTTTCAAAATGGTTTTAAAAATTTTTGAAGCAAATAATAATGTAGCCTTATGTGTTTAAATGCTATTTAAAAGCCAGCATTATCGACCTCTTACTATTTAGAAGTACACATTGATGTGTGTGTACGCAAACAATATCCATGTATATTTAAATATCATCGATGCTTTGGCATCTATTGACTACAAAATTTTGTATTTATCTTCACCTCAGATGTAGTGTTTTGGTCATAAAATTCAAACTGATTGAGGCGTTTTGTAAAGGGCCAAGCATTTTTGTAAATGTATGTTAGTGCTTATAACATGGATACTTCTGGTTGTATGTTGATGTCTTTTAATATTGTAAATCACATCACACATGACCAGTATTTAAATGTTCAGTGTTGCATATTTTTTTTTGTTTGGCTTAATAAATAGATATCAGTCCTAATAACCGTTATGCTCTTCTTAAATTTGTAGTGACTGATGTGACAAGGCGATGGCGCAGTTGTCGGGACTGCTACCGGAGGGAGAGGCAGATTAGGGATCGGAGTGGGGCTTCAGCATCTAAGAAGAGGAAGTACGTCTATTTTGATAGACTGAACTTCCTTGAGCCAGTGTTGGATCTGCGACCGTAAGTGCATGTGTGTTGAAGCACTTTCATGGCAAAATTTCAATTTGTATTGATTTTAATTTGTATCATTTTTTTCATTCCTAGAACTGAGTCAAACCTAACTGAGAGGGAGACGGGGTCTGACTCAGAAGTGCTTATTGACCCCGTTGGTGATGGAGCACAGGAGGCAGGCCCTTCCTCAGCAGCATGTGGGTCCACCCAAGCAGCACCAACAACAGCTGCAGGAGCTGAGGATTCCCAATCACAGCATCATGAAAATGAGGACCTACCTCTGAGCAGCAGCCCTAATAGGGCTCAAGAAATATCTCCTCCTCCTTCCCAACTCACAAGGCAAGGTAGGCGGCGACGAGAAGGAGTGGGTTCTGTGTCAAGGAGGCAGGTGGACCGAGGAGTTCTGGACTATTTGTCCAGTGTAGCTAAAGATGATGGTGAGGAGGGATTTTGCCGCAGTCTGGCCCCTTACCTCCGGGCTACTCAAATACAGCACAGACTGAGGATCAGAAGTGGACTGCAGATAGCAAACCTACTAGATTATCTTCATAGATGGGTGGTTGGTCCTGAAAATTTAGTGAGGTTGTCAGCACCAAATCCAGCACAATCTGCTTCAGCCTCTGATCCTCATCCTCCTCCTCATCATCATCCTCCTCCTCCACCTCCTCCTTGTGTCCAACAAAACCCAACTCCTCCTCCTCATCCTACTGCAGCTCATTCTTTCTATGGAGCTTCCCAGCTCCAAACCATGGGACAGAGTGGCCATGCACAATATGCCCACTCTAACATACCCAATGTTGTTGGCTGGCCACAACATGGATATGTTAGACATGGGCATATTGGGGGTCACTCTGCTAGTGCTCAGTCATATCAATATGACTATGAGCATCAATTCCCTATGTACCCCTACCCACAAGGCATTCATGATGCAGCCAGTAACCCAGCTGCTACTGTAGGATCTGCAGCAGCTGTTTCTCAAACACAGGTTGCAGATTGTGGAAGGCCAAATACACAACCTGCCCCTCCATCCTCACCAACACCACCACAAAGCTACCATCAATTGTAGCTGTAAGAATTTTTATTTATTTTTTAAGTTATATATTTTTGTATTTTCACATTAATAATGTTATACATATTTTTTTATTCTGTTTGGACATGTTGGTCCTGTTTACCAAAAAATATATCAGCCTTTAAAAGGCTTCAAAAGAAAACACTAATGAGTAAAATTAGTGAAGTTACATTGGTTGTCTGTGTTTATTGTTATATGTTATGTAGTGTCTTAAGTATGGGAAAGTATTATCCAAAAAAAGAGAGTCAACCATGAATTGAATAATCAAAAGGAACTTTATGTTATGATATCACATAAAACACACTACATACCTATGGCCTCATCTTGCCAAGGAATGAACCACCAGGGGAAACAAAATAATTTGTCAATAATTCACGCACTTTCAGACCAGAAGGGGGACGACGAGGATGGATGACTGGTCTCATAGGCCTCGTCATATTATCAGACTGAAGGTCAGGCATATCAGCTGATGAGCATTCATGCATTCTTGTAAAATTATGTAGTACCACACATGCTTGCACTACAAGATTAACATTTGATTCACTTAGCTGAATGGCTGATTGTAGGACACGCCATTTGGCTGTAAGAATACAAATGTGCACTCCACCAGGCGTCGTGCACGAGAAAGGCGATAATTAAAGATGAGTCTCTGATGGTTCAGATTGCGGCGAGGATATGGCCTCATAACATGACGAGTTAATTGGAAGGCCTCATCCGCTACTACAACATATGGCACTGCATCCATATTGGAGTGTGGAATTTGACATGGTGGTGGTAAGTCCAATTGGTTATTGCATAGCCGCCGACCCATAATGGAAGAATTGAAGACTCTGGAGTCTCCAGTCCTTCCATAGGCCCCAATGTCTACAATTATGAAGCGGTAGTTACTGTCGACCAAGCCCAACAAAACTATAGAAAAATATTGCTTATAATTGTAGAATTGGGTCCCTGAGTTCGGTGGCTTACGCACACGTATGTGCTTCCCGTCCAGGGCTCCAATACAGTGTGGAAAATGACTGTTTTGTTGAAATCCATGTGAAATCCTCAACCAATCTTCCATTTTGGGCTCTGGCATCACTTCTTTATTTAGTCTGGACCAAATTTGTCCACAAGTAGAGCTGACTATTCCGGAAATGGTGGATTTTCCAATTAAAAACTCTAAATGCAGAGCAGCGTATGAGAGCCCAGTGGAAAGGAACCTGCAATACAGAAACAACAACAAACATGTACACATAAGACAAACAAAATATTCAAAAAACATTAAACAAATGTAAATAGTGGACATTTGTATACTCACACATTCTCTTAATGTTATGAGTTAATAACCATTAAGACTGCTACACACAAGCATATAGGGAAAATAATACAATTTCATAATGCCATGATCTTCAGTATGTTAAGATGAACAAAGTAAGAAGAATGTGAAGATGGTAAATTATGAAAAACATCATCAACATATCGTTGACACACATACCTTAATGTTAGAAGAAGCCTTTCCTCAGCACAAATTGAAGGACGCATCCTGGTGTTCTGAAAGGTGATTCCAGGGCGCAATATGTCCAGCAAAATATCAAAGGTGGCAACACTCATGCGACAATAGGCAAAAAACTTGTCAGGATTCCTACGCAGTGTCGAATACAGGCGCTCAAAATGGCCTTTGCTGATCCTTCGCTTCACAAGGGGATGCACCCACATTCTTCTGCGGATTCTGTGAGAAACAACTACAGGATATGGCTCCCCAAAAGTTCTGGATAGCAGCCAATAGTACAGCACACGCTCAGTTGTATTAAAACGTAGTCTGTCACTCATAATTTTAACTTAGCAGCAACACAACAGGAACCACTAAGAAGCAAAACACTCCACGGCAACGGTGGGAGGGTAATAACAGTCAAACCACGCTTAAATATGGGTCTGGCTCATTATTCAAATTATTTGCAGGCCTCAAAAACGTTACATGTCCATTTTGCTATGATGCCACTAAAAATCGGTAGTCGGTGGGTAATCAGATGTGAAACGTAAGCGTACATGCTACAAAATTGCATCAACTACAAAAAATCGGATGCCAGTCGCATCAATGTTCATGAAATTTTTATCCGATTATTGACCAACTAAAACGGACCGATTTTTTAGACGTTGTGTGTGACTCCAGCCTAAGTAGGAATACGGACGAGTGAGAGGCGTGAAAACCACGCATTACACACGGACCAATATTTCTCTATGGGGTAGCTCTGATCATGCGTATTTTTCTCGACCTTATCTTACGGTGCGAGACACCCGCAGCATGCTGCGATTGTACGCGTATTACGGCCGTTGTACGCCAATGAAAGTCTATGGGTGCGAGAAAACAACGGATTACACACGGACCAGGCGTGTGACTTGCGAGAAATACGGAAGACTTCTGCAGCTCACAGGAAGTGGTGCAAGCCATGCAGGAGGAAGCTGACTCATGCAAATTAGCTCAAAAAGAGCGCCAGACATCCCGGAAAAACGCCTCCATGGAGTCGGCCATGATGTCCACCCTCATCAATGTGGAGATGCTCATTGTATTGGTGCAGTAGAGGCCCGAAATATGGGACCAAAGAGATGTGCATTATGCAGACCGTGCAAGGAAAGAGGCGGCATGGAGGAGCATCTGTGGGCAAATGTTTCCCTACTTTGGCGACAGCCCACGCGAGGAGCAGCAGCGAATCAGTAAGTGACTTGATATTTTTAAAACGGTCACAGCGGACTTATAGCGCAGAATTTGGGCCAAAATGTTTATTTTTAGTTTTTGGGGCGTAAAAATGTTAGCATAGTCACATCCTACTAGGCCCCCATGACTATATTAGGTGTATGTGCAAGAATTTGGCTTTGTGCAGCTACTGTAGCTAATTGCTTACATTATATGTCTCATTGCAGTGGATGATGTTATGAGAAGATGGAGAAGCATCCGCGACCAATACAGACGGGAACGCCAGCAGAGGAGCAAGAGCGGGTCAGCAGCACCCAGAAAACGAAAGTACGTTTACTTTGACAGGCTGGGTTTGCTTGCACCTATTCTGGATCTCAGACCGTAAGTACATACATCACACCACATAACACATATGCAGTTTTGGCTCACCCCTCCTACATGCTCTAATCCCCTTTCATTTCCCCACAGAACCCAATCCAACCTCACTGAGAGGGAGACTGGCTCAGACTCGGAGGCCATTATTGACCCGGTTGGGGGAGGTGAAGAGGTGGCTGGCCCATCTTCTGAGCCTCCCTGCAGCATCCCCCAACTTCACAAGCACCAGGACCTGACCAAGCATCTGTACCGCAACCTGTACCTGACCCACCTGCTGCAGCAGCAGGGCCCAGTGTAGAGGAAGCAGCCAATAGCAGCAGCCCCACTGTACCTCTTGTGGGCTCCCCCCAGCCTGCTGCTATATCCCGCCATGGGAGAAGATGGAAAGACATCACTGGGTCAGACACACATAGGCATGTGGACACTGGAGTACTCAATTACCTTTCCAGGGCAGCTGTGGATGAGGGTGAGGAGTCCTATGCCCGTAGCCTTGCCCGCTACCTTCGTCCCCTACCCCGAGAGGTCAGGCTCCGTGTGCGAGGATAAATTCAGATCCTAATTGACGCATGCACACCCTCCAATAACCCATATGAGGTGTTTGAATTCCTTGAGGGGTGGCAGCTCTCACCCCGTAACCTTATGCGCCTTGACCCACAACAAAATATGCACGCTCAATTAGGATCTGATGATCCTCCTGCACGGGCGGCTACACCTCAACCCATTCCCCCACCCAACCAACCTTGGCAACAACAGGGTCAAATGGCTGGCTATAATCCTACTTCCCAATATGGCCACTTGCACAGATCCAGTGTTGGAGGCTGGTCCCAACCTGGATATACTCAACATGGACATATTGGGGGGTATGATTCTCGTGGCTCTCATCTTCCACAAAAATATAATCTCCCTTATCTGTATGGCAATGTACCCACACACCAACTTGACCGTGGGCAGATGTTAGCTCAGGGCCAAGAAAATCCACCCCAACAGGGTGATGGTCAAGCTTCTCATCATAGCCAACCACACAGAGATGCTGGGAACCCGCCAACCCCACCACCCACATACCACCAGCTATGATTATTTATTTAAGTTAGATATTACGAAGTCAAAAGTCTTTCTCATTTTTTTTTACATTTACTTTACACTCCTGTTGTGTTACAGAAATGTGAAATAATCTAGATGCATCTAAGCTACATATGGTAACAATATGCTATTGTGTAGGGCTTCTCTACTTTGTTATGTGCATTATGTGTTATGGTTGAAAAAAAATGAATTATTTGTAAACATTAATTTCAACATAATGATGTGTAAAGCATATTAGCACCCATCTGAATGGCTACAAACAGCAAATGGTACTTAGCTGGTGGGATGTGGCCTAGGTGTAAATTTATTTTTTCGTTAGATCTTATAATTTATATCAATGTTTGTTATTTTTTCCCCATCCATTTTACAAATTGTTGGCTAATGCAGCATTGCATTAGTCTAGTCTGAGAACTCAACCATATGGGGCAGATATGGTGCTCACTAGTGATAGTGAAAGTTATTTATTTTGCGTATTTATTATAATTTATGGCCAATTTTTTGTGTTTTTACATGCTGTCTATTGCATATTTGCAGTAGTGTAATCTTGTGAACCAAACATATGGGTAACATATGGTCTTCACTATACATAGTGAAGGTATGTTCTTTTGTTATATTTTATTTAACTCACAGTTGTCAAATGCATCTTTGCACTTGTCTAATGTGACCAAGCACCCATATGGGTCATATATGATCAGCACTAGCCATATTGACTATTGGTTTTTGTCTTTATATACTATTATGTAATGCAACATTTGTAATTTTGTCATGGCTTATTTTGGTACTTGTGTAAGAATGCACACTTACACTATTGTGCTGTAATTACATATACCATATGAAGCAAATATGGTAGTCACTACCTGAAGTGGCATTTTGCACATATAAATATCTATTTTTCTAAAAAGTTTGGAATCTTTTTGCATAAGTTGTTTGTACTCAACCACAAACACATGTGTTAAGACCATTAAAAACAGACAGAGATTATGTGTAGAATGAAGAGTTTACTTAAATACACACACAAAAACATTACAGCATAGTTATAGCATCATCTTGCCATGTTGTACTTCCTTCAGGTGAGACAAAATATTGGGTAAAGATATCCCTGGTTTTGAGTCCTGAGAGTGGGCGATGTAATGGGATGACATGGGGCGTAGGCATATCCACATTGGTGACCACATTTTCAACAACATCAGATGGGCCACAATCATGCATTCTGGTGAAATTATGTAGAACAACACATGCTTTTATGACCTCATTGACGTTGGCTTCACACAGCTGAATAGCAGACTGGAGGACCCGCCATTTTGCACACAGAATGCCAAAGGCACACTCCACCAGGCGCCTGGCCTGTGATAGGCGCAAGTTGAAGATCCGCCGACGGTAGTCAAGGTGTCGTCGTGGATATGGCCTCACATTCCTTGACAGCTGGAAGGCCTCATCCACAACTACAACATATGGGACCGGTTCCAGATTGGAGCCAGGAAGTTGGCGTGCTGGTGGTAGGTGCAACTCGTTATTGCGCAGCCGCCGACCCATAATGGAAGAATTGAAGACTCTAGAGTCTCCAGTTCTTCCATAGTCCCCAATGTCTACAATTATAAACCTGTAGTTACTGTCAACCAGAGCCAACAGCACAACAGAAAAATATTGTTCATAATTATAGAATTGGGACCCTGAGTTCGTCGGCTTACGCACAACGATGTGCTTTCCATCAAGGGCTCCTATACAATTTGGGAACTGGCATTGCTCCTCAAATCCCCTGGCAATCCTCTTCCAGTCTTCCATCTTTGGCTCAGGCATCACCAGTTGATGCAGTCTGTCCCAGAGTTGTGAGCAGGTATCACGCACAATGCCAGATATGGTGGACCTCCCAATCAAGAACTCCAGATGGAGTGCGGCATATGAAATGCCAGTAGTTAGGAACTTACAAGTAACCAAATATAGAGAGAGCAATCAGTACACATGCACAAAGGTAGAACAAACGCACTATACAATAACCGTTACATGATGTCAGTTATAAACAATCCTAACTTACATTTACCTAAAGTTAAAGGTTTCTGTCATTTTTACATACATAGAATAGTTCTGGTAGTTCTAGGTGATATATGGGATATATTGTGAGGATATTTCAGCTACAGACATAAGGCTAACGGGACACTTGTGGGAAAACACATCATCAACAGACAGTATGTAGGTGAGGAATACATACTGTAGCGTAAGGAGAAGTCGCTCCTCTGCAGAGATAGCTTTGTGCATCCGGGTATCCTAGTAGGTGATCCCTGGGCGCACAATCTCCAACAAAACATCAAATGTGGGAATGGTCATCCAACAAAACAGAAAAACTTGTCTGGATGAGTCCGCAGAGATGCATAGAGGCGGTGAAAATGGCCTTTAGTGAGGCGTTGCCTCAAATGCGGATGCACCCACATTCGCCTCCTCTTGCGCGGATCAACGATTACTGGGTATGGCTGCCCAAAGCGGCGGGACAAAACCCAGTTGTACAACACTCTATCAGTTGGGGTGAACTGAAGAGTGTCAGACATGTTGGCAAGCAAGCAGCAGCCCTCCAACACAAGCAGACCACAAAAATGGCAAGATTGGGGGTTGCAACCGGATGTAGAGCCAATAAATAGCCTTGCTGATGATGATTTGAATGAGTTTCAGGCCTAAAAACTGTTAAATGTCCATTTTTCAAGGCGGCGATAAAAATACACTATACGGATGCCATACGGATTGCATACGGATGCTTACATGCGCAAAATACACAGTGCACCCTGAAAACGCATGAATACGGATTGTTGTGCCGGCAACATTTTGGCGTAATACGGCCGTACAATACGGTCTGTATTTTTGTACGGTGAGTGTGTCCCCGGCCTTAGTGCTGTGTAAAAAGCAGTCTGCACAGCAGTGTACACACAGCAATACAGCTATCAGGCAGCCTAATTTCCTATCGCTGCTGCACACAAGAAAATCCTAAAAATCACTGAAGAGGTCCCCCTATAAAGACCCAAATTAGAACCACCAATTAAATTAAGGAACTCACTGATTATGGTGGATAGACGATACATAAAATATAACCTTTATTTATACTAAGATCAAAATTGTGACCACCATAGACATGTGCAATCAATTACACTCAAAATAATACATAAAAGACTAGTCCAAAATCAACCAAGATGGTATTTTACCTTTGTGAAAACCAACTAGAGTAGGACTGAATATAATTTCTATCCTAGTCCTCCCTTTATACTAAAGGGTTAATGATAATAAGCTGTAAATCTCACTGAGTTCATAAAGAGCACCTTCAGTGAGCTTTTATTACACATTAGTCCATGAATATGTCAAAGCACCAGACTTCATTGCTCACTGTTGTTTAGGATATGCAATTAAAGTGCTTTTGTGCGATAAGGTGCTGATTGCTGACTAGTGTCACTAAACAAAACACATGATAGAAGGCTCATTCAATGAAAGGAAACTATATACTGAGTGATCCCATTCATTATTGTCAGTCGTTTCATTCCTGCTGTGCAGTTGATCTCCCTATTGTTGCCACTCAACAGGTCCAAGTGGTAGTGTCTGGGCTACACATCAGAGCCTGACATGATCTGCTTGTTAAGCCCCCATCACACACAGCGATCTCGCTAGCGAGATCGCTGCTGACTCACTAGTTTTGTGACGCAACAGTGATCTCCCCTGCGATATCGCTGTGTGTGACATTCCCGCGACGATCAGCCCCCCTGCTGGGTATCACTGATCGTCGCTGAATGTCCTGGACAATTTTTTGATCGTTGGTCTCCTGCTGGCCAGCACACATCGCTGCATGTGGCAGGCAGGAGACCAGCGATCACTGGTAACCAAGGTACACATCGGGTTTCCAGGCGCGGGGCTGTGCCAAGAAACCCGATGTGTACGTTAGATACCAGCGCGCTGATGCAGGGGAGATGGTAACCAAGGTACACATCGGGTTTCTAAGCGCCGAGCGGTGCCTAGAAACCCGATGTGTACCTTGGTTACCAGATCCCTGCACCAGCGGACTGGTATCCAACGTACACTGCGGGTTACTAAGCGACGTTACTCGCAGTGTCGCTGTCCTGATCGCTGCCTGTTTGGCAGCTCAGCAGCGATCATGTAGCGACATACCAGCGATCCTGACAAGTGCATATCGTTGTCGGGATTGCTGGTGTGTCGCTATGTGTGATGGGGCCCTAAGGCTGTGGTTCCACGGTCCGGAACCACAGCACTTTGGACGGAGCGGAAAGTCCGCTCCGCCCAAAGCCCCGCTCCCTTGTGATTGCGCGGTGAATCCGGATGTGCTCATTGAACACATCCGGAATCACCGCAGCGCTAGATAGGCCTGTGTTATTTCCCTTGCGGCGACGGTGCATCGCCGCAAGGGAAAAGGACATGCTGCAATCTGAAAAGACGCGCCACATGTCCGTTAACGCAGGTCTGCCGTCTGCGTGTTTTTACGCATAGTGGAGACGGAATTTCTTGAAATCCCCTCCACTAAGCTGTAACATCTGGACGCTGCGTGTTTGACGCTGCGCCAGTACACAGCGTCAAACACGCAGCATTTACTGAAGGAATCCTGACCGTGGAAACACACACTAACTGTACAGCACAATTGCTATCAGCACAAGCACAGAGAACTTCTCTTTCCAGCCCTAACCTCTCCCTACTGATAAACAGCGTCAGCAACCTCTCCCTACTGTTAAGATCGGCAGAAGTAAAATGGAGGTCGGCGGTCAGGGCTTTTATAGACACTATGACGCGCCCCAAAGCAAGCCAATCACTGCAATGCCCTTCTCTAAGATGGTGGTGGACGCTGCCCATGTCATCTCGTTGCCCACAGTGTACGTCCTTGCTCATTGGCTGAAAAAAGGCGCCTAAAAGCATTCTGGGAAAACCGACTTTGGCGCTCGGGTCGACGACTTATGAATCTGACAGACCTGTTTCGCTCAACTCTAGTCCTGGCATACCCTTTCATCCATCCCTGGCCACTGGGCCTGGAAGGTGTTAGAAAGTGAGGGACAACCCTTTTAAGGCTGTGTTCACATAACTGCTGAGCTGTTTCAAAGTGTTGTTCCATTATAGGAACTGAACAACAGAAAGCAGCTGGGGACACACTGATTATTAGTCTTATACAATCAATATGGTTGCACCCATCTCCCTAACTTGCAATCTGCAGAATTAATATAGGGCAAACCCATCTACTCTAACCAGTGACATGATGTGCACACTAGGCGGTAGCTGGTTGATTCTTGATTACAGGATAAATGTGCAGTATATGGGCCGATATATCAAGTGTTTATTATGCCAGTTTACACTGAGAGATGCAGCACACATAAGAATTGTTTAATTTACCTATAATGTGCATTTTTCCGTTTCTATACTCTTTCCTGAAGATATACAGCAAGAGCACTAGAGGGCGATAGACCACACAAATAAAATGACATGACTGTACCATTTTTCATTGTGTTTAAAGGGGTTATCCGAGACTATTTCAATTTTTATCTTATTTTTTTCTTATATTTCATTCTGTCCTATTTTTTCTTATTTTTTCTTATCAATATTCTAAGAAGTTATTAACTACCTGCCTGCTCTACCCAGCACTGATCCCTGCCAGCTCAGAGAAGTCGCAGACCACTCAATGCCGGCTACTGAGGCTTCTGGTGATGTTACATCGACAGAACAGCTGCTTCTCTTTCGCTTTGCTCTGTTGTCTGTGAGTCGCACGTACAGGGCTTGGGGTACTCGGCACCGAGCCCGTTCACTTCACTGGGGGATGTCACGGGTAGCGCAGCTCGGTCCGTTGCCCTGGGCGCTCACTAAAAGGGGGGTATTTACAGGGGATTGTAGAAATGTTTGTGACGCCACCTGTGGTTTCTGATCAGGGTGACCAGTGCTGCAGGGTGAATCCTCTGAGGGGTTGTTACTGGGCAGCAAGGTGTTAAGTCTTTCACAGGTAAGACTGATCCCTCGAGGTATATGGCGGTGTAGGGGTGAAGGAGCAATAATGCAGACACACACAAGACAGTCTCTTTCTGTACCTTTACTGGTGATGAAGTTGCAGGCACGTCCCGGGATGCCGTCAGGGTGGAGGATGCACGTCCAGCAATCCACTGAGTAGGTGTAAGCCTCCTTACGTCTTTATGTGTGTGAGTTTCTAACTTGCATAAAACAGAGTTTAACTCCTCTTTGCTACGCCCGGCTGATCTTGTGATGAGGTCTTCTTGTGGACAGAACAGTGTCTCTATGGCGGTACCTGCCAGACCCCCGTCTTCCTAACCTCAGTTACGTATCAGCACTGCTGGGCCCCTGCGACTTGAAGTCCAGGGTCTCCGGTTTTTCCCACTAACTGTGAAGATACTAGCAAGTTCGGACCCGGTGTCTGGTGGTGCAGAGTGGAGGTAAGCTATCGTTGCTATTTCTCCTCAGTCACTCTCTTTCCCTTTTTCCACTTGCCTGTCGTCCTACTCACACATTTAACATAAGCACAGGCAACAGTAGATGTCAGCTTTTTGCTCAAACTTCCTCAGCTCTCAGGCTAATCTGACAGGAGTCTCTCTCCGGTGTTCTGAGGAGATCTTATCTCCCTCTCAGCTCCTCTGAGGTAACTGCCGTTCTAAAATGTTCTGCTGTTCTGAGGTAACACCAACGACTAGCTAACTCGCAGCTAGACTGCTTTCATCACACTGCTGTCTCAATGGCTCCCTCTGGTGGAACCAGGAAAAATGTGAAGTGTTGTGTGCTTATCAGGTGATTGTGAATTACCTTTCATGCATCCTCCTGGGTACATGTGGCACCAAGCGCAGCTGGGCTACACATCTGTGCCTTACTGCTGATTTCATGCTCCTCGCTGCCTAACTGTGGGAAGTCAGCTGTCAATCAGCATGACGTCAGCAGTCACGCCCTGTCGACAGAGCAGCCGGGAAGTGGAAGATCTCATCTGTTAACGTGAGGTCAAATGAAATGATGCAGCAGAATCTCTGGCAAAATCTGAGCTGACAGACACTTGTTAGGAACTACCTGCCTGTCAGTTCTTAGCCCTGTGAAAAAAATAGACACAGATAATCCCTTTAATGATAGGACTGAAGAGCCGGGGTGACAGTAGTGTATCACATCTGATGTGAGAGCATCGGATGTGCTATGCTAATTACCCTCTCCTCCTGCTCTGCTGCGAGCGGGAGCCCTGTGTCAGTGCTCTGTGCTCCGATGCTCTCACATCAGAGGGTTGTACCACAGCTGCCGAGGAGACGGATAAAGTAATTTCTCCATCTCCTTTGCTGCCGTAGTCGGCAGGAATTGCACTGCAATCAGGTGACATCAGAGTGCAGTGCGATGTTTCACACGCACCTATAGACTTATATGGGTGCGTGCGATCAGAATCTTGCATGCAATCGTTTTTTTTTCTGTCCAATCACAATCCGATCAGAGCAGGAAAAAAACCGCCATTAATAACAGAAGCATAGGATGACATAGGTACGAATCGGATTGCATTACACCGATTTAGGTGGGAGGGAGCCCTTTCCGTGACTTTCATTTGGTTTGATTGCAGCTGTTAACAAAGTTTCCCATAAATGCAGCAATCATAGCTTTACAAGTTATACAAATATAAGTAATTGAACCCTACAGTAAACTTTCTTACCAATGAGAAATTCTGGCCTGTCTATGAAGATAGTTTAAGGGATGGGCTTCCATCATATACTGTATATACAAAACACATGCAGCAGTTTTCTCATAAACATGTCAAAGGTAAAGGCACGCCTTGGGTTTGGATTTGGCTGAGCTGGTTTATAGCTCCCATACACTTGAATGGGACGAGCTGCGCAGCGCATGGTCCCAAGGGCGACATAGGCAGCAGATATAGTGGAACTGAGGCCTGAAAATCTGCTGCTTATAGCAGTAACAGCATCGTGGATGGGATTCTCTGCTGGGCACATTGATCAGCACTGCAGGGTTCAGATCCAGATGTTGTGGATCTTGAATCTTCAGTATGTTAATCTAGGCTGCAGATATCACTGGACAAATGTACAGAAACTCTGCCACATTTTCCATATATATTATATATATATATATATATATATAAAAGTTATTACAGGTCTAGATTTTCTAAACTCAGAAAGTGTTTTTTATCTTATTTTTATGTTTATGTGAATTTCATCAGTTTTCCTTCCATCATTGTACCATCAAATCTACTATATAATCGTCTAATTCTGTCTGTCTGTAACGGAAATCCCGCATCACTGATTGGTCTCGCCCGGCCGGATGCGACCAATCAGCGACAGTTGCAGTCCAGCCGCAAATTGGCGCAGGATTTGAACCACGCACGCCACCGCTATCGTTGGGAGATCAGCGGCGCTAGTGACAGTAGCCGCGGGTCATCTCCTGCCGCATGGAGGTCAGCGGCAATGCAGGCGGGATATGACCGGCGGTAGACGGTCATCTCCCAGCTGCTCGAGGGGAAGTACCCCGACTGGCGGCCTCCACATACACCCCAGCAGCAGCCTCCACGTACACCCCACCAGCAGCAGTCTCTATATACCCCAGCAGCAGCAGCCTCCACATATACCCCAACAGCAGCAGCCTCCACATATACTCCAGCAGCAGCCTCCACATATACCCCAGCAGCAGCAGCCTCCACATATACCCCAGCAGCAGCAGCCTCCACATATACCCCAGCAGCAGCCTCCACATATACCCCAGCAGCAGCCTCCACATATACCGCAGCAGCAGCCTCCACATATACTCCAGCAGCAGCCTCCACAAATACCCCAGCAGCAGCCTCCACATATACTCCAGCAGCAGCAGCCTCCACATATACCCCAGCAGCAGCCTCCACATATACCCCAGCAGCAGCCTCCACATATACCCCAGCAGCAGCCTCCACGTACACCTCAGCAGCAGCCTCTGTATACACCCCAGCAGCCTCTATATACACCCCAGCAGCTGCCTTTATATACACCCCAGCAGCCTCTATATACACTGCAGCAGCCTCTATATACACCCCGGCAGCCTTTATATACACCCCAGAAGCCTCTATATATACCCCAGCAGCCTCTACATATTCTAGAATACCCGATGCGTTAGAATCGGGCCACCATCTAAAATCAACATAAAGTTATTGCTGCATATATTTTCTAGTTCCATTAGAGAAGTTTTTCCATCACATAGCTACTTATGGTTTAGTATAAGCCAACAAGATGAGATCAGAAGGGATCTGACACCCGGCACTCCCACCAATCAGCGAGCAGAATGGGAACAGAACAGTTGTGTACATGGAGACGAGATAGTATCAGTAGTGAACAATCACTTTACTTCTGCGGTGTAAATTCAGAGCCAATATAACAGTGATAGAGCAATGTACATTTAGTAAAATATGTATATGAATAGTTACACTGGTCACTAATATTAGCCTGCCATTCATGTGGACATTCAAAACATAGAGACATAAAATACAATAACATTAATAAAACGTTACTGTAACAATAGATATACAGAAATGTGACCAGAAAACCATCCATTACTATATATAATATCACATAGATGAGAAGAGTTGTGGCATCTGACATGTGACCTGACAGGAAAGACTGCGGTGTGGTCTGTGCCATATGTCACATCTCCTGCGACACCTGAGGACTAGAGTTGAGCGATACTTTCCGATATCCTAAAGTATCGGAATCGGAATGGTATCGCCGATATCACTAAAATATCGGCGATACCCGATACCGATACCGGAAGTCCCATGTAAGTCTATGGGAACAAAATATCGAAATTAAAAAAAACCCATTCTTGCCTTGTTGGTTAATTGTACATGAAGGAAAACAAGAAAGAGTAATGTAGAATGTATTGGGGAAGGTTGAGGAGACATTAAAGGCATAGATGTTTAACCCAATCAAATGGAATAGCATAAATATTTTTTTTTTTAAAGATGTTCGGATTGACGAAGAAATTGACAATGTTAACGTTTTTTATATTTTGGCAAATATGTATATTACACAACTTCCATGCTCTTCATCTTCACCTTTTTAACTTTTCACACACTTTCTCCTTCATAATCTTCTGCAGCATCATCTTTTTCATCAAATTATTCTTCATCTTCACCTTCTTTATCTTCTTCTTAAACTTCTTGCTATTCATCTTTGTTAACATTACTCATATTCTTCTTATTAAACTATTATTCTTATTCATATTCTGCTTCATCTTCTTCATCATATTCTTATTTGTGACAGAGAATCCTGTACTTGTAATCTGTCAAAGTATGAATTTTTCATCCTTCCGTTCTTGCTGTCACAAAAGATTTAAATTACAACAGTATTTGTCCGTGTTCAGTTTAGCCTGCAGCAGCAGGCATTTTCCAGGGGCACCACGAGGAGGAACGGACTCACCCCCATACACTGCTTAGTCTTCTTCTGCTTAGAATTTAGAGCATATATTTTGCTCTTCATTTTGGTCTTATACTTCATGTTCTTCTGCTTTTAGATCTTCTGCTTATTGTTCTTGTGTCTCTTGTTCCGTATCTTGTATTTGTAGCACAATCTTGTACCAGCTGATGTTACTGGGACACGGTTACTAAGCAGGAGGTACCTGTGCTCCAAAGCACTACCAAGGACCAGCAGACGTTGCTGGAACTCGGATACCGAGATGGAGGCACCTAGGCCAAAGGCACTGCGGAGAACCAGTTGACGGTACTGGAACCCGGACGGGTAGCAGAAGGTACAAGAGCCAATGCAAGTAACGAGGACCAGCTGACTGTGCTGGAACCCGGAGGGGCAGCAGAAGGAAAAGAGCCAATGGCACAACCGAGGACCAGCTGACGTTACTGGGACACGGTTACTAAGCAGGAGGTACCTGTGCTCCAAAGCACTACCAAGGACCAGCAGACGTTGCTGGAACTCGGATACCGAGATGGAGGCACCTAGGCCAAAGGCACTGCGGAGAACCAGTTGACGGTACTGGAACCCGGATGGGTAGCAGAAGGTACAAGAGCCAATGCAAGTAACGAGGACCAGCTGACTGTGCTGTAACCCGGAGGGGCAGCAGAAGGAAAAGAGCCAATGGCACAACCGAGGACCAGCTGACGTTACTGAACCCCAGTAACACAGGAGCAAGTGTTGACTGTGCTAACAGCACTTCCGAGCAACAACTGGCGGTGTTGGAGCCCAGGGTCAAGGAGGATGTTTAAATACTAGATCAAGTAATTTCCTTGTTACCTGTCAATTTTAAATGTCTATACTTCAAACAAGAGAAAGATAACCTTTACTACCATAAGATGATGATTTCATTTAAACTAATATCTAGATAAATAAAGAATTGACAAACATAAACACATACATTAACATGTTGAACAGCAATGCAAACCACAAAATAAATTAGTTAAGGAATCTGCTATACGGTTGTACATAAAAGCATACAAGTACATATCTGAATCCATTAATGATGGATAAGTAACAGTATGTACACCATTTTTATTGTATAGACAATGAATGTCTGACTTCAAAACATCATCAGCATTACAAGTTATCTGTGATATTACTAAAATGTTCCATTTGCTGAATAATGTCACTAAATATTTTATACAAAATTATACAATTTCCATCATGTAATACTCATAATATGTGGCAATAATCATTTTTATTAACAAACATAACCTTTAAAAAGTGCATAGTGCATAGTGAAAATTGCTTTTTATGGCTGACTGTGACTGTCGACTTGGAAGCATGACAACAGATAGATAAGGTATATATAGATGAGACTGCATAGCCACAGATGGTGAATTGCGATGTAATACTGTACCTCAATAAAGTGTGCGTCACTACTACATAATTTTTTTTATATAGCTTTATAAACAGGGTACATGGATGTATGCTTGTGCCTTTGTTTTGACGCACAGACTGCCTTCCTGCTGAGACGCATTGGGTAGTGAACAGTTGTGTGCAGTGTTCACTGCAGTCTCTGCGGAATAACCACACTTAGACCTTATAACTTTTCAGACTTTCTTTATCAATCTACCAAGATGAAGAAGGCAGGGAGTAAGGCACGTGGTCGTGGAGTTTCTTCAGGAGAAGGACGTGGGGATTCTGTGGCTGCTGCGGCCCCCAGTGACACAGCATCCACCAGTTTTCCCCGTGAGCGTTCCTTTATGCGCACTTTTGTAGGAGCTCGGAGTACCCCCCTGCTGCGGGAAGAACAAATTGAAGCCGTTGTTGTTTGGATGTCAGCCAATGCATCGACTTCAATTGCTTCCACCTCCTCTCAGGACCACAGCACTGTTGGGCAACCATCTGTCTCTTCACCGCCTGGCAAATTGCCCAGGCAGTCAGAGAGTTCTGTACAGGAGCCAGCTGAGTGTCTGCTTCTGTTCTCAGAATCTATTGGCTTGCAAACAGGGGCCCAGCCAAGCAGCATTCTGTAATGTGAAGAGGGAGTATGCAGTGATGCGCAACAGCTGTGTCTCTCTGAATCTGAAGAGGCGGGTGAGACAGTGCCGATGGTCAGCACACCGCAGAACGCATCTGATGATGATGAGACCCAGGTGCCAGTTTCTGTTGAGCATGGTGCTGGCCAGACCACCCAACAGCAGGTGTTGGAAGAGGGTAGTGGAGATGATGAGGTCCAAGACCCAACATGGCATGAGGAACAGGAAGGTGGTGGGAGCAGCTCAGAGGAATAATAATAATATTTATTTATATAGCGCCATCATATTCCGCAGCGCTTTACAGTTTAGCAGTTTCAGAACACAAGTCATAAGTAACAACGTTAACAATACAATAATTTAAGCTAAATAAGTCGCCCTGCTCGTGACAGCTTACAATGTACAATGAGATGGGGGAGATACAAAGTATAGGTGTTTATATACAATGGTGCATTTACAATGATGTTCCAGCCATCTTAAGGGACTGAGGGATGGAGATAGTGAATGGGCTAGAGACACACACACACTTACACAGAATACATAGAATGACTTTGATTAGTGAATGTGATAGGCCGCTCTGAACAAATGTGTTTTGAGGGAGCGCCTGAAACCATGCAAATTGTGGATAGTCCTAATTTCTTGGGGTACAGCATTCCAGAGGATTGGCGTAGAGCAGGAGAAGTCTTGGAGTCGGGAGTGGGAGGTACGTATTAGTGCAGAGGTTAGTCGAAAGTCGTTTGCAGAGCGCAGCAGTCGGTTAGGCCGATAGATAGAAATGAGGGAGGAGATGTAGGAGGGGTGCTGCACTGTGGAGAGCTTTGTGGGTGAGAACCAGTACTTTGGTTGAAAGCTGGGAGAGGCCTAGAGAAATGGTTAGTGATAGAAGGAAGATAGAGGAAGACATTGCCCCAACGGTACAAACAGGAGGGAGAGTTAGGCTGCAGACTCGGTTGCCTGTAGCCTCCAGTTTGGCACCTGTTCGGAGCAGTTGTCTTCCAAAAGTCAAAACGTGCGCTCCCAGGACTTGCACTGCGTGGTCCTTTTTTCACACACTTGCACATGATATTTGCTATGTGAAATGCAAGCTGTGTAATCAAAAATTAAAAATAGCTAAAAGTGTCAGTCACCTCAATACCACAAATATGTGGAAACATGTGCGGACAAAGCACGTAGTTGAGTTACAAAGACACACTAGAGATGTAGGCCAACCTACAGCAGCACCTACATCTTCAGGTTGTGTTGAAGCCTCTTCATCGAGCTCACACACAGCTGGTTATGCTTCCTCACAGGATCGCCATGGAAGAACCTCGGCCACTGTTGTCCAGAGACAAACTGTTATTCCACACACAGCAGCAAGTTCCCTGTCATCCTCACACTCCCAGGCCACAAAACAGCCATCGGTAGCACAGGCATGGGATAAAAGACGGCCATACTCCGCAAACCATGCACGAGCACAGGCTCTGAATGCTGGCATTGCAAAACTCCTGTCCCTTGAAATGCTGTGATTCAGGCTGGTGGAGACAGACAGTTTCCGTAACTGAATATCATTGTCAATCCCACAATACAATGTGCCAAGCCGATTTCATTTCAGCAGGCAAGCCGTCCCTGGTCTGCAAAAGCATGTTGAGGGAAAAATTAAACATGCGCTACTAAAAGCCCTCAGTAGCAAGGTCCACCTGACCACCGATGCGTGGACCAGTACCCATTGTTATGATCTGCTACAACCAGTAAGGAAAGAAGGGAATTCTGTCCCTACAATACAACTAAGCTGAATCCCTACGATGTAACGGGGAACCTGATCCTGCGACCAGACCCGCTAAGTCCTCATCTAGTGTGAACGAAGACCTATAGTTGCGAGGGAGTAATCCCTACAAGATCTAGGGACTGTGAGAAAAGGTGGACACCTCCTAACATAAATTGTAGCATGGATAATTAAACAGAAAAATAAATACTTTGTGATCCTAACATCAAGCAAAACTGACAGATTAAGGCACCTAAGCACCCGGCTAGCTTAACAGTAGATAATACAATGAAGTCAAGCAAAGCCAGAAGGGCGGAGCCAGACTAAATAGGGAAAAAAGGTCATGTGACCAGCAAACTGAAACAAAACCTAACAAGAGGGTTCTAACACCCATGGCCAGGGACAATACCTTTCCCTCACTGCCCATTGGGTCAATGTTGTGCAGCCGGGTACTGATCTTGCGAGTGGCGCTGTACGTGTTCTGCCAACTCCAAGGATTGCAGGAATCAAGTCTGTACACATTGATTCCTCCTCCTATTCCAGTTCCTCAGAATCATCGCTGCAGGAGCCGTCACGGTCTACCTCCACATGGACCCGTGAACGTTTACCTGTTGCGACCGATATGAGCACAGCCGTGTCCAAATGTCAACAGGCCATCCTGAAATTAATTTCCAGGGGGAATCTTAGCCACACAGCGCAGGAGCTCTGTAATGCCATAAAGCAGGAGAGCGACGTGTGGTTTTTGGAAGAGAATCTACAGGCAGGCTTGGTAGTGTGTGACAATGGCCGAAATCTGGTGGCAGCTCTGGGCCTTGGCAACCTCACTCACATACCATGTCTGTCATATGTGCTCAACTTGGTCGTGCAGAGTTTTTTGAGGGACTATCCGGATCTTGATGCACTGCTGCACAAGGTCCGCCTAGAGTGCGCTCACTTGCGACGTTCCAGCATGGCCAGATCGCTGATTGCAGCTCTGCAACGCAGATTTCACCTTCATGAACATCGCATCATATGTGACGTACCCACCAGGTGGAATTCCTCGTTACATATGTTGGAGCGGTTGTGTGAGCAGCAGCCAACAGTAATGGAGTATCAGCTGCATCAGGCGCAGTCAACTCGCAATTTGCGCCGTTCACACTTCACCACTACTGAGTGGGCCTCTATAATAAGAATAATAATATTATTTATTTATATAGCGCCATAATATTCCGCAGTGCTTTACAGTTTAACAGTTTCAAAACACGAGTCATAAGTAACAACGTTAACAATACAATAATTAAAGCAAAATCAGCCGCCCCTGCTGGTGAAAGCTTACAATCTACAATGAGGTGGGGGAGATACAAAGTACAGGTGTTTATATACAATGGTGTTTTTACAATGATGGTCCAGCCATTTTAAGGAAGTGAGGGATGCATGGAGATAGTGAATGGGCTACACACACAGAATTACACATAGAATGACTTTGATTAGTGAATGTGATAGGCCACTGTGAACAAATGTGTTTTGAGGGAGCGCCTGAAACCATCCAAATTGCGGATAGTCCTAATTTCTTGGGGTAGAGCATTCCAGAGGATTGGCGCAGCGCGGTGAAGTCTTGGAGTTGGGAGTGGGAGGTACGGATTAGTGCAGAGGTTAGTCGAAGGTCGTTTGCAGAGTGCAGCAGTCGGTTAGGCCCGATAAATATAAATAAGGGAGGAGATGTAGGGGGGTGCTGCGCTGTGGAGAGCTTTGTTGGTGAGAACCAGTAATTAGAATTGGATCCTATAATGAATGGGCAGCCACTGCCAGTGTAATGAGTGGCGAATAACTCTATGAAGGATATCTGCCACGTTTTGCGTGCGTTTGATGAGTCAACGCGGATCGCGAGTGCAGATGATGCACTAGTCAGCCTGACTGTCCCCCTTATCTGCCTGCTTCAAAAAACACTGCAAGCACTAAGGCATGAGGTTTTTGGAAGAGGTGGAGGATGAGGAGTCACAAATTCCATCACCTTCTGGACAGTCAGCGCAACGTGGTTCCTCACAAAGGGCTGGAGGACTTTCAAAGTACCATGCTGTATCAACAATTGAACCTCCAGAGTCGCTGTCTATATTTTCATAACCATTACAAACTTTTAATGTATTTACAAAGCACATAATGTACATTTTTTGTCTATCCTTTTGTAATGCTATTGTGTTTCCATAAACTGATGTTACAGAATTATGATACAAAGTTTTTAAATTTTGAGTTTTAAATTTTGTAAATTTATATGTATTTGAAGGACTTTGTGAGGAGGATGAGGAGGAGTCAATGGAGGAGGAAGACATCGCTCCAGAGGGAGGTAGACAATGCTCTAGTCAGTATGTAGACCAAGGGGGGTGATGCACAGCAGGCGGAGATGACGCCTCTTGCAGGGGACAACGTTTCTTGGCCAGTTGGGAGTCTGCAGCACATGGTTGATTTCATGCTGCAGTGGCTGAGAAACGACCGCCGCATCGAACACATTCACACCACGTCTGATTATTGGGTGTACACCCTCCTAGACCCTCGCTACCGGGACAACTTACAAAGCCTCATCACACCGTTGAACCGGGAGCGTAAAATGCGGAAGTACCAAGACACACTGGTGCAATCCATAATGTTCTCCATTCCAGCCGAGAGCACTGCTGCTGCTACTGATTTACAAAGCAGCTCTGTGCGTCGAGGCAGTGGAGACAGCTCTGCAACAAGAGGGAGCACAAGCAGCGCCTCTGCACAGGGCAAGAACAGTATGTTCCAAATGTGTCGAAGTTTTGTGGTCAGCGCCACCAATGTCTACACCATCCGAGACGGCTCCAGTCAGCAGGAGCAACATTTCCGTAAGATGGTGACAGACTACATGTCTTGCCCTCTCAGTGTACTCCCAGATGGCTCTTCCCCATTCAAGTTTTGTGTCTCTAAGCTGGATACATGGCCAGAGCTTAGCCAGTATGCATTGGAGGTGCTGGCTTGATCTGCTGGCAGTGTATTATCGGAGCGCGTCTTTACTGCTGCAGGTGGTGTACTAACAGACCGTTGCATGCGACTATCCTACGATAATGTAGAACGGCTTACTTTTCTGAAATGAACTAGGCATGGATCTCGCCTGAATTTGCCTGTCCGGTTTCAGATTAACTAACTGGTTGACAACGTTTTCCATGTCTCCTGTTATGTTCATCTTTCTCCACCTGAGCTATACTCCCTGGGCTACAACACTGCCAGTTGCTGCTCAGAAGTGTCGTGTCCACAGACCAATACACAAGCATAGTGATAGTGGGGTTCAGTAACGCCTGCTGTTCCCCTGCTGTGTGTCCGGCAAAAATTACTGCTACCTAGCTACACATGTTTAAAAAAACATGACATTTAAAGTGGCTAGTGCTACACATAGATATCGGCTACACCCTTATTTCTAAGCTGTAAACATTTGAAACGTCAAATTTAAAACCATTCAATGATTAGTGTTGGTAACAAATCTGTAACTAAATAATTGTGACATATTATGGCAGATATCCACATGTCTAACACAAATGCTAACACAAAAGCATACTTATGCTATAGGGTACTGATGGTGAACCTTCTCACTCCATAACTTTGACCAATCCAACTCACATCATGCCTCAAATGCTGCAATGTTGGAAGTGCATAATGTGGGTTGAACTTTGACAACAGCTGCAGTGCGAAGGTTATCCTTCTGTGTTCTTGGCTTTTAAATAAAAGCATACAAGTAAATATAATAATACATTGTTGATTAAGGGACATGATGTACACCTGTAATATTGTGCAAACAATGGATGTAGGACTATTCCTCTTCAACATTATTTAAATATTTGTGTCATTTGAAAAAAATACATATTTTAGTTAAAAATTAAAAACCCATGTTCAGTAGCTGTGAAAGGCCCGTTTGTGTACTTCTATATTGTTTGCAACCAATGTATTGTATACGGATGGAAGCGCGTCACACTAATAGATTAGATTTATTTTAAATGGAATGTAGCAGAACCAATTGGAGATAAATGAAAAGGATGAGCCACTGAGACACGCTCAGCAGAGTACAAGCAGCAGTGCTTGAACATGTAACTGGAGCGTGATCTGCACTAAAAAAAGTAAAAAACACAGACTGAAGTGAACACTGAAACACAACTGTCCACAATCTGTGAAAAGCTCCTTTCTGTACTTCTATAGTGTTTGCAACCAATGTATTGTATACGGATGGAAGCGCGTCACACTAATAGATTAGATTTATTTTAAATGGAATGTAGCAGAACCAATTGGAGATAAATGAAAAGGATGAGCCACTGAGACACGCTCAGCAGAGTACAAGCAGCAGTGCTTGAACATGTAACTGGAGCGTGATCTGCACTAAAAAAAGTAAAAAACACAGACTGAAGTGAACACTGAAACACAACTGTCCACAATCTGTGAAAAGCTCCTTTCTGTACTTCTATAGTGTTTGCAACCAATGTATTGTATACGGATGGAAGCGCGTCACACTAATAGATTAGATTTATTTTAAATGGAATGTAGCAGAACCAATTGGAGATAAATGAAAAGGATGAGCCACTGAGACACGCTCAGCAGAGTACAAGCAGCAGTGCTTGAACAAGTAACTGGAGCGTGATCTGCACTAAAAAAAGTAAAAAACACAGACTGAAGTGAACACTGAAACACAACTGTCCACAATCTGTGAAAAGCTCCTTTCTGTACTCCTATAGTGTTTGCAACCAATGTATTGTATACGGATGGAAGCGCGTCACACTAATAGATTAGATTTATTTTAAATGGAATGTAGCAGAACCAATTGGAGATAAATGAAAAGGATGAGCCACTGAGACACGCTCAGCAGAGTACAAGCAGCAGTGCTTGAACATGTAACTGGAGCGTGATCTGCACTAAAAAAAGTAAAAAACACAGACTGAAGTGAACACTGAAACACAACTGTCCACAATCTGTGAAAGCTCCTTTCTGTACTTCTATAGTGTTTGCAACCAATGTATTGTATACGGATGGAAGCACGTCACACTATAGATTTGATTTTTTTCTAATATAATGGAGCTGCACCAATTCCACTAAATAAAATAAAAAAAAAAAAAAAAAGTGACACGTGCAGATGCCTACAAACAGCGGTGGATGCAGAGCAAACTGCAGCGTCACCTGCACTGTCACACACACACCTTGCACAGAGCTGTTAAAACAACACTGGCAAAATGAAGCTTTACACAGCGGTTGGTAAACTAGCCTGCCTCAAGCACAGTAGTACACAAAATCGCAATATCTAACTGTCCCTCAGAGTCAGCACAGCAGCGTTCTGTCCCTAACTGAGTTCACAGCACAGTGACGCTAAAATGGCTGCGGCGCCTTTTATAGTGCATTCTGACATCATTTCAGCAGCCAATCACAGCCATGCCATTAGTTAAGATGACCGCATCATTACAGGATGTGCCCACTTCGTAGGATTCCTCATTGGCTGACTAAAATCACATTGCCTCTCAAAGAATTATGGGAACTTCCGATTCCGGTATACGATATGGAAAAAGTATCGGAATTAAGTATCGGAATTCCGATAACGCGAATATCGGCCGATACCCGATACTTGCGGTATCGGAATGCTCAACACTACTGAGGACACAACGTGCAGCGCACACAGCACAACATGATGTGGAGTCGGAGCAGGACGATCCTTCCAGGCCTCTTACTGGTTACTCTTATTATGGGTGAGGATCGCGTTTATTAATATATACTGGGAATGTTAAAGTTTGGTACAAGATATTAATATGACAGGAATTAAATAAAATTAGTCCAAATATTGAAGTAAAAACCAAGAACCTACATAAATTTAGTTTTACACCATAATCTTTATTCTCTTTTCCAGATGTGCAGTCGGATTCTCAGGTGTCACAGGATCCTGATCTTCTCGCTACAGAAAACGAAGATGTCACCCTGAAATGTGCTCATAAAATATCAAATTACCAGTTTCTGATCTGGTACAAGCACATCCAGGGACGCGGCTTAGAGATCTGTTCTCATGGTATATCCACAGCTTCCAACCTGATCCCCAGATACTCAATGACAATGGACAGAGCCGCTCTCACTACCGAGCTTCATATAACGGGCGTGAAGGGGGAAGACACAGCTGTGTATTACTGTGCAGTGAGAGACACAATGACACTGACACACCGCAGCTCTGTACAAGAATCAGCCTGCCAATATACATCCAGTACTAAGAAGTACATTTGTCTGTGCAAGAACAGTATAAGGGCCCTGTCTCACATAGCGAGATCGCTGCTGAGTCACAAGTTTTGTGACGCAACAGCGATCTCAGCAGCAATCTCGCTATGTCTGACACGTACCAGCGATCAGGCACCTGCTGTGAATCGCTGGTCGTGTCAAAAATGCCTCGACTTTTTTTTTGATCGCTGGTCTCCTGCTGGCCAGCACGCATCGCTGCGTGTGGCAGGCAGGAGACCAGCGATCAGCTGGTAACCAAAGTAACATCGGGTTTCCAGGCACCGCGCAGCGCCTGGAAACCCGATGTGTACCTTGGTTTCCAGCTCCCTGCATCAGCGGGCTGGTATCCAACGTACACTGCGGGTTACTAAGCGACGTTACCCGAAGTGTCGCTGTCCTGATCGCTGCCTGAGCTGCCTGTTTGGCAGCTCAGCAGCGATCATATAGCGATACACCAGCGATTTCCTGACAAGTGCATATCGTTGTCGGGATCGCTGCTGCGTCGCTATGTGAGACGGGGCCCTAAGGGTACATACCCATTTGTGGAAAAAAGAAACGGTCCGTTTTCTGGATGGAAAAACGGTCCTAATATATGCAATTGTCATGCGATTTGTATGCGATTTGTATGCGATTTGTATGCGATTTTTAATCGCACCATCCGTTTTCCATCTGTATGCAATGCGATTTTAGCATGACGTTTTACATAGAGCAGTTCTCTCTATGTAAAAACTCATGTAAAAATCACATTGTAAAAAAAAAATTGTACACAAAAAGCAAATTATATATATATACAGTATATATATATATATATATATATATATATATAGGTCATACACTTCTACATATTATAATAGCCGCTAATTCAATTGCTGGATTTTTTAAAATTTCAGACCCGACATGAAATGACACATGGTTTACATACAGTTAACCATGTCATTTCATGTAGTTTGATATATGGTTTTCACTAACAATGACATGAGTGTATGTGTGCAAAATTTCATACATGTAGGGGTTAATTAAAGGTGTAAATTTTGTTGAAAAAAAATGTGTGGACTCCCGCGCTATTTTCTCAACCAGACAGACAAAGCCAGCGAGTGTGGGGCAGATAATAATAGCCTAGGGAGGGTGCATTTATTTTGTGTCCCCCCTGGCTACTAACATCTTCCCCCAACCACCCAGAAAAGGCAAATCTATAATTAGATGCGCCCTTTCTGGCACTTAGCCCGTCTATCCCCATTGCCCTGTAGCGGTGGCTAATGGGTTAATAATGGGTTAAAGCCTCCGTGCTATTGGAAGGTGACTTTAAGCCAGGTTAACAATTGAGAGTTGTCAATTAGACAACTCTCAATTATTAATCCTATTGTATGAAATAAAAATAAACACAGACACTTTAATAAAAAATCATTTTAATGAAATAATCACACAGTTTTTGACCATCTTTTATTTTACAGGTAATCCGTGCGAAGCCCTTGTTCTCCTGTAATAAAAATAAAATAATAAAGCAACATTATTCTTACCTATCCGATGCTCTGTCAGGTCCCACGCTGTAATCCTTCACAAAGGGTTAACTGGCTTACAGCTAGCAGCACAGCTAATGCTGGCAGCTCAGCTGTAAGCCCCCAAATGAATGAGCTCCTCTCAGGAAGTGATTAGTGTGGGAAGCTTAATTGATTGCTTCCCAGGCTAATGAGTTCACTTCAGGTCAGCCGGGACTCCCTCTGACGTCACTGATGCTGTGCGGTGTCCAGGGCTGACCTGAACTGATTAGCCTGGGAAGCAATCAATTAAGCTGTAAAATGCACACCCCATAGTCTTCCATATAGTATAATACACTCCCTATAGTCCTCCATTTATTAAAATACACTCCTCAGTCCTCCATATAGTATTATACACTTCCCATAGTCCTCCGTATAGTATAATACATTCCCTATAGCCCTTTATATATTAAAATACACTCAGTACTCCATATAGTATAATACACTACTCAGTCCTCCATATAGTATAATACACTCCTCATAGTGCTCCATATATTATAATGCACCACCATACTCATCCATGTAGCACAATTCACTTCCCATAGTTTAATGCACCCCATAGTTCTTCATATAGTATAATGTCCCATAATGTCCCATGGTCCTCAATACAGTATAATGCAGCCCACATATAGTATAATGCAATCACCCCATTGAGCATAATGCAGCCACCCCACAGAGTATAATGCTGCCACTCCACAGAATATAATGTAACCCCCCATAGAATATAATGCAGCCCCCCATAGAATATAATGCAGCCCCTTATACAGTATACTGTAGCCTCTCCATAGAATACAATGTAGCCCTCCTCATATAGTATAATACAGCCCCCATAGAATAATGTAGCCCCGTCATAAAGTATAAGGAAGCCCCCATACAATATAATCTAGCTCCCCATAGAATATAATGCAGCCCCCCATAGAATACAATGTAGCCCCCTCATATAGTATAATGTAGCCCCCTCATAGAGTATGATGCAATCACCTCATAGAATATAATAAATATAATACAGCGCCCATAAAATATAATGTAGTCCCGAATAGAATATAATACAGCCCGTCTCCCCATAGAATATAATGCCATAGTATATAACACAGCCACAAAGTATATAACACAGCCTCCCCATAAAATATAATATACCCCAATAGTATATAATACAGCCCACATAGTATATAGCGCGGCCCGCATACTATATAGAGCGGCCACATAGTATATAGCATGGCCACATCGTATATAGCGTGGCCACATAGTATATAGCACAGCCACATAGTATATAGCATGGCCCACATAGTATATTGCACAGCCACATAGTATATAGCGTGGCCCACATAGTATATAGCACAGCCACATAGTATATAGTGCAGCCCACATAGTATATAGCATGGCCCACATAGTATATAGCGCAGCCCACATAGTATATAGCATGGCCCACATAGTATATAGCGCAGCCCACATAGTATATAGCGCAGTCACATAGTATACAGCACGGCCCACATAGTATATTGCACACAACATAGTATATAGCGTGGCCCACATAGTATATAGCACAGCCACATAGTATATAGCGTGGCCCACATACTATATAGCACGGCCAATATAGTATATAGAGCGGCCCACATAGTATATGGCACAGCCCACATAGTATATAGAGCAGCCCACATAGTATATAGCACAGCCACATAGTATATAGCACGGCACACATAGTAAATAGAGTGGCCCACATAGTATATAGAGTGGCCCACATAGTATATAGCGTGGCCTACATAGTATATAGAGCTGCCCGACATAGTATATAGAGCGGCACACATAGAATATAGAGCGGCCTGCATAGTATATAGCGCTGCCCACATAGTATATTGAGCGGCCCACATAGTATATAACACAGCCACATAGTATATAGCGTGGCCCACATAGTATATAGAGCGGCCCACATAGTATATAGCGTGGCCCACATAGTACATAGAGCAGCCTGCATAGTATATAGCACGGCCCACATAGTATATAGAGCGGCCCACATAGTATAAAGCACAGCCACATAGTATATAGCGCGGCCCACATAGTATATAGAGCGGCCCACATAGTATATAGAGCAGCCCACATAGTATATAGATATAAATAAATGGTTAGCACTCGACTAAAAGAGGTTGCAGTATACGGTGCTAGTGAGAAGGAACCGGATGGTCCAACTACCATAAAATAAAAAGAAAATCACTGCACATGTAAAAATGTTCAATATTGCATCGCATCACTTTCAATAAACTATCACCAGATGCATTATTGAACATTTTTACGTGTGCAGTGATTTTTTTTGATTTCACATAGTATATAGAGCTGCCCACATAGTATATAGCGCGGCCCGACATAGTATATAGAGCGGCCCACATGGTATATAGAGCGGCACACATAGTATATAGCATGGCCCACATAGTATATAGAGCAGCCCACATAGTATATAGCACAGCCACATTGTATATAGCGCTGCCCACATAGTATATAGAGCGGCCCACATAGTATATAGAGCGGTCCACATAGTATATAGCGTGGCTTACATAGTATATGGAGCGGCCCGACATAGTATATAGAGCGGCCCACATAGGAAATAGAGCGGCCTGCAAAGTACTGTACTCTCCTCAAGGAAAGGGGGCTCCTCTCCTAGGACTGCTATCCCACTCGTGGGAGGATGTAAATATGTTTTTATTCACTGCAAGGAATTGCTTACAATGAAGATTCTTAACCCCCGGAGGACTGGGAACCAGGAATTTTACCTGTGCAACACTAACTGTGGTGAGTACCGGATACGGCTTAAAGGGAATCTGTCACCCTAAATTGGCGGGATATTTAAATGATGGCAGTAAGGTCGGATGGGCGGTGTTTTGGGTACTTGCCTTAACATGTTGTTCGCCGCTGTCTCCATTATTTCTGGGAATTGTAGTTGTTGCCCTCCATATAACGCGCCTGCACATTGCAATCTGCGGGTAAAGCATACTGCGCGTGCGCAATTCAAGATTGCAATGCGCAGGCGCGTTATATGGAGGGCAACGACTACAATTCCCAGAAATAATGGAGACAGCGGCGAACAACATGTTAAGGCAAGTACCCAAAACACCGCCCATCTGACTTGACTGCCATCATTTAAATATCCCGCCAATTTAGGGTGACAGATTCCCTTTAAGCCGTATCCGGTACTCACCACAGTTAGTGTTGCACAGGTAAAATTCCTGGTTCCCAGTCCTCCAGGGGTTAAATATCCCGCCAATTTAAGGTGACAGATTCCCTTTAAATTAAGTCAATTGACTTGTGTTTTAAAAGTAATAAAGATTAAATCGTGCCTTGGTCGAGGACGACCAAATTTAAAGAAAGGGGGAGTGTAAGGGAGTGACATAGGAGTACTGCTTTGCTCTCCTCCCCTAATGGTTCTTAATGTATAACTGTTTACATATGTTAGTAACTGTAATGTCATTGTTAATATTCGGTACTGCTATATGTAAAATATGTATTACCCCGCGTAGTCAATGATACTGCCACACTCTTTTCAGTGTTACCATTTTATGTACAGTAATGTATATGCTTTATGTTCCTGTAATATAATGCTGTGTAAGATAGGGAAAGTAAAGTGCACCCTTCGGACATTAGAGGGGGGCACCTTAGCATTATTGTTCTCATAGTGAAGGGTAAGTGTAGTTTCTTTGTGGGCCACTAGATGGGAGCATACTAGTGTACATGGTTAAAATAGGTCATAGTTAGATTGCAGGGGAGGGGCTGCCGGGTGGTAAGACAGGAGCTTTAGGAAGTTAAGTCAGATGGGTCCTGGGTGCTCGAAGTGGCCACATGGGCTATAGGCCCCGGACGGCTCTGCAGCCATGCAACGTTAGGTAGCTGCTGCCCACATTATCCGCAGCCACTGGGCATCATTGCAGTGGGCCAGTACAGGAGAAGGAAGATGTGGCGATTCATAGCCAGGGTGGATGCCTTTAGGGCTGGAGTCGGTTGGAGTGAGGAGCTGAAGCTGCACAGAAGCATCAGCGAAGTAGGGAAAGATGAGGAAACAAGTGAATTCCATGATGTGCCAACTGTGGATGTAACGAGTGAAGTTCTAAGTAAAGAGAATGTTCAAGTTATCCTGGACTGTGTCTCCATTACTGGGGGTCACCTGGAAGAGGGGCCATCACAGCCTAGTAAGTGTACAGGGGGACCTAAAACTGGAGATGCAGGTACGCTGAAAACTGGAATACAGTTTTCTGTGAGGTGAGGTAGGGACACAGATGCTTCCGTGTCTCTGGCCATGACTACAGTCCTGGCATACTCTTTCATCCATCCCTGGCCACTGGGCCTGGAAAGTGTTAGAAAGTGATGGACAACACTTTTAAGGCTGTGTTCACATAACTGCTGAGCTGTTTCATAGTGTTGTTCCATTATAGCAACTGAACTACAGAAAGCAGCTGGGGACACATTGATTATAGTCCTAGTCTTATACAATCAATATGGTTGCACCCACCTGCCTACCTTGCAATCTACAAAATTAATATAGGGCAAACCCATCTACTCTAACCAGTGACATGATGTGCACACTAGGCGGTAGCTGGTTTATTCTTGAGTACAGGATAACTGTGCAGTATATGGGCTCATACCCATTTGTGGAAAAAAAAACGGTCCGTTTTCTGGATGGAAAAAGCGGTCCTAATATATGCAATTGTCATGCGATTGTCATGCGATTTGTATGCGATTTTTAATCGCACCATCCGTTTCCATCAGTTTTCCATCTGTATGCAATGCGATTTGAACTTGACGTTTTTCATAGAGCAGTTATCTCTATGTAAAAAAACATGAAAAAAATCACACTGTCAAAAAAATTTACACAAAAAGCAAATAATTATATATATATATATGGTTTACATACAGTTAACCATGTCATTTCATGTAGTTTGATATATGGTTTTCACTAACAATTACATGAGTGCATGTGTGCAAAATTTCATACAGCTAGGGGTTAATTAAAGGTGTAAATTCGTTGAAAAAAAAATGCGTGGGCTCCCGCACTATTTTCTCAACCAGACAGACAAAGCCAGCGAGCGGAGGCAGATAATAATAGCCTAGGGAGGGTGCATTTATTTTGTGCCCTCTCTGGCTACTAACATCTGCCCCAGCCACCCCAGAAAAGGCAAATCTATAATTAGATGCGCCCTTTCTGGCACTTTGTCAGTCTATTCCCATTGCCCTATAGCGGTGGGTTAATAATGGGTTAAAGCCACCTTGCTATTGAAAGGTGACTTTAAGCCAGGTTAATAATTGAGAGTTGTCAATTTGACAACTCTCAATTATTAATCCTATTGTATGAAATGGTTAAAAAATACACATACACATTAATGAAAAATCATTTTAATGAAATAAATACACAGTTTTTGACCATCTTTTATTGTACAGGTAATCCTCGATTCCCTTGTTCACCTGAAATAAAAATAAAATAATAAAGCAACATTATTCTTACCTATCCGACGCACAGTCATGTCCCACGCTGTAATCCATCAGAAAGGGTTAACTAGCTTTCAGCCAAGCAGCGCAGCTAATGCTTGCCGCTGAGCTGAAAGCTCATGAATGAATGACTTCCTCTCCCGGTGACAGGAGAGAAAGTGATTACTGTGTGAAGCTTCATTGATTGCTTCCCACTGTAATCAGTTCACTTCAGGTCAGCGGGGACATCGCACAGCATCAGTGACGTTGGAGGGAGTCCCCGCAGACCTGAAGTGAACTGATTTCTGTGGGAAGCTATCAATGAAGCTTCACACAGTAATCACTTTCTCTCCTGTCGCCGGGAGAGGAAGTCATTCATTCAGGAGCTTTCAGCTGAGCAGGCAGCATTAGCTGCACTGCTTGGCTGAAAGCTAGTTAACCCTTTGTGAAGGATTACAGCGTGGGACGTGACAGAGCGGCGGATAGGTAAGCATAATGTTGTTTTATTATTTTTTCTTTATTATAGGAGATCAAGGGCTTTGCAAGGGTTAAGAGTTAAATAAAAGATGATCAAAAAAATGTGTTTTTATTTCATTAAAATTATTTATTCTTAATGTGTGTGTTTTTTTTATTTACTTCAATAGGATTAATAATTGATAGTTGTCTAATTGACAGCTCTCAATTATTAACCTGGCTTAAAGTCACCTTTCAATAGCAAGGCGGCTTTAACCCATTATTAACCCATTCGCCACCGCTACAGGGCAATGGGAATAGACCGGCAAAGTGTCAGAAAGGGCGAATCTAATTATAGATTTGCCTTTTCTGGGGTGGCTGGGGGCAGATGTTAGTAGACAGGGGGGGCACAAAATAAATGCACCCTCCCTAGGCTATAATTATCTGCCCCTGCTCGCTGGCTTTGTCTGTCTGGTTGAGAAAATACAGAGGGAGCCCACGCATTTTTTTTCAACGAATTTACACCTTTAATTAACCCCTACATGTGTGAAATTTTGCACACAGCCACTCATGTAATTGTTAGTGAAAACCATATATCAAACTACATGAAATGACATGGTTAACTGTATGTAAACCATGTGTAATTTCATGTCGGGTCTATAATTTCACAAACACTGGCAATTGAATTAACGACTATTATAGTATGTAGAACTGCATGAACTATAAATATATATATATATGTGTCACAATGACATATATATATATAAGTATTATATGTGTATATATGTAGTGTTTTGTGAGCTGTCAGTGTGATTTTACAGTAGCCGGGGATGATTTGCCGGCTTTTCAAAGGACACTGGTGAGTATAAATCAGACAGCACTCGCATCATGCGAGTGCTGTCCGATTTTTTATCGCATCCATTGACTTGCATTAGCGATTATCATGCCAAAATCGCTGCAAATCGCAGCATGCTGCAATTTTTTTCTCAGGGCTCATACTCACTTGCTGGAAAAAAATCGGTCAGTTTTCAGGATGGTCCGATTATGTGCAATTGACATGCGATTTGCATGAGATTTTTTATAGCACCATCTATTGCATTAGTGATTATCATGCCAAAATCGCATCAAATCGCAGCATGTTGCGATTTATTTCTCTCACTGATTTCGGCTGAAAAAAAAATCGCAAATGAGATGTCACCTATTGAATAAGAAAAATCCAGAGAAAATATGGCATTCGTTGAAAATCTTTATTTAAGCATTCCAATAAAGCTCCAGATATTGAAAAAAGAATTCACAGCCCCAACGTTTCGGCCTTTTTGGCCTTCATCAAGGGGAATTTTTCTGTTTAAACAAGTATAACAAAAAGATATGTCACAGCATGCAAAAAACATATAAAATTATATCAGATTATACGGTGTATAGCCTAACGCACCGATTGAGAATGTAATTTATACAATATAACAAAGAAGGACCAATGCGCTATAACATAAAGTCCATTTATATAATTAAGACATATTTCACTCTAGACGCTTAATCGTCAAAACGTAGCCTAAGAAGAACTACTGTAATAAATGGGTTCATTTAAACAGAAAAATTCCCCTTGATGAAGGCCAAAAAGGCCGAAACGTTGGGGCTGTGAATTCTTTTTTCAATATCTGGAGCTTTATTGGAATGCTTAAATAAAGATTTTCAACGAATGCCATATTTTCTCTGGATTTTTCTTATTTTGAGTGTGCTCGAGGTGTCTCTTTAATATTCGATACCCATTGTTTCCTCAGTAGCACCTATACCATAGTGTGCATGAGACCTTACCTATTGGGTCACCTATTGAATAACATTGGTCCGATTTGAATCCGATTTTTTATCGGCTGAAAATCATCCGTTTTCGGCTCAAGTGAGTATGAGCCCTCAGACCGATTTCAGCTGAGAAAAAAATCGCAAATGAGAAGTCACCTATTGAATAACATTGGTCTGATTGCAATCCGATTTTTTATTGGCTTGCAGTCGTCCGTTTTTGTCTCCAGTGAGTATGAGCCCTATGGGCCGATATATCGAGTGTTCATTATGCCAGTTTACACCGAGAGATGCAGCACACATAAGAATTGTTTAATTTACCTATAATGTGCATTTTTACGTTTCTATACTCTTTCCTGAAGATATACAGCAAGAGCACTAGAGGGCGCTAGACCACACAAATAAAATGTCATGCCTGTACCATTTTTCATTGTGTTTAAAGGGGTTATCCGAGACTATTTAATTTTTTATCTTATTTTTTTATATATTTCTTTCTATCTTATTTATTTCTTATTTTTTCTTAAAAATATTCTAAGAAGTTATTAACTACCTGCCTGCTCTACCCAGCACTATTCCCTGCCAGCTCAGAGAAGTCGCAAACCACTCAATGCCGGCGACTCTGAGGCTTCTGGTGATGTTACATCGACAGAACAGCTGCTTCTCTTTCGCTTTGCTCTGTTGTCTGCGCCTTACTGCTGATTTCATGCTCCTCGCTGCCTAACTGTGGGAAGTCAGCTGTCAATCAGCATGACGTCAGCAGTCACGCCCTGTCGACAGAGCAGCCGGGAAGTGGAAGATCTGATCTGTTAACGTGAGGTCAAATGAAATGATGCAGCAGAATCACTGGCAAAATCTGAGCTGACAGACACTTGTTAGGAACTACCTGCCTGTCAGTTCTTAGCCCTGTGAAAAAAATAGACACAGATAATCCCTTTAATGATAGGACTGAAGAGCCGGGGTGACAGTAGTGTATCACATCTGATGTGAGAGCATCGGATGTGCTATGCTAATTACCCTCTCCTCCCGCTGCGAGCGGGAGCCCTGTGTCAGTGCTCTGTGCTCCGATGCTCTCACATCAGAGGGTTGCAGCACAGCTGCCGAGGAGACGGAGAAAGTAATTTCTCCATCTCATTTTAGCCGGAGTCGGCATTAATTGCACTGCAATCAGGTGACATCAGAGTGCAGTGCGATGTTTCACACGCACCTATAGACTTATATGGGTGCGTGCAATCAGAATCTTGCATGCAATCGTAGCCTGCTGCATTTTTCTTTTGTCCAATCATAATCTGATCAGAGCAGGAATCAAGCATAGGATCACATAGGTACGAATCGGATTGCATTAGACCGATTTAGGTGGGAGGGAGCCCTTTCCATGACTTTCATTTGATTTGATTGAAGCTGTTAACTAATTTTTCCATAAATGCAGCAATCATAGCTTTACAAGTTGAACTCTTACTTTCTTACCAATGAGAAATTCTGGCCTGTCTATGAAGATAGTTTAAGGGATGGGCTTCCATCATATACTGTACATACAAAACACATGCAACAGTTTTCTCATAAATGTGTCAAAGGTAAAGGCACGCCTCTTTTTTGGATTTGGCTGAGCTGGTTTTATAGCTCCAATACACTTGAATGGAACGAGCTGCGCAGCGCATGGCCCCAAGGGCAACATAGGCAGCAGATTTCCTATAGTGGAACTGAGGACTGAAAATCTGCTGCTTATGGCCGGTTTCACATGTCAGTGGCTCCGGTACATGTAGTAACAGTTTCCTCACGTACGGGAGACACTGACACATGTAGACACATTAAACCATGTGTCCGTGTGCAAAACACGGAGACATGTCAGTGTTCGTGGGAGCGCACAGTCCGCAAAACATGCTGTACACGTGCACACGGAGAACAGTTCACACTGTCCTCCGTGCTCCTGGATGGCCTCCGGGGAAGAAGCGGCTACTGTAAGAGCTGTTCCTCTGCTTGTGGTGCTGAAGTCATTATTCTCCCTGATCTGCCGGCAACAGCAGTGTTTGAACCAACCCGGCAAAACTATTCAGGTGCGGGCAGCTATTCTCAGGCTGGAAAGGGGCCATGAATATGGCCCCCCCCAGCATAAAAACAGCAGCCCGGCTTTGTCGGGTTCTTTCCACTTGCCCTGTAGCTGTGGCAAGTGGGGTTAATAAAGGGTTAATGTCACCTTTCTATTGTAAGGTGACATTAAGCCAGGCTTAGTAATGAAGAGGTGTCAACTCCTGAACTCCTGTAACCTCAGCACCGTGGGAAAATGACAGTGCTGAGGTCACAGGAGTTCAGCTGTCAGCGAGCACAGGCTCACTGATGTCACCCCCAGTCACTGAGCTCTGGCTGTAAACTGATTAACCACCCAAGATGGATTGCGTCGTGGGACTTGACTGTACGGTGGACAGGTATAGGTATATTGTTTTTTTCTTTTATTTTTTTCCAGTAGATCGAGGGCTTCAATAATGGGATAGGAGTGTAATAAAGATTTTAAAACTGTGTGTGTGTTTATTTAACCCATGAATAACTCTAGGGTTAGTAATGAAGAGGTGTCTTATTGACACCTCTTCATTACTAAGCCTGGCTTAATGTCACCTTTCAATAGAAAGGTGACATTAACCCTTATTAACCCCACTTGCCACAGCTACAGGGCAAATGGGAAGAACTCGACAAAGCTCCAGAATAGGCGCTTCTAATAGATGCGCTTTTTCTGGGCAGCTGCGGGCTGCCGTTTTTAGTCTGCGGGGGCACATATTCATGGCCCCTTTCCAGCCTGAGAATAGCAGCCAGCACTTGTATAGTTTTTCCGGGTTGGTTCAAAAACTAAGGGGGACCCCACGTCGGGATTTCTTTCATTCATTCTCCCTGCTCGCTGTTGCCAACAGAGCAGGGAGAATAATGA
>JARQOD010000001.1:701835390-701913067 GCA_033576555.1 Oophaga sylvatica
AATTGCCGGCTTTTGTGAAAATGCAGAACCCGACATGAAATGACACTTGGTGTACATAGGGTTAACCATGTCTTTTCATGTCCTTTGCTATTTGATTTGCACAAACAATTACATCAGTCTATGTGTGCAAAATTTCACACCTGTAGGGGTTAATTAAAGGTGAAATTCGTAGCAAAAAAGTCAGTTTTTTTTACAACGAATTTACACCTTTAATTAACCCCTACAGGTGTGAAATTTTGCACACATAGACTGATGTAATTGTTTGTGCAAATCAGATAGCAAACGACATGAAAAGACATGGTTAACCCTATGTACACCAAGTGTCATTTCATGTCGGGTGCTTCTGTCTTTTCACAGAAGCTGGCTTTACCCGGCAATTGAATCAGAGGCTATTTTACTATGTAGAAGTGTATAAACTATACATATATGTATATATATGTCACAATGACATGTATATATATATATATATATATATATATATGTATTCTATGTGTGTATATTTAGTGTTTACAAGGAAATAAAGGTTTTTTTTAGTTGCGATATTTTGTTCCCATAGACTTACATGGGACTTCCGGTATCGGAATCGGATATTGCCGATATTTAGTGATATCGGCGATACCATTCCGATCCGATATTTTTAGATATCGAGCAGTATCGCTCAACACTAATCAGCATGCAAAAAATGATTGTCTCATAGTGGGACAAAGTGTAAAAGTTAGGAAAAAATAAAAAAAAGTTAAATAATTGTAAAAATATTTTTAACCCCTTCAAACCCAAGGGTGGTTTGCACATTAATTACCAGGCCAATTTTTACAATTCTGACCACTGTCCCTTTATGAGGTTATAACTAGTGTTGAGCCACCCCCGTAGTGTTCGAGTTCGGTTCGGGTCGCCGAACACCCGTGTGTTCGACGAACTGTTCGTCGAACACCATCGAACACCGTTAAAACCAATGGCAGGCAAACTAAAACACATAGAAACACATAGAAAACACTTCAAAGGTGTCCAAAAGCTGACAAACTGTTCAGAAGACACAACTAACACATTGAAAAGTGACAAGTACACATAGTCATGCGAAAAGAAAAGAGTTGGAGGAGTAAAAGGAGGGGGAGACACAGATATAGGCATGTCATGCCCTTCTAAAACCAAAAAAGTGCGAAGCCGACACGGCCAGTCTGTTCCTGCCCGTGCGACCTGCGTGTCGCCGGGTTTGTGCCAGAGCTGCAGTGGACCCTGATGGCCAGCCCCCTTCTCCCAATACTGGTGCCTGTCCGCTAGTGGGTCGAGGGAGCCCCCCTGCGGTGGAGGCAGGTCAAATCTTTTTAATTTAAATTGTCTCTCTAATTTGAATGAGTACACTTTAAATCCTTTTACAAGGATCTATTGGAGGGCAAGTCTCATGCCAGCAGCCGCGGTAATTCCAGCTACAGTAGCGTCCAGTAAAGCTGCTGCAGTTAAAAAGCTATTATAAGGATCGAGCTTGGCGGTCCACAGCAAGGCATCCTACCACCAGTCACAGCCCCTGTGCCTTGGGGTGCCTCCCCGATGTTCTTCACTGAGTGCCCCGGGAGCCCGAAGCATTTCCTTTGAAAAAATTAAGTGTCCAAACTACAGGTGGTGTAGCTTGCTTAATAGCTGGGTTAATCCGCTGACTAGCAGACACTGCTACTAGGCCCAAAATTATTGTCTGGGCTAGATGCAGTGAAAAATTTGTAATTAGATACTCTCGTTGGATGCTGAGAAAGCATTCCATAGAGTCTCCTGGCAAGCCATATATTATTCTCTTAAAAAGCTTTGGGTAGGGGACTCTTTTATAGCCAAAATCATGGCCCTGTATCGCAATCCATCAGCTAGGCCGCATTGTAGCACAGTGAGCTTGCCACTGCAACTTATGCTTCATATCCATGTAACGGTTCATGCATGAAGTACTCAAACTATGGATTTTTAGGCCTCTACTTAGCTTTTGAAAGAAGACCGTGAGCACAACCTGAATGAAACTGGTGCTTTAAAGTCTAGGTTCCCACACCGGGTACTAATAATGAAAAAAGGCTTAAGCACTCAACTTAAAAGGTTTATTAGTAGTATCTCCAAACGTTTCGGTCAGAAAAGACCTTCATCAGTGACTACTTATTTTTATATAGAAGATTGTCTCCTAAAAAGGGGAGAGGTGCGTGCCCCAAGGAAAGTGTGCTGCTTAAAGACAAACGTAGCTTATAAGAATGCTCAGTAGAAATATCCAGTGACTAAGCTTGCGGTATCCACCGCTATGTAGACTGGAGCTCTGCCAGGACGCTGTCTGAGCCTGCTGATTTGATTTCCATGAGTATGTGGATATTTCTACTGAGCATTCTTATAAGCTACGTTTGTCTTTAAGCAGCACACTTTCCTTGGGGCACGCACCTCTCCCCTTTTTAGGAGACAATCTTCTATATAAAAATAAGTAGTCACTGATGAAGGTCTTTTCTGACCGAAACGTTTGGAGATACTACTAATAAACCTTTTAAGTTGAGTGCTTAAGCCTTTCTACTTAGCTTTTGGTCACAAATGTTACAGATAACACGAGTTTGGTCATCCTTATCGATCTGAAAAAATGCCCCTGAAGAGCCACCACGACTTGTGGTCAGAGGCAGAGTTGTGGTTGAGGATGCAGTTGGTGACGTGCTTCCACTACTACGTCTCTGTCCAGGAAGGCGCACCCTGACCTCGTCGTCACTAGAATCCTCCTCCACCTCCTCTGCTGACCTCATCGACTGCCTGACTGTGGGTTGACAGTAAGTGGGATCTGCAACCTCGTCATCATCACCCTGTGTGTTCTCACACCCGTCGTCCTCAGAGCCAACCTCTTCCTGCCCTGACAAAGAACTCAAGTTGTCGCTGAAATCAGGTATTTGAGTCTCATCATCGTCTTCGTCATTGTCTCCACCAACAGGAGTTACAGTTTGGGAACGAGGGTCTACATTATGCTCAGAAACTTCTTCAACTGGTACTGGATCCGACTCAGAAAGATTCTGGGCATCAGTGCAGATCATTTCCTCGTCTGGATTCACAGAAGCTCTGGAGATGACCTCTGATTCCCAGGCTATAGTATGAGTAAACTGCTCTGCAGACTCAAACATCTGTTCTACCCCATACTCAGACGGGCAGCTGGAGACCTGGGAGCTGTGAGGAAGCAAGTGCGATTGGGGTGACACCTCTGAGGACTGGAGTATTTGTGATGTTGAAGTTGAGGTGGAGGAGAGTCGACTTAAAGGAGCACTTGATATCTGTTTAAACACCTGCTGTTTTTGTGCCTCATCTGGAATTTGTAGCGATGGGCGTGGCCGTAAGAAAGGGATCGTATCACATTGTCCACTAAAAGAAGTAGACATCTTAGTTTGGCTGGAAGATGGTCTTTCTTCTGCAGATGTTACTGTTGCTTTAACACCTACCCCATGGACACAACCTTTTTTTCCCTTCCCAACACGCCTATTCCCCTTTCCAATAGCAGCAGGCCTTTTGCCACTCATTTTGATGGTTAACTAATTGACAATTCTGGAGTTGTTTGCACAAAAAACGATGGATGGAAACCGAGCAGAGCTGAGTGGCCAATTTGTGGTACTAGCCCAAAAGGATTGGCTGGGTTAGAAGCTGTAAAACAATTTTATTAGATACACAGGTGGTGGAGCTTAGTGTAGATGGCCTAATAGAATGAGTACCACACACTGCTACTATGCCCAAAATTATTTTACAGGCAAGATGCAGCTAAAAATTTGTATTTATTTGAACGCTGGTGGAGCTTTGTATAGATGACCTAATAGAATGAGTACCACACACTGCAACTATGCCCAAAATTATTGTCCAGGCAAGAGGCAGATAAAAATTATTTTTTATTTGAACGCTGGTGGAGCTTTGTATAGATGACCTAATAGAATGAGCTCCACACACCGCTACTATGCCCAAAATTATTGTCCAGGCAAGATGCAGATAAAAATTATTTATTTCAATGCTGGTGGAGCTTTGTATAGATGGCCAAATAGAATGAGTACCACACACTGCTACTATGCCCACAATTATTCTACAGGCAAGATGCAGATAAAAATTCTTTTATTTTTAACGCTGGTGGAGCTTTGTATAGATGGCCTAATAGAATGAGTACCACACACTGCTACGATGCCCAAAATTATTGTCCAGGCAACACGCAGATAAAAATTATTATTTATTCAATGCTCGTGGAGCTTAGTATTGATGGCCTAATAGAATGAGTACCACACACTGCTACTATGCCAAAATTATTGTCCAGGCAAAGCAGATAAAAATTATTATTATTTCAACGCTGGTGAGCTTTGTACAGATGGCCATTAGAATGAGTACCACACACTGCTACTATGCCCAAAATTATTGTCCAGGCAAGATGCAGATAAAAATTATTATTTATTTCAACGCTGGTGGAGCTTTGTACAGATGGCCTATTAAATGAGTACCACACACTGCTACTATGCCCAAAATTATTGTCCAGGCAAGATGCAGCAATAAATTCGTAGTTATTTGAATGCTGGTGGAGCTGGCAAAAAGTGATCGGAACTGATGTAACCTAGCCCTCAAAAGGGCTGCGATTACAAATAGTCACTACTCCCAAGTTGACCTAGCTGTCTATTTAAGAGCACAGACCTGCCTGCTAAAAGTGCTAGGAACTGCTGTAACCTAGCCCTCAAAAGGGCTGCAATTGCAAACTAGTCCCCACTCCCTAAACCTTCCTGTCTAATTACGAGAAAAATCGCTTGCAATTCGCAGTTTCACAGTGACAATATAGCGCTCACAGCAGCAGCAGTGCCGTCTAACACTGAGCTGCAGCAGTGAGAAAATGGTGGCGAAGGGAAAATGGCTGGGTCTTATAGGTCAAGGACATGTGACATACACAGCCAATGACACATGCCCTTGCTTGTGTGAAAAAAAAGCACTTCGCTCTGTGTGTGCGCTGCTGATAGGCTGACAGACTGCACCGCCCACTGGAAATGCGGGAAAGAGAAAAAAAAATGGAGATCTTCATTATTTCTGCAGAGATCCATCCCATGTCCCTCCCCCCGCCCCGCTGTACACTCAAACTGTGTATTAACAGTGATTATCAGCATTACTGTGAAAAAATCCAGTTACGATATTGGTGCATGAACAGTTATCGAACATAATCTCGAACAGCCGGATTTTTTCCAAATCGTTCGGGTTTGCTGAATGGCTCGAACACCGCCCAAAACAGCTCGAATTTGAGATTGACGAACAGTTCGATTCGAACACCGCTCATCTCTAGTTATAACTTTGGAACGCTTCCATGGATCCTGGTGATTCTGACATTCTTTTCTCATGACATATTGTACTTCATGTTAGTGGTAAAATTTCTTTGATATAACTTGCGTTTATTTGTGAAAAAAACTGAAATTTGGCGACATTTTTGAAAATTTTGCAATTTTTCAACTTTAAATTTTTGTGCCCATAAATCACAGAGATATGGTACACAAAATACTTAAAAAGTAACATTTCCCACATGTCTACTTTAGATCAGCACAATTTTGGCACCAAATTTTTTTTTGTTACGAAGTTATAAGGGTTAAAAGTTAACCAGCGATTTCTCATTTTTACAACACCATTTTTTGGGGCAACCACATCACATTTGAAGTCACTTTTAGAGGTCTATATGATAGAAAATATCCAAAAGTGACACCATTCTAAAAACTGCACCCATCAAGGTGCTCAAAACCACATTCAAGAAGTTTATTAACTGCTCAGGTGCTTCACTGGAATTTTTTGAATGTTTAGAAAAAAAATGAACACACATTTTTTTCACAAAAAAAATAATTTCAGGTCCAATTTTTTTATTTTCCCAAGGGTAACAGGAGAAATTGGATGCCAAAAGTTATTGTGCAATTCATCCTGAATATGCTAATACCTAATATGTGTGGGGGAAACACTGTTTTTGAGCACAGCAGAACACAGAAGGGAAGGAGTTCCGTTTGACTTTTTCAACACAAAAAGTCAAACTGCGTTTTTTTGCTGTTTTTTTTCTCATTCTGTCTCCCAAATATCAGAATAGAAAGCAATCAAAAAATGTCAAGTGCCCGAAAATGGTACTAATAAAAACGTCAGCTCGTCCTGCAAAAAACCAAACCTAACATGACCCTGTGGGAAAAATTATAGCTCTCAAAATGTGGTGTTGCAAAAACTATTTTTTGCAATAAAAAGCGTCTTTTAGCATGTGACAGCTGCCAAATATAAAAACCCGCTATAAGGTCTCTTTCACACGTCCTGATATTTCCGGTACTGGAGATGTCAGTGTCCGTGTATGCAATACTTGGGGCACATGTGTGGCATGTGTGTGCCACATCAGTACTACAAGGACAGGCGCCAGGGAAGAAGTGTTACAGTAAGTGTTGTACCCCAGTGCCAGGTGCTGAACATGGCTCTCGTCATTCTCCCTGCTCTGCGATCGTCACGAGCATTTAAGTAATAAAAGAGACAGCAGGCTGTGGCTGATGGGACTATTACTCCCATCAGCCACCACCTGCTATCTCTTTTATTACTTAAATATACTGTAACTCTCATCATTCTCCTGCTTGTGCCGATCACCAGCAGAGTAGGGGAGAATGCTGAGAACCGTGTTCAGCACCCGGCGCCGGGGAACAGCTCTTACTGTAACGCTTCTTCCCAGGCGCCGATGCGTGTCACATGGATGACATCAATGTGTGTTATGTGTATGCACGTGTGCGGGACATTTTATGGCCCGTGCTGACATTAAAAAACGGACATGTCTGCAGGTTTTGCCCAGGAACACATGGTCCGTGGAAACACACTGACATGGGCACAGATCCATTCACTTGAATAGGCAAATAGTGCTCAGTCCTCCCGAGTCTCTCTGCATGGCTAAGTAATACTATACAGCCACATATGGGGTATTGCCCTGTTCAGCAGAAATTCTGGGACAAATTTTGTTGCCATTTTTACCTACTTCTAGTCTGAAAATGTAAAATATTTGGCTACAAGAAAATTTCGGTGGTAAAATTGTAATTATTTTGTCCTCACTGCCCAATGGTATAAAATTCTGTGACACACCCATGGTGTCAATATGATCACTGCACCCCTAGATGAATTCATTGAGAGGTGTAGTTCATAAAATAGGGTCACTTATGGGTGGTTCTGCTGTTTTGGCACCTCATGGGATCTCCCAGTGGGTCATGGCACTTGCAAACCATAACAGTAAAATCTGGCGCTCTGTCCCTTCTGAGCTCTGCCATGCGCCCAAACAATGGTTCACCCCCACATATGGGGTGTCAGCGTACTCAGGAGAAATTTCCTTCTCTCCTGTCAGAGGCAGACATGCCATTTTCAGTGCGTGCATGTGAGTCACCCGCCAGGGCCGTGGGGTACTCGGTACCGAGCCTGTTGACTTCTATGGGGGATGTCACGGCGCTAAGACCCGGTCCGTGGCCCTGGGCGCTCACCAAAAAGGGGAAATATTTACAGGGGATTAATTTTATGAAGTCGTTTGTGATGCCACCTGTAGTGTCTGGTCAGGGTGACCAGCGCTGCGGTGCAGGTCATCTGGAAGGAATGGTGTTGTGCAGCTAGTTGGTAAAACTCCTACAGGTGAGGCTATGTCCTTCCAGGGCAGGTAGATGTTATATATTTGAGGAATGGTGCTGAGGAATGTAGCAGAGAGATATGTGCGTCTCTGGAAGAAATCTAAGACAGTCCAGGTGCAGTTTCAAGGTTTACTCACAGTTCTGTCACCAGTAATACAGATGCCCACCTGGTACTGTGTCCTCCGGACGAGGGGTCCAGCAACCCCCAGGTAGATCAGGTCGCACTTTCCCAGGACTCCCTTTCAGTGTGTTCCTTTCCTGCCTTCTCTCTCTGTGCTTTTTCCACTCCTCTCTTCCTAGCACCTCACCACGCAGTCTCTCAGTCCAGAAGTTGCGGACCCTGCCGGGTAACAGATTAATTCTGTGCCTCCTTGGCCCTATATAGTTTTTTTCCTGGAGATGATGCTGGTGGTTGGTAGCAATGACCCGTAAAGTGATCACCATTGCCGGCTTACTAGTGGGGCCTGTAGGTTTCCCACTAGTCTAGGGGCCGGTCCCTGTTGGCCTGGTCCCGATAGGCCACGGATAAACAGTGCAAACTCCGTGCCCTTGGACCCTTTCTCATGCGCTCCAGAAGCTCCTCAGTCTGCTTCTTTCTCTTAGAGGACGAGCTCCTATCGGATAGCTCTCCTCCCCACCTCTCACTTCCTCAGAAGTGCTGCTTCCTTAACTTCTCTTCTCCTCTTACTGCTGCCTAAACTCCACCCACCCATACACTTCTTGCTAACCAGCCTGGTATGAGACCATCCTCCCGTAGAGTCCGTCCATATGACCAGCTGATATGGTGTGTGTTGGATGCAGGTGTTGGAGTCCTAGAGGGTGCTCCCTCCTTACCTGGGAGTGGGGTGTCACACCTCTGGATTAGATACAACACCTCTGTGGCAACTGAACCCTCAGGGGCGCCACACATGACAGAGGGCCGTTGTGGAAGTCGGGCTGAAAAGATTCCCCTAAGACGACACTGCTGGCAGAGGTACCAGCTCTTTTCACCTACAAGGATTACCGGGTGAGGGCCACACACAGCAGGTGCAACTCAAGGGGGGAAATGTCCACCAACTGGGCCATTTTCATGAAATTGTCACATCAGCAAGGGCTATCTGTGGGTGTAACTATGACAAGGAGGGAGAAGTTGACCAAGATGGTGAAGGACTACTTAAGTGACCATAACAGCATACTTCCTGATTCTTCAGTGCCCTTTAACTATTGGTTGTTCAAGCTGCACACTTGGCCCAACCTCTCCTTATATGCATTGGAGATGCTGCCATGCCCGGCCGCAAGTGTGTTGTCTGAGGGGGTTTTTAGTTCAGCCGGTGCAATCATTACAGATAGGCACACATGCCTGTCAACGGAAATTGCAGACAGACTGACACTTCTAAAATTTAACAAGGGCTGGATTTCCTCCGATTTTGTAAGCTCTACAGAAAAAAATCAACGTAACATAAACGTGGCCCAAATGTTTTTTTTTGGAAGTTGTCTTAACATCCATGCTTTAACATCCAAACCCTTTTTGTTCTGGAAATCACCTCCTCCTCCTCTTCTTGCTTCTGCAACAAGTACTTAGTGGTTGAGCCACCCGACAGGGCAGTGGGGTACTCGGCACCGAGCCGGTTCACTTCTATGAGGGATGTCACGGTAGCTGCAGCTCGGTCCGTGGCCCTGAGGCTCACCTTAAATGTGGGATATTTACAGGGGATTAAAGTGTTTGTAGAATGTTCGTGACGCCACCTGTGGTTCCTGGTCAGGGTGACCAGCGCTGCTGTATAGGTCCACTGAAGGGCTGGTATTAGGCAGCAAGGTGTTAAGCCTTCCACAGGTAAGGCTGGGGACCTTCAGGGTAATTAAGCTGTGTAGAGGTGCAGGATGGAGGAGGGGAGTTCGGTCGCAGGAGTAATAATGGGAACACACACACAAAAGTCTCTTTCTGTACCTTTACTGATGGAATTGCAGGCACATCCCGGGATACTGGCAGGGTGAAGGATGCACGTCCAGTTCTTCCCACTGAGTAGGTGTAGCGCCTCCTTACTCCTGTAATGTGAGTCTCTGACCTGTATGAAACGAGGCCTAACTCTGTCTTCAACTTTACACCCGGCTGACTCTGTGTAGGGCCTTCTATTGGAAAGAACACAGTCTCTAATGGTTGGCCGACCAGACTCCTGTCTTCCTGACCCAGTTACGTATCAACACTTATGGGCTCCTGGAACTTGAAGTACTCCAGGATCTCCGGTATCTCCTACTGGTCGTGAAGAATCCAGCAAGCTCGGACCCGGTGTCCGGTTAATCAGAGTAGAGGTAAGCTATCAATGCTATTTCCACCTCCGTCACTCTCTTCTTATCCACTCGCCTTTCGTCCTACTCGACCCTCACACTATCACACACTGGCAGTAGGTGGCTGCTTCTTCCCCTTCTTCACCGCTCTCAAAGCGTCGGCACGCTTGCTCACTGAACTGCACTCGGTTGACTCAGTTCTGACTAGGCTGGAGTGGCTTTCCTTCCACTTGTACTAGCCTCCACACGTTTGAACTAAGCTTGGAGCTGCAGACTTCCGATTCCTTCTCAAAAAGCTGAACTCTCACTCTCTTGAGCTCTGCTCTGTGTGATAGACTGCACACTTTCTTCCCTCCGAGAGAACTAAATCTCTAAGACTGACTAAAACTCTGTGTCTTCACCATCCTTATATACTCTAAAAAGGCTCCCTCTGGTGGCTCTAGGGATTGGTGAAGATGTGTGTATGCATATTGGGTCCTCTAGTGGTCATTACCTTCGGTGCATCCCTCTGGGAAGTAAGAATCCAGGCACAGCTGGGCTCTACATAGTTATCTATGTATACCACAAATGGGTAATGCTTTGTACTTTTTGAAAACTTTTCACATTGTGCAATGGTGAAGCTTGTACTCCCTATCTTTATTTATTGTAATAACTGCAAAATGTATTGTGAGGTCCCCATTACGGTGTCTTTCAGCTGTATGATACAGACCCCTTGGGTAATTTTTTGAAAACTTTACACATTGTGCAATGGTAAAATTTGTACTTCCTATCTCTATCTATAGTAATAACTGCAAAATGTATTGTGAGATTCCCAGCACGGTCTCTTTCAGCTTGTATGATACAGACCCCTTGGGTAATTTTTGGAAACCTTTATACATTATGCAATGGTCAAATTTCTACTCTCAATCTCTACATATTCTATTATAATAAAAAAAATTTTTATTATGTTGCCCTTCTCACGGTCTCTTTAAGCATCTATCTGGTAGCCTGCACTTGGACATTTTGGAACATGAATGCATTAATCTGCTCCACACAATTCTTCAGGGTTTCAGCCTTACACAGAATCATAATTGAGTAATGAAACATACTCTATATATATATATGCTGCTAGTTTGAAAATCTTACCCACACATCCATTTATAAAGTGAAATTCGACATAATACCTCTGTTAGCATATACCATATACTGCTCATATAAGCAGCACCCCAGTAGGTGGGCGGAATGCCTGTGTACAAAATCTGTGTTTGAGGGTGTAACCACTGGTCCTTCTCCTGTGTTACATTCTTCCAATCTGTTGTCCAGGAAGCAGGCCTCATGCCTCCTGCACAACCTGCAGTTGCACAGACACAACAGTCAGCAACCACTCCAGTTCGCTGTCCCAGCGCAGCGTTCAGTTGTCCCTTGTCAGCATATATGTCTGTTCACAAATTGTTAGATAGGGCATCCATATTTGTTACCACTTTACATTGTCTGGTGCTAGACAAAGACCATTGCTGGCTTTTCCAGGCTCCTAAATGAGACTTGTGTCTCTATTAAACTGTCGCTTCCCTTAAATTTTCTAAATTTGGGTCATTAACAAAATAATGATTGTGGGGTATTGCCCAGTTTATGTATGTTTTAAGCACGTCTAAGAGACTGGTTTAATATGCTTCACAGACCTATTCAGGCCGCAGCCTTACACTTATTGGAACATGGTCATTGCCATGCTAACGCGTTCACCTGAGCTCTGTAGCCCTGCCTGTCACCTGAGCAATACACTCCACAGACCTCATCACTCTCTGGGACATATCCTGTAATTACTCAATTGTTGCTCAAAACCATGCAAAAGATACATTCTGCCTGTTTGTGTAGTTTCCAGAAGAAGTGCGTAGGCTTGTGCAGAATGGTCAATGGCGCTCCTGTCTCTTTCCCTGGAGGAGACGGCTTCTAAGTAAAATGAGGCTTGTATATGTTGCTGACATGGTTTTCAGGCCTGACAGACTGCCCACAATACAGGCCCTCGCTTATATACTCTGTATTCAAAATTTAATTCTAATGCTCCCCCAACTCCTGTATTATATTCTCCTTACAGAGGCTTCACCCACTCTGACAGTGGCTTCATTGTGATCCGGTGGCCAAAATGAACTGTGGAGCTCACAAAACTCATGTTTTGCGGTACCTGCCCACCCTCTGTGAAGAGAGGGAGCATAATGACATGGTGGTGAACATGGTGGTGGTGGCGGGTGAAGCCCAAAATTCAAATGGGCATGTTTTAGCTGGCACTGTAAAGTGATGAGGAATATGTATTCTACTTTCTAGCTAACAATTTGGAATGAGGGAAGGGCCTCCCAAATATAGGAGTGAGAGCTCTCCAAATGTATGATGCAGGGCCACCTGAGGGCCCTTCCCAAACTCAGATTTCACCGAACCTGCTTGCCCTCTGAAAATGTCAAGCGAGGGCCGCATAGTGACATGGTGGTGAACGTGGTGGTGGTGACGGGCGAAGCCCAAAATTCAAATGGGCATATTTTAGCTTGCATTGTAAGGTGATGGGGAATATGTATTGCACTATCTAGCTAACAATTTGCAATGAGGGATGGACGTCCCAAATGTAGGAATGAGAGCCCTCACAAATGTTAATGGCAAAAATAAGGCCAAAACGCTCCATGTGAACATATGCTACAGGGAAGGTATAATTTTTTTTTTTATTTTGAGTTATATACATGTAATGATTAAGGATAAATGTTTCTTAGCATTTTTGCCTTTAAAAAAAAATGTAGGTTTGGTTTGTTAGGTCTTCTTATATATGCGTAAAACCGGCACAATAGTCTGACAACTAGAGATGGGTGGACACCTGGATGTTCGGGTCCGGCAGGTTCGGCTAAACAGTTACAAAAAGTTCGGATTCGGGTACCAAAACAGTACCCAAACCCGAACCTGGACCCCATTCACTGCCCTGCCATGTGGATGATACTCCCATCATCCGACACCTGCTGCTAATTACAGCGAGAGCAGGAGCGGCTGATGGGAGTATTCATTAGCCGTTTCTGCGCTATAAAAAAACCCAGCGTGGCTTCCCCTGGATTTTTGCTAACCAGCCATGGTTATTGGCCCATTCCCAGCCTACAAATACCAGCCCTCAGCCGCCTCAGAACTGGCATAGCACATGAGATGTGCCAATTCTGGTGCCCTGTCTTAACTCTTCCTGATTTCCATGGTGCAGTGGCAATCAGGATAATGGGATTAGGGATTGATGTCAGCAGGCACTCTCTCCATGCCGAAAGACGGGCAGGGGAAGCAGTGAGTATTCATTTTATCCTCTGATTTCAAAGGTCAGTGGGGCGAGTATTGGGTCTTCAGGTCTTAGATAGACCCGATGACGCAATGTGGCCGGCCAGTCACAGCAATGCCAGTAGCCAATATGGCTACTGCATTACTGTGTATTGCAGGCAATCCCCGCATGTTGATTGGCTTTCTAACACCCAGGAGGGACAGGGACTCAAGTATTACGCTTGAGCACCCCCGATACTCGGCCAAGACCTCCGAAACTCGGCCGAGCAACGAGTGTTTCTGAGCACCTTAATGCTCAATCAAATAACAAGCAGTGCCGAGCACGCTCGCTTATCACTACTAGACAGATGAGAATTTAAAAATGATTCCAACCAAAAATATTTAAACTTTGAGTTTTCTCATATTTATTAACCGCACAATCCTTTAAAACATTTGAATTACAAACATTATTTAATTATATTAATTGATCTATTTACTGATATTTTAAATTTTTAATGCATAATAGTTTAGTTTTCCATTGTAAGTTTTTCATTCAGATGACCGAATTAATAATTGTACTCATTTTTTTTATATGCAAGTCAAAATTTCACAAACAAGAGAAGTAACTTTTTAGCATGAGATTAGAAGCATAAACATCACTAGGGGGCACTATGGTGTTAGTACAGAAAATACGTCTAGGTCTCGCTGAACACTTGAAGGTGTGATCATCAGACATATGAAAACTGAAAATAAGGAGGAAACCCCTCACACATACTCACACCCATCAGTCACAAACATACAGTTATTTCAAATCAGCTATTTTTTGAAAATGTCAAGATGGAATATGTTTTTCTTCAAGGCCACATTCATCTTCTCTTTATGTAAGTATTTGTCTGGTATGGGATTTGTGGTATATAGATTTTATATCAAAGTTTATATGTCATTTACATTTACTGAAATAAAACATTTACAAACACTAAATGACATACAATCTTAGGTACATACTGTGGTGTCCAACCTGCAGCTCTCTAGATATGGCAGAACTATAACTTCCAGTATGCCCTGACAGTTCCAGATGGGAGTTGAAGTTCGGCAAGAAGCAGAAAACCACAGATGATAGAAACTGTTCTACGCTATATGATATGTTGCAGTTACATAATCAATTAATTATTTACTAATCTCATGCATGTTTTTTAGGTTCTTTCTGCTCCTGTAATGTTATACAGAAAGACAGACGAGATGTCATATCAGGAGAACATTGTGATCTCCAATGTGACCACGCCACAATAAAAACTGGTGACTACATCCACTGGTACAGGATGATTCCCGGTGAAGCACCAGTATTTCTAATCAGAGACTTCCAAGACAAAGAGGGCAATAGGTTTAATATAAACTTTAGCAAAGACAGAAAGTCAAGTATCCTCTATATACTGGATGTGAAGCCTGAAGACAGCGCTGTGTACCTGTGTGCTCAGAGTGACACAGAGCTGCACACAGATTTCCTGCCTGTACAATAAAACCCTCTGTAAATATTTTAGATGTAAAGTACAGTGTGATACTAGAGTACAGTAGCTTGCAAAATTATTCACCCCCCATTGGCATTTTTTTGTGATTCGCTACCTCAGAACCTGGAATTTTTTTGAGGGTTTGCATCAGTTCATGTAAAGAACATGCCTAAAACTGTGAACCTTTGGTTTTCTTTTCATTGTGAAGCAAACAATAAATAGGACACTATAATTGAAAACTTCAGTGTGCATAACTATTCATCCCCCTAAAGTCAGCACTTTGTGGAGCCTCCTTTCGCAGCAATTACAGCTGCAAGTCGCTTTGGATAAGTCTCTATAAGCTTTCTACATGTTGCCAATGGGACTTTTGCCCATTCCTCAAGGCAAAATTGCATCAGCTCCTTCAAGTTAGATGGTTTCCTCTGGTGACCAGCAATCTTCAAGTCTGACCACAGATTCTCCATTGAATTAAGGTTCGGGCTTTGACTAGGAAACTCCAAAACATTTAGACGCTTCCCCTTAAACCACTCAAGGGTTGCTTTAGCAGTATGCTTTGGTACATTGTCTTGTTAGAAGGTGAACCACCGTCCCAGTCTCAAATCACTGACAGACTGAAACAGGTTTTGTTCAAGAATATCCCTGTATTTCACACAATCCATCTTCCCCTCAACTTGGATCATTTTCCCTATACCTGAGAGTGTCAATCGATGGACTGACTCTGTCCTGCAAGGAATTGTTGAAAGTCTACCCTCTTTTCTGAAAGATACTGGTGCACTTCTTAGGTTGATTGATGACTTGCGTATTGATAAAAAGGCCATGATGGTGGTTGCAGACATAGGTCCCTTTATACCAGTATTAAACACACCGATGGCCTAAAGGCGATCAAGTATTATCTCAACATGTCCAATCTTCCTGCTAACTTTCAGAATCTAATATTGGAGATGTTAGAATTTACGCTAACTCATAATTTTTTCACTTTAAGTGGTATCCTTCTACCTGCAGCACCAGGGAACGGCTATGGGGGCCGCCTTTGTGCTGGCCTACGCCAATTTGTTCCTGGGGCTGTGGGACAGGGACCTCTTCCTGTCTGATCGATTTCATTGATGGACCGCGTCCCCCTTTGGATGCGGTACATTGACGATATCTTCATAATGTGGCAGGGTTCTACCGATCTTCTGTGGTAATTCATGCAGTTTTTGAACAATAATGACTGAAACATATGCATTAGTATCACTATGATGCTAATCGTGTCGAATTCAACCAACACTTTGCTGCATGCCTCCTTTGCGCATCCGAGGCATGTGATTCAGTCCGTCCCCATAGGCCAATTTCTCTGCCTTCGTAGAATATGCTCCACCGATGCAGATTTTGAAATTCAGACGAGGACCTTAAGTCCAGATTCTACCAGCGAGGGTATAGTCGTTGCATGATTAAAAGAGCTTATAATCATGCAAAATATTCTTTGCGACATGATTTGATATACAAATCTGAGACTAGGCTAGCAGATGAAAAGGTGAGCTTCGTCATGAATTATCATGCTCAATTTGCCCGTGTAAGGGAGGCTCTTACTAAGTCTTGGCCAATCCCTAGGGCAGACCCTGTTCTCTCTAAATATATATCTGAGAGACCGGCCATTTCCACAAGGCGGTCGGAAAATCTCCGTGACCTACTAGTGCGAAGTCACTATACTGGTAACCGAGGCCTACGCTTTTGGACACTTGTACCATTAGGGGTGGATGTGTTCCTTGTGGTAGATGTGTCGCCTGCCCTAACGTTGAAAGATGTAATACCTTTCACAATGCTGATAATTCTAGAGTATTTGACATCAAGAAACATATTACGTGTAATACCCATAATGTTATTTATTTTGCCACATGTCCCTGTGGTCTGATTTATATTGGCTTAACTACACGCCCCTTTAAATTATGTGTTAGGGAACACGTTTTGGGTATTTTGGCTGCCATAGATCACAAGGACGCCTCTACCCTTAAAACCATTCCACAGCACCTCCGGCTCTGCCATGGCTGTGATGCCACCCTCCTTCGTGCGAGGGGCATTGATTCAATTGATGTCACCATCCGGGGAGGGAGGATGTCGCAGAGATTGGCTCAGCTGGAGTCCCGTTGGATATGGACGCTGAATACCCTCCATCCCAATGGATTAAATGAACTGATCAGTTTTGTCCCCTTTCTTTGACCCCTGACGGCTGTATGTGTCTATTTCCATCTTCTTTGCTATGTCAGTTTTTGTTTTTATTTTTTAATATTTTACCTTTTATTATAGAGTGCTAATTTCCTCCTGGTCTCCCCGGTTGTTTCTTCGCTCTGAGTGTGCTTCCTAATGAAGATTCTTCTTCCATACTGCGGATATCTGTACTGTCATCATTTGTTAATAATACTCTGGATATCTTTGTAAATTTTGAATAACCAATATCTATAATATAGAGTTATTGTATCAGTGTAATATTATTATTACAAGATATATATGCATACTGTTCCGCTTGTATATGATATAATATTTTATACTTATATTAGTCTATATATGGGCATTGTTCTTTCGATATTTGGCTAATGAGTCTCGCAGATAACATATGGACACCAATATCAATTATTATTTATTCTAGTACATAATTTCTAAGTATGATATAATTTTGTATGTGTCCCGTTATACAGTGTTAGCACGGTGGCCGCTTATCTAACTTTTAACAGCTAGATTTCTTTGCCTCAATTAGTATTCTCTAGTATTTATACTTTATGATTCTATAGCCATGTACGCATGCGTGTGAGTCGCCGCAGGGCTGTGGGGGGTGCTCGGACAAAAGCCCGTTGATTCCTATGGGGGATGTCACGGCCCTGGGCGCTCACCTTCCAAAAAGGGGAATATTTACAGGGGAAAATGTCAATAGATCACCAGCGCTGCAGCAGTCCACTGAGGCCGGTGTTATGGCAGCTAGGGTGGTATCGCTCCCCACAGGAGGAGCGGGCCGTCAGGGCAGCGTTAGTGTAGGGATGCAGACGGAGGGAATCCGGCAGGGTAGGAATAAGAAGGTGGACACACACACAAGTCACTTTGGTACCTTTACTGGAGATGGTGCAGGTACATCCCGGAGCACTGCAGGGTGAAGGGTGCACATCCAGATCCTCCCACTGAGTAGGTATATGGCCTCCTGTTCCTTGCCTTTCTGTAATGAGTTTCTAGCCTGCCTGTAGCTGGACCTAACTTAGTTTCTGTCCCACACCGGCTGACCTTGTGGTAGGACCTTCTCCTGGAGTAACACTTTCCTTGCTTATCGTATCTCTGTGCCTCCTGGCCCTGTTACGTATCAGCTCTGTGGGACTCTTGGAACCTGTAGTCCTCAGAATTCCGGTTGTCTCCTACTGGGTCGTGGAGATCCCTGTAGGCTCGGACTCGGCGTCCGATTTGTATTTGCTGGGGTGAGCTGGTAAGGCTCCTCTGCCCCTTTTGCTACTCTCTCTTGCGTTCGGCCTACTCTGGCCCTCACTAGGCTATACACACTGGCAGTTAGCTGGCTGCCTCTTCTGCCGCTCTTCAGAGCGTCTGCAACCTCCTAGCTTTCTAGCCTGATTTGCTAGGCTACTCAGCTAGACTGAACAGAACTGCTCCGCAGACTTCAGACTTAGACTGGCTCTGCTCTGAAGAGCGCTGACTCTGCCCTGCAGACACACTGCAGACTTCAGACTATCTGACTTCCTGCTTCACCCCCTTTTATATCCCAATCAGGGCTCCCACTGGTGGGCTGAGGTAGGGTGAAGGTACGTGAATGTAGTGAGACCTCTAGTGGACGAATCCTTCGTGCACCCTTCTAGGATATGTGAAACCGAGCGCAGCTGGGCTCCACACGTGTCATGTCCTCTCTCTGTCCGTCGGCTCTCGGTGTCTCCCGGGGGTGGCTGACGTCAGGTCACATGATATGTACCTGGCGCCCGCCTCTCCTTGACGCGGACGCCGGCTGACATGAGAGATGCCTTAACTGCCATGCGTCGCATATGGCTTGGACGACCGGCATTGTTATTTCAAGACTGGGCTCCCCATCGGCCTGTTTTCTCCCTCGTCCACTTGTGGCAGTGCCGTGCAGAGTTTTCTCCCGCCGTTGCCCAGGTTGATATGGGGAAGACGCCCGCTGTGGATGTTGCCCTGGTAACATGATAGCACTTCCGGATTGACACCGATTGGTTCCGCCTCCTTTTTAAACCCCTTACCACTGTCCATTGCATGCCCCCTGACGAAGGCTTTGCCGAAACGCGTGTCGGGGTGACGCGGGTGTGCTGGCGGCTTCTCCTCTCCCTGTTGTGCTTCCCAGGTGGTCTACTGGATATCCACTGGTTTGTTTATCAGCACTTAATACATCTATGTAGAATTATCATGTGATTGCTTGGTCTATCCAGATTTATTATGATATATTGCCTTGAGGAGCTTTCTCTAATAATAATTTTTGCTTATGATTTAGCTATATTACCGAAGATTGATGTTTCCGGGGGAAAGTTATTGTAATAGCTTTACAGTCGCAATGGTTATTCACCATTATGATTTGATATGATCTTTTATAATAGCAACGCCAACATACCTGCATCCCGAGTTTGTAGCTACACACTAGCATTGTGTTTTTTTCCCTACCTTTTAAACCTGTTTGTTTTTTTATATTTAATAAAGTATTTCTAATTTTCTAATACATTTTGGACTCGATGATCAGTGTACAATACAGGTAATATACAGCCACTTTTAGTGCCCTACTTGTTACTGGATGCTCTGCACAACAGCAAGAGTCACACTGGTGCCCATGTGGAAAGAATTTGGACATTACAAACAAGTTATGACCCCAGCACTGAACACATACTGTAATATGGATGTTCTTATAGGAAATGAAAAGAACACAGGGGGGCGCCATTGCAAGAATGCAACAATAATATCTAGACACTTGAGAAATTAAAAATAATTTAGACTGAAAGTTCTTCGTCTTTGTCCTATACAATATTTATTAACAGCACCATGCATTTGAACTGTGCATATGAATTGTGGTCATAATAGAATCATAATTGTTTTAGGTACTAAAAATGAAATTGTTTCAATAAATAATAAATTAATTTTCATCATTAGAGATTCTTTCAGATTACAAAATGAATATTTGCAATCATTCTCTATTATACTGTATATAAATCAAAGTTTAGCAAACAAGAGGAGTCATTTTCTACCATGTGATCATATTGTTCTGTCCAGACATAGAGAACTAAACATCACTAGCTGGCACCATGCAGTAGTGTTAGTACAGAATATACATCTAGGTCTCACTGAACTCTAGTGGGTGGGATCATCAGACGTATGAAAACTGAAGGTAAGGAGGAGACCCCTCACACATACTCAGAAACATCACTCATATACAGTACATACAGTTATTTCAGAGTAGCTATTTTTTAAAATGTCAAGAAGATGGATTATGTTTTTCTTCCAGGCCACATTCATCTTCTCTTTATGTATTTGTCATGTATGGGATTTATGCTATATGGATTTTATATAAAAAAAAATTATTTGTCATTTAGATTCACTGAAATATCACATTCGAGGCAACTAAATGACATACAATCTTAGGTACATACTGTGGTCTTACAGTGGTCTCCAACCTGGAGCTCTCAAGATATTGCAGAACTATAACTACCAATATGCCGTGATAGCTGCAGATGGGAGTTGAAGTTCTACAATGGTCGGAGAACCACAGATGGTAGACGCTGCTCTATATTATACTATATGTTGCAATTATATCATCGATTAATTATTTACTAATCTTGTGTATGTTTTTTAGGTTCTTTCTGCTTCTGTAATGTTATACAGAAAGACAGACAAGATGTGATATCAGGAGAACATTGTAATCTCGGATGTGACCATGCCACTATAACTGCTAGGAACTGCATCCGCTGGTACAGGATGATTCCCAGTGAAGCACCAGCATTTCTAATCAGTGGCTACCAGGACAAGGAGGACAATAGGTTTACTATAACCTTTGCCGAAGTCAGAAAGTTCAGTGTCCTCTATATACGAGCTGTGAAGCCTGAAGACAGTGCTGTGTATCTGTGTGCTCAGGGTTGTTGCACAGCTTCTGAATCCACACCTTTGCAGTAGAAAACTTCACAGAGCAGGCTGCATGGGATAACAAGCTTTTACTTCTTACAACATGAGGTAAAAGAATAATGCACAGTCATTTCAGCATTGCATCAGGAAACAGGAACAAAACGAAAGTGAAACTACAAGTGAGACTATTTCTTATACAATACATTAAACAGAAGGAAACGTTACACAACATCGCCATCTACTGTCAGGTCAGCATAAAGTCCTCCTTTTACTTATAACAAGTCATGGGGCGTGGCTTAGCCATGATGGAGTGAAGAAGCTGCTTCTTAGTGCTCCGGGGACAGGGAGAATATACTTTACTCTAACTCACCCACAAGATCCATGTGTGCTTCCAGAAAGGGGAACTGGTTCCAGCAGCACTCCGGTCCCTTCCCACCACAAAGAAACAGCCCTGACCCATATGATTCAGAGCGGTATGCCGAAAGGAAAGCCTGCAACTGCCTCAGCAATGGCCCCCAGCTCTGTGAGACCACGAGGTATGTCAGAGAAGACGCCTGTTGGGAGTCAGGGAAGGAGCACTCGGGACTCATCAGGGGAGGGTGGCTCATCCCCCCACAGAAGCCCAGACACAGTGCACATCAGGAATGCAACAGATCAGGGAGATAAAGCTGGAGGAGATTGGCAGGGAGAGACTCAGGTTCAAGGCAATGCCACAGTGTTATGCAGCCCAGCACATTCCTCCCCCAGAGTGATCTCCACAGCCTGCAGGAGCTGATTAAAGCCCTTCCTACTAAAGCAGATATAGACTCCCTGATAGCAAGGATTGAAGCGTCTCAGGAAAAGGCAGTTTCAGCTCTTAGAAAGGATGTGGACACACTTACTGCTCGTACGACCTCAGTGGAGGAGGCTACGGCATCACTATCTGAGAGGCTATCTTGTCTGGAGCAGGAGCTCTCATCATCACAGACTCATATGCAGGACATGATGTTGCTACTGGATGACCAGGAGAAATCGTGGTGTCATGTATAGTGTACAGTTCCTATAGCGTCTTGTGCTTGGGTGCGAGGAAAACACATGAGACATAGGTTGATATGAAATGACTTGTATTACTTCATACAAGCATGCAGAAAAGGTCACACAGTTTGCAGGAACAGAGGCAGGAGAACACAGCAGGCCAGAGTAACTTCAAGCTCTACAATAACTCTCCAAGCAGGTTCAGGATCTCTTCTCTGTACCGTAATTCCTCTGCAAACATGGATTCACCAGACAGCAGGTTTCCAAAGTCCAAAAGTGTTCCAAAGTTCCTCAGTAGGAAATAGCTGGAGTCCAAAATCCTAGGTTTCCAGGAGTAAGGTCACAGGCTGACTGAGGCTTGATTCAGGAGCACTGATTGTTCAGCTGAGGCTGCTTAAGAAGCAAGAGGGAGAGAATCAGGGCGGGAACATGAAAACAGGAAACTCCATATTAACTGAGGGCAAGAGCTGCAGAAAGACAGAAAGCAAAATGGCCGACGGAAAACTGAGTTTCAAGGAACATGTCAAAAGAGACAAAGAACCTTACATTACTCCCCCCTTAAGGAAAACCTCCGGTTGACCTCAGACCAGGCTTGTCAGGGTACCTCTGATGAAACTGGCGGAGCAGGCGAGGAGCATTTACATTATTGACTGGTTCCCATGAGTTGTCCTCCACTGGGTAGCCCTGCCATTTAATCAAATATTGCAACTGATTTCTGTACAACCTGGAATCTAGAATCCTTTCCACCATAAATTCTTCCTGACCATCGACCAGCACTGGGTCAGGGCAAGGAGAAGAGCGTCCAGGAAACGTATTGGGTGTTGCAGCCTTTAGTAGGGATACATGAAAGACAGGGTGGATTCTCATAGTTCTGGGCAGTTGAAGACGACAAGCAACAGCAATCTTACTGATCTTATAAGGTCCAATGTACTTATGTCCCAATTTAGACGATGGAATCTTTATTTTAAGATTTCTGGTTGACAGCCAGACCAAATCTCCTACCTTGAAAGCTGGTGCAGGTTTACAAAATTTATCTGCTGCTTTCTTGTACCTTTCCTGAGCCAATTCTAGATTTTCCTTTAGAAGATCCATATTCTTTTGTAAAGAAGTGATTCTTTCAGCCACTGCCGGCAAGGGCGTATCTATGGGAAATCGAGGAAGAATGTTAGGATGATAACCTAGATTGGAGTAAAAAGGAGACTGCTTAGTGGAGGCGCTCTGAGAGTTATTATAAGAGAACTCAGCCAGTGGAAGTAGATCCACCCAATCATCTTGTAGGTGGCAGATAAAGCAGCGGAGATACTGCTCCAGGGTCTGATTGGTTCGTTCTGTCTGTCCATTAGTCTGGGGATGAAAAGCAGAAGAAAGGTTTACTTTAATGTCCAATGCGGCACAGAAATTTTGCCAAAACCTTGAAGTGAATTGCACCCCTCGATCCGAAATGACCTCATCCGGTACTCCATGTAAGCGAAACACATTCTTAATCATCAAGTCTGATGTCTGTTTTGCAGTGGGTAAGCCGACACAAGGGATAAAATGAGCTGCCTTTGTTAGACGATCAACCACCACTAGAATGGTGTTCTTCCCTTGAGAGGTTGGTAACTCCACAGTGAAGTCCATAGAAATGGATCCCCACGGGCGGGACGGGTGGGAAGAGGTTGTAACAGACCAGTTGGTGAGGAGCAAGGTGTTTTGCATCTTGCACAGACTTCACATGAAGTGACATAGTTTAAAACATCTTTCCTGTAAGTGGGCCACCAAAAGAAACGAGAAAGAAATTCTTGTGTCTTTAGAATTCCCCTATGCCCGGCTATCTTGGAATCGTGGATGAGTTGCAATACTCTCAATCTGACTGTTTCAGGTATATACAGACGTTGTCCCTGAATCCACACACCATTCTTAAAGACAAGACTTACGTCCCTTGGGGGTTGAGCCAACAAAGAATCCACATGGTATGCTTCCTTGATGTCCTTAAGTAGGTCTTGATTATGAATCACTCCCAGGAATCTAGAGTCAGGAAGAATAGTCTTAGGAGGAGTAAGTGGATGTGTCTCTGCTGAATGAATCCTAGAGAGTGCATCAGCCTTTCCATTGCGCGATCCTGGTCTATAAGAAATTACAAAATTAAATTGGTTTAGGAAAAGATTCCAGCGAGCCTGGCGAGGAGTCAGGCACTTAGCCGACCTGATAAATTCAAGGTTACGATGGTCTGTCAGGACGACTATTTGCTGTGCAGCTCCCTGAAGAAGGTGTCTCCATTCCTTGAAGGCGGCAATAATGGCCAAAAATTCTCTATTGCCCACATTGTAGTTCCTCTCAGCCAAAGACAACTGCTGGGAAAAGAAGGCACAGGGATGCAAGACATTCTTCTCACCTGTTCTCTGAGAGAGTATAGCTCCAACGGCACATTCTGAAGCATCCACCTCTATTATGAAGGCAAGCTCGGGGTTGGGATGTACTAAGATAGGTGCGGTGGTAAATTTATCCTTTAAACAGGAAAATGCTTCCTGAGCTTGCGGGGTCCAGGAGAACCTAGACTGTTTCCGGGTAAGTTGGGTGATAGGTGACACTACCTCAGAGAAATTCCTAATGAAACGTCTATAGAAGTTGGCAAACCCGATGAAGCGCTGCACCTCCTTCACATTTCTAGGAATTGGCCAATCCTTGATGGCTTGGGTCTTGCTTCCATCCATACTAATCCCTTGCGTAGATAGTACATACCCCAGAAATTGAATTTCGGTCCTATGGAATTCACACTTTTCAAGTTTGATGTAGAGATGGTTTTGTCTTAGGCGTTCTAAGACCATTCTCACATGTCCATGATGTTCCTCTGTGGAGTTAGAAAAAATTAGAATATCATCCAGATAAATCACCACAAATGTATCTAGGAGATCCCTGAAGATGTCATTCACCAAGTGTTGGAAAGTGGCTGGGGCGGTACTCAGACCAAAAGGCATAACTAGATATTCGAAGTGTCCATAGCGTGACCTGAATGCAGTCTTCCATTCATCCCCAGGTCTAATACGGACCAAGTTATAGGCCCCACGGAGATCCAGTTTAGAGAAAATTTTGGCGTGCCGCACTCTCTCCAACAACTCAGGGATTAAAGGCAATAGATAACGGTTTCTAATAGTAACCTTATTGAGTTCCCTATAGTCTATGCAGGGTCTCAGAGATCCATCTTTCTTCTTCACAAAGAAGATGGGTGCACCTGCGGGAGATGAAGAGGGGCGTATGAAGCCTTTGGCTAGATTTTCATCTATGTAGTCCTTCAAAGCTTTTAGCTCGGGCCCCGCTAGGGGGTAGATCTTACCAAAAGGTATCTCGGCTCCAGGCAATAATTCGATTGGACAATCATATGGATGGTGAGGAGGAAGCTGATCAGCGTTCTTCTTGTCACATAAATCCACATAGTCCTGGTATACAGCTGGTAGTTCAGGGACTGACATGGTTCCTTTAGGAACAGAGCAAGCTGAAACTCCTTGACTCATCTGTTTCTCCGGAAAGTGTAATTCCTTGGTCTCCCAGTTAATCGTAGGATTCTGCGCCTGCAGCCATGGTAGCCCTAGAATAATGGGAAAGTGGGGAGAAGAGATAAGCATAAAAGACATTTTCTCTGATGAGCTTTACCCATAAGGACCCTCAAAGGCTCTGTTTCCTGATCCACTGGTCCAGAGGTCAGCAGGGAGACATCCACAGTCTCCATCTGTACTGGAGTAGCCTTCTTCACTGAACGTATCCCCTGTTTCAGAGCAAAGAAGATATCCATAAAATTTCCACTTGCTCCTGAGTCGATCATAGCAGAGCTAGACACCCAGACTGAGTCCACCCAGAGTTTGATGGAAAGGAAGCAATGAGAATTATTTCTTTTACAACTCAGCTGGGACACCGCTGAGGAAACTTGAAAAATTGCAGCGTTTATACCGTCATTGTCCCCAGAACTAACAGAGTTTAAGTCCGAAAAATCAAGAACTCTTGCAGCAGATCTCTCTGGAGTCTGAGGCTCGGACATGACAGAGCTCCTCTCGCAACACTCACAGTGAATGACTGCTGCAGTAGTCTTACGAGAACGGCTGGGGCAGTTTTTAATGAAGTGCCCTGACTTACCACAGTAAAAACATAGATTTTCCTTTATACGATGTTCTTTGCGTGCATCACTAACCCGTCTTTGTAAAGAGTCCACCTGCATGGGTTCAGGTTCTGGTTCCCTTGTGATCCTACTCAAAGGTTCCTTAGCTGAGGAGGGAGGTAGGAAAAGGTTAGTGCGATTATTTTCGAACCATCTCTCTTGTCTGCGTTCAGTCAGACGAGCATCAATACGGATACAATAGTTAATAAAGTCACCTAACGCAGTGGGAGGGTCGGCACGAGCAAGTTCATCCTTAATCAGTGGAGACAACCCTTTCCGAAAAATAGATTTTTTGGCGGAAGTGTCCCAAGTGGTATCAAGAGCCCATCTCCTGAAATCCAAGGCATATTCGGCTACTGAACGCTTACCTTGGCGCAAAGTTAACGTGGCTGCTTCAGCTGTTGCACCTCGATTGGGGTCATCAAACACCTGCCCCATGGCTGAAATAAAAGCATCAAGGTGATTCAAACAATCATCCTCAGTCTCAATCAGAGGGTTTGCCCACATCAAAGCCTTATTGGTAAGCAACATGATTATAGTAAGCACTTTGGATCGTTCAGTGGGAAATTGTGAAGCATGTGCAGAGAAAAATAGATTGCATTGGTTAATAAATCCCCTGAATTTCTCACGTTCACCACCAAAACGAAAAGGAGGTAACTTGGGGATCCCAGAACTCGGGGTTATGGCAGGAGCCTGGACTCGTTCCTCTAGAGCCTCAATCCTGGCTCGTAATTCCTGAGTAGTTTGTCCAAACACTTGCAAATTATGATTAGTGAGGTCCTGTAGGCTTGCAAAATGGGTCTTTATAGTCTGTATATCTGCAAGGATTGTATCAGTCACTCCGCAAAGCTCCTTTATGCGGGCCTCCATCTTCCAGATCTTTTAAGGCAGAAGTGCTGGAAGGAGAAGAGGAAAGGAAAAAAAAAAAAACAATAGTGTTTACCTGTGGTAACACTCCAGAGTAACATTTAAGGGAATGCGCTCACCTGGAATGGTTGTGAGAAGTCACAACCACTGTCATCACAGAAGGTATTAAACGGACATCTGATATCCACAGTCACAGCAGACACGGCTTTCCCAGACCCAGCAGACACTAAACATTGGCTCCTGAATCTTGTCATGTATCGTGTACAGTTCCTATAGCGTCTTGTGCTTGGGTGCGAGGAAAACACATGAGACATAGGTTGATATGAAATGACTTGTATTACTTCATACAAGCATGCAGAAAAGGTCACACAGTTTGCAGTAACAGAGGCAGGAGAACACAGCAGGCCAGAGTAACTTCAAGCTCTACAATAACTCTCCAAGCAGGTTCAGGATCTCTTCTCTGTACCGTAATTCCTCTGCAAACATGGATTCACCAGACAGCAGGTTTCCAAAGTCCAAAAGTGTTCCAAAGTTCCTCAGTAGGAAATAGCTGGAGTCCAAAATCCTAGGTTTCCAGGAGTCAGGTCACAGGCTGACTGAGGCTTGATTCAGGAGCACTGATTGTTCAGCTGAGGCTGCTTAAGAAGCAAGAGGGAGAGAATCAGGGCGGGAACATGAAAACTGGAAACTCCATATTAACTGAGGGCAAGAGCTGCAGAAAGACAAAAAGCAAAATGGCCGACGGAAAACTGAGTTTCAAGGAACATGTCAAAAGAGACAAAGAACCTTACATGTGGTCGCCGCAATAACGTGCGCCTGAAAGGTATACCTGAAAGCGTCACCATGGATACCCTATCTCAAAAAGTTATGGCCATCTTTAACCAGATTACGCAAAGAGCGTCAGAGACTCCTTTTGTGTTTGACAGGATCCATAGAGTTACACGCCAGGGGCCACCTTCCAGCTCGAACCCCAGTGATGTTCTGTGCAGAATGCACTACTTCTCAGAGAAGGAGAGTGTTATACGTAAAGCTTGGACATTTGGACCGGTCTCCCTGGAAGGAGTGGAGATCCGTTTGTTTCCAGATATTTCAGCTCGCACTCTGTTCATGAGACGTCGGCTTCGGCCATTACTGCAAAAGGTCAGGGAGTCTGGGGCCACGTACCGGTGGGGCCACCCATTCCATCTGATCGTACGGAGAGAGAGCTCTGTCTTCACCCTTAAACACCCGGATGAGCTCAAGGATTTGTTCAAATTTTTGGACATATCACCATTCCCTGTGCCAAATTGGTTACAAGTTGAGCGTCCTCAGCCGCTACCTCAGAGGGAGAAGAAGAACAGGGCCAGACGTTCTTCCCATGTGCAGGAAAAGGAGAAGACTGATTTCACGAGGAGCTCCACTCCCTCTGAGGCTCCCATCTGACACTCTGTGACAAATGTTGTAGGGTTATTATGGAGGGATTTACTAGGATTATGTCCTATTGGGTTGCAGCTTATATGCTATTGTTATATCCATGTGTAAATTTATCTTGGGTCCCCCCCTCCTTCCTCCCTCCTGTGCTGACTGATAGAATTGAATATTCTGTAATCTGCAAGAAACCTGAGATTATATCACCCGAGTTGAGATTGGGTTGGGTTCTTGTGGGTGAATTGTATCATTTTATTTTGCTCAGTTAATGTATGTTCATGTGACCTTTGTCCACCGGGGCACTGCCTCACGGTTTTCTGTGTTCCCCAGAGTGCTTGCAAGTCCAATTTGGATTTGCTAGATGGCTCTTTGACCTCGACTAGCTCGTGGTGCGGAGAGCTCACCAGTACCACTGGTGGAGGAATTGTCTCCATCCAATGTTCTTTCTTGCGTCTTGCATTAACTACTTTCTACTTCCTTTCCTTTTTTTTTTTTTTTTCCTTTTTACCTCTACCCTTCCTCCCTCTTGCCCATCCCCCCCTACACACACAGGGACCCACAACCTGCTCTCACTATGCCTCATACCATCCCGATGGAGGTAAAGTGTGGCTCGCTTAATGTAAAGGGATTGCATAGTTTGGGCAAACGGGCCATTCTGACAAATTTTTTGAAAAAATCCCATATCCAAATTGCTTTCTTGCAAGAAACTCATGCCAGCCTAGCCAAGCCAGTCAAACTTTCTTCTCATTGGTTCCTAGAGGAGTATCAGAGCTGTTCTCCTGACTCAAAATCTAGAGGGACAGGTATCCTGATTTCCCGGACTCTCCCATGGGAGTTTATGGATTCTCGCACAGATAACATGGGCAGAATCACGTTGGTAAAGGGGAAAATAGCTTCCCACATCTTTACTCTTGACTCTGTGTATCTACCTAATGTTGGACAGGTCTCTGCTCTGGCGGGCCTCCTGGATTCTATTGCTGAGTTCTCGGAGGGTACTCTGGTCCTGGGGGGCGACCTCAACATCGCACTTGATCCATCTGTAGACACATCTTCTGGAGCTTCATCTCATTCCCTAGCAGCACTACGTAGCCTTAAAAGGATATTACATGACCACCAACTTATCGACACTTGGAGACTACTACACCCCTCGGACAGGGACTTCTCTTTTTATTCATCAGTCCATGACTCTTACTCTAGATTAGACTATTTCTTTGTACACCACAAAGATATCTCTAAGATACAGGAGACTGACATAGATTCCATTACCTTCTCGGACCATGCGCTCTGCTCTATCGTGCTTGCCCTGCCCTCCTCGGCCTCTCGTCAATGGCAGTGGAGACTAAACTCCTCTCTCCTGGACGATCCTATGGTTGCTCAGGAGATTTCCCAGACCTTGAGAGAATTTTTTGAACTAAACAAACCTGCTGATTCTTCTCCGAACACTGTTTGGGAGGCTCATAAATGTGTGATCAGAGGATTATTGATAAAACATGGGGCAAGGCGGAAGAGGGAAAGGGAGGCCGAATTTGATGCCCTCCTGACCCAATTAAAAATACTGGAGACAAGTCATAAAACTTCCCTACAGAAGCAGCAAAAACTGTACTCATTAAGGTGCGAGATGATTTGCGTAACCTTCTTAATAAAAAGGCCAAGGGGATTTTATCCCGCTGTAGGCGACACTACTATGAACATGGTAACAAATGTAGCAAATCCCTCGCAAAAGCATTAAGACAGCTGTGAGGAACTCAGCCGGCCGCCACACGGTAGCCCGGGTATCACAGCTTCTGATACCACCGCCGCTACCAAATGTGACGGACGATCCCTTTCCTCCCACGTCACCAATGGGACGTAACTCCACAGGTACAGCTCTCCGGCGCCCCCCTTTGTCTCTCAGGTCAGTAAGAGAACTGCACCTAGAGCAAATGGCCGCCGGGGAAGGTGTCCTGCTACCCACTGGGTATTCTAAGATTCGTGATCAGAGTAAAAGCATCAGCCCAAGATTAATTTTATGGTTTAATTTGCCTTAAGGGCGCACTAGATAATTACAGAAATATACAGTAAAGCTATACAACGTAACTACAATGGAATGGCAGTCAGAGTAAAAATACAACAATAATGTACAAGGCTAAAAGGTATAAGCTATGGATCAATATTACCGGGTATTATGGTCATGGGAAGGCCTTGGCTCTGCCATTCCCAGGTACAGTCTTCCGTTCCTGAATAGTCCCTTGGTCTTTCCTAGACCATCTTCTTGGCTTCTGTGTGTGAAATGGAATGAGCCCAGCAGCCTGGTCATGGCTAGTACTTGAACCTGCTAGGCCCATCCCCATTGCTTTGAAGCACGCATATTAATTGGCCTGCAATTCATATGGAACAGGAAACAATGCCTGAGCTTGGGCTATTTACCATACGACTGACCATCTCATTCAGTCACTGGCCTAGACTAATTAGCATGTAAAGGCCTATTGATTCCTAGTGGACATCAAAACCTGTCGTACTGGATATGCTAATAGGCAATGTGTAGCTAAAAGTCTGTGGCTGTGTGAACTGACAAAATGGAGGCTGGTACAGGCCCTATACAAAATGGCGACAACCTTTTCCTTACACCTCCCTGCTTTTGAGGGCGCTAGGGGGTATCACATTCCTGTGTTCCCCCGTGCGCCCTACCGCACCCTCTCTTTGGCTACGGTGGCAGATCCACGAGGATTTCTGACTCTCTGTCCTCTGAAAGGTTGCACACTGGTTGGGCATAAGCCTCCCGCTCATGGTGGGCCTTCATCATGTTCACATGGAAGGCCTTCCTCCTTCCACGGGCGTGGTCCAGGGTGACCAGGTAGGTGACGGCGTTGAGCTGCTCGTGCACGAGGTATGGACCCTCCCAGGCCGCCTGAAGCTTGTTTTGTGGTACGGGGACCAGTACCCACACCTTTTGACCCACCTGGTAGGTCCGCTCACAAGCATTCTGGTCGTACCATCGCTTCTGGTCAGCCTGAGCTTGGGCCATATTGTCATGCACCAGCCGTGTCAAGGCCATCATTCGGTCCCGGAAGCGCAAGACATACTCAATGACCGACACTCCAGGGGTGGCTAAATCCCCTTCCCATGCTTCCTTCACCAGAGCAAGGGGCCCCCGTACACGTCGCCCGTACAGGAGCTCAAAGGGGGAGAACCCCGTTGAGGCCTGTGGAACCTCCCGGTAGGCAAACAGCAGGTGTGGGAGATACCGCTCCCAGTCTCTCCCGTGGGAGTCGACCAACATCCTCAGCATCTGCTTTAAGGTGCCATTGAACCGCTCACACAAGCCATTGGTCTGTGGGTGATACGGGCTGGCCACCAGATGTTGCACCTGTACCTGCTTACAGAGAGACTCCATCAGCTGCGACATGAACTGGGTCCCTCGGTCGGTGAGCATTTCCTTGGGAAACCCCACTCTGGAGAAAATCTCCAGTAAGGCAGTGGCCACTTTGTCGGCCCGAATGGACGACAAAGCTACCGCCTCCGGTACCGGGTGGCATAGTCCACTACCGTTAGTATGAAGCATTTCCCGGAGCGGCTGGGAGTGGACAGAGGTCCAATGAGATCCACAGCCACCCTCGAGAAAGGCTCTTCGATGATGGGCAGAGTTACCAGTGGGGCTTTGGGGGCGGCCCCGCCTTCCCCACCCTCTGACAGGTGTCACACGAACGGCAGTAGGCTATCACCTCGGTCCTCATTCCAGGCCAGTAGAAATGCTGAGCTAGCCTGGCCCTGGTTTTAGTGATCCCTAAGTGTCCGGCCATTGGAATCTCGTGTGCGATCCGCAACAATTCCGCCCTGAACGGATGGGGCACCACTAACTGTCGGTCCCTGGGCCACACCTCCGGTGAACCCTGCTGGACCGTTACCCGGTACAGCCGTCCCTGGTCCCAGACCACTCGCTCGCGGTCGGACCCAGGGGAGGTTGTGCCGCCTGTTCCTTGAGAGTCTTCAGGCTAGGGTCAGCTTCCAACGCTGCCTGAAATCCCTGACTAGATATGGCAAGAATTGATGAAACTGCCCTGTCCTCTGTCAGTTCCCCGGGATCTGTCTCCTGGCTACTGTCTGACTCGGCAGCCACTTGGTCAGAGAGGGGGAAACCGTCGGACCTCCGCGAGGCTCCTTGGGCTTCAGCGCTCCCACTCCTGGTAACAGCGGCCACGACCGCTGAGACCACGGGTAGCGCCTGCTTTCCCTCCTCCTCTGACCAAGTCGCCGGGTCAGGCAGACTTCCCTGACTTCCTGACATCCCGGATGTGGGGAACTCCTGACCTGGGGTCCTACCTGGTGGCTCCTCTCCCGGGACACCCCTCCCCCCATGGCCTGTTCCTCTTCCTGCAGGGGCCCTAGACTCAGCAGGCTGGATTCACTTAGGGGCCCTACACTGCCCATAGCAGCCCCTCCCTCCACCTCTGAGCTCTCCCCTACAGCCTCCTCACCTGTCCTCACTGTGAGCCCTGTGTGTGTAGTGTCAGTGCATGGCTTACCATCAGGTTTCACTCCCTCCTCCACTGTTGGAGGCACATTCAATACATTAACATTAGCATTCACAGTAGAGTCATGACATTCTTGGGGAGCCGGACTTGGGGGTTCAGTGGCCACATACTGGGACACTAGCCGCCCCAAATCGGTCCCAAGCAACACATTTGCAGGAATATTCGGCGTTACTCCCACCTCCCGCATCCCCCTCCCGGCACCCCAATCCAAATACACCTTGGCAACGGGCAGCGCCGGTTCAACGCCTCCAATTCCGGAGACGGAAAGGGTTTTCCCAGGTACCAAGTCTTGAGGGGACACCACCTCAGGGCGTACCAGGGTTCGTTCAGCGCCTGTGTCCCGCAGTCCCATGACCGCTGAGCGGCCGATGGTGACGGGTTGGTAATTGTCTAGGGACCTCCCACCACCCCCTCCCACACACAAAACAGTGGACGGTTTCTGGGACAGGGATGGGGCCTTCTGGCGCTGGGGACATGCAGCCTTAAAGTGTCCTGGCTGATTGCAATTATGGCAACGTCTGGGTTCTGTTCCTGGCCTGGAGAGGGCAGCAGGGGGGTACACCCCTTGCACTCTGGGGGCTGGATATGGGGCTGGGGCAGGATTGGGCTTACCCCCTCTCCAGGTGCTGCTGGCAGGCTTCTTTGGCTCCGGCGCCCTGTTGTTGGCATACTCGTCTGCCAGGGCGGCTGTAGCAGAAGCCCCCTTTGGTTTCCGGTCACGGAGGAACTGCTGGAGGTCTTCTGGGCAGTTCCACAAAAATTGCTCCACGACAAACAGTTCCTGGACCTCCTGGCGGGTAGCGAGCTCTAGACCCGAGGTCCAGTGCTCTGCAGCTCTCAACAGGGCCCGCATGTGGTCGGTCCAGGTGTCCTTTGAACCCCGCTGCAGGCTCCTGAACTTCCTGCGGTACGACTCCGGGGTGAGGTTGTAGTGCTGGATCAGGGCCCGCTTGATGCTGTTGTAGTCCTGCTCCTCCCCGGCAGGTAAGTCCCCCAAAACTTCCAGGGACTTACCCCTCAAACGGGGGTCAGGTACCTTGCCCACTGATCCGGGGCCAGATGATGTTGGAGGCATGTCCTCTCAAAAGCCAGCAAAAAGGAATCCAGGTCTCCATCCTTTTCAAGCAAGGGAAAGTCCTCCGCCCGGACCTTGGAAGCCCTTGTCTCCGGTGGGCCTGGTGCGTCCAGTGGGGGCCCATGCTGAGCCATCTCCAGTCGGTGCTGGCGCTCCGCAGCTTCACGGCGTTCTGTAGCCTGCAACACACGTTCTGCATGCTCACGCTCTGCTGCTCTCTCTGCCGCTGCTTGCTCACGCTCCGCAGCTGCTTGCTCACGCTCTGCTGCTGCTTGCTCACGCTCTGCTGCTTTCTCTGCCGCCACCAGGAGTCTGTCATAGGCGGCGTCATTACCAGCCTCGAGCTGTGCCATAGCCGCTTGGAAGAGGGTCTCCGATCTGGACAGGCTGGGACGGGCAGGGGTGGACAGTCCACTGTGAGACTGAGCACGGGGGTCGGGCTCCTTGGGGAGCCCTGGCTGAGCTCCAACTCATCGGTATCGAACCCCTCATAGGCCACAGCATTGGCCTCCCCCTTTGCCCTACTCCTGGTGCCTTCCGCCATCTTGGGAACCTTTGGTTACTGAAACACAGCTGCAACCCTGACCTTGCACACAACTTGTTATATTTACACTCTGACCGTCTAGTGCTGGGCTGACCTTAAGACCCCAGCAGTGAAAGTACTGCTGGTAGTCTCTAGTGTCTGGGAGTAGGGGTCCCACGCACACTATTACTCTGATCCCACCGCTGCCACCAATTTGTGAGGAACTCAGCCGGCCGCCACACGGTAGCCCGGGTATCACAGCTTCTGATACCACCACCGCTACCAAATGTGACGGACGATCCCTTTCCTCCCACGTCACCAATGGGACGTAACTCCACAGGTACAGCTCTCCGGCGCCCCCCCTTGTCTCTCAGGTCAGTAAGAGAACTGCACCTAGAGCAAATGGCCGCCGGGGAAGGTGTCCTGCTACCCACTGGGTATTCTAAGATTCGTGATCAGAGTAAAAGCATCAGCCCAAGATTAATTTTATGGTTTAATTTGCCTTAAGGGCGCACTAGATAATTACAGAAATATACAGTAAAGCTATACAACGTAACTACAATGGAATGGCAGTCAGAGTAAAAATACAACAATAATGTACAAGGCTAAAAGGTATAAGCTATGGATCAATATTACCGGGTATTATGGTCATGGGAAGGCCTTGACTCTGCCATTCCCAGGTACAGTCTTCCGTTCCTGAATAGTCCCTTGGTCTTTCCTAGACCATCTTCTTGGCTTCTGTGTGTGAAATGGAATGAGCCCAGCAGCCTGGTCATGGCTAGTACTTGAACCTGCTAGGCCCATCCCCATTGCTTTGAAGCACGCATATTAATTGGCCTGCAATTCATATGGAACAGGAAACAATGCCTGAGCTTGGGCTATTTACCATACGACTGACCATCTCATTCAGTCACTGGCCTAGACTAATTAGCATGTAAAGGCCTATTGATTCCTAGTGGACATCAAAACCTGTCGTACTGGATATGCTAATAGGCAATGTGTAGCTAAAAGTCTGTGGCTGTGTGAACTGACAAAATGGAGGCTGGTACAGGCCCTATACAAAATGGCGACAACCTTTTCCTTACAACAGCAAAGAGCTAGATCTTACATTCCAGAAATATTCTCCACCGCACATGCTAAACGTGTCCAATTCTCCCATGACATTGCAAAAGCTTTTCAGACATTTTACGCGTCCCTTTACAACACAGATAATAAAAACCCAGCCACTGCCTCGCTCGGTTTTCGTTAAAGGAATATATCACGAATGCAGGTTTACCAAAGCTGACCCCCAGTGACATCTTAATGCTGGAAGAACCCATAACAGAACAAGAAGTGCGCTCGTCTATTTCTGCTGCTAAAACGGGCAGGGCACCAGGTCCCGACGGCTTCCCGGCCCTTTACTACAAAAAATTCAGAGACTTACTAACCCCGGGGATGCTAGCTTCCTTTAATTCAATGTCTAAAAATAACCCCCCACATACGGATTCTCTGAGAGCCCATATTGCAGTGATACATAAAGAAGGGAAAGACCCGACCCAGTGTGCAGGCTTCCATCCCATTTCCCTGTTAAATGTTGATGTAAAACTCTTTGCCAAGATCCTTGCTTCCAGACTTGCTCCCCTTCTCTCGGGAGTCGTTCACCCGGACCAAGCTGGATTTATGCCAGGCCGAGAGGCCAGAGACAATACTATTAAGTCTATTAACTTAATTCATAATGCTAAATCCCGACATGTCCCATCTATCCTCTATCAACCGATGCCGAGAAGGCATTTGATAGAGTCAATTGAGTTTTCACGGAAGAGACCCTCATTCACCTGGGTATGGGAACAAGGATGCTCCAATGGATTCTGTCTCTCTATTCAGTCCCTTCCGCAAGGGTCCAGGTGAACGATGTACTTTCAGATCTGTTCTATATTTACAATGGTACACGACAGGGATGCCCTCTGTCCCCTCTCATTTTCATCCTCACCCTTGAACCCTTCCTCAGACATGTTAGAGCCAACCCCAACATCTCGGGTATTAATGTACTTCAAAACACATATAAAGTAGCTGCCTACGCTGACGACCTTCTTTTCTTTGTTACCTCACCTAAGATTTCCCTGCCTAACCTTACGAATGAATTCAGAATATATGCCCAATTGTCTAATTTCAAAATTAATTTTTCAAAATCCGAGGCGCTCAACATTAATTCTTCCCCTTAACTTGTGAGATCTTTACAGGAGTCCTTCAGTTTCAAATGGGCTACCCGACACCTGAAGTATTTAGGAGTTAGACTATCTGCAGACATCAATTCTCTATATCGTTGGAACTTCCCTGGCCTTTTAACATCCATTCAAGCAGATTGTGATAGGTGGTCCAAGATATCTTTTACCTGGTTTGGCAGATGCCAAATTTTTAAGATGAACATATTACCCAGGGTCCTATATTTTCTACAGACTCTCCCCATCAATATCCCTGCTAACTTTTTTAGAAAATTAGGGTCTATTCAGGTCTCGTTTATATGGGGAAGAAAACCTGCTAGACTAAAGAGGGAGGTTCTCTGCAGACCCAAGAGGTTGGGGGGAGTGGGGCTTCCAGACCTAAAAATGTATCATTTGGCAGGTCACCTAGCAAGAATGATAGACTGGTGCAGAAACGGATACAATAAGGCCTGGGTTCAAATAGAACAAAGTTTTTGCCGACCCCATTGAAGACCCTTCCATGGGTTTTACTCTTGGCCCCAGAACAAATCAAATCCCATCCGACAATTGGACCCACTTTAAAATACTGCAATACAGCAGTGGTCCGTCTACATTTACTCCCAGAGGCTTCTCCGCTTACTCCGGTGTTGAGTCATTCTAAATTTGTCCCTAGCCGCTCAGACCCCATTTTTCATCTGTGGATGGACTGAGGTGAGGAAGCCTCCTGGCCTTCTCTGAATGACCTTACCACCAAACGATCCAACCCCTGGGCCGTTGGAGGTGTTTGCAACTCACCCAACTTTTTCAGCAGCCTTCCCCCTAAAAGCTCATTTAGACAACCCAAAACCCAATTTGAGCTTTTATGTAATAGCCGGGCCCAATCAGACACACCTTAGCTAAAATCTACTCTATGTTGATGGACCGCCGAAGCCGGTCGCCCCTTCTTTCCTTGAGCAGTGGGAGAGAGATTTAAATATTACTTTTACGGAAGATCAGAGAACTCAATTTTTTCCCTTGTACACTGTGCGTCGATTAGCTCTAGGTTCCAGGAGGCTGGCTATAAGATTCTGTCCAGGTGGTACAGAGTGCCCTCGAGGCTGCACATCATATTTCCGGAGACTGACCCCAATTGCTGGAGGTGTGGAAGAGCAGAGGGCACAATTTTTCATATTTTCTGGCAATGTGATGTATTGCAATCATTTTGGACAAGGGTGTGGGAAATTCTTTGTCGGGTTACGGGCTGTTCCGAAAATTGACTCCAGCTCTGATACTACTCCAGCATAATGAAATCCCTCTCCGGATCTATAAATCTTCTCTATTGAAATTTTTGATCATGGCAGCGAGGGCTTGCATCCCGGAGAGATGGAAGCGTCCCGCTCCTCCCACCATATCTCAGTGGATTGCAAAAGTCAATGAAATTATGTATATGGAAGACCTCACCTCATCCATATACGACTCATATCCAAAGTTTTGGGCTACTTGGCTTGGATGGATGGACTTTCGAAGTTCTAGTGAGTATTGTGATCTAATGGTTGAGGCAAACCCATCCTATGTAGTTAACTGAAACTATAGGCTGAGTGGTGGGCTTGGCCTTCCCCTTACCCCCTCGTTTCTTCCCTTTATTTTTTTTTTCTCTTCTTCTTCTCCTCTCTTTCTCCTCTTATGTTTGTTAAAAGTTAAAAAATGGAAGACCCTTCGGGTCAGGTCATTGATCTCTACTTCCGGGTCTCCAGATGATAATGACTCGTGGACGATCGCCTTGGTTGGGTGTTAAGTTGTACTGTTTGCATTCGTCTACTTGTCTGATTCCAATTATTATGTTAACCTGGATTTCGTTATGAGTCTTTAAATAAAGAATTATAAAAAAAAAATAAGTCCTAATCTGTTGCATATACCAACACCCTTTCTCAACAGTAAGGACTTATTCAATCAAACCCAACTTTTTTATTAGTCTCTAATGTTTATCAGCATTCAACGCCTTCGTGAAAATGTCTGCTGTCATTTCTTCAGTAGGGCAATACTCCAACTTCAAGACTCCTTGATGCTGATGATTTCTCAAGAAATGATATTTCACATCAATATGCTTGGTTCTTGGATTGACTCTTTCCATCTGAGCAAGAACAAGACATCCTTGATTGTCCTCTTTTAGTTTTGTTGGTTCCAACTGTGGTTTTCCTAATTCTGTCAACAATTGTTTAACCACAGTACTTCTTGTCTTTCTATCTGTATTCCTAGGTACTGTTTTACATTTCCCAAGTCTTTGATTTCAAAATGTTGTTTCAGGGTTTTTAGAATGTTTTCTTTATCCCTTTCTTGTTTAAAACAAGTCAAAATGTCGTCTACATATATGAGTACATAAATCCATCTATTACTCATCCTTTTTGTGTACAAGCATGGATCAGCTTTGCTGCTTTGAAATTTTTCATTTGTTAGTACTTCCGTGATTTTGTCATTCCACACTTTAGCTGCTTGTTTTAAACCATATATGCTTTTCTGTAGTTTGCAAACTTTGTTTGGATTTCTTTCATCTTTGAATCCTGGAGGTTGTTCCATGTAAATGTCTTCTGTTAAATCTCCATTCAAAAAAGCTGTCTTTACATTCAGATGTCTTAGTTCCATCTGTTCCATTGCTGCAACTGTAAGTAAAGTCCTTATTGTAGTGTGTTTGACAACTGAAGCAAATGTTTCATCATAGTCTTCTTCTGGAAGTCGAGCTATGTCTTCCCAAGAGATAGATTCATACATTTTACTTGTACTTGCCTTGCATGAGAGGCGTTTTGGTGTTTTTCCTTTGTTCTCTCTTATTGAACATCTTGGTTCTGTGTCTGTAGTTGTGATTCTTCACTTTCAGTATTTTGTTCTTCATTAATTTCTACTTCTTTCTCATCAGATAATTCTTCAGCTATGTCACTATTGTTTTTCTCATTTTTTGTTTCAACTGAAATCATACTGTCTTCATTTAAATCTTCAATGAATGTCACACTGTTACTCACTGTAACTCTGTCTGTTTTGGGATCTAAGATTCTATATCCTTTGCAGTTTTCACTATATCCAACGAATATTCCTTCCATGGATCTGTTTTGAAGTTTGGAACGTTTTTCTGTTGGAATGAATCTAAAAACTTTACATCCAAAAACTTGTAAATGATTGACACTTGGTTTCATACCTTGCCACAATTCATATGGAGTTTTCTTCAGTTTTCTGGAAAAAAGTTGGTTCTGTAGATATGTAGCTGTCATTGCTGCTTCACCTCAATGTTTCTCTGGTAGTTTAGAATCTGTCAGCATACATCTCATCATTTCTGTTAGAGTTCTGTTTTTCCTTTCTGCTACTCCATTTTGTTCAGGAGTGTATGAAACAGTTTTCTGATGTTCTATTCCTTTTTGTCTTAAGTAGTCTTTTATTCTGTGACCTGTAAATTCACCTCCATTATCACTTCTGATGACAACTGGCTTCCTTTGAAATTTGTTACTTGATCTTGTTACATAGTCTACAAGTTTATCAAAAACTTCACTTTTGTTCTTAATTATGTGTCTGTGTATCTTGAGTAGTCGTCGATAAAAGTTAACATGTATCTATTGCCTCCTGATGTAGTCACTTACATGGGTCCACATATGTCAGTATGGACCAAATCAAATGGTCTTTCGCTTTTCATCTCACTTTCTTTTGGAATAGATATCCTTGTGGCTTTGGATTTTATACAACATTCACATCTTATGGTAATTGAGCAATCTGATATCTTTAAATCTTTTGTCAATTCTTTTCTTTGTAGTTCCCTTATACTGTCCGGGTGTCTATGTCCTAGACGTCTATGCCACATGTGAATACACTTTTTGTGATCATGTGTACATACCTTCATTTGTTCCTTTGGTTTGTCAAAATGATTTAATTGTTCATCTGCCTTGACTTTGGTTATCATCTTGTTTCCTGCAATAATTGCACACTCATTATCTTTGAATTTTACTGTAAGTCCTTTTGCTGTTAGACGTTTCACAGATAATAGGAACAAGATCGTGAGCACAACTCTTATAAGATGCTGTGCTTGAAGTCTAGTTCCCACACCGAGAGTATATATATCAAGAAGACTAAGCACTCATCTGATAAGATGAAGAAGATATGTTTAATAGTAGTGTATCCAAAAAACGTTTCGGTCATATGAGACCTTCGTCAGTAACTTCACTATTAAATCTGAAAACAACAGACTCCTAAGATATAGTGCCCGCAGATAAATATAGACGTGGACTCATGACTGGAGTTATGATAAGCTGACTGCGGACACCAAATCTACCAGACGTGACTGCTTTATCCCCGCAGCTGCACATTGAGCACCAGCCATATTAGCGGTGGATACCGCAATAAGAAGGCACACACAGCCTCCATTGGCCTAAAGCTTATCATAACTCCAGTCATGAGTCCACGTCTATATTTATCTGCGGGCACTATATCTTAGGAGTCTGTTGTTTTCAGATTTAATAGTGAAGTTACTGACGAAGGTCTCATATGGCCGAAACGTTTTCTGTTTCACAGATAATAATCCGCCTTCCAATTTTGGAACATACAACACATCCTGTACAAGTATCTTTGAATCTTGTCCGATCTTGTTTGAACAATTTAGCATACCTTGTCCGATACCTTCTGCGGTTATTTTGCTTCCATCTGCAAGATAAATGGCTTCTTTCTTATCTAAATCAAGATCAGTAAAGAAATTCTTGTCACTTGTCATATAACTCGTTGCTCCTGAATCAATAAACCAACCAAGTGATGATTTCTTGTCTGTTATTTTGAATGTGCCATTCCAATTATTCTCACACGAATCGGAAATTGTGTTTTTCACTTTCTGTGTATGCTTTTGATGCTGTAATTTTTGTTGTTCTGCTTTCCATATGGTACAGTCTTTCTTTAAATGACATTTTTTCTTACATCTGAATCATTCTCTTGTCTCTTTATTATAGGGTTTTTTAAATTCTGTAGCTTTAAGAGCGTTTTCAATGTCCTTTTCAGTAGAAGAATCATTGCTTTGTTCTTTTCTTCTCTGATATTCATCTATGAGTCTGGTCTTCACAAACTCTAATGTAATGTCTGTTTCAGGTCTTGTCTCTAGTGCATTTATTAAAGCAGTATATGAATTTGGTAAACTGCACAACAATATAGCTTATATATGACTTTATTTAATATCTTTACCAATAGATCTTAGCTGTGTTATCACTTCCATTATAGAGAATATATGCTTCTGCAAGTCACTGTCTGCACTTAGTCTCATACTGTAAAGCTTTCTTACTAAAAATAACTTGTGATTTAAGCTGTGTCTCTCATATAGCTTTCTTAATGCTTCCCACATTCCTTTAGCTGTTTCTTCATTTCTTATATGTATTAATTGAGCATCATCCACTAATAAGCTAATGGTGGCTCTCGCTTGTCTATTTTTCTTATCCCATGTCTGATTATCCTGATCAGGTCTATCTGTAGTGATTACTTCCCATAAATCATCTTTAGACAATAACATCTCTACTTTGAACTTCCATAGCTGATAGTTTTCATCATTCAGTTTAGCTACTGCGAGTTTTAGCTCTGTGCTACTTGTCATTTTTAACTTATCTTACTTGTTTGTAGAGACTTCCACTGAAGAATTCTTCTGCATTCACCAGGGTCTTGCTGAAAGTTCCAGTGTCCTGGGTATCTGGTATTCTTGGTGCTTGGGATCTGTGGTGTCTGGAATTCTCTGGTGTCTGGCTGTCTTGGTGTCTGGGTACGCTGTATCTGCACAGCTTCTGAATCCACACCTTTGCAGTAGAAAACTTCACAGAGCTGGCTGCATGGGATAACAATTTTTTACTTCTTACAACATGAGGTAAAAGAATAATGCACAGTCATTTCAGCATTGCATCAGGAACCAGGAACAAAATGAAAGTGAAACTATAAGTGAGACTATTTCTTATACAATACATTAAACAGAAGGAAACGTTACACAACATCGCCATCTACTGTCAGGTCATCATAAAGTCCTCCTTTTACTTATAATAAGTCCTAATCTGTTGCATATACCAACAAGGGTGACACAGAGCTACACACAGATTTGCTGCCTGTACAATAAAACCATCTACAAAAAAAAGCTAACTAGTATAAAGTAATCACAGCGCTGTAATGAAGCTAAGGAGGGCAACATACATTTACATTGGATAAACACACAAGTGTAAACAATTGGGTCTATAGTATACTTGCTTGTACTATCGTTGGTGATACAGTGTGCTGTGGATCCAATTAGGTTGTAAATGTTAGGATAAGATGATCAGCTGGTACTGCGTATAGAGTGCAAGACACCGAGAAGTGCCGATGACAGGTGTATTCCCATAGAGAATGGTGCTATTGAATTTTCCCTGCTTGGTAGGGAGAGACGACGACAGCTCTCGTACTCCGGCCGGAAGCAACGTCGTGGCTGTGGTGTGGTTGGTAGGGGCGAAGCTAAGCGTGACGTCACAGAGCTAAAGGGATGGGTGTGCGAGGAAATCAACTACCAACGCGTTTCGAGGGATACAATCCCTCTTCGTCAGGGCTATGACACCAGCGTGTAGCCCGACATTATATACCACTGCTCCCCCCCTTATGCAATTCCACCGCGGGTTTATTAGTACCATATGGGACATGTGTGAGCAGGTTGCGTGATGCAGTAACGGACAAGAGGCAGACCAAGGGTTAACAAGGGGTTTAATTTACAGGAGGTTACTCCTCGCAGGGAGATATTTAAATGAGAGGGGAGAGTTCTTCCCTAATACAAAGAACACTTCTAAGGGGGTTTTAACTAATAGGGGAAGATAATGTAAACTAAACACTTATCAATTTGGGTTCCAGTCACAGATGTACCCCTTTCTTTAACTGGGGCTACTTGGAATGAGCTACAACGGGGACCTGTTACAGTCCTGAGGAAAATGGGGGAAGCTTTTCTGGCACTGAGAATATCCTCTTGTGGTCCTGACGGTGTCTTCTTTTCAATCCTGTCAATAGCGATGATTGCCGGGGTTCTTGCACGGACACTGGCCTCAATGGATGCAGGGAAGAAGACTCTTCCCTCAGCGGTGAGAATCCTGGTACTATCAGGGCCTGGGACACGGTCCTGAAACAGTTCACCGTGGCCTGTTTGGTCTGCTGAGTTGTACCGTTGAGCACCGATATCCCTGACACAGACCTTACCTTCCCCGGTCAGTGCCGTCGGCCGGGGCAGTTGGGTCAGCATCATCGGCTGAGTTCGCAGTCTCGTCAAGGTCCTTGATGTAGGAGGGGACAGCGATGTTAGCGGGGACAGTGATACATGCGGTGTGTCAGCGGGACACCGTCGGTCAGCTCCTGTGTGTCCTCTTGTCTCTGGCTCCCTTTAGCTCTGCCCCCTCGCCTCACAGCTGAAATTACCTCACAAGACTGACGCACGCTCAGCGTTCCCGCCTCCACAGTTTGAATTTCTGCTCGCGCATTTTCTGCCTGCTTAGCCACGCCCCCTTTTTTCGAGCACAGTGAACGTCCTGTTACTCTAAGCGCTCCCCCTGTAACTTAGGTGACAGACCCGACGGTTCTGGGCCCATTACGGATGAGACAAGCCTGGCTTGCTTCTTCTCCTTACACATGCATGTCTCAGATTGAAAATGGCTGGATAAATCCAGTGTTAACTGTAGTAAATGAGGAAAGTCTTTTGGTTGTTAATACTGCTTGTATATAGTGGTTAGTTCAAGATATATTGTATATCCGAGGATATGTGGCCATAGACACTTCCATATGTATAGATGTATGATTGAATGTGTTGCTCAAATAAAAATGAACATAAGTAATGTTTTAATAGTGGAACTAGATTTTATTAATATTAACTCTAAAAATATTATTTTTTAAAAATATAAATATTAGAAACATAAGAAATAATATAAGAAAAAATAGGGAAAAATGTTCAAAAATATGTGCTAAAAAATGTTCCATAGTGGATCCATCTGAAAAATAAAAATACCCAAGAGTTTTGTTATTTATTAAAAAATCGGTTAAGAAATGATAGAGCGTATATTCAGTACATTTCTATCAGTAAAATCAGAGTATGAATGGCTCAATAATGTTTTTTTTTTAATATCTGATTAACCTTTATTCTGTTCTCATTTTTGTTGTTATTATTTTTATTTTTACTTTATATTTTTATTGCTTAATGCACCTGGGTTATATTTTTAATATTAGCACTATGGGATTATTACGCCCGTGCTCTTATGTGCAATTGTATTATTAAAAGGGTGTATTAAAATGCATATAATTCAATCTCTTGTTTTAATCCTTTTGGGGCTAAACTATCGAGAGTAAAAATCCACTTTGATTTCACCCTAGACATGGTTTTTAAAAAATCACCCCCCTAGGGTTTTGGCGGACCAGTTGAATACCGCAAAATGAAACTCCAAAATATGAATGGTTGTGTTTTTCAAGGAAATGACGTGACAGAGGATGCCTCTTGAAGCCCTTACTGACTTTGTCAGGGTGCGCCATGATTCTATGCGTCAGGCACCTCTTGGTTCGGCCTACGTATATTTTATCACAGGGTATATTGATAACCTCTGTGGACTGCCAGGTAGTCATAGTTTTGATGTGATATTCGTTTGTCTTGTTTGAGTCCACAAAGGAAGTGTGGAGCTCCTTTTTAAAAGATGTTCTTTTGCAGCAAGAACATTTCCCGCATGGCAAAAAAACGGTTGTTTTGGATAAAGATTTTTTTGGAAATGATTTTTTATTATTATTGGAGGTGACCACCTTTGTGACCAATAGGGAAACCCGAAAAGGTGCCAAGCCGGCATAAATAGTAAAATACCCAGGCAGAGAGTTGATCCAATATAATCCACAAACTTATTAATAAAGGTAATAAATCCCAAGGTTGCACCAAAGTAAAAGGAGACAGCGCTTACCAGTAAGGGGAGCAGACGCCAGGCACAAAATAAAGAATCCTACAGAAACCCCAATCGCTAATGGTTGGTGTAAATTCTAGATCATAATTGTTGGAATTCAAGCCACAAATGAATAAATGTAGGTCTGTAAATGAACTGCCTCAAATAAAAAGAATATTATCTATAAAGCGGCCCCAAAGTATAAGTCCCTTTTGTAGTATGTCATCCTTATAGATATAATCATGTTCCCATTTGCCTTACGTATAAATTTGCATTGCTTGGTGCAAAGTGAGTACCCATTGTAGTGCCATGTGTTTGTAGGTAGTACTGTCTTTCATACATGAAATAATTGTGTTTTAAAATAAATTCAATACTTTCCACAATGAATTGAATTTGTGGTTCCTTATAGATCCCTAGAGAATGAAGAAAGAAATTTGCAGCTTGGTAGCCTTTTTGATGGTCAGTTACTGTATAAACTGACTTGATATCTAGAGTCCTCAAGATAAAATTGTCCTTCCACTCCATTTGATCTAAAATTTGTAAAGTATGATACAGGAAAGATATATATCTTTGTACCGTGTTAGCCAGTAGATAGAAAAATATTTAGAATTGAGAGTCCTCAGTGCTTGATACCTTTTACCCATTAAAAGGTATCAACCACTGAGGACTCTCAATTCTAAATATTTTTCTAAAGTATGATTAGCATCTTTTAAATAAGCGGGTAATAATGGCATACACTTTTGTAAGTGTGTTTCAACATACCAGGACAAATTAACAGGCAACTTATGCCTGATATGATGGGTCTGCCTGGGGGGGTTTATTCTGTTTTTGTGAATCTTCAGGATATGGTAAAAAATTGCTACAGATGGGGTTTTAATATTAATAGCAATTTTTTTTATATCAGGCATAAGTTGCCTAACTGCTAATTTGTCCCGGTATGTTGTCCCTTTAGCTCTGTGATGTCACGCTTAGCTCCGCCCTCTACCAACCTCGCCACAGCCTCGGCATTGCTTCCGACCGGAGCACGAGAGGTGTCGGTGTCTCTCCCTACCCAGCAGGGAAGATTCAATAGCACCATTCTCTACGGGAATACACCCTAGTCATCGGCACTCTCCAGTATCTTGCACTCTACACTCAGTACCAGCCGATCATCTTATCCTAAAATTAACAACCTAATTGGATCCACAGCGCCCTCTATCACCAACGATAGTACAAGTAAGTATACTATAGTCCCAATTGGTAACACTTGTGTGTTTATCCAATGTAAATGTATGCTGCCGTCCTTAGCTTCATTAGAGCGTGGTGATTACCTTATACCCTTTAGCTTTTATTTATTGAAAGGAGCCCACACAGAACCTGTTTAAATCACCAGCAGCTTCTGAAGCTCCCATTTAATCCTCTCCTGGTGTGGAGCGCCAGTGCATTTTTTCTATACTGTCTACAAATACTTTAGCTGTAAAGCTCAGTGTGATACTAGAGTTACTCCTATGCTGATGATCCACTGATCCCCTATAGGCAGAGGTGGGTTTCAATTTTTTTACAACGGGTTCCCTGTTTGTGTTAGTAAACCTCTCCCATTTAAAAAGCCATGGCCATTTTGCCAGCCACATTCATTTTTGTGCACATTTTCCTTAACCACAAAATTCAAGTAATAGTGACTAAAAGTAATGGAGCTTTACTCTTCTTACCCTACCTTACCCTACCTCATTGCCTCATGTCCACCAAACATTTTACCAGTCACTGTAAGTCACTTCTTACTTCATGTAGAGTTTTCTACAAGTTTTGAAAATTAGTACTAAAGGACCTCTGGTCAAATTGGAAAGGATGACCTTCTGTCCATCTTTCACCTCAACTCTCTGCTGCAACTAATCTCTGGCCTCAGCAGCAAATATGTGCAAAATAATATCCCATACTGACAAGAACACATATTACCCCCACATAGTGACTGAATAATACCACATACTAGGGACAAATACTGCCACACCATGACCGGACCACATAATACCACCATATAGTGACTGAATACTACAATACTGATCAATAATAAAAAAAAATACTAACAACACTAATATTACCATAACTGGCATTATACACAGGAGCTCTGTATATAGTATACAATGTATAATATGCAAATAATACAAAGAATCACCAGTGACATTATACACAGAAGCTCTGTATATAGTGTATAATATACAAGGATCACCAATGACAATATACACAGGAGATCTGTATATACAATATAGTGTATAGTGTCAATGTACAGGTAACACAATATCTTACCAGTGACATCTGTAGTTAATGTGATTCATCTTCGCTTTTCTCCTTCATGCAGTGCACACCGCCATCACATCTGCCAGACAGGACTCGACTCTGCAAAAAACCCCATAGTAATCTATACCTGATTGCTTCTAGAGCACATTTATCATTTTTTCCCTGAATTCTACACTTCACCAGATGAAGAAAAAAAATTTCATAGTGCTGTTCTGCACAGTAACAGGACCCTTCCATTTAAAACAGTGTCCTCAGAAATAAAATACATCACAGCAGTAATAATATCTCTTAATTAGCCCTTGTTCCCACATCTCTGTCTCCATCCATCCTGATTCCCATATGTCTGTCTCCAGCCACTCTGGTTCTCACATGTCTGTATTCACCTATCCTGGTTCCCACATGTCTGTATTCACCTATCCTGGTTCCCACATGTCTGTCTCCACCTATCCTGGTTCCCACCTGTCTGTCTCCATCCATCCTGGTTCCCACCTGTCTCCATCCATACTGATTGCCATATGCCTGTCTCCATCCATCCTGGTTCCCACATGTCAGTCTCCATCCATCCTGGTTCCCATACTGTAAGTATATCTACATCTATCCTAGTTCCCGTATGTCTGTCTCTGATATTGTGGCTTTTCAGTAAAAAAAAGGTTTATTCTTACCTCACTTCAGTCCAGTGCCATTCTCTGCCTGCTTCATATGCGGCGCGGATGGCCCGGCACATGGCAGTGACGTCATACGGCGGCGTTGTGCGCGCCAACGTTAGTGTGGCCTCTTATTGGCTGGCGGTTGTTAACTATTACAGTGCAGGAAGCCGGTGGCTTTCTGTCCCGCAATATATTTCAACTGAATATGCATCCGAGGACAGTTGAAAACTGCAAATCAGGGCATGGTATCTGGATGTCGCTTCTTGCTAGTTCGGGGAACCACCTGCGATTTTAACAAGCAGTTCCACCGAACCGGGGTGAACCACCTGAATGCCTGCACTGCCTATATGTCTAATTAGGTATTTAACTGAATGCAGTGATGAATAGAGTTGAGTGAATTTGTTCAGGTCACTATTTATTCCCATGTGTGTTGGGCTCTTCATGCATGTGCTGTGACTGTGACACAGCCGCAAAACATGCAGCTGCGGCGTCGATCAGCCAGTGCGCTCCATGTATCCGGGTTCCCGCTGTAGCTTATTCGGTATAGCTTGCCGAATAAGCAGGGACCTGAACAGATTCACTCAACTCTAGTGATGATGTGCTGTACTAGCAAGCCACCAATGCATGGTGATGTCAATATATACAGTATGTGTTCATTCTGCATCCAAAAATCTGAAAAGTAATAAAAAATTGTTGAATATAACAAAATACCCTGATGCATCAGGTCATGTTTGGTTTTAGCACTGATTGTGGGTGTTTAACCCCCTAGCTGTCGCTGTCAATTAGCTCTGTCAGCAGAAAAGTAAAACAAGTTACAGTAAGTTACAGAATATGTAGAATATTTATTTTAGTGTGAAAAAGTAGATAAAAATAGGGATGAGCGAACCCGAAAAGTAAAGTTTGGGTACCGTACCGGACACTTAGTGTTCGTTACTGTATAGCGAATGCGGACTTTTAACAGGATGTCCAGTTTCCTGTTCAGGTTCAAATGCCTAAAAAAGTTTATTGAAATGCTACAGCACAACAAATCAACAATCTTTTAGGCTGTGAGCACTTTCAGAACCTTCACAGCCATGCCAAATATTGGCATGGCTGTGATTGGCTGGGACATCATGTGACCCAGCCTGCATAAATGCCGTCGCCATTCTGCTCTGATTAGTGAGGGACTCTGCAAAAAAGTCACTGTGTGTACTCTTCCCCATATCTGTGAAAGTACTGTTTTAAAATGCCGCTGTGTGTGCTCTGAAACTCCACCTGTGGGAGTACTGTGCCTTTAAGCCTATGTGTGTACTTGGCAACCCCTCATGTGGGAGTGAGTCGCACGTACAGGGCTTGGGGTACTCGGCACCGAGCCCGTTCACTTCACTGGGGGATGTTACGGGTAGCACAGCTCGGTCCGTTGCCCTGGGTGCTCACTAAAAAGGGGGGATATTTACAGGGGATTGTAGAAATGTTCGTGACGCCACCTGTGGTTCCTGGTCAGGGTGACCAGCGCTGCAATGTAGATCCTCTGAGGGTTTGGGGCACACAAGACAGTCTCTTTCTGTACCTTTACTGGTGGTGAAGTTGCAGGCACGTCCCGGGAGGCCGTCAGGGTGGAGGATGCACGTCCAGTAATCACTGAGTAGGTGTAGGGCGTCCTTACGTCTATATGTGTGTGAGTTTCTAACTTGCATGAAACAAAGTTTAACTCCATTCTCTTTGCTACGCCCGGCTGATCTTGTGGTGGAGCCTTCTTTTGGACAGAACTTAGTCTCCAATGGTTGCGCTGACCAGACTCCTGTTTTTCCTGACCCCGATTACGTATCAGCACTGTTGGGCCCCTCTGTGACCTGAAGTCCAGCAGGGTCTCCGGTTTTTCCCACTAGCCGTGAAGGTTCTAGCAAGCTCGGACCCGGTGTCCGGTAGTGCAGAGTGGAGGTAAGCCATCATTGCTATTCATCCTCAGTCACTCTCTCTTTCCCTTTTCCACTTGCCTGTCGTCCTACTCACACCTTTAACATAAGCACAAGCAGCAGTAGATGTCAGCTTCCTTCTCTTCACCGCTCTCCAAGCGTCGCTCTCTAACAATACCTCAGTTGACTCGGTCTTACAAATACTGCAGTTCCCTTTCCTTCACTTCCTTCTTAGGCTCTGTCCGAAGTAGCTATCAGGACCTTCCGTCAGACTGATCTATGCTCACTTCGATAGTCACTTTCCACTTCCCTAGGGAACTATCAGTCCGCACGTTCTGAGGTAACTTTCCTCTCGGCTCGTCTCTCTGAGGTACGACCAACGACTAGCTAACGTTCAGCTAGACTGCCTTCATCTCCCTGCTCTATCTCTCCACACCCTTATGTACCTGCGTATTCTAAAGGGCTCCCTCTGGTGGTACCAGGGAAATGTGAAGTGTGAATGAATAGCAGGTGATTGTGAATTACCTTTCATGCATCTGTGGAGCCCAGCTGTGACTGGATCCATATCTTCCAGAAGGGTGCACTGAAAGAAGATACCACCAGAGGTCATTATGCACATGCACACACGTACAAGTTATCCCAGAGACCACCAGAGGGAGCTGTGTAATACATATAAAAGACAGTTACACAGGAAGCATCAGATCTAGTCAGAGCAGCCCTTTCTAGGGAGTCTGCTCAGAGAGCTCAGTCTGCTCAGAGAGCTCACAAGTATTCAAGCAGCTGACAGCACTCGGGAGTTAGCACGGATGCACGTTCAGGCGTTCAAGGATCCAAATGAACAACAGTCCAACGAAAAAATAGGAACAGCATCCAATCCAGGTGAAGTATAACAAGTCTTTATTCAGCCACCATAAAATACGACGTTTCGGACATTTTTTTACTTGAAAAAGGCCTGAAAATGGCCGAAACGTCGTATTTTATGGTGGCTGAATAAAGACTTGTTATACTTCACCTGGATTGGATGCTGTTCCTATTTTTTCGTTGCTCAAGAGCTCAGTCTGCTAGTGGAGTCTAGTAAGAGTGATACAGAGAAATCACTTCAGTCTAGTCAGAGCTGAATTGAGGAGTGTAGCTCAGTAGAAGCGTGCCGACGCTTAGAGAGCGGCGAAGAGGCAGCCCACCAACTGCCAGTGTGTGTGATCGTGTGAGGATCCAGGTAGGCCGAAGGCGAGTGGAAGTTAATGAGACAGAGGAGCCTTAATAGCTCATCTCAGCAAGTACCACCGGACACCGGAGTCCGAGCCTATAGGGATCTCCACGACCCATTAGGAGAACACCGGAGTTCCTGGAGGACTACAAGTCCCAGGAGTACCACAGAGCTGATATGTAGCTGGATCAGGAGGACGGAGTCTAGCAGTGCACTGCAAATAGAGACTGTGTACTTCAAGAAGAGGTCCAATCACAAGGTCAGTCAGGTGCAAGACGGAGACCAAGTTAGACCTAGCTACAAGTGGGTCAGGACTTTATCACAAAAAGGCAGAGTACAGGAGGCCACACACCTACCAGTGGAAGAATCTGGATGTGCACCCTTCACCCTACAGCGCTCCGGAAAGTGTCTGCAACATCTTCAGATAAAGGTACCAAAGTGACTTATGTGTGTGTCTCCCTTATTATTCCTGACTGCCGGGTCCCCGTCTGTCCTGCACCTCTGCATATCTATCTGCCCAGGAGGATAACTCAGCCTTACTTGTGGGAGGCTTAACATCTAGCTGCACAATATTAACCCTCCAGTGGATCTGCATAGCAGCGCTGGTCATCCTGACCAGGCACCACAAGTGGCGTCACGAATCCCCATATCATTATTCAAGTCACCTGTAAATATCCCACATTACAGTGAGCGCCCAGGGCAACGGACCGAGCTGTGCTACCCGTGACATTCCCCATAGATATCAACGGGCTCGGTGCCGAGTACCCCATAACCCTGGTGTTGTGCGACTCATCTTTTCCTGGCGTCACGAACAGGATCGCGTGCCCTGCAGCAACGGAGTAGCTTGTGCCCGTTGCCACCGGGTACTGTGTGCCTCACTAAAAGACTGTATTTTGTATGTGGTGAAGATTTCCCGCCATTTGCCCGCCATTGCCCGCCAATTACAGCGCCACGGCGCGAAAACTAGTGGGCGTACCTGCAAAAGCGTGCTGAGTCCTGGACACGCCCCCAACGCTGACGTGGCGGCAGGTCCTGTGAAGAGCTACAGTGAACGCTCTGACGTCAGAGCGCCAGCGACGCATGTCCTCCTACACACCCCTGTGCCCTGCAGAGCTGCAGCCTTCAGAGAAGGTAGGCTACGATTAACTAGGGGGGCGCAAACGTCGCAGCAGCCAGCCGACAACGCGGCCCAGGCCGACGGCCTTAACGACTTACCCCTTGGCGCTGCCGCACAGGTTGGAAATGCTGGCCCCTCACCTGGTCCTGTGGCCCCAATAGTACCGCTAACGCTGCCATACATACCTGGAGCGAAGTGGCTCCCTCAGTACAGCGGCAAGCCAGATACCCTGTCAGGGTTCAAGCGAAAAATATGCAGCATAATAGACATGTACCCTATGACAGAAAAGCAGAGAGCTGCAGTGGTAGTGGGACAATTAACTGGTGCTGCCGAGAGAGAGGTAGAGACTTGGACAGCTGCAGACCAGGAGTCAGTGCTTGCAATTTTCTTCAAGCTACAGACTATCTTTGAGGACCGCACTGAAACAGATCTCCGGATGAGTTTTTACCAATGCTCCCAGAAACCAGATGACAGCATTAGGGACTATGCATGCCGACTACAAGGGGCCCTGCGAGCACTTAAACAGGTTAACCCCATAAGTGTCAACAAAGAGAATAAAATGTTAAAAGAACAATTTGTACGGGGACTGAGGTCTCAAGCTGAAAGCAGGACTGTGCACTGGTGGTCCTTGGATCATCCTGATGCTACCTTTGATGCCCTTAAGGATATGGCTATAAAAGGACTGCGACCCCTGGAAACACCTGAGATGGCAACCCAGTGTCACACAAGTGAAGCCACCCTAAAGCCAGCAGCATCCACCTTTTCCCCGCTGGTTGCGGAAGCCAAAACGCAGGTGGCGCCCCTACTGAGCTGGACTGTCTGCGCTCAGAAGTGCGCCAGCTGACCAAAAACCTGGCCACTGTAATGAGTGCCCTGCGACTGCCGACGGAGGAAGAAGGAAAGATCCTGCTAGCTGACTGCCCAGAGGATGTCCCTTGGATGCGCCGGAGGAGAGGGAGGACGTCGCCCCACCGGAGGAGGACAACGCCACCCCCAGGAAGGACCCAAGACCAGCATCATCCTCGCCGAGAGATCATCTGCTACCGCTGTCACAGAGAAGGTCACCCAGCACGTCTGTGTCCTTTAAACGAGCAAATCCTGGGTCCGAGGGCCAACACCCAGGAATAGACTCATCAAGCCCCTCAGACTGGAACCGCAGGTTTGTGGGAGGAAGACCCTACCTGTCCATCATACTGGACGGGATCGCAATCCCTGCCCTGCTGGACACTGGATCTCAGGTAACCGTCATACCTGATGTTCTTTACAATAGGTACTGGTCCAGTGACGGTCTCCAACCCCCACACCCTGACTTTGCCGTATACGCCTCTAATGGCCTCCCTCTTGACTTACTGGGGGCTAAAAATGTAGACGTAAAAGTGGGGAGAGTGGAGCTAAAGAATCAGGGACTTCTTGTAGTAAAGACTGTTAATGAGGAAAATGGGTTGAATGTGGTTTTAGGCACTAACATTATTAGTAACTGTTTGGAGGAGGTTGTGTTTTTTACTCGCCGAAATTGCCCGACCAAGGCAAAAGGGAGTGATCTAGAAGGAGATTTGGACCCTGATGTGCCAGCAACAAGTGAAACTGACCGGTGGTGAAATTGGTAATGTACGGGTAACAGACCCGAATCCCATTGTGATACCCCCAATGAGTGAAATGCTTATTTGGTGTAGAGCAGCAATAGGTCTGAGAGGACAGAACTACCAAGCAGTAGTAGAGCCCCATTGTTCAGAACACAGACCTACACTCTTGACTGCCAGAGGGGTAGTGGATGTACATAATGGGAGGGTGCCAGTGCGTCTTCTCAACTGGGGAGAGGATGAAGTCAAATTACCACGTTATGCCACTGTTGCTAAGTTACATGCTGTGGATAATAACTCCATTCACACGACGGGGCCCTTAACCTCCCCACAACCAGTGGAGGATAACGGTCCGACCACCCAGGTGGAGGATTGGTGTCAGCAGCTCCATGTCGGGACGGACACCACTCCAGCCCACCAGAAACAAGGAGTATACCGAGTAGTTCAGGAGTATGCACAAGTATTCAGCAAACACCCACTCGACTTTGGAAAATTAAAGGGGTTCAACATCACATCCCCACAGGCAATCATCCTCCCATTAAAGAACGGTACAGGCCTATACCTCCAGCACACTACCAGAAAGCCAAGGAAATGTTGCGTGACATGAAGGAAGCAGGGGTGATAAGGGATAGTTGTAGTCCCTGGGCCGCACCTCTAGTCTTAGTCAGGAAAAAGGATGGAAGTATGAGAATGTGTGTAGATTACAGACAAGTAAATCGCATTACACATAAAGATGCATACCCTTTACCACGCATTGAGGAATCCTTAGCTGCCTTAAAAACTGCTAATTACTTTTCCACCCTTGACCTCACTAGTGGGTACTGGCAAGTAGCTGTGGCTGAGGAGGATCGGGAGAAGACGGCTTTCACCACCCCGATGGGACTCTGTGAGTTTGACAGAATGCCGTTTGGACTCAGCAGTGCCCCTGGAACGTTCCAGAGAGTGATGGAGAGCTGCCTGGGGCATCTCAACTTTGAAATGGTGTTGCTGTACCTGGACGACGTCATCGTGTACTCCAAAACGTATGAAGATCACTTGAAGCAACTGGCGGAGGTATTCGAGTCACTGTCCAAGTATGGGATGAAACTGAAGCCTTCAAAGTGCCATCTGCTCAAACAAAAGGTACAGTATCTGGGACATATTGTCAGCTCAGAAGGAGTAGCGCCAGACCCCGAGAAGATCACCGCCATCCAGAAATGTCCGGAGCCGAAAAATCTCAAGGAGGTGTGACAGTTCCTGGGACTGACAGGATACTACCGGAGGTTTGTGAAGGATTACACCAAGAAAGCAGCGCCTCTGCAAGACCTCCTGGTGGGACAGTCCCTCAAGAGCAGAAATTCTCCATTCCATTGGGGTAAAGAACAGGCAGAAGCATTCAAGGAAATGAAGGAGATCCTGACAGGTGATGAGATCCTAGCCTATCCTGACTACAGCCAGCCGTTCCTGCTGTATACTGATGCCAGCAATAAGGATTGGGAGCTGTCCTCAGTCAGAAGCAAAATGGCCTGGAGAAAGTCATCGCCTATGCAAGCAGGAAGCTCCGCCCGACCGAGAGGAACCCAGAGAACTACAGCAGCTTCAAGTTGGAGTTCCTGGCACTGGTCTGGGCCATCACAGAGAGGTTTAAGCACTACCTAGCCTCCAGCAAGTTCACTGCCTACACCGATAACAACCACTTGACGCATCTTGAAACAGCTAAGCTGGGAGCCATGGAACAACGCTGGATGGCTCGGCTGTCAAACTATTAATTCACAATCAAGTACCGAGCAGGCCGCAAGAATGCCAACGCTGTTGCCCTATCCAGGATGCCTCATGAATCGGACACGGAGGAAGAAGCGGATGATCTGGAAGAGATTGAACTACCTGCCTTCCACAGGAATGGGATGATCCTCGAGCAACAAGCCTGCAGGAGATCGCGTGGTAAGACATTAAATCCTTTACCTCACCACAGCTGGAAGGAGACTCAGGACAGCGATCCATTTGTCAGCCGAATCAAGGAGCTGATAACTCAAGAAGGTTCCTCCTTGGAGAAGGATGCGCCTCAACAAGCAAAGCAGCTGTGGAATGAGAGGAGCCGGCTGTTCATCTACCGTGAGAAGCTGTGCCGGAGGTACGTCAACCCAAGGACCCATGAGATGGTATGGCAGATAGTAGTCCCCAGAGCGGACATCCAGATGGTGTTAGAAGCCTACCACGATCTAGCGGGACACTTTGGCTGGAAGAAGCTGGAGACCCTGTTGAAGTGTCGTTTCTACTGGGTGGGAATGCGCAGCTCCATCGAGAGGTGGTGCCAGAACTGTGGACCCTGTGGCCTCAGAAGAAAGGACTACAGCAGTCAGAAGGCACCCCTGCAACCCATCAGGACGACTCGTCCCTTGGAGATCGTGGCCCTGGACCATGTCAAGTTGTCACCCAGCCGGTCAGGATACCCCTATGCCCTGACTATGGTGGATCACTACTCCAGGTTCCTGGTGGTCGCCCCTGTCAAAGATCTGATGGCAGAGACAGCAGCAAAGACGTTCCAAGCAAATTTCTGCAGACCACACGGATATCCTGAGCAGGTGTTAACTGACCAAGGCCCAGCCTTCGAGGCAGAATTGTTCAAAGATTTCTGTCACTTGTACGGGTGTAAGAAGATCAGAACCACACCGTACCACCCTCAAACCAATGGTCTCTGTGAGAAGATGAATCACATCGTCATTGACCTGTTGAAGACAGTACCACTCGAGGAGAGAAATCAGTGGCCAGACCTACTACCTGACCTGGTAGATCTGTACAATCACATACCTGTGAGTTCCACCAACTGCACCCCAGCCTACCTCATGCGGGCAAGACCAGGAAATCTGCCCATGGATCTGGAGCTTGGTGTTGTAGAACCAGAAGCAGATGTGACTACTGAAGACTGTGACACAAACAGACAGGAACAATACAGAAAAGTACAAGCCTGCGTAGAAGAAAGTCTCAATCGAATAAGGGATAAACAAGAAGATCGCTACAACAAAAGTGCGCCAGCTAAACCTTTCGCACCTGGTGAAGTCGTACTGAAAAGAAAGAGGAGGATACACAAACTCGATGATCAATGGGAAAGAGAGCCCTACATCATACAAAATTCAAGGTTTGACAATAAGAAAACGTGCATAATTAGCAAGGATGGAGGAAGAACGACTGCAACTGTATCCAGAGATCACCTAAAGTTGTGTCCAAACCCATTAAAGCTTCAGGAAGAAGAACCTGTTGTCAATCAGGAAAAGCGTAATGAATCAGTCATACATACAGACTTAGGAGATTTCCCCGCGGATTGGCCCAGAATTGGAGAAGCTGTAATCATTCCCGTGCTTCAATTCTATCAACCACAAGGAGAACCTCTACGTCCAGTTGCACCAGTTGTTGCAGTAGAGTCAGTTCCAGAGGAACCTGCTCCAGCAGAACCCCAAGAAGCAGCACCTCAAGAAGCGGAATCCCCAGAAGTTGAGTCTCAGGAAGGAGAATCCCCTGGCGAAACAGAACCGCATCGCCCAGTCACTAGTATGCTTGCCAGATCCCTAGAGAGGTGGAGGCAGATTTACAGTTTGCCGGCACGCAGGACAGATAGGGTAACTGACACCTCACCTACCACTACACCACGTAGGTCAGTACGCATAACAAGAGGGCAATTACCTGTTAGGTACAGAGAGTAGGACCTAACCATTGTAAATAATTACCAAGAATGACTGTATATAAAAGTATATATTGTTATAATATGCCTTTATAATACTGTTATCTATTAACCTATTTTTCCTTTTAACCCCTTCACCCCCAAGGGTGGTTTGCACGTTAATGACCGGGCCAATTTTTACAATTCTGACCACTGTCTCTTTATGAGGTTATAACTCTGGAACGCTTCAACGGATCTTCGCGATTCTGAGAATGTTTTCTCGTGACATATTGTACTTCATGATAGTGGTAAAATTTCTTCCATATAACTTGCATTTATTTATGAAAAAAACGCAAATATGGCAAAAATTTTGAAAATTTTGCAATTTTCAAACTTTGAATTTTTATTCCCTTAAAACAGAGAAATATGTCACACAAAATAGTTAAGAAATAACATTTCCCACATGTCTACTTTACATCAGCACAATTTTGGAAGCAAAATTTTTTTTTGTTAGGAAATTATAAGGGTTAAAAGTTGACCAGCGATTTCTCATTTTTACAACAAAATTTACAAAGCCATTTTTTTCGGGACCACCTCATATTTGAAGTCACTTTGAGGGGTCTATATAGCAGAAAATACCCAAAAGTGACACCATTCTAAAAACTACACCCCTCAAGGTACTCAAAACCACATTCAAGAAGTTTATTAATCCTTCAGGTGCTTCACAGGAGCTGAAGCAACGTGGAAGGAAAAAATTAACATTTTACTTTTTAGTCACAAACATGATATTTTACAAACATTTTTTTTATTTTCACAAGGGAAAAAGGAGAAAAAGGACTGATAAAGTTGTTGTGCAATTTCTCCTGAGTACGCCGATACCCCATATGTGAGGGAAAACCACTGTTTGGGCACACGGCAGAGCTCGGAATGGAAGGAGCGCAGTTTGACTTTTCCAAACCAAAATTGGCTGGAATTGAGAACGGACGCCATGTCGCGTTTGGAGAGGCCCCGATGTGCCTAAACAGTGGAAACCCCCCACATGTGACCCCATTTTGGAAACTAGACCTCCTAAGGAACTTATCTAGATGTGTGGTGAGTAGTTTGAACCCTCAAGTGCTTCACGCAAGTTTGTAATGTAGAGCCGTGAAGAAAAAAAATCATATTTTTTCCACAAGCATGATGTTTTAGTCCCCAAATTTTTATTTTCCCAAGGGTAAGAGGAGAAATTGAACCACAAAAGTTGTTGTCCAACTTGTCCTGAGTATGCTGATACCCCATATGTGGGGGGGAACCACTGTTTGGGCGCACGGCAGGGCTTGAAAGGGAAGGAGCGCCGTTTGACTTTTCCAAACCAAAATTGGCTGGAATTGCGAACGGACGCCATGTCGCGTTTGGAGGGACCCTGATGTGCCTAAACAGTGGAAATCCCCCACATGTGACCCCATTTTGGAAACTAGACCCCCTAAGGAACTTATCTAGATGTGTGGTGAGCACTTTGAACCCTCAAGTGCTTCACGCAAGTTTGTAATGTAGAGCCGTGAAGAAAAAAAATCATATTTTTTCCACTAACATGATGTTTTAGTCCCCAAATTTTTATTTTCCCAAGGGTAAGAGAAGAAATTGGACCACAAAAGTTGTTGTCCAACATGTCCTGAGTACGCTGATACCCCATATGTGGGGGGGAACCACTGTTTGGGCGCACGACAGGGCTTGAAAGGGAAGGAGTGCCGTTTGACTTTTCCAAACCAAAATTGGCTGGAATTGCGAACGGACGCCATGTCGCGTTTGGAGGGCCCCTGATGTGCCTAAACAGTGGAAACCCCACACATGTGACCCCATTTTGGAAACTAGACCCCCTAAGGAACTTATCTAGATGTGTGGTGAGCACTTTGAACCCTCAAGTGCTTCACGCAAGTTTGTAATGTAGAGCCGTGAAGAAAAAAAATCATATTTTTTCCACAAACATGAAGTTTTAGTCCCCAAATTTTTATTTTCCCAAGGGTAAGAGGAGAAATTGGACCACAAAAGTTGTTGTCCAACATGTCCTGAGTACGCTGATACCCCATATGTGGGGGGGAACCACTGTTTGGGCGCACGGCAGGGCTCGAAAGGGAAGGAGCGCCGTTTGACTTTTCCAAACCAAAATTGGCTGGAATTGCGAACGGACGCCATGTCGCGTTTGGAGGGCCCCTGATGTGCCTAAACAGTGGAAACCCCCCACATGTGACCCATTTTGGAAACTAGACCCCCTAAGGAACTTATCTAGATGTGTGGTGAGCACTTTGAACCCTCAAGTGCTTCACGCAAGTTTGTAATGTAGAGCCGTGAAGAAAAAAAATCATATTTTTTCCACAAACATGATGTTTTAGTCCCCAAATTTTTATTTTCCAAAGGGTAAGAGGAGAAATTGGACCACAAAAGTTGTTGTCCAACATGTCCTGAGTACGCTGATACCCCATATGTGGGGGGGAACCACTGTTTGGTCGCACGGCAGGGCTTGAAAGGGAAGGAGCGCCGTTTGACTTTAACAAACCAAAATTGGCTGGAATTGCGAACGGACGCCATGTTGCGTTTGGAGGGCCCCTGATGTGCCTAAACAGTGGAAACCCCCACATGTGACCCCATTTTGGAAACTAGACCCCCTAAGGAACTTATCTAGATGTGTGGTGAGCACTTTGAACCCTCAAGTGCTTCACGCAAGTTTGTAATGTAGAGCCGTGAAGAAAAAAAATCATATTTTTTCCACAAACATGATGTTTTAGTCCCCAAATTTTTATTTTCCCAAGGGTAAGAGGAGAAATTGGACCACAAAAGTTGTTGTCCAACATGTCCTGAGTACGCTGATACCCCATATGTGGGGGGGAACCACTGTTTGGTCGCACGGCAGGGCTTGAAAGGGAAGGAGGCCGTTTGACTTTAACAAACCAAAATTGGCTGGAATTGCGAACGGACGCCATGTTGCGTTTGGAGGGCCCCTGATGTGCCTAAACAGTGGAAACCCCCACATGTGACCCCATTTTGGAAACTAGACCCCCTAAGGAACTTATCTAGATGTGTGGTGAGCACTTTGAACCCTCAAGTGCTTCACGCAAGTTTGTAATGTAGAGCCGTGAAGAAAAAAAATCATATTTTTTCCACAAACATGATGTTTTAGTCCCCAAATTTTTATTTTCCCAAGGGTAAGAGAGAGAAATTGGACCACAAAAGTTGTTGTCCAACATGTCCTGAGTACGCTGATACCCAACATGTGGGGGGAACCACTGTTTGGGCGCACGGCAGGGCTTGAAAGGGAAGGAGCGCCGTTTGACTTTTCCAAACCAAAATTGGCTGGAATTGCGAACGGACGCCATGTTGCGTTTGGAGGGCCCCTGATGTGCCTAAACAGTGGAAGCCCCCCACATGTGACCCCATTTTGGAAACTAGACCCCCTAAGGAACTTATCTAGATGTGTGGTGAGCACTTTGAACCCTCAAGTGCTTCACGCAAGTTTGTAATGTAGAGCCGTGAAGAAAAAAAATCATATTTTTTCCACAAGCATGATGTTTTAGTCCCAAATTTTTTATTTTCCCCAGGGTAAGAGGAGAAATTGGACCACAAAAGTTGTTGTCCAACATGTCCTGAGTACGCTGATACCCCATATGTGGGGGGGAACCACTGTTTGGGCGCACGGCAGGGCTTGAAAGGGAAGGAGCGCCGTTTGACTTTTCCAAACCAAAATTGGCTGGAATTGCGAACGGACGCCATGTCGCGTTTGGAGGGCCCCTGATGTGCCTAAACAGTGGAAACCCCCACATGTGACCCAATTTTGGAAACTAGACCCCCTAAGGAACTTATCTAGGTGTGTGGTGAGCACTTTGAACCCCAAGTGTTTCACTAACGTTTATAATGCCCTGGCGTGAAAAAAAAAAATTTTTTTTTTTTTCCACAAAAGTGATGTTTTAGTCCCCAATTTTTTATTTTCCCAAGGGTAAGAGGAGAAATTGGACACCAAAAGTGGTTGTCCAATTTGTCCTGAGTACGCTGATACCCCATATGTTGGGGGGATACACTGTTTGGGCACACGGCAGGGCTCGGAAGGGAAGCAGTGACGTTTTGGAATGCAGACTTTGATGGAATGGTCTGCGGGCGTCATGTTCCGTTAGCAGAGCCCCTGATGTGCCTAAACAGTGGAAACCCCCCACATGTGACCCCATTTTGGAAACTAGACCCCCTAAGGAACTTATCTAGGTGTGTGGTGAGCACTTTGAACCCCCAAGTGTTTCACTAACGTTTATAATGCCCTGGCGTGAAAAAAAAAATATTTTTTTTTTCCACAAAAGTGATGTTTTAGTCCCACAATTTTTTATTTTCCCAAGGGTAAGAGGAGAAATTGGACCCCAAAAGTGGTTGTCCAATTTGTCCTGAGTACGCTGATACCCCATATGTTGGGGGGATCCACTGTTTGGGCATACGGCAGGGCTCGGAAGGGAAGCAGTGACGTTTTGGAATGCAGACTTTGATGGAATGGTCTGCGGGCGTCATGTTCCGTTAGCAGAGCCCCTGATGTGCCTAAACAGTGGAAACCCCCCACATGTGACCCCATTTTGGAAACTAGACCCCCTAAGGAACTTATCTAGGTGTGTGGTGAGCACTTTGAACCCCCAAGTGTTTCACTAACGTTTATAATGCCCTGGCGTGAAAAAAAAAATATTTTTTTTTTTTCCACAAAAGTGATGTTTTAGTCCCAATTTTTTATTTTCCCAAGGGTAAGAGGAGAAATTGGACCCCAAAAGTGGTTGTCCAATTTGTCCTGAGTACGCTGATACCCATATGTTGGGGGGATCCACTGTTTGGGCATACGGCAGGGCTCGGAAGGGAAGCAGTGATGTTTTGGAATGCAGACTTTGATGGAATGGTCTGCGGGCGTCATGTTCCGTTAGCAGAGCCCCTGATGTGCCTAAACAGTGGAAACCCCCCACATGTGACCCCATTTTGGAAACTAAACCCCCTAAGGAACTTATCTAGGTGTGTGATGAGCACTTTGAACCCCCAAGTGTTTCACTAAAGTTTATAATGCCCAGGTGTGAAAAAAAAAATCCTACTTTTTACCTCACACAAATGATGTTTTAGTCCCCAATTTTTTATTTTCCCAAGGTTAAGAGGAGAAATTGGACACCAAAAGTTGTTGTTCAATTTGTCCTGAGTACACTGGTACCCCATATGTGGGAAAAAACTGTTTGGGCACAATTTGGGGCTCAGAAGGGAAATTGTGACGTTTTGGAAGCAGACTTTGATGGAATGGTCTGCGGGCGTCATGTTCCGTTTGCAGAGCCCCTGATGTGCCTAAACAGTAAAAAAAAAACACAAGTGACATAATTTTGGAAAGTAGACTCCCAAGGAACTTTTCTAAATGTGCCCCCCTTCTGGAACTAATCTTTCCTGTAAAGTAAATTAGTAGTGCATTGAGGTGTGGTACAATTTGAAACAATCCTTCATACACAGGCCAGGTTTTTCGGGGCAGGTGTCGCATTGGTAAGTGGTGTCCTTGCGTATTCCCCTTTTGTAACACACTCGGCACCTTTTTTGTGGCTTACCTTTTCTTCCAGTTGGCGGGACCACCCCCGGGAAATGCTGACCTGGTATGATACGAGCACCTTCAGTTCCGGAAGTACTGGGGCCCGCTGTTTCCTGAGCGCCAAACATCAGGGCCTTAACCACTACCTCCTGAAACTGAAGGTACGTCGTATCGCTGTTGCGTGCACATCGTGACAGCAGGAAAGCGTTGAGCATTGCCATTTGGACGATGTGCACAGACAGCTTCTTGTACCACACCTTGGCCTTTCTCAAAGCACTGTACGGTTGGAGGAGTTGATCAGAGAGATCAACACCCCCCATGTATTTATTGTACCCCAGTACACAGTCCGGTTTGCGGACCTGTGTAGAGGTACCCCGTACAGTGCTGAGGGCGCTGCCATCACCATGTATGGTGGTCAAGAGAAGGACATCCCTCTTGTCCTTGTACTTGACCACCAACAGGTGGTCGCTACATTGGGCTCTGCTCTCACCCTTTCTGAGCATCAGCCCAAGTAGCGTCTTTGGGAGGCCTCTCTGATTTTTGCGGACGGTACAGCAGGCTGCGGTACCTCGCGCAGAGAGGGATTTGTAGAGTGGGATGCTGGAATAAAAGTTATCAGTGTAAAGGTGATAACCTTTATCCAGCAGTGGGTGCACCAAATCCCACACAATTTTCCCACTCACTCCCAGGACGGGGGGACACTCAGGGGGTACAATCCTGGTGTCCTTTCCTTCGTAAACTCTAAAGCTGTGTGTGTACCCTGAGGTACTCTCACACAGCTTGTAGAGTTTGATTCCGTACCTTGCCCTCTTGCTGGGCAGGTACTGGCGGAATGCGAGCCGTCCCTTAAAATGAACCAAGGACTCATCCACGCAGATGTCCCTTTGGGGCACGTACACTTCAGCAAACTTTTTGTTGAAGTGTTCGATGACCGGCCGAACTTTGAACAGGCGGTCAAAGTTGGGGTCATCTCGTGGGGGACACTGTGCATTATCATTATAATGCAGGAATTTGTGGATGGCCTCAAAACGCGTCCGAGCCATGACCATTCGGAACAGTGGAGTGTTGTATAAAATATCAACACTCCAATATTGCCGAATTTCTGGCTTCTTCAGGATCCCCATATGGAGGACCAGGCCCCAAAACTGCATCATTTCAACTGCGTCTACAGGAGACCAGTTGGAAAATGATGAACGGGGGTTTTGCGCCAAAAATTGCCGAGCGTACAAATTTGTTTGCTCCACCATGAGGTTAATTAAATCCTCAGAGAAAAAGACTTTGAAAAAGTCTATTTCTGTGAAGCCGGTGGAGTCAAACCTGATTCCTGATTCTGCCACAAAATCAGGAATCAGTGGCTCGTAATTTTCGGGGGCCGGGGTCCATACGGGGTCCGAAGAGGGGTGCGCTGGTTCATTTTCAGGGGCGGGCGCTGCCTCATGTTCTGTCCTGGGGCGTCTGCGTGGCGGTTCTGCAGGACCCGAGGAGGAAGATGAGGAGGAAGAAGAATCTTCATCTGAAAAATAAAGAAATGTGGGATCCTCTCCCTCGCTATCAGTGTCGGAGGCAAGGAAAGCGTATGCCTCCTCCACTGAATAGCGCTGTTGGGATGAGCGTGACGAGCGGGACATTTTTTTTGTGAATGTGGTGCTTTGTGTGAACTTTATTTATAACTGTGTGTGTGTGTGGGGGGGGATAGTGATTGGTGTAAACTAAGCTGAAATGAAAAAGCTAAAAGAAAAGAAAGCGAATAGGGAAAAAAAAGGCCTGTGAAAAAAGTCTAAACCAGCAGGCACGAGCTCTGATAAGTGACCGGTGTCACTTATCAAAGTTCCGTGGCTGCTGGATGTGCGCACGGGAGTGACGGAAAGGGGGGTGAAAAAAAAAACTGGCAGGCACGAGCTCTGATAAGTGACCGGTGTCACTTATCAAAGTTCCGCGGCTGCTGGATGTGCGCACGGGAGTGGCGGAAAGGGGGTGAAAAAAAAAAAAAAACTGGCAGGCACGAGCTCTGATAAGTGACCGCTGTCACTTATCAAAGTTCCGCGGCTGCTGGATGTGCGCACGGGAGTGGCGGAAAGGGGGGTGAAAAAAAAAACTGGCAGGCACGAGCTCTGATAAGTGACCGCTGTCACTTATCAAAGTTCCGCGGCTGCTGGATGTGCGCACGGGAGTGGCGGAAAGGGGGGTGAAAAAAAAACAAAAAAAACAGCAGGAACGAGCTCTGATAAGTGACTGGTGTCACTTATCAAAGTTCCGCGGCTGCTGGATGTGCGCACGGGAGTGGCGGAAAAGTTGGTGGGAAAAAAAAAAAAAAACAGCAGGAACGAGCTCTGATAAGTGACTGGTGTCACTTATCAAAGTTCCGTGGCTGCTGGGTGTGCGCACGGGAGTGGCGGAAAAGTTGGTGAAAAAAAACAAAAAAAAAAAACAGCAGGAACGAGCTCTGATAAGTGACTGGTGTCACTTATCAAAGTTCCGTGGCTGCTGGGTGTGTGCACGGGAGTGGCGGAAAAGTTGGTGGAAAAAAAAAAAAAAAACAGCAGGAACGAGCTCTGATAAGTGACTGGTGTCACTTATCAAAGTTCCGTGGCTGCTGGGTGTGCGCACGGGAGTGGCGGAAAAGTTGGTGAAAAAAAAAAAAAAAAAAACAGCAGGAACGAGCTCTGATAAGTGACTGGTGTCACTTATCAAAGTTCCGTGGCTGCTGGATGTGCGCACGGGAGTGGCGGAAAAGTTGGTGAAAAAAAACAAAAAACGGCAGGAACGAGCTCTGATAAGTGACTGGTGTCACTTATCAAAGTTCCGTGGCTGCTGGATGTGTGCACGGGAGTGGCGGAAAGGGGGGGTGAAAAAAAAAACGGCAGGCACGAGCTCTGATAAGTGACCGCTGTCACTTATCAAAGTTTGCGGCTGCTGGATGTGCGCACGGAGGGGGGTGCGAAAGTGTTGATGGGTGAACTGCGTCACCAATCAACGCTCGGCGGCGCAAAGGGGGGGGTAAAAAGAGGGGGAAAGGGAAGGCGGGAGGGGGGAATGGGGGGATTGGGGTGGATCGGGCAGGGATCGGGGCTCAAAAACTCACGTTTGTAGTCTTTTCTTTCTTTTCTCTTCTTTCTTCTCTCTTCTTTCTTCTCTCTTCTTTCTTCTCTCTTCAGCAGGAGTTGTGGTGTCACAGGCTACTGTGGCACCACAAGACCCAGCACAGGAGGAGATCTGGCAGTGTGACCGCACAGCAGGAATCCTCAGCAAGTGTGAGGACCCCTGCAGTGCGTTCAGACAGGTCAGATCCAGTTTGCAGACAGGTCACAGAGCGGTCACATCGCTGCTGTGACCTGTCATTGGTGGGATCGATGATCACATCAATCCCACAATCAAAGGAGACCCCTGCATTGCCGGTTGCTAGGCACCGGCCTAGTAATCGGAGCTCACAGCTCCGATTCCTAGGCAGGTCACCGGCAGGTCACCTAGCAGGGCACAGAGCGGTCACACCGCTGCTGTGCCTGTGATTGGCGCGATCGTCGATGACATCGATCGCGCCAATCAGCTCCTTCATGCCCTACAGGCCCTGGCCTAGGATCGGTGCTATTACTGCACCGATCCAGGCAGGTACAGGCAGGGCACAGCGCGGATATACCGCGGCTGTGCCCTGCGATTGGCACGATCGATGTGATCGGCGATCGCGCCAATCCGGGGGGGGTCTGGACCTTCCTAGGCCCAGGCCTAGGATCGAGTACATAGGTACTCGATCCTAGCCTGCGATCTCACTGTTTTAGCCGCTCTGATTGGCTGAAACAGTGAGAAAGGCTGTGATTGGCTGTTCAGAATTCAACAGCCAATCACAGCGATCGGGAGGCCTGAGGGGGGAGGACGCAGCCCGGATGCCGACGCCAACTTCCAAGAGGTAAGCTGGCGTCGGAATTTTAATGCGATCACCGCTACTTAAGTCGCGATGTCGCATTAAAGGGCATGACGTACTATCCCGTCCATGGTCAGAATGGCACGGGTTTTATGGACGGGATAGTACGTCTAATGTCAGAGAGGGGTTAATATTGAAACAAGTGAATGGACATTATTTTTACTTGTTTTCTCTACCCTTTTGAGCATCCTTTTCCAAAAGAGACTGGGACTTTTACGGTTGCTCAATTCCTCAATCCCTCATTGTGCTAATGTACATAGTTGTTCATTTACCGTTATGCAACAGTTCAAGAGTGCCTTACCTCCTGTAAAGGAAGAGTTATTTATGCAATGTTTATTGTTTATTGTTCTTTGTTTTTGTATTTCAGCCCTGGAGTGCTGAGTTCTACTAGGGGGGAATGTGGAGCCCAGCTGTGACTGGATCCATATCTTCCAGAAGGGTGCACTGAAAGAAGATACCACCAAAGGTCATTATGCACATGCACACACGTACAAGTTATCCCAGAGACCACCAGAGGGAGCTGTGTAATACATATAAAAGACAGTTACACAGGAAACATCAGATCTAGTCAGAGCAGCCCTTTCTAGGGAGTCTGCTCAGAGAGCTCAGTCTGCTCAGAGAGCTCAGTCTGCTAGTGGAGTCTAGTAAGAGTGATACAGAGAAATCACTTCAGTCTAGTCAGAGCTGAATTGAGGAGTGTAGCTCAGTAGAAGCGTACCGACGCTTAGAGAGCGGCGAAGAGGCAGCCCACCAACTGCCAGTGTGTGTGATCGTGTGAGGATCCAGGTAGGCCGAAGGTGAGTGGAAGTTAATGAGACAGAGGAGCCTTAATAGCTCATCTCAGCAAGTACCACCGGACACCGGAGTCCGAGCCTATAGGGATCTCCACGACCCATTAGGAGAACACCGGAGTTCCTGGAGGACTACAAGTCCCAGGAGTACCACAGAGCTGATACGTAGCTGGATCAGGAGGACGGAGTCTAGCAGTGCACTGCAAATAGAGACTGTGTACTTCAAGAAGAGGTCCAATCACAAGGTCAGCCAGGTGCAAGACGGAGACCAAGTTAGACCTAGCTACAAGTGGGTCAGGACTTTATCACAAAAAGGCAGAGTACAGGAGGCCACACACCTACCAGTGGAAGAATCTGGATGTGCACCCTTCACCCTACAGCGCTCCGGGAAGTGTCTGCAACATCTTCAGATAAAGGTACCAAAGTGACTTATGTGTGTGTCTCCCTTATTATTCCTGACTGCCGGGTCCCCGTCTGTCCTGCACCTCTGCATATCTATCTGCCCTGGAGGATAACTCAGCCTTACTTGTGGGAGGCTTAACATCTAGCTGCACAATATTAACCCTCCAGTGGATCTGCATAGCAGCGCTGGTCATCCTGACCAGGCACCACAAGTGGCGTCACGAATCCCCATATCATTATTCAAGTCACCTGTAAATATCCCACATTACAGTGAGCGCCCAGGGCAACGGACCGAGCTGTGCTACCCGTGACATTCCCCATAGATATCAACGGGCTCGGTGCCGAGTACCCCATAACCCTGGTGTTGTGCGACTCACATCCTCCAGGGTAACATGTGGCACCAAGCGCAGCTAGGCTACACATCCCCCCCTAGTTAATATCAGCACTCCCGGGCTAAAAAATAAAACAATTTTTATAACATCAACAAAACATAACTCATCCCTTGCGGGAGGTAAGGATACTTCAAACGTTACAATGTGTACAAATGGCAAATAGAAAATATCAAAATACTTTCACTCAATAAATACAGAATTCTTGTGGAGGACCCGTACCAAACCTCCCACGGTGGTCCTGGGTGGGCTGCTGGACTTCTCTGCTGCAAACCTCACTCAAGGCCACACCATACGGGTTTTGCTTCTGAGGTAGAATGGCTTACGTAAAACCAAGATGGGGCACTGAGTGCAAACTATTTACAACACAGTTTTTGGGCTGGCAAAGTCCTCAGCCACGCAGTCCTCTAAAAGAAACACATTTCACATATCACATTACCCAACTGGGGTATACTACTTCAGCATGTAAACATTATCATCATATAACATTCTCAATAAAGTGCAATTCTTCTTTAAACTTTTTACATACAGTAAACCCTGTCTGGGTCCTACTGGTCTTCTTCGAATATAGTAGCACCTTCCACACCTGGGGCTGGAAGTATACGGTGCGCTCTGGAACGCATCACCAGAAGATTGTGTCCTGCTACCTGTGTCTGAGTAGCTACAGTCCTTTTTTCAATTTTTACTTTGCGACTTCCTTGAGGCCTGACAGGTGCCTCTCCTAAGTACAGGTTTGGCTCAATAGCGGTCGTTGTTGCAGTCGCTACACTCGGCAGCGTTTCCAATTGGGACGCAGGTGCACGCAGTGGCTCAGTTGGAGACGCACTAGCAATCGTGCTCTGTTGCGTTGCAGAATAGGACGCAGGATAGGATGCAGGTGCGCGGCCGGACGCTGATGTAGCTGGGACTTGGAACGCTGAGACACGGGGTACATTTCCGGCTTCAGGGACTGGGTCGCTGACTCGGGAGACATTCAGGGCATACCACCACTTAAGACCCCAATGCCGCGTGTAGGTGACAATATCCCCAATAAGCAGATCCCTTCCCGGGTGCCCCTCTGGCAGGTGAGACTCTACATCTCTGCGATTAACAAAGACCTCCTGGTACACGCCTGGCTCATGGATGAACCCCCAGCCTCCCTGGAGTTTGAAGTCTCTAATGGCCCCCTGGCGCCGCGGTTCCCGGAGCGTACCTTTGTCTCGCCTGACGTTCTCTTTGTCAGCAAGATCTTTCTCCCGGTACCTCTGTTGAAGCTGCTGTGCCTCACGCTGCTCCTGCTGCTGTCGCTGCTCATACTCCCGGCGTCGCCACTCGTTCTCCTTCTGGGCGGCGTATTCCACGTCGTCCAGGAGCTCCATCTCCTCCCAGTCGATCTCCATCGCTTGCGGCTGGGTTTCATCCGTCGTCGTCCCTTCCGGGGGACTGCATTCCGCTGCTGCGGCTGGTTCCAAGCCTGGCTTGCATTCCGGTCCGGGCAGGGCCTCCTCAGCCTCCTCTCTTCTGCGGGGTCAGGTACAGCTCTTTTGGGGCCGGCCTCCGGTTCTTCCTCAGCCGCTGGTTTCAGTGGTGGTGCGGGTGGCATTTGCGCATCTTGAGGGGAGAGCAGTGGGTCCCACAGCAGCCGCTGTTTCAGGGCATGCCAGCTTTGCTCCATCGCCTCCATCTCTGCGCGGTGTCGGGCCATATCCCTCAGCGCCGCATCCAACTCCTCCATTCTCTGCGTTCTCTGGTCGTTCTCCCGACCTGGGGACGGTTCAAGTACAGGCTGCACCTCTTCAGGGAAACGGGGTCTGCGCACCGCCATTCCTCCACACAGCGACTCCTGTCCTTCCGCCATCTCACTCCAGGCCAGACTGTATGTTTCATCTGGAACACTCTGGATTTTTCCGTGGAGGCGGGACTTTCGCTTTCTCTTCTTAGCATAGAGGATGAAGAGGAGGCGGATCTCCCTTGCAGTGGGGCAGGCTCGGACATTGTAGTAACATTTAGACAGGGCGCCCATTACTTTCGCGCCACAGGGGGGTACGCCCACGAATACACGCCCCTCTTCTTCACCAGCGCCTCAGGGCGCGAATATGGCGGCAAAATGGCGGAAAATGGAGCCAAAAATCACAAAAACGTAACACAGTCTTTTTGCACAAAACAGTCCATTCCAGGCACACAGGACTATTGTGAGCTTCGGATCCTGTTCGTGACGCCAAGTTTGATGAGTCGCACATACAGGGCTTGGGGTACTCGGCACCGAGCCCGTTCACTTCACTGGGGGATGTCACGGGTAGCACAGCTCGGTCCGTTGCCCTGGGCGCTCACTAAAAAGGGGGGATATTTACAGGGGATTGTAGAAATGTTCGTGACGCCACCTGTGGTTCCTGGTCAGGGTGACCAGCGCTGCAATGTAGATCCTCTGAGGGTTTGGGGCAGCAAGGTGTTAAGTCTCCCACAGGCGAGACTGATCCCTCGGAGTATATGGCGGTGCAGGGGTGAAGGAGCAATAATGCAGACACACACAAGACAGTCTCTTTCTGTACCTTTACTGGTGGTGAAGTTGCAGGCACGTCCCGGGAGGCCGTCAGGGTGGAGGATGCATGTCCAGTAATCACTGAGTAGGTGTAGGGCCTCCTTACGTCTCTATATGTGTGAGTTTCTAACTTGCATGAAACAAAGTTTAACTCCGTTCTCTTTGCTACGCCCGGCTGATCTTGTGGTGGAGCCTTCTTTTGGACAGAACTTAGTCTCCAATGGTTGCGCTGACCAGACTCCTGTTCTTCCTGACCCCGATTACGTATCAGCACTGTTGGGCCCCTCTGTGACCTGAAGTCCAGCAGGGTCTCCGGTTTTTCCCACTAGCCGTGAAGGTTCTGGCAAGCTCGGACCCGGTGTCCGGTAGTGCAGAGTGGAGGTAAGCCATCATTGCTATTCATCCTTAGTCACTCTCTCTTTCCCTTTTCCACTTGCCTGTCGTCCTACTCACACCTTTAACATAAGCACAAGCAGCAGTAGATGTCGGCTTCCTTCTCTTCACCGCTCTCCAAGCGTCGGCACGCTCGCTCTCTAACAATACCTCAGTTGACTCGGTCTTACAAATACTGCAGTTCCCTTTCCTTCACTTCCTTCTTAGGCTCTGTCCGAAGTAGCTATCAGGACCTTCCGTCAGACTGATCTATGCTCACTTCGAGAGTCACTTTCCACTTCCCTAGGGAACTATCAGTCCGCACGTTCTGAGGTAACTTTCCTCTCGGCTCGTCTCTCTGAGGTACGACCAACGACTAGCTAACGTTCAGCTAGACTGCCTTCATCTCCCTGCTCTATCTCTCCACACCCTTATGTACCTGCGTATTCTAAAGGGCTCCCTCTGGTGGTACCAGGGAAATGTGAAGTGTGAATGAATATCAGGTGATTGTGAATTACCTTTCATGCATCCTCCAGGGTAACATGTGGCACCAAGCGCAGCTGGGCTACACAGGAGTACTGTGCCAAAAATCCGCTGTGTGTACTTGGCATCCATGCCTGTGGGAGTGTTGTGTCAAAAAGCTGCTGTGTGTACTCTGCACGCACCCTGCCTGTGGGAGTACTGTGCCATAAAGCACACGTCTGGGTGTACTCTGCACTGTTCTTTGAGCCTACTCTGAAAAAAGACTGTGTGGGTGTACTCTGAAAAACCATCCTCTTTTTTTATTTTAATTTAGGGAGGCTCCAAAACATTGTGAATAGAAAATAAAACAAACTGTGGTGGAGTCTAACAATGGCTGGGTGCGTCTGGTATACTTCTATATTCAACCAAGGATATGGACAAGTCCTGTGGGATCCATGCCTGGTTCACCTGTATATAAGAAAAAAATGTTTTTATGTTGCATAGAACTTCATAGACACCAAGGTGCATGGTTAATGTATTGCTATAATATTTGATGGCAATGTGTTTTGGATAAATGCATTGAATTTAGGCAAAGGATAGGGATTAGGTATAGTACGTAGAATAAGGGTTTACCGTATATACTCGTGTATAAGCCGACCCGTGTATAAGCCGACCCCCCTAATTTTGCCACAAAAAACTGGGAAAACTTATTGACTCGTGTATAAGCCGGGTGTATAAACTGCCCTCCTGCTCTGTGCTGCCCCCGTCCTGCTCCTTGCTCCCCCATCCAGCTCTGTGCTCCCCTATTCTCCTCTGTACTCCCCCCCTCCTGCTCCGTCCTCCGCTGTGCTCCCCCATTCCTTCTCCGTCCTCCTGTGCCCCCCCTGTCCTGCTCCATGCTTCCCCCGTCCTCCGTTCTCCTCCCCGTCCTCCTCCATGCTTTCCCCATCCACCGTTCTCCCCCCCTGTCCTGCTCCATGCCTCCCCCGTCCTCCGTTCTCCTCCCCGTCCTCCTCCATGCTTCCCCCGTCCTGCTCCATGCTTCCCCGTCCTCCGTTCTCCCCCCCGTCCTCCTCCATGCTTCCCCCGTCCACCGTTCTCCTCCCCGTCCTGCTCGTGCTCCTTGTCCTCTCCTCCATCATACTCACCCCTCCCCGTGCCATCGCTGAACTTGCCTGCAATCCTGCAGCTCTCCCCGGCTTCCTTCAGCTCTCCAGCGCTGAGCGGTGATGTAATACCGCTCATTAAGGCCATGAATATGGAGGCGACGCCCATGGGAGTGGCGTCGCGTCCATATTACATGACCTTAATGAGCGGGTATTACATCACCGCTCAGCGCTGGAGAGCTGAAGGAAGCCGGGGAGAGCTGCAGGATTGCAGGCAAGTTCAGCGATGGCACGGGGAGGGGTGAGTATGATGTCCCAGCCACCGGCTCCTGCCGCGGCACCCCCTACCCCGCTGGTTTCTGCCCTATGACTCGTGTATAAGCCGAGGGGGCATTTTCAGCACGAAAAAAGGTGCTGAAAATCTCGGCTTATACACGAGTATATGCGGTAATTTAGATATAGGATGGAACTGGTACAGTGCAATGGTGGCCACAATGTATTCAGGAAGCTGATAGGGGTAATATAGAACAGTTAACATGGTCGGAAGCAGCCCACCAGGGGAGTGGGGCAAGGTCTGGCAAAAAGGACAAACACTTCCTGATTAGATTAGATTATACAAGAGTTCAGTGTTAATAAGAAGACAAGCAAAGTTCAAGGGCAGTGGGCTGAGGATGAAAGAATGAAGAATGTGAACTGTGCCATGAACCTTTGTGACGGAAATGAAGGTTGTGCCCAATACTGCATGATGTCAGCTATGGAACTGAAACTGTTAAGTAAAGTTGGACTGGTTAAGCAGAAACGGGTATCATCTGGTTTATGTGCATCTGTCCCTGGATCCAGAATCATGGAGACAGAAGAGGCCTGCGGCCGAACCATGAGTGTAGTACAGCATACGGAAATTGGGGCACTGTTTATTTGTAGAGGGCCATAGTGTGGGAACACACAAGCCCCTGCCCATCACTATCACCCTGCCCCTCTTACATATGAGCAAATGGTAGACAGAGACAACGAAAGGGTAGGAAATCAAAGGTGAACTGTGAGCTTTAGGTTAGCCTCTCCACCAGCCATCTTAGGCATAGCCCCCAACCATCCTGGATTAAGTGGGACTGTCTCACCTCTCCGAAGTCTTCCTCGTAGCTCCTCCTTCGAGGCGGTGCAGCTTCTCCCAGCTCAGTGCATAAATTAAAGTTAATCACTTCACTTCAGCTCATAATAATACACACAGGAGATTTTGGTTATCTTGACCTATAGCAGCAGGCTGTGAACCCAGAAGCAGACAATACAAGTACATTGGATACAGCAGTGTATTTCTTTGTACCTGTACTCTGAGGTGAGAAAAGTCAGATGTTTGTTCCAATAAAATTAATATTTATATTATAAAAGATCATTTTTTTCAGTTTTCCATAAGAGAGACTCTACAAGGTCTCAAACCCACAATCCTCCACATCCAGGAAGGAGCTGAACATACTGAGCTATCACCTCAGGTGCTGGGGTGACTAGAATTTACTATACTGGATCTGTTACAGCAGGCTGTGCCTCCACAGGCCAATAACATAGAGATACATTGTATACTGCACTGGATTTCTAGTTTAAAATAAAATATTTTTTTCTTCCTATAAAATTACTAAAAAATGCTGAAAAGCACTTAAAATTTTGACATATTTAATACGCTTTTTTTAAAATAATATTCATCACAAATTAGCACATAACATGGACATATTTGTGTCCCTGTAAAGACCTGTGATCAGATTATTTACAGGAATTGGTAAATGGCGTAAAAAAATGGCGTCATTGATATTTTTCTCTATTAAACCCATAGTCAATGTAATAAAAACTTAATACTGAGGCCGTGTTCACATGTAGTGTAAATGCTGTGTTTTTTCTCCGTTTTTTTCTTCTGCATGTTTTCTGCAGGTGTCCGCACCACATGACGCAGTAACAGTGTTCTCTGATTATTGCGTGTTTGCTACGTTTCTTTTCTGTGTGTTCCCCTAATTTTATGCGATTTTTGGGCAGATGTGAAGCCGAGTTTTTAACGCCTTTTAATAGTACAGAAAGCTTTGATTCTGAGCATAAAAATTCAATGGTGTTTTTCTTCATGAGTTTTTGCTTTTTCAGAAGATACCTATAGAGAAAAAATGTACCAAAACCGCACAGTTCAGCAGCATCTCCAGACCACAGAGCAGAGATTTCATGGAATCACGTCCACTTTGCTTGGACATTTAGATCGTGTTCACATGTAACGTAAATGCTTTCTGCTGGTTTTTTTGCACATAAATTCTGCTGCGTTTACCTGTCCAAGCAAAGCGGATGAGATTTCATGAGAACTGCGCCCCCTGTGGTCTAACACACTGACATCTGTTGTGGGTCAAAGGGTTGGCCACAGCTTTATTAGAATTCAAAACCATAAAAACATAACTCATCCCATGATCATTTGTTTTCTTCTCCCCATTTTTCCTTTTAAGGCTGAGGTCACACTGGCGACAAAATCGGACGACTGCAATGCGATGAAATATCGCATTGCAGTCGGACCTATGTTAATCTATGGAGCAGCTCCCAGTATCAGAATTTTTGTGGTCCGTTTTAAACGTCCGAGTGCAATCACAGCATGCTGCGATTGTCACCGATTGTGGGTCGACTATCGCCAATGCAAGTCTATGGGAGCGATGAAAAATCGGATTACAAACGGACCCACGTGTGACTTGCGATTAAATCGCACCGGTGTCCTTAAGAAAAGCCGGCAATTCATCCCCAGCTATACTGTAAAAGCTTTAATAAAGAATGGAATCAATACATATACACACATAGAATACATATATATATATATATATACATGTCATTGTGACATGTATATATATATATATATATATATATATATATACATATATTTATAGTTCATCCATTCTCCATACTGTAATAGCCGCTAATTCAATTGCCGGCTTTTGTGAAAATACAGAACCCTACATGAAATGACACAAGGTTTACATACAGTTAACCATGTCATTTCATGTATTTTTATATATGGTTTAAACTTACAGTTACATGAGTGTATGTGTGCAAAATTGCAGACATGTAGGGTTAATTAAAGGTATAAATTCGTTGAAAAAAAATGCGTGGGCTCCCGCTGTATTTTCTCCACCAGACAAACAAAGCAAAGCGAGTGGGGCAGATAATAATAATAATATAATAATAATAATAATCTTTATTTATATAGCGCCAACATATTCCGCAGCGCTTTACAGTTTAACAGTTTCAAAACACAAGTCATAGGTAACAACGTTAACAATACAATAATTTAAGCAAAATAAGCCGACCCTGCTCGTGAGAGCTTACAATCTACAATTGTAAGGCTATTTTATTTTTATTACAGGAAATGGTTTTAGCAGGAAAATAAAATATGGTCAAAAACTGATTATTTCATTAAACTTCTTTTTTATTAATGTGTGTGTGTTTGATTTTTCTTTCATACAATAGGATTAATAATTGATAGTTGTCAAATTGACAGCTCTCAATTATTAACCTTGCTTAAAGTCACCTTTCAATTGCAAGGTGGCTTTAACCCCTTACTAACCCATTCGCCACCGCTACAGGGCAATGGGAATAGACGGGCAAAGTGCCAGAAAGGGCTAATCTAATTGAGTTTTTCCTTTTTGGGGTTCTGGGGGGGATGTTAGTAAGGGGGGGCCAAAAAAAAGTCCCCCCTAGGGTATTTTTTTCTGCCCCCACTCCGGGCTTTTCTGCTGGGGGAAAAAAACAGGGGAGCCCACGCATTTTTTTTCAACAAATTTTACCTTTAAATTTAACCCCCCCCTGTCTGCAAATTTTGCCAATACATCATGTAAATTGTAAGTTTAAACCATATATAAAAAAACATAAAGCTGGTTAATGTATGAAACCATGTGTCATTTTTTGTCGGGTTTGGTATTTCACAAAAACCGGGAATTGAATTAGCGGTATTACATATTAGAAGTCTATGAATTTTAAATTTTTATATTTAAAGTCCAATGACATGTATTTTTAAATATTAAATTTTTTTATAATTGTTCTTTGTGTATTTACTATTCTTTCTTTGTGATTTTAAAAACTATTTTTTTGGTCCATAATGTCATTTTGCAAACCTGCGAGATATTCCCAAGTCGGTGTAAATCGGAGTTACAAAATGGTAATCGACTAAATCGCATCTTTTCCCGGAAAAAACGGGTGCCAGCGGGTGTTTTCTTTAATTTTGGGCCCATAACGAGCTAAAAAAATTTTTTTAAAACAAACAATCATTTCAAAATATTTTTCACCCCCCCAAAAATTTTTTTATATAATAAATTTTTTTTTTTTTCTTTTTTTTCACAAAACCCTTTTAACCCCTTTTTGTTTTGGTCAATGTAACCCAACGCCTTTTGGCACAAGAACCCTTTCGCCCCATAAAACACTCCCAAAAACCCTCACCCCCCATTTTCCGCATTTTATTAACCCCCCCCTACTCTCTTGCAGTCCTGGGGCTGTCCCTTTAAACAT
>JARQOD010000001.1:701913167-701952339 GCA_033576555.1 Oophaga sylvatica
GCCTTGTTCGACCCCTGGCTGACACTTCACCTGGGGCCACTGTGGAACAGTTCCAGACTCCCGAAGACAGCAAACCAGAAGTAGGCTGCAGTTCGGCCCTGCCCACTTTGGGCAAGCTGTGTCTCTGAATAACATTCCTCCCGGAGACCAGAGGAGAAGCAGAACATCCACTTCGCTCCTCCTGCCCTAGATGGACACCGATGCGACTCCAGGATTGTTTACGGGTACCTCGTCCTCCCTTTAATGATGTCCCTTGCTTCACCCTTTTAACTCTTTTACTCCCACCCTCTGCCTTGATGCCCATACGCCCTAAATTAGGCCTCCCTGGCTGTTCTTATCTGAGGGAACAGCTCATTGGAAATGGTTACAAAGTAATCATCCCTAGAGTACCTTGAAAAAGTATTCTTATCCTGTGAACATTTCCACATTTTTCACATTACAATCACAAACTTACATGCATTATATAATGTGCCAACACAAAGTAGCAAGTATTTCTGAAGTGTAAAGGAAATAGTGCACGGTTTTCTAAATATTTAAAAGGTATAAATCTGAGAATTGTGAAATGTAGTTTTATTTAAGCCCCTTTAGTCTGATTGTCCTAAATAAAATCCTGAGTGACCAATTGCCTCCAGAAGTCACCTAATTAGTAAATTGAGTGCACCCGTGTGTAATGCATTCTCAATATAACTACAGCTATTCTCTCAAGGCCTCAGAGGATTGTTTGAGAACATTAGGGATCAAACAGCAACATATAAACCAAGGAACACAACAGACAGGCCAAGGATAAAGGAATGAAGAAGACTTAGGTTATTAAGAATAGCCCAAGCTCTGAACATCTCATGGAGTGCTGTTCAATACATCATCCAAAAATGTAAGGAGAATGGCACAACTGCAAACCTACCAAGAAGTGCCATCCAACTAAACTGTCATCCCAAGTAAGGAGAACACTAATTAGAGAAACAGCCAAGAGGCCCAGGGTCACTCTGGAGTAGCTGATGAGATCCACAGCTCAGGTAGGAGAATCTGTCCACAGGACAACTATTAGTTGTATACTCCACAAATCTGTCCTTTGTAAAAGAGTGGCAAGAAAAAAAGCCATTTTTAAAATCAGGCCATAGAAAGTTTACAATAAGCCATGTAGGGGCCACAGACAGCATGTGAAAGAAGATGCTATGGTTAGATGTGGCAAAAGTGTAACTTTTTGGGATAAATGCAAAACACTATGTGTGGCGGAAAACTAACACTGCACATCACCCTGAAAACACCATCACCACCATCAAACATGGTGGTGGCAACATCATGCTGTGAGCATTTTTTCTTCAGCAGAGACTGGGAAGCTGATGGGAAGATAGATAAAGCTAAATACAGGGCAATCCTGGAGAATGCCTGTTATAAACTGCAAAAGACTTGTGACTGTGGTGTAGGTTCACCCTCCAGCAAGACAACAGCCCTAAACATACTCCAAAAGCTACAATATAATAGTTTAGAGCAAAGCATATTTATTTGTTTGAATGATCCAGTCAAAGTCCAGACATACAGTGGGTTCGGAAAGTATTCAGACCCCTTTAAATTTTTTACTCTTTTGTTTCATTGCAGTCATTTTGTAAATGCAAAAAAGTTCATTTTTTTCTCATAATGTACACTCTGCACCCCATCTTTACTGAAAAAAACAGAAATGTAAACATTTTTGCAAATTTATTAAAACAGAAAAACTGAAATATCACATGGTCATAAGTATTCAGACCCTTTGCTCAGTATTGAGTAGAAGCACCCTTTTGAGCTAGTACAGCCATGCGTCTTCTTGGGAATGATGCAACAAGTTTTTCACATCTGAATTTGGGAATCCTCTGCATTCTTCCTTGAAGATCCTCTCCTGTTCCTTCTGGTTGGATGGTGAACGTTGGTGAACAGCCATTTTCAGGTCTCTTCAGAGATGCTCAATTGGGTCAGGGCTCTGGCTTTGCTATTCAAGAATGGTCACAGAGTTGTTCTGAAGCCACTCCTTTGATATTTTAGCTGTGTGCTTAGGGTCATTGTCTTGTTGGAAAGTGAACCTTCGGCCAAGTCTGAGGTCCAGAGCACTCTGGAAGAGGTTTTCATCCTGGATATCTCTGTGCTTGGCCACATTCATGTATAATTCAAATGCAACCAGTCGTCCTGTCCCAGCAGCTGAAAACACCCCCATAGCAAGATGCTGTCACTAACAGGTTTCACTGTTGGGATTGTATTGGGTAAGTGATGAGCATTGCTCGCTTTTCTCCACACATACCACTTAGAATTATCACCAAAAAGTTCTATCTTCGTCTCATCAGACCAGAGAATCATATTTCTCATAGTCTGGGAGTCCTTCATGTGTTTTGTAGCAAACTCTATACGGGCTTTCATATGTCTGGCACTGAGGAGAGGCTCTGCCATAAAGGCCCGACTGGTTGAGGGCTGAAGTGATAATTGACTTTGTGGAACTTTCTCCCATCTCCCTACTACATCTGTGGAGCTCAGTCACAGTGATCTTGGGGTTCTTCTTTAGCTCTCTCACAAATGCTTTTCTCCCTTGATTGCTCAGTTTGACTGGATGGCCAGATCTAGGAAGACTTCTGGTGGTCCCAAACTTCTTCCATTTAAGGATTATGGAGGCCACTGTGCTCTTAGGAACCTTGAGTACTGCAGAAATTCTTTTGTAACCTTGGCCAGATCTGTACCATGCCACAATTCTGTCTCTGAGCTCCTTGGCCAGTTCCTTTGACCTCATAATTTTCATTTGTTCTGACATGCACTGTGAGCTGTCAGGTCTTATATAGACAGGTGTGTGCCTTTACAAATCAATAATAATAATAATAATAATAATCTTTATATAGCGCCAACATATTCCGCAGCGCTTTACAGTTTAACAGTTTCAAAGCACAAGTCATAAGTAACAACGTTAACAATACAATAATTAAAGCAAAATAAGCCACCCCTGCTCGTGAGAGCTTACAATCTACAATGAGGTGGGGGAGATACAAAGTACAGGTGTGTATATACAATGGTGCATTTACAATGATGGTCCAGCCATCTTGAGGGAGTGAAGGATGGATGGAGATAGTGAATGGGCTACACATACACACTTACACATAGAATGACTTTGATTAGTGAATGTGATAGGCCGCTCTGAACAAATGTGTTTCGAGGGAGCGCCTGAAACCATGCAAATTGTGGATAGTCCTAATTTTTTGGGGTAGAGCATTCCAGAGGATTGGCGCAGCGTGGGAGAAGTCTTGGAGTCGGGAGTGGGAGGTACGGATTAGTGCAGAGGTTAGTCGAAAGTCGTTTGCAGAGCGCAGCAGTCGGTTAGGCCGATAGATAGAAATGAGGGAGGAGATGTAGGGGGGTGCTGCACTGTGGAGAGCTTTGTGGGTGAGAACCAGTACTTTGAATTGGATCCTATAATGAATGGGCAGCCAGTGTAAGGACTGGTGAAGAGCGGACACGTCCGAGTACCGATTAGCCAGATGGATGACCCTGGCTGCTGCATTAAGGATGGACTGGAGAGGGGATAGTGGAGTAATGGGGAGGCCAAGTAATAGAGCGTTGCAGTAGTCCAGGCAGGAGTGGATCAATGCTACAGTGAGGGTCTTTGTTGTTTCCATGGTGAGAAAAGGGTGGATTCTAGAGATGTTCTTTAGGTGAAGGCGGCAAGAGTGGGCAAGAGATTGTATATGGGAGGTGAAGGAGAGATTGGTGTCAAACATAACACCCAGACAGTGAGCCTGCTGCCGGGGTGTTATTATGGTGCCGCCCACAGAGAGGGAAATGTCAGATTTAGGGAGGTTAGTAGACGGCGGGAGCAGAAGGAGTTCAGTTTTGGAGAGGTTAAGTTTCAGATAGAGAGCGGACATGATGTTGGAGACTGCGGACAGACAGTCGGTGGCGTTCTGTAGAACAGCGGGGGTAAGGTCGGGGGATGACGTGTATAGTTCTGTGTCATCAGCATAAAGATGGTACTGAAAGCCAAATCTGCTGATGGTCTGTCCAATTGGGGCCGTGTAGAGAGAGAAGAGAAGGCGGCCAAGGACTGAGCTCTGGGGTACACCGACAGTGAGAGGAAGAGGAGATGACGTGGAGCCAGAGAACGAAACACGGAAGGAGTAGTCAGAAAGATAGGAGGAGAACCAGGAGAGAACAGTGTCTTTAATACCTAGTGACTGGAGCCTAGACAGTAGGAGACAGTGGTCAACTGTGTCGAAAGCTGCACAAAGGTCGAGAAGAATGAGCAGAGAGTGGTCGCCGTTACGTTTTGCTGTCAGAAGGTCATTGGTCACTTTGATGAGTGCAGTTTCAGTCGAATGTAGGGGGTGGAAGCCGGACTGTGAAGGGTCTAGAAGGGAGTAAGTGGAGAGGTAACGGGTGAGGCGGGAGTAGACTAGGCGCTCCAAAAGTTTAGAGATGAAGGGGAGATTGGAGACCGGTCTGTAGTTGTTTGTGCAGGAAGGGTCGAGAGTGGGTTTCTTTAGTACTGGAGTAATGATGGAGTGTTTGAAGGAAGATGGGAAAATGCCAGAGGAGAGTGAGAGATTAATGATTGTAGTTAGGTGAGTTGTGACAACTGGAGAGAGAGACTGGAGGAGATGTGAGGGAATGGGGTCGGTAGTGCATGTAGTCGGACGAGAGGAAGAGAGGAGTCTGGAGACTTCTTCTTCTGTGATGGGATCAAATGTGGAAAGTGAGCCAGGGGAAATGCAGGGTGGGATGGGAGTCACAGCACTTGTTGGTTGAGAGCAGATTTCCTGACGGATAGTATCTATTTTTTCTATAAAGTGGGAGGCCAGGTCGTCAGCACAAATGTCTGTGATAGGGGCTTGTGCTTTCGGCCTGAGGAGGGAGTGAAAAGTGTCAAAAAGTTTCTTGGGGTTGTTGGCTAGTGAGTAGATCAGGGTGGTGAAGTAGGTCTGTTTGGCAAGGTGAATGGTAGCATTATAAGTTCTTAACATGAATTTAAAGTGGATGAAGTCTTCTGGTGTGCGGGTTTTTCTCCAGAGGCGTTCAGCACTCCTAGAGCATCGCTGAAGAAGTTGAGTTTGTAATGTGAGCCAGGGCTGTTTTACTGTGTGTTTGGAAGTTCTGAGGGTGAGCGGTGTTACTTGGTCAAGGGTGCTTCTAAAGGTACTGCCACACTAAACAATCCCGCTAGCGATCACGATAACGACGCATACTAATGCGATCGCTAGCGGGATTGTTTCTATATCGCTAAGTGCGGCCACATTTAGCGATATAGTTAACGACGCTATCGCCGTTAGCGATCTTCTTAACGACTTTAGCGGTACAAAAGTACCGCTAAATCGCTAAGAAAAGGTGCCACACTAGCGATATATACTTACCCAGCGGGAGCGCCGACGATAAAATAGGGTCCGGAGCGATTCCAGCGATGAGCGATATCACAGCAGAAAGCTCATCGCTGGAAGCTGCCGCACTGAACAACATCGCTAACGGGATCGCTAAATAGTGACGTTTTTTAGCGATCCCGTTAGCGATATTGTTCAGTGTGGCATACCCTTAAGAGTGTCATTGTAGTGCTGAACAGCCAGATTAGGACAAGTAAAAGAGAAGATTGGGGACAGCGATGAGTGTAGGGAGTCTGAAAGTGTCTGAGGGTTAATGGCTTGTAGATTTCTGAATGTATGGTAGGTAGGAGTGCGCTGGGGTGCTCGAGGATTTGTGAGGATGAAGGAGAGAATGTTGTGATCAGAGAGTGGAAGCGGTGAGTTAGTTAGGTGGGAGATTGAACAGAGGCGGACAAAGACCAGGTCAAGGGTGTTACCATCCTTGTGTGTCTCAGAGGTTGAAAGCTGTGAGAGGTCTAGAGAAGTGGTTAGTGATAGAAGCTGAGATGCAGATGTGGAAGTAGGGCTGTTAATGGGGATTTTGAAGTCTCCAAGGATAAGGGTTGGTAGTTCTGAGGACATGAAGTGCGGCAGCCAGGCTGAGAAGTGGTCAAGGAACCGGTGGGCGAGCCTGGGGGCCGATTATATGACCGCTACTCTGATGGAGAGGGAACGGAAGAGCCTGATGGTGTGGACCTCAAAAGAAGGGAATGAGAGTGATGGAATTGGGGGGATGACCTGGAAAGTGCATTGTGGGGACAGGAGTATGCCAACTCCACCACCATGTCTGTTTGCGGGTCTTTGGGAATGGGAGAACTGTAAGCCACCATAGGAAATGGCAGCAGAGGAGACAGCATCAGAAACCTGAATCCAGGTTTCCGTGAGGGCCAACAGATGAAGAGAGTTGTTCAGAAAGTAGTTGTGCAGGAAGGATAGCTTGTTGCATGCAGACCGTGGATTCATGAGGGCACAATTAAAAGAAGGAGATGAGGGAGTGCAAGTAATATTAATAAGATTATTATGGTTTCGATATGAGGTAGGGTAGGGATTGAGGTTGGGGGATGGTGGACCAGGGTTGGGGGAGATGTCCCCTGAAATCAGTAGGAGTAGGAAGATAAAGAGCAGGTAGTTGTTGGAGTTGTAAGTAGGTTTTTTCTGTGATGTGTTTGGGCAAGATGGGCTGAGGTTTCTCAGGAAGGTGAGGAGTGCATGGGAGCTGTACATGGGAGAGGGAAGTAAAGAGGGACTGATGTGTATGAGTCGTGATGGAGGGGGGATGGGGCAGTGAATGTGGATGGCAAGTGAACACCGGAGGATAGAGATAAAGTACATAATTAAAAAGAAAGCAAAGTGTGGGGTACCTGATTCCAGCCCTGATTAACTGCCATGGATAACAGCCGTTTACAAGATGCTTATCTTCTGTGATGCTTTGCTTTCTGGGATGCATGCGCCCCCACACTGCGTGCGCCCCTTAGACTACTCCTAAATATATAGCCCACACTACAGGGTCAGGAAAGTGGGATTGTGGGAGATGTTTTGGGATAATTTGGCAGCTGGGGCCAGCACACCAGGGGGTGGTTAGATCATCAAAGGCACTAGAGCTGGCTACATCTATATGCTTTAGCACCTTCCACCTGATAAGATCTAGAGAGGCCCCAGTCACAGGGATATACAGCAGTAAGTATTAAGCATAGTGCAAAAAATGAATTATACCAAAGCTTTACCAGGCACATTAAACTATGTTGCAAGATGGTAAAGCAGTGGTGGGCAGCAAGCAGAAGTATGGAGTGCATACCATTAGTATATATTTCAGCATACAAGACAGATAGGGATTGTATCATTCAGCTGTTTGCTTCCAATGAATGCAGTGCATACCATTAGTACCGTATTTTTCGGACTATAAGACGCACTGGACCATAAGACGCACTCCAAATTTTCAGAAGGAAAATAGGGGAAAAAAAATAATGTGTCAAATGGGGGTCCGTCTTACAGTCCGAATTTAGGTTACCAGCGAAGGGATCAGCACAGGTAGAGGAGTGGTCACAGGGGTCGTTCGGTGGTCCAGGCTGGTGCGGTGGTGGTGCTCTGTGTTGCAGGGGTGCTGGGGTGGCTGGTGTGGGTGGTGTGGTCTGTGGGTGGCTGTGGTCCGGGGTGGCTGTGTCCGTGGGGTGGCTGTGGTCTGTGGGGTGGCTGTGGTCTGTGGGGTGGTTGTGTCCATGGGGTGGCTGTGGTCCGTGAGGTGGCTGTGGTTCGTGGGGTGGCTGTGGTCCGTGGGGTGGCAATGTACTTACAATCCGGTGTCGGTCCGGTGGCGGCGATCCCAATTCAGCCTCCTGTGCGGTGGTGTCGGGGCTCTGATGTGGCTGCAGCGGGGCTCTGTGCTGCATGGGGGGCTCCGCCGGCATTTTGTCCTTACCGCGAAAGCCCCCCGGCAGCTCCGCTCTGTTGTGACGCGTGGCTTCCTGAAACATGGCCACCAGGGGCCTCCGGAAAGATGGCCCCCGCAACGAGAAATTAAAATCTCATTGCCGAGATCTCTTCCCGCGATCTTGGGAGACGAGATCTCGTTGCCGAGATCTCGGCAACGAGATTTGAATTTCTCGTTGCTGGCGGCAATCTTTCCGGAGGCCCCTGGCGGCCATGTTTCAGGAAGCCACGCGTCGCAACAGAGTGGAGTGCTGGGGGGCTTTCGCGGTCAGGACGAAATGCCGGCGGAGCCCCCCACGCAGCACAGAGCCCCGCTGCAGCCACATCAGAGCCCGACACCACCGCATCGGAGACTGCACCGACACCACCGCACCCCCGCTGCAGCCACATCAGAGCCCCGACACCACCGGCACCGGAGGCTGCACGGCACCGGAGGCTGCATTGGGACCGCCGCCACCGGACCGCCGCCAGATTGTAAGTACATTGCGACCATAAGACGCACCCCCATTTTCCCCAAAAATTTTGAGGAAAAAAGTGCATCTTATGGTCCGAAAAATACGGTATATATTTCAGCATACAAGACAGATAGGGATTGTATTATTCAGCTGTTTGCTTCCAATGAATGCAGTGCATACCATTAGTATGTATTTCAGCATACAAGACAGATAGGGATTGTATCATTCAGCTGTTTGCTTCCAATGAATGCAGTGCATACCATTAGTATATATTTCAGCATGCAAGACAGATAGGAATTGTATCACTCAGCTGTTTGCTTCCAATGAATGCAGTGCATACCTGTGTGAAGAGAGAAGATGAATGTTAATTCCAGGCCATGGATAACTGCCGTTTACAAGATGCTTATCTTCTGTGATGCTTTGCTTTCTGGGATGCGTGCGCCCCCACAATGCGTGCGCCCCTTAGACTACTCCCAAATCAAGTCCAATCAGTTTAATTAAACACAGGAGGACTCCAATGAAGGAGTAGAACCATCTCAAGGAGGATCACAAGGAAATGGACAGCATCTGACTTAAATATGAGTGTCTGAGAAAAGGGCCTCGAATACTTATGACCATATGATATTTCAGTTTTTCTTTTTTAATAAATTTGCAAAAATTTCTACATTTCTGTTTTTTATCAGTCAAGATGGGGTGCAGTGTGTACATTAATAAGAAAAAAAAGTGAACTTTTTTGCATTTACCAAATGGCTGCAATGAAACAAAGAGTGAAAAATTTAAAGGGGTCTGAATACTTTCCCAACCCACTGGAATTCTCATTGAGAATATGTGACAAGACTTAACACCGTAATTGCTGTTCACAGACACTCTCCATCCAATCTCACTGAGCTAGAGCTATTTTGCAAAGAAGAATGGGCAAAATGTCAGCCTCTAGTTGTGCAAAGCAGGCAGAGACATAGACATCTCAAGGGGGTTGAATAAAAATGCATGTCACAATTTTCAGAATTACATTTTTAAAATATTTAGAAAACAATGTATCATTTCCTTTACACTGTATATCACATAAAATCCCAATAAAATACATTTACATTTGTGGGGTTTTCAAGGCACTCTATCTATCTATCTGTCTGTCTCTGTCTGTCTATCTATCCATCCATCCACATATATACTTTATCTCTCTGATCCATTCAAATTTGCTTTTCTAGTTCCATATTTCTAGGGCTAAATGAACTTGGGAAAATTAGATGCACGTTCTATATCCATCTTAATTTAACCTACCAAGGCGAGCCTTACTATGATGTACTTTTGTTTGAACTGTTTACTCATAATGCCTCTTTTTGACATTCTCACCCGATGATGAGTTTTTATTTTTTTATTTTTTTCCACCTTTTTCACTACTTTCACATTATGATATAATTGTGTTGTATTATTCTTTTTAATACATTTAATACTTGAGTGAACACCAGATGGTACTGTGGGTTATATAGTAAATGCAGCCACATATTAAAAAGCTGATAACTCTCTAACATCGCCTTTTTTTTACAATGGGCGTGATTTTGTACTCAGCAGAGATCTGTACAAACATTAGTATGATTCATATCACGCACTCATTGCTGTCACAGTACACGGCACATACAAGATGTGTTGGCTTAGAGCTTCAATTATCTTCATTCTCTGTGAGTAGAAAAACAGACATACTGTATATTTATATATATATATGGAATTTCTCCACATCTCTACTCCTGCTTCCAGTTCTTTCGGCACCTCTGATATAATACAGATATCCAAGCACGGATGTTTTGCTGGAGGAGCCTGTAACCTTACCTGCCACCATGAGTTTTCTACTACAGGTTACTACACCCATTGGTACAGAATGTTTCCTGGCCAAGGACTAGCCTTCTTAATCAATGGCTTCAAGAGCACCGACCTACAAGAAAACGAGGTCCAGCTTATCTTCAGCAATGACAGAAAGTACAGTGAGCTGTATATTCACAATGTAAATCCCGGAGACAGCGCAGTATATCTCTGTGCGCAGAGTGACACAAAGGCACAGACAGATTTCCTGTCTGTGCAAAATGTTACACTGACACAATATAGTACAATATGTATAGAGATGTAATGCAGGTGACAGGCTGCAAAAAAAGTTCTTCACTATGTAATACTAATTTCCTCTTCACTAGAGATGAGCGAACCTTTCAAAGTTCGGCTCGACTTGATTTGAACATAGTCGATCCCATTGAACTGAATAGGATGCAAAACCAAACGAATATACAACACTTTCAGGGGGGCAAAAAGCTGCCAAAACAGCTCAAATTAGGAGCAGACACCAGAAAAAAGAGGCTTCAATTGACCCAGAGTACAAATAGCACAATTGCGCAGCATGGATGCATTGGACAAGGCCTGAGACAGGGCTTGGAACAGCATTTCTAGCTTAAACATTGATCAGTAACAAGTGGATGAGTGACAGGTGAAGGTCTGGTGCTCTGAGAGCCCTGCCAAATTCAGGCAACACACATGAAGGAGACCCAACTTGGAATCCAACCATTTCTAAAAATTAGGGGCAGATACCAGGAAAAGTGGCATCAATTGACTCACAGTAGAAATTTTATAATGGCACAGCAGCAGTCAGCCATGGGCCGTGCATGAGGTATCAGGGTCTGGGCCAGCATTTACAGATTTTAGTTAAATTTAATTTAAAATTAAGACGAGGTAGGTGAAAGACCCAGTGTTGGGAGCCCTGACACATCATGCAACAGCTTAAACTGCTTTTTTCCCCCAGCCACACTCAGATGCCACAAATATCAGCTTGAAGAGAAACACCCAATAACCAAGAACTTGGATAAGATAGAGAGATCCAGACAAAGGAATAGTAATATGATAACAAAGTTTATTAGGTATAACAATAGGCAAAAAATGGCAAAAAATAGGATAAAATTACAATATGTAAAGAGAGAAAAGTGCGAGTCAATGCCATGTAGAAACAGTTATAGTAATAATGAATAACCCATATAGGCAATAGAATTTCAATACAAAAACCTCAAAAGGCAATGGAGAAAAAATTGTGAAAAAATGTCACAATATAAAGTGCGAATGCGCAAAAAATAGCATGTGCAAAACTGCAATCAAAAGTATAAAAAAATATATAAAAAAGTGCTGTGTGCAGAGAGTAATGAACACCAACAGGTGTATTGAGAACAAGCACGCTGGTTTCAGAAACAACTATGTGGGGATAAAGAAATTATATGAAGTGCATGTGTAAATAGCCAGAGGTTTATATATAAATGGGACAAAATACCTTAAGGGTTAAATCCTGTGTGCACAAGGGACACCCCGACGCGTGTTTCGGCTTACGCTTCCTTCGTCAGGGGGAGTTAAAACAATAAGTGACGGCCGTATATTAATAACGCTGACCCTAATTGATAAACATGACCCGGGTGTGTATGTGGAGCACGCGCCGTCAGGAGGATCCAGAAGTCACGGAGCACCGCTACACGTGACAGGACGCACGGCATCATGGTCCGGAGTTGCCAAGGTCACAGTGACGCGGTGAGACAGGGCCCCAGAACACAGACGACGCATGCGCGCCACCAGCGGCTCAATATCAAAGGAACAGCAACATGTGAAAAGTAGATTATATGATTAGAAAGGACGCAGAAGAAATAAATATTAAGAGGGAATGAATAGATGATAAATATGATGGAAAAATAGAATAATAACAATAAAAAACTGAAAATTAATGAATATGATGATGATGTGGGTTATAATAATGACATAAGATGGATAAATGAAAAAAATAATAACATATGGAAGGGGACAAAAAAGTATATTATAAAAGACAAAGAGAAAATAATGAAAAGAAACAAAGGGAAAATAGAAAAATAGAAAAAATGATGAATATATAGTAAAAAAATAACCATGGATAATTGTCAAGGACTAAAAATAAAAAATAAAAAAAATTAAATGAAATTAAATAATATAGTAAAAAATAATAAATAAATAATAATAATAAAAAATAATAATTGAAAAATAATAATAAAAAATAAATAAGTAAAAAATGAAAAATAATAAATAATAATAATTAATAATAAATAATAAAATAAAAAATGAAAAAAGTTTTATAGAAAATAAAGAATAAAATTAAATATAAAAAATAAATAAAAAAATAAATAATAAATGATAAATAATAATCAAAAATATATATAACCACATACAAATACTATAATATAATTTGTCCCACAATATGCAAAGAGCATTAATATAAGTAGAATCCAGTATCCAGTGCTTTTCATATTAATATTCTTTTGTGTGGATTTCTCTATCTTATCCAAGTTCTTGGTTATTGGGTGTTTCTCTTCTATCCAATTGAGTGGTCTCCACTTGTTTTCTGTGCACCAGTTATTTATTATATAAATTGTTATTATTCTTATTCATTATTTATTTTTTAGCTATTTCTGCTTTCCTTTGCTTTTCAATAATTTCTGGTGTCAGTATAGTTTTTATCTAAATATCAGCTTGGTGCACCACTAATGTTAGAAAAATTTAAGGATAGTAGCACAGGTAGTTGACTGATCAATTCACCCACAGTACAAAATTTTATAATGGCAGAGCAGCAGTCAGCCATGGGCCATGCATGAGGTATCAAGGTCTAGGCCAGCATTTAGAGCTTTTAGTTTAACTTAATTTAAAATTAAGTCAAGGTGGTTGAAGGACTGGGGTAGACCTGCTGTGCTGGGAGCCCTGATAACTAATGCAGAACCTCAAACTGCTTTTTTTTCCCAGCCACACTCAGGTGGCACAAATATCAGCTTTGTAGATGACTATTGTTAGAAACATTTAAGGATAGTAACACAGGTAGTTGACTGAAAGTTTGTGTAGCCCTGCTGAACTGGGAGCTCTACTGCTACAGGCAACCCACAGAAAGGAACTCAACTTGGACTTCAAACATTTTTTGCCACACACCACTAAAGTGGCATCAATTTCCACAGAGTGACACCCTTTCCACTACAGACAACTCACCAGATGGAGACTCAACTTGGACAATTGAAAAAATTGTTTGTAACGTCAGCAGCAGGAGCAACAGCAGGCACAGAAGCCACGACAAACGTGTCACAATGACACCATCTCCTAGACTGCCTAGTCTATGACTGGGGTGCCAAAATCATTAGAGATCCATTCATCTTGATGATATGTTAGGTGGTCTACACTTTCAAGGGACAGAAGGATGCGCTTATCATCAGGACACCACCAGCAGAACTGAAGACATGCCCTGAGAGAATGTTGGTTGCCAGGTAGGCGAGTTCAAGCCACTTTAACATGTTTGAAGACCAGAATGCAAAAGGTGTCCAAATTCCCCCTGATGGCACTGATATTGAGTTCCTGCACCATCCTCTCCAGTCATTCACAGCGTGACATACTTGTACTATGTTGTGCTGATGCACGAGCTGGTCTAATAAATGTGAGAAACGACTCACAGAAATTGGTTATGCTACTTACACTGCTGCTGCTGCTAATGTTTTTGCGTTGGCGACTCGACATTACCAGGGTTGGAAACCTGTTACTGTGATGCACACTGTGTGCCTCAGTGCTTTCTTGGGGAAAACCATTATTAAGATTGTCTACAAGCGTGTTTTGATACTGCAGCATGCGCGCGTACCTTTCCAAGGGGCAAGCATCTGGCAAAATGTATTCTTGTGCTTTGGATCTAACAGAGTGACAAACCAGTGGTCAGCAGACTCAGCACTATTTCTTACCCTAAAATACTGACATCATGTTGCAGATAAAGCAGCAAGAAGCATGTATTGGGTGCTTCCAGGAGATCCAAGTCCATGGTGTGTTGGTGGCTGAGTAACACTCATGCCTGCTTCCTCCATCCTGTCATGATCCATTTTTGGATTTGTGGCAGCCCTGGTTCCACTATAATTTAAATGTTGCTTTTTTTCTTTTCAAACCAGTGGGGGTTAAAGTTAATTTACCTTGCTGGCAGATTTCTGAAACTGCAGAGTTGCTAGGTCAGCTGATGTAGGTGGTGACCACTCCCACCATCCTTTAAATGGTCACCTGATGCATCAGTTGACTGTCGGTGATAGAGCAATCTACAGTGACCAAGCCGGGAGTAAGTAGCTCGTTGGCTGCTGTGGTGTACCAGCTGTTTTCGTGAGTTTGTGATCCTGGTGCCTTTATTCTGCTGTGCTGTGCTTTGCAGCAGAGGAAGTTGTAAAGCTAAGTTGTGTTATTACCCCATCGGTCTCGTGTTTGTCATTGTCCCCTGTGTTGTACTATCTGCAGTGGTGAGGCAAGCGCCCTTGCTGGCCAGTGCACTAGCCAGGGCAGTGTGAGGTGACAGCGATGGACGAGGTTCCTGATGGTGGCAGGGGGAAGGACCCACTTAGGGCAATAGGGGAGTGCAGGGTCAGGCTCAGGTTTGAGCAGGAGATGACCATTCCTCATTTCATTATCGGTAGGGCCTTCCTCACCCCTTTAGCATCCCCTTGTGTGTGTCATTCCTGTTGGGTTGTCAAATATCGTGAAATTATCACCAACCGACACCAACCGGGTTTTGCACAGGTGATCCAGTGAACCAGACCCTCATTGATGAGGTTAAGGAGCTGTGGTATCAGGTTATGCAGCAGCTTCAGCAGTTGTCGGGGTTCTGGGTCACGGCTCATGTGCAGGCTCAACCGGAACTCAAGACAAGATCCCTGACAGGTTCTCTGGAGGGAGAGATACATTTTTGTTTTTTCAGGAGGCCTGTAAGCTATATTTCAGGCTCTGTCCTCGTTCTTCAGTGAGTGAGGAACAGTGTGTGGGGATTATAGTCTCCCTTCTCAAGGGTGATCCCCAATCCTGGGCCTTCACCCTGCTGACCAATTCACCATCATTACAGTCTGTGGATGATTTTTTTCGACATTGGCGCTTGGGTATGGTGATCCTGATGGTGTCTCCCTGGCTGAGTCTAGACACTGAAAAATCAAGCAGTGGGGCAGGCCAGCTGAGAAGTACTGCTCAGAGTTTAGGAGATGGGCCACAGACTCGAAGTGGAATGACCCTGTTCTTAGGAGTCATTTTTATCAGGGTCTGTCAAAAAAGGCTACAGGATACTCTGGTGCAGTACACTACTCCTGGGTCTTTGGAAGCCGCCATGGCCCTTGCTATCCAGATAGATAAGATATTTCAGGGAGAAACATACACCAAATCTGCCCACTGTTGTTCTTTTTCAGGAGGTGGACACACCGGTGCAGATGGACGAACCTATGCAGGTAGGAGGAGTCTCTTCTCAAACGGGATTGCCTGCAGTTCGCCGTGGTATGGGGGCATGTTTCTACTGTGGACTTACGGGTCATTACCTCAATGTCTGCCCATCTCGCACCAAAGTAAGTACACCATCTCAAAAGCCACATCCCCTGGTCGTGTGGAGGGAGGTGACCAGGGTGTGTATATTTCCTCCATCTTTTCATCTCAGTAAACCATTCCTACTGAAGTGGTGGTTGGCGGAGTTACTAAGACTGTACTGGTGCTTCTGGAAAGTGGAGCAGGAGTCAATTTGGTGGATTCTCGGTTTGTTCTGACCCATGGTCTGATGGGTAGGAAGCTGGCAAGACCCATTAGTGTTCAGGCTATTGACTCTATTCCTTTCAATCAGGAGATAGTGACCCAAGTTGTAGATATTAACCTGTGTATAGGGAATCCTCATGAGGAGTCCCTGTCATGCTATGTTTTGGGGGGTGTGCCAACTCCCATTGTCCCAGGCCTTCCCTGGCTGAAGAAACACAACCCAGTCATAAATTGGCGGTCCAGGGAAGTAGTCAGTTGGGACCAGTCTTGCAAGGATTGCTGTCTGAGAGCTACTGTCTCTGCTGTCCTTCTTAAACCTACCCCTTCTTCTCCGTTGGAGTCAGCTAAGAGGCTACTTGGGAGTAGGGGAAGGGATCAACCCTCACCACAGGTAAACCCTGAGTCTCGGTGTACTCCGGGAGGAGGGATCAGAGAAGGCTGGTGGTTCCCTCTGTATGTAGTGAGGGTATGAGTTTGGTGACACAGGGGGACGACTCTGTTGTCAGTTCCTCAAAGAGTTAGCCATTCTTTGGCAAACGCATGCGTGGAAATAAACGTTCAGTTCCGGACCTGTGTCAGAATGAATATGTGTTGGATGTCCACCAAAAAATCAGGTGGAAGTATGCAACTGGCCAGCCTAATCGAATAGTATGGGCGTGACTAATAGGCTGTGAACCAGGCACTATGCATGTGAACAGTGCCCTATACAGGCCTCTATTGTGCAAATGTATACTAAGCAGTCACCCCCTCCATGAATCGGTAAGTAGTGAGTGGCTGTTCATTTGGTATTTTGCACTTCTGTTTTGCAACATCTTTGCTATATGAGCTGGCTGCATCCTGTAGTGCATTTGTGCAAAGACCTGGGAAGGCAAGCGGTGCTGCCCTTTTTCTGCTGTATTTTTGAATGTTTGAGGATTTTTAGTGCTCTTTTGTGGCTTTGCTAATAGTTTAAATAGAACTCACAAGCATGGGGACCCTTGACGTTGGGCTGCGAGCTTGTATATCTTGGCCAAAATATCGACCAATACCTCACATGTTTTACGATACAATATGATACTCTTTATTGATCCCAAAAGAAATTATGGTACCACAGCAGCGTTACAACAGCTTTACAAACAAAACATTATGAACAGCATTACTACATTACACACAGCATTACATAGAGTAATTACTAGACACAGATCTTGCACATGACTAACCACAATACGTAACACGCAAGGTACACAAATCTCTGATCATTTCCATTAGTGCGCCAGCCCTAGGTCGTAGTCATCTTTCACCCTTAGTGAATTGTTATACATCCCCATAGCTGTAGGCACAAACGATTTCCTGAATTTCTCCTTCTTGCACCTTAGTAGGAATAGACGGCTGCTGAATGTGCAATTTTATGTAATTTGTTTTTATAAATTTTGTGCGCTTTATTTTTCAGGGTGCAGCAAGCCCAGCACTGTGTGTCATGTATACAGGGGTGTTCACACTGGATGCATTTAGAGAGTGCTGGCCAGTCCGCCTAATCGAATAGTATGGGCGTGACTAATAGGCTGTGAGCCACTGCCCTATACAGGCCTCTATTGTGCAAATGTATATTAATAAGTCACCCCCTCCATAAATGGGTAGGTGGTGAGTGGCTGTTTATTTGGTATTTTGCACCTGTGTTTTGCAACATCTTTGCTATATGGGCTCCGGAACCTACATTATTGCCATCTATTGTGAACAGTGCCCTATACAGGCCTCGATTGTGCAAATGTATACTAAGCAATCACCCCCTCCATGAATGGGTAGGTGGTGAGTGGCTGTTCATTTGGTATCTTGCACCTGTGTTTTGCCATATCTTTGCTATATGGGCTAACTACATCCTGTAGTGCATTTGTTTAAAGACCTGGGCAGGTAGGCAGTACTGCCTCTTTTTCTGCTATATTTTATTTTTGAATTTTTGAGGATTTTTAGTCCTGTTTTGTGGCTTTGCTAATAGTTTAGATAGGACTCGCAAGTGTGGGGACCCTTGACGTTGGGTCACGAGCTTGTATATATTAACCAAAATATTCACCAATACCTCATATGTTTTTATAAATTTTGTGCGCTTTATTTTTCAGGGTGCAGCAAGCCCAGCACTGTGTGTCATGTATACAGGGGTGTTCACACTGGATGCATTTAGAGAGTGCTGGCCAGTCCGCCTAATCGAATAGTATGGGCGTGACTAATAGGCTTTGAACCAGGCACTATACATGTGAACACTGCCCTATACAGGCCTCTATTGTGCAAATGTATATTAATAAGTCACCCCCTCCATAAATGGGTAGGTGGTGAGTGGCTGTTTATTTGGTATTTTGCACCTGTGTTTTGCAACATCTTTGCTATATGGGCTGGCTGCATCCTGTAGTGCATTTGTTCAAAGACCTGGTCAGGTAAGCGGTGCTGGGACTTTCCAGCTGAAGTTACCCACAGTAATGCATGTACTCAACATATTCCACAGGTCAGCGCTCTGGAGATTTGTTCCACCTCCGGAACCTACATTATTGCCATCTCCATTGGGCTGCGTTTGCCGTAAACCTGAGGAACAGGTTAATGCATAGGTGAATCTTTTTGAATTGAGGCGTCCTCACTGTATGTTGTTTCCGGTGAGGTCCGTTGTTGAGGGTCCAGAGGTCCCTCATTGAAAGGGGGCACTATCACAATCCATTTTTGGATTCGTGGCAGCCCTGGTTCCACTATGATTTAAATGTTACTTTTTTACTTTAAGACCAGCGGGAGTTAATGTCAGTTTTCCTTGCTGTCAGCTTTCTGAAACTGCAGAGTTGCTAGGTCAGCTGATGTAGGTGGTGACCACTCCCTCCATCCTTTAAATGGTCACCTGATGCATCAGCTGACTGTCAGTGATGGTGCAATTTACAGTGACCAAGCCGGGAGTAAGGAGCACGCTGGCTGCTGTTGTGTTTCAGCTGGTTTTGTGAGGTTGTGATCCTGGTGCCTTTATTCTGCTGTGCGATGCTTTGCAGCAAAGGAAGTTGTAAAGCTAAGTTATGTTATTACCCAGTCAGTCTTGTGTTTGTCACTGTCCCCTGTGTTGTACTATCTGCAGTGGTGAGGCTAGCGCCCTTGCCGGCCAGTGTACTAGCCAGGGCATGGTGAGCTGACAGCAAGGGACGAGGATTCTGATAGCAGTGTGGGGAAGGTGGTCGCTGGTGAGATGCCAAGCAGTCAGATCTTCCCAACTTCGCAGCAACGATACAGCGACCCGTAGCAACCTGTGTAACAATGTTGACGCCTATGTGTCTCTATTCTGAGTCGCCAACGAGGTCGTTGGTAAGGTGTCAAACACACTGATGCATGCTACCCAGCAGGACCTCATCGATCAAAAAAAGGTCCAGGCCATTCCGACACGACCAGCAATCTCACAGCAGGGGCCTGGCTGCTGCTACGTGTCAAACGTAGCGAGAAAGCTGCTGAGGTCGCTGTTGTGTCACAAAACTTGTGACTCAGCAGCAATCTTGCTAGCGATCTCGCTTAGTGTGACGGGGGCTTTACTATAAATTATTATTATTATTTATTTATATAGCGCCATTGATTCCATGGTGCTGTATTATACACTGTAATCCTTCTAGATCTTCCTGATCATTGAGGGGAAAAGGGGCTGTTCTCAACTGTGTTATTGCACAAGCTGTACAATTTAATTTTTTAAGGCTTTTTTTTTGCAGTGTATTTAAGCCATTCTAACCATTCATTCTTCTCCTCATAGCTGGTCTCTAGGGCTAGTTTATCTTCATAAGTTAGGTTAGAAAATCTAACTATGGGCCCTATGGACTCTAATATGGTTCTTTCTGGCATTAGGTACTTTCCTTGGGTCTATGTTTGGTATTATTCTGAACTATGTAGAAATGTCTTATTGGGTCTGTTCCTAATACATCAGCTCCTATAACATATAACCTTTGATCCCTCATCTTAGGGTTTTTTAAAGTTATTAGTAGCTGATTACAATTATCCTTATTTGTGCAAGGGGAGGTTTCCTTTTCCTAATAGGGAATCTGGCTTTTAAATCTGTGAAACCATAAGGCTTATACTTATAGTCTTGGGCTGCAGTTGTCCATGCTGCTTTACGCCAATCAACATACATTTGGTCCCCCCTGCTGTTAGAGCTAACACAAACATACTTATCAGACTCTGCTAGTTTGATAGCTTGTACCTTTTTCTCTGCATCCTTTATACAACAGACTGAAATCAACTAACATGGTAGCATCCTGCCCGATTTCAAAAGTAAAGCCCCTGTCTCACATAGCGAGATCGCTAGCTAGATTACTGCTGAGTCACAAGTTTTGTGACGCAACAGCGATCTCCCCAGCGATATCGCTGTGTGTGACACGCAGCGACGATCAGCCCCCCCTGCTGGGTATCGCTGATCGTCGCTGAATGTCCTGGACATTTTTTTGATCGTTGGTCTCCCGCTGGCCAGCACGCATCGCTGCGTGTGGCAGGCGGGAGACCAGCGATCAGGCAGCTGGTAAGCAAGGTACACAGCGGGTTTCTAAGCGCTGCGCGGTGCCTAGAAGCCCGATGTGTACCTTGGTTACCAGCTCCCTGCACCAGCGCGCTGGTATCCAACGTACACTATGGGTAACTAAGCGATGTGCATCGTTGTTACCCGCATAGTCGCTGTCCTGATCGCTGCTGAGAGCTGCCTGTTTGGCAGCTAACCAGCGATCATGTAGCGACACACCAGCGATCCTGACAAGTGCATATCGTTTTCGGGATCGCTGTTGTGTCACTATGTGTGACGGGGCCCTAAGATTCAAGGTCTTAAATCTGAAACCATTCTACCGCCCCGGACTTTCCTCTCCTGCTGGGTCTATTCTCTCCAATCTCCCATCACCATGGTCATGAAGACTATACATGTGACTAACCCTGATGTACAGTCATGGCCAAAAGTTTTGAGAATGACACAAATATTATATTTTCACATGATCTGCTGCCCTCTGGTTTTTATGTGTGTTTGACAGATGTTTTTATCACAGACAGAAATATAATTGCAAACATATGAGTAACAAAAGCTTATATTGACAGTTAGAATGAGATTAATGCAGCAAGTCAATATTTGCAGTGTTGACCCTTCTTCTTCAGGACCTCTGCAATTCTCCCTGGCATGCTCTCAATCAACTTCTGGACCAAATCCTGACTGATAGCAGTCCATTCTTGCACAATCAATGCTTTCATTTTGTCAGAATTTTTAGGTTTTTGTTTGTCCACCCGTCTCTTGATGATTGATCACAATTTCTCAATGGGATTAAGATCTGGGGAGTTTCCAGGCCATGGACCCAAAATCTCTATGTTTTGTTCCCTGAGCCATTTAGTTATCACCTTTGCTTTATGGCAAGGTGCTCCATCATGCTGGAAAAGGCATTGTTGATCGCCAAACTGCTCTTGGAGGGTTGAGAGAAGTTGCTCTTGGAGGACATTCTGGTACCATTCTTTATTCATGGCTGTGTTTTTAGGCAATACTGTGAGAGAGCCGATTCCCTTGGCTGAGAAGCAACCCCACACATGAATGGTTTCAGGATGCTTAACAGTTGGCATGAGACAAGACTGGTGGTAGCGCTCACCTTGTCTTCTCCGAATGAGGCGTTTTCCCGATGTCTCAAACAATCGAAAAGGGGATTCATCAGAGAAAATAACTTTACCCCAGTCCTCAGCAGTCCACTGCCTGTACCTTTTGCAGAATATCAGTCTGTCCATGATGTTTTTTCTGGAGAGAAGTGGCTTCTTTGCTGCCCTCCTTGAGACCAGGCCTTGCTCCAAGAGTCTCCGCCTCACAGTGCGTGCAGATGCACTCACACCTGCCTGCTGCCATTCCTGAGCAAGCTCTGTACTGCTGGTAGCCCGATCCCGCAGCTGAAACACTTTTAAGAGACGGTCCTGGCGCTTGCTGGTCTTACTTGGGCGCCCTGGAGCCTTTTTAGCAACAATTGAACCTCTTTCCTTGAAGTTCTTGATGATGCGATAGATTGTTGACTGAGGTGCAATCTTTCTAGCTGTGATGACTGCACATGTTTCTTTAGAGATAACCATGGTTAACAGAAGAGAAACAATGATGCCAAGCACCAGCCTCCTTTTAAAGTGTCCAGTGGTCTCATTCTTACTTAATCATGACAGATTGATCTCCAGCCATGGCGTCATCAACACCCACACCTGTGTTAATGAAGCAATCACTGAAAAGAGGTTAGCTGGTCCTTTTAAGGCAGGGCTGCAATGATGTTGAAATGTGTTTTGGGGATAAAGTTAATTTTCTAGCCAAATATTGACTTTGCAAGTAATTGCTGTTAAGCTGATCACTCTTTATAACATTCTGGAGTACCGTATATACCCATGCATAAGCCGAGATTTTCAGCCCATTTTTTAGGGCTGAAAGTCCCCCTCTCGGCTTATACGCGGGTCATATACGGGGGTCGGCGGGGGAGGGGGAGCGGGGGTGTCGGATCATCTCACCCCTCTGCCGGAGCGGTCTCTGCAGCCCCCCTGCTTCTCCCACGATCTCCGGCTCCTTCCTGCAGCGGTCACATGGCACCGCTCATTAAAGTCATGAATATGCACATATTCATGACTTTAATGAGCGGTAGCATGTGACCGCTGCAGGACTGAAGCGCTGCGGAGACCGCCGGGAGAAGAGGAGAGGCTGCAGAGACGCGCGGCGGAGGGGTGAGTATAGCTATATTTACCTGTCCCCGTGCCACTGTTGCACGCTGCGTCCTCGTCTGACTCCTCTGGCTGTGAATGATCAGGCAGAGGGCGCGATGACGTCGTTAGTGCGCGCCCCGCCCCCTGCGATATCATTCACAGCCAGAGGAGTCAGACCGAGGGAGCAGTGTGCAGCAGTGCAGAAAGGACAGGTAAATATCTCAGGTGCCAGGGTCCTGAGCGAGCGGTGAAACCGGCACCTGTCCCCCATAGCGCGCCGCTGTCACCACCTGCTCAGGACACCGGCACCTGGCCCCCAGCGACGAGAGGTGAGTATGTCATTTTTTTTTTTTTTTTTTTTGCTGCAGCATCATATGAGGCCTATACTATGGGGCATAATCTGGAGCATATGGGGGCATAATATGGAGCATATGGGGGCATAATATGGAGCATATGGGGGCATAAGCTGTGGAACATATGGGGCATAATCTGGAGCATATGGGGGCATAAGCTGTGGAACATATGGGGGCATAAGCTGTGGAACATATGGGGGCATAATCTGGAGCATATGGGGGCATAATCTGTGGAACATATGGGGCATAATCTGGAGCATATGGGGGCATAACTGTGGAACATATGAGGGCATAATCTGGAGCATATGGGGGCATAAGCTGTGGAACATATGGGGACATAATATGGAGCATATGGGGGCATAAACTGTGGAACATATGGGGGCATAATCTGGAGCATATGGGGGCATAAGCTGTGGAACATATGGGGGCATAATCTGGAGCATATGGGGGCATAATCTGTGGAACATATGGGGGCATAATCTGGAGCATATGGAGGCATAATCTGTAGAGCATATTGGGCATAATCTGTGCAGCATATGGGGGCATAATCTGTGGAGCATCATATGGGGGCATAATCATTTTTCACCATAGGCTTATACACGAGTTAATAAGTTTCCCAGTTTTTTGTGGCAAAATTAGGGGGGTCGGCTTATACACTGGTCGGCTTATACATGAGTATATACCGTATATGCAAATTGCCATTAGAAAAAGTGAAGCAGTAGACTTTGTAAAAATTAATATTTGTGTCATTCTCAAAACTTTTGGCCATGACTGTACACATCCTAGATCTGACCATCTTGCTGGGTAGGGGGATGAATGGGATTCTTCACCAGTTTGAGACGAGTTTTCCCGCCTTGTGAAAATCTCCCCTTTGGAGCTGGACTTTGACAATTAAGTCAGATCCTGCTCTGTCCCTACCTGTCTGACAAGTTTACAGTGTGAGGCCGGCGTCACACTGGCGACAGAATCGGACGACTGCAATACGATGAAAAATCGTATTGCAGTCTGCCCTATGTTAATCTATGGAGCAGCTCCTAGTATCAGATTTTTTGTGGTCCGTTTTAAACGTCCGTGTGCAATCGCAGCATGCTGCGATTGTCACCGATTGTGGGTCGACTATCGCCAATGCAAGTCTATGGGAGCGATGAAAAATCTGATTACAAACGGACCGCACGTGTGACTTGTGATTAAATCGCATCGGTGTCCTTTAGAAAAGCCGACAATTCATCCCCGGCTATACTGTAAAATCACACTGACAGCTTTAATAAAGAATAGAAAGAATAGATATATACACATAGAACACATATATATAATATATATGTAATTGTGACATGTATATATATATATATATATATTTTATAGTTCCTAGACTTCTACATACTGTAATAGCCGCTAATTCAATTGCCGGCTTTTGTGAAATCAGAGAAGCTGACATGAAATGATACATTGTTTCCACACAGTTAACCATGTCATTTCCTGTATTTTGATATTTGTTTAGAACTTACAATTACATGAGTGTATTTGTGCAAAATTTCAGACATGTAGGGGTTAATTAAAGGTGTAAATTCGTTGAAAAAAAATGCGTGGGCTCCCGCTGTATTATCTCCACCAGACAGACAAAGCAAGCGAGTGGGGGCAGATAATAATAGCCTAGGGAGGGTACATTTTTTGTGCCCCCCCTGGCTACTAACATCTGCCCCCAGAAACCCCAGAAAGGGCAAATCTATAATTAGATTCGCCCTTTCTGGCACTTTGCCCGTCTATTCCCATTGCCCTGTAGCGGTGGCGAATGGGTTAATAATGACACCTTAATGTCACCTTAGTATTGAAAGGTGACCTTAAGGCAGGTTAATAATTGAGAGCTGTCAATTAGACAACTATCAATTATTAATCCTATTGAAGTAAATAAAAAAACACACACACACTTTAAGAATAAATAATTTTAATGAAATAAAAACACATATTTTTGACCATCTTTTATTTCACTCTTAATCCGTTCGAAGCCCTTGTTCTTCTAAAATAAATATAAAATAATAAAACAACATTATTCTTACCTATCTGGCAATCTGTCACGTCCCACGATGTAATCCTTCACAAAGGGTTAACTAGCAATCAGATAAGCTGCGCAAGTAATCCTGCGTGCTCATCTGATAGCTCCTGAATGAATGAGCTTATCTCCTGCCGACAGGAGAGGATGTGATTCATGAATGAAGCTTAATTGATTGTGTCCACTTTCACCTTAGGTCAGGTCACTGAAGTGAAAGTTGTAATAAATCAATTAAGCTCCATTCATGAATCTATTCCTCTCCTTTCGCTGGGAGAGTAACTTATTCATTCAGGGGAATACAGGTCTGAGACAGCAGTATTAGCTCTCTGCGACCTGTAACCTGTTAACCCTTTCTGATGGATTACACCGTGGGACCTGACTGTACATCGGATTGGTAAGAATCATTTTGCTTTTTTATTTTATTTTTATTACAGGAAATGGTTTTAGCAGGAAAATAAAATATGGTTAAAAACTGTGTGATTATTTCATTAAACTTCTTTTTTATTAAAGTGTGTGTGTTTGATTTTTCTATCATACAATAGGATTAATAATTGATAGTTGTCTAATTGACAGCTCTCAATTATTAACCTGCCTTAAGGTCACCTTTCAATACTAAGGTGACATTAAGGTGAGATTATTAACCCATTCGCCACCGCTACAGGGCAATGGGAATAGACGGGCAAAGTGCCAGAATGGGCAAATCTAATTATAGATTTGCCCTTTCTGGGGTGTCTGGGGGCAGATGTTAGTAGCCAGGGGGGGCACAAAAAAAAATGTACCCTCCCTAGGCTGTTATTATCTGCCCCCACTCGCTTGCTTTGTCTGTCTGGTGGAGAAAATACAGCGGGAGCCCACGCATTTTTTTTCAACGAATTTACACCTTTAATTAACCCCTACATGTCTGAAATTTTGCACAAATACACTCATGTAATTGTAAGTTCTAAACAAATATCAAAATACAGGAAATGACATGGTTAACTGTGTGGAAACAATGTATCATTTCATGTCGGCTTCTGTGATTTCACAAAAGCCGGAATTGATTTAGCAGCTATTACAGTATGTAGAAGTCTAGGAACTATAAATATATATATATATATATATATATATACGTCACAATGACATGTATATATATATATATTATATATATATATATATATGTGTTCTATGTGTATATATCTATTCTTTCTTTTGTGATTTAAATACTATTCTTTTGGATCCATTATATGTCAGTTTTGCAAGCCTGCGAGAAATTCTCGCAAGTCGGATGAAAATCGGATGTTACAAGGTACACACACATGCGACTAAATCGCATCTTTGAAGGAAAATCGGATGCCAGAAGGATGTGTGATGTTTGCATTTTGATCCGACAATCGACCGACTAAAACGGACCGATTTTTTGTAGTTGTGTGTGACGCCGGCCTGAGAGATGGATCCAGGAATTTGACCGCAGTAGGAGTAGTCAACAGGACTAGGTAAGGACCTTCCCACTTAGGATGGTGCCAGTTTTTCTTCTGTATCATCTTCACAAGGACTCAATCTGTAGATTTCACAATTTCAGGTTTTGTTAGTGGGTTTCCTGGAACAAAATTAGGAGTAGAAACTTCTTTGCGAGTTAATGTCTTAGCTATATATTCTGCTAATATACAATCACCTTTCTCATCTATCCTTCTAAAGGGTTTTAGCTGAAGTAACAGAAAAGGTCTCCCGTATATAATTTCAAAGGGCGTCAGCCCTACAGATGTTTGTGTGACATGCATGTTTAGTACAACCAATGGGAGACAGTACAACCAATTTTTCCCTGTTTCCTACATGGTTTTTCTCAACTTATTTGTCAAGATTCCATTGTGTCTATCAACCTGTCCAGCGGACTGTGGATGATAGGCACAGTAGTTTTTTTAATTCAGTTGACAATGTTTTAGCTAAAAATGATATTACTTGGTCTACAAAGTGTGGACCATTGTCACTATATATTTTCTAGAACCCCAGATTTGGGTATGATTTCCTTTAGAAGGGCCTTCGCTGTCCCTAACGCATCAGGGTGGACAGCTGGAAAAACCTCAATCCACCTGCTGAAAGCATCTATTATAACAAGGCAGTACTTTTTTCCCTCACACTTGTTCAGTTCAATAAAATCCATACAAATGTGTTGGAATAAGTATTCAGGGTGTGGAGATTGTTCACTCTTTGTTCTCTGGTTCCCATAGGAATTATTTTTTGCACAAGTAATGTAGGTTATACAAAAAATTTTAATAGTAAAACCATACGTTGTAAATACCTTAGATATGCTCTCTACCATCCCTCCTGTTGAGGCATGGCTTATGCCATGGCTCAATACTGTGGCATATCTTAGGAGGTTAATGGGCAGTTTATACTTATAGGACATCTTTTAAGATCACCCCTTTTGTTACCCATTTTTTTCCAACTTTTAATTTATTTGTTTACTCCCACAAGCACCATAGCAAGGCTTTGGTATCTATTTTACAAATCTCATTGTCTGATGCCAATAATCCATCATCCATCATCATCTATACAGTTACAGTAGCGTAGCTCCGGGTGGGCCCCCTCAGAGCACGGGTACCGGGGCCACCACCCCCTCTGCCCCCCCCGGTAGCTACGCTACTGCATCAAATACAACCCTGTTATGCCATCTGTCAGGGTACTTCACTCATACAGGGTCTATTTTGCACATATACTTAATATCCCCTTCTGAGGCCTTCCTCCCTGCAAGACCCCGGAACCAAGATGGCCACCGGGTCCTGCAGGGAGGCGGCTTCCTCAGTGCCTGCTGAGAGCAGGCGCTGAGGAAGCCTGCAGCAGTGCCTATGAGATCGCTGGTCTCACAGAGTGCTGTGCACACTGTAAGACCAGCGATCTGACTTTATACTGTGATGTTCCATCCTGGGACAAAGTAAAAAAGCTAAAAAAAAATGAAAATCAGAGGTGTAAAAAAAAATTCCAAAATAAAGGAAAAAAATAAATAAATATTCCCCAATAAATTCATTTCTTCATTTAAATAAAAAAAGCAAAACAATAAAAGTACACATATTTAGTATTTCCGCATCCCTAACGCCCCGCCCTATAAACCTGTCCCAATAGTTAACTCCTTTAGTGAACCCCTTAAAAAAAAAAAACAAGGCTAAAAAACAATGATTTATCATCATACCGCCGAACAAAAAGTGGAATAACACGCAATCAAAAAGATGGATATGAATAAGCATGGTACCGCTGAAAACGTCATCTTGTCGTGCAAAAAGTGAGCTGCCATACAGCGTCATCAGTAAAAAATAAAAAAAGTTATAGCTCGCAGAATAAAACGATGCAAAAATAATTATTTTTTATATATAATCGTTTTTATTGTATAAAAGCGCCAAACATAAAAAAATGATACAAATGAGGTATCGCTGTAATCATACTGACCCGAAGAATAAAACTGCTTTATCAATTTTACCACACGCGGAATGGTATAAACGCCCCCCCAAAAGAAATTCCTGAATTGCTGGTTTTTGTTCAAAAATCGTAATAAAAAGCGATCAAAAAATGTGATGTGCCCAGAAATGGTATCAATAAAAACATCAACCCGTCCCGCAAAAAATAAGACCTAACATGATTCTGTGGGCCAAAATAAGAAAAAAATATAGCTCCCAAAATGTGATGATGCAAAAACTATTTTTTGCAATAAAAGCGTCTTTTAGCGTGTGACAGCTGCCAAACATAAAAACCCACTATAAATAGTAAATCAAACCCCCCTTTATCACCCCCTTAGTTACGGAAAAATAATAAAATTAAAAAAATGTATTTACTTCCATTTTCCCATTAGGGTTAGGGTTGGGGCTAAAGTTAGTGTTAGAGTTGGGGCTAAAGTTAGGGTTAGGGTTGGGACTAGGGTTACGGGTGTGTTAGGGTTAGGTTTGTGGTTAGGGTTATGATTAGGGTTGGGATTAGTGTTAGGGGTGTGTTGGGGTTAGGTTTGGAGTTAGAATTGGGGGGCTTCCACTGTTTAGGCACATCAGGGGCTCTCCAAACGTGACATGGCGTCTGATCTCAATTCTAGCCAATTCGGCGTTGAAAAAGTCAAACGGTGCTCCTTCCCTTCTGAGCTCTGCCATGCACCCAAACAGTAGTTTACCCCCACATATGGGGTATCAGCATACTCAGGACAAATTGCACAATAACTCTTTGGGTACAATGTCTTCTGTTACCCTTGGGAAAATAAAAAATTGGGGCGAAAATATCATTTTTATGGAAATAAATATGATTTTTTATTTTTATGGCTCTACGTTATAAACTTCTGTGAAGCACTTGGGGTTCAAAGTTCTCACCACACATCTAGATAAGTTCATTTGGGGGTCTAGTTTCCATAATAGGGTCACTTGTGGGGGGTTTCCACTGTTTAGGTCACATACAGGGGCTCTCCAAACGGGACATGACACCGGCAGACCATTCCATCAAAGTCTACAATGCAAACCGTCACTACTTCACTTCCGAGCCCCGACGTGTGCCCATACAGTAGTTTTCTCCCACATATAGGGTATCAGCGTACTCAGGACAAATTGGACAACAACTTTTTGGATCAAATTTCTCGTGTTACCCTTGGGAACATAAAAAACTGGGGACTAAAAGATCATGTTTGTGGAAAAAATATATGATTTTTTTATTTTCACGCCCTGGGCGTTATAAACTTCTGTGAAGCACTTGGGGGTTCAAAGTTCTCACCACACATCTAGATAAGTTCCTTTGGGGGGTCTAGTTTCCAAAAGCGGTCACTTGTGGGGGGTTTCCACTGTTTAGGCACATCAGGGCTCTCCAAACGCGACATGACAACCACAGACGATTCCATCAAAGTCTACATTACTAAACGTCACTACTTCTATTCCGAGCCCCGACGTGTGCCCACACAGTAGTTTTCTGCCACATATAGGGTATCAGCATACTCAGGACAAATTGGATAACAACTTTTGAGGTCCAATTTCTCCCCTTACCCTTGGGAAAATAAATAATTGATGACTAAAAGATCATTTTTGTGGGAAAAAAATAGGATTTTTTATTTTCATCGCCGGGTATTAGAAACTTGAGTGAAGTGTTATGAATGTGCTAGAGATGGTTTCTGAGCAGAGGCTCCCTCTGGTGGTTACAGACAGTACTGAACCTTTCAGCGAGGAGTGGCAATCTGGAATCACGGACTGGTCTGATATAAGGGAGGTTACCTCCCATGATGGTTGCCGGTGAGCAATTGTTCTTGTCTCAATTGTGGTTCCTGGTTCATTTGGAAGTTTTCTGGAGTCCTGCCTGCATCTCCTGCTTTCAGATAAGATATTTTTTGCTTTTCTTTTTGTGCTTGCTTTTTGCATTGTTTTCTGCACTTTTGTGGAGGTCAGCCAGGTCCCCTCCTGGGGCCTGAGCTCCTCACAGTTTTTCTGCAGCCACTGTTATTTGCTCATTTGCTTTTTCCTGTTTTTTCAGCGGCTGCGGCTTGGTTTGTGTTCACACTGAGATCTGATTTAGTGGGAGGCGAGATCGTGTGATCTCAGTATTTTTATAATCAGAATTGTTGGATTTTTGTAGGGTTTTCTGGGTTGCAGAAAGTAATCTCTCCTGTCCTATCCTATTTAGTCAGCTTGTGGCCCCAGTGTTTGCTCAGTCTATTTTCTGCCTATGTTTGTATTTTCATCTTGTCTAACCGCCATTATATGTTTGGGGGCTTCCTATTTTCTTTGGGGTTCTGCTCCGGGGCAGATAGCTTTCATCTTTCTGCCTTTAGGTGTAGTTATCTCTCAGGCTGTGACGAGGCGTCTAGGATCAACGTAGGAACGCTCCACGGCTACCTTTAGTTGTGTTGTTAGTTTAGAAATCTGCAACCCATCAGTTACCAACATCTCAGGTGTTCGGCTGCCCTGCTGTTGTTCCTGTCCTCCTCAGCTACCAAAACATAACAGTGAGGCACTTGGGGGTTCAAAGTGCTTACCACAGATCTAGATAAGTTCCTTAGGGTGTCTAGTTTCCAAAATTGGGTCACTTGTGGGGGGTTTCCACTGCTTAGGCACATCAGGGGCTCTGCAAACTGAACATGACACCCATCAAAGTCTGCATTCCAAAATGTCATTACTTCCTTTCCGAGCCGTGCCGTGCGCCCAAACAGTATTCCCCCCACATATGGGGTATCAGCATACTCAGGACAAATTGGACAACAACTTTTGGGGTCCAATTTCCTTGGGAAAAATCAAAAATTGGAAAATTGGGGACTAAAAAATCATTTTTGTGGAATTTTTTTTTCACACCCAGGCATTATAAACTTTAGTGAAACACTTGGGGCTTCAAAGTGCTCACCAAAGATCTAGATAAGTTCCTTAGGGGGTCTAGTTTCCAAAATGGTTTCACTTGTGGGGGGTTTCCACTGTTTAGGCAGATCAGGGGCTCTCCAAACGTGATACAGCCAATTCTGCGTTGAAAAAGTCAAACTGCGCTCCTTCCCTTCCGTGCTCTGCCATGCACCCAAACAGTGGTTTACCCCCACATATTGGGTATCAGCGTACGCAGGACAAATTGCACAATAACTTTTGAGGTGTTGTTACCCTTGGGAAAATAAAAATTGCGGTGAAAAGATCATTCTTGTGGAAAAAATATGATTTTTTTAATTTTACTGCTCTACGTTATAAACTTGTGTGAAGCACTTGGGGGTTCAAAGTGCTCACCACAGATCTAGATAAGTTCCTTAGGGGGTCTAGTTTCTAAAATGGGGTCACTTGTGGGGGATTCCCATTGTTTAGGCACATCAGGGGCTATCAAAATGCGACATGGCATCCAATCTCGATTCCAGCCAATTTTGGTTTGAAAAAGTCAAATGGTGCTCCTTCTCTTCCGAGCTCTGCCGTGCACACAAACAGTGGTTCCCCCCCACATATGGGGTATCAGCGTACTCAGGACAAATTGAACAACAACTTTTATGGTCCAATTTCTCATGTTACCTTTGGGAAAATAAAAAATTGGTGACTTAAATATCATTTTTGTGGGAAAAAAAGAATTTTTTATTTTCATTAGTGTTGAGCGATACGATACTGCAAATATCGGATATCGGCCGATATTAGCTGTATCGGCCTTTCGATTCCGAATACCGATATTTTCGTCATATCGAATACCGGAATCAGGATTGTCACTGTCATTGTCAGTGTCCGTCGGTCGGGTCTGTCACTGTCAGTGTCCGTCGGTCGGGTCTGTCAGGAGTCAGCGGCACTTACCTGGCAGAAGATCTCCGGCGGTCACGGCCTGGACTGCTTCATGGCCGCCATCCTCTTCTCCCCGGCGGTCACATGCAGTTTCTAGCGATAACTGCAGTGACTGCTGGGTAATCCCGGCCGTAAAGCAGTCAGTCCGATGACGTCACCGCCGGGGAAGCAGGTAATCAGCTGTGCTGCGTCGCGATGACAGGCTCTGCCTGTCATTGCGATGTAGCAGAGCTGGATCGTCGTGGGACACTCGTTACTAAGGACTGCGTCGGACAGGTGGTATACTGTTGGTTTTTTTTTTTTTTTTTTTTACAGGAGATCGATGGCGTCGCAGGAATGAGAGTACAATAAAAGAAATGAAAACAGTGTTGTCTCTTTTATTTCATTAAAAGACTTTTTTCTTGCTGTGTCTTTTTTTTAAACATTTAATAACTTTGGGATTAATAATGGATCGGTGTCTTATTGACACCTCTCCATTATTAACCAGGCTTATTGTCACCGTGCAATCAACGGTGACATTAACCCCTTATTACCCCACTTGCCACCGCTACAGGGCAGTGGGAAGAGCCGGGTAAAGTGCCACAATTGGCACATCTTTTGATGCGCCAAATGTGGGGCTGCTGTAGACTCGTATTATCAGGCTGTTGAGGGCCAAAATCTATGGGCCTTGACAGTCTTTTAATACCAGGCCGCAGCAGTCTGCATTTTACTTGGCTGGTTAACAAAAATAGGGGGACCCCTACGCCGTTTTTTTTTCGAGGGGATCCCCTATTTTTGTTAACCAGCCAAGCTAAGCAGACTGCTGTGGCCTGGTATTATCAGGCTTGCAAGGTCCATGGATATTGGATCCTTACCAGCCTGAAAAACCAGGCCTCAGCGGTCTGCTTCATCTGGCTGGTTAACAAAAATAGGGGGGACCCCACGCCAATTTTTTTCGAGGGGATCCCCTATTTTTGTTAATCAGCCAAGATATGCAGACTGCTGTGGCCTGGTATTATCAGGCTGGCAAGGTCCATGGATCTTGGCTCCTTAACAGCCTGAAAATCCAGGCCTCAGCGGTCTGCTTCATCTGGCTGGTTAACAAAAATAGGGGGGACCCCACGCCATTTTTTTTCGAAGGGAACCCCTATTTTTGTTAATCAGTTCCCTCTGACGTCACTGATGGTGTCCCTGGCTGACCTGAAGTGAAAGTGGAAAGCAATCAATTAAGCTTTCCACTTCCTCTCCTGTCAGCAAGGAGAGGAGCTCATTCATTTGGGGGTTTACTATGAGGCTGCAGCATTAGCTGCGGTCCCTGCAGTAAACATTAACCCTTTCTGAAGGATTACACCGTGGGACCTGACTGTGCATGGGATAGGTAAGAATAATTTTGCTTTATTATTTTATTTTTATTACAGGAAATGGTTTTAGCAGGTAAATAAAATATGGTCAAAAACTGTGTGATTATTTCATTAAACTTCTTTTTTATTAAAGTGTGTGTGTTTGATTTTTCTTTCATACAATAGGATTAATAATTGATAGTTGTCTAATTGACAGCTCTCAATTATTAACCTGGCTTAAAGTGACCTTTCAATTGCAAGGTCATTTTAACCCCTTATTAACCCATTCGCCACCGCTACAGGGCAATGGGAATAGACGGGCAAAGTGCCAGAAAGGGCTAATCTAATTATAGATTTGTCTTTTCTGGGGTGTCTGGGGGCAGATGTTAGTAGCCAGGGGGGGCCAAAAATAATGGTCCCTCTCTGGGCTATTATTATCTGCCCCCATTCGCTGGCTTTGTCTGTCTGGTTGCGAAAATAGGGCGGGAGCCCACGCATTTTTTTAAAACAATTTTACACCTCATATATATATATATATATATATATATATATACATGTCATTGAATTTGTGACACATATATATATATTTATATTTATAGTTCATACACTTCTACATAGTATAATAGCCGCTAATTCAATTGCCGGCTTTTGTGAAAATGCAGAACCCGACATGAAATGACACTTGGTGTACATAGGGTTAACCATGTCTTTTCATGTCCTTTGCTATCTGATTTGCACAAACAATTACATCAGTCTATGTGTGCAAAATTTCACACCTGTAGGGGTTAATTAAAGGTGTAAATTCGTAGCAAAAAAGTCTGTTTTTTTACAACTAATTTACACCTTTAATTAACCCCTACAGGTGTGAAATTTTGCACACATAGACTGATGTAATTGTTTGTGCAAATCAGATTGCAAACGACATGAAAAGACATGGTTAACCCTATGTACACCAAGTGTCATTTCATGTCGGGTGCTTCTGTCTTTTCACAGAAGCCGGCTTTACCCGGCAATTGAATCAGAGGATATTTTACTATGTAGAAGTGTATAAACTATACATATATGTATATATATGTCACAATGACATGTATATATATATATATATATATGTATTCTATGTGTGTATATTTAGTGTTTACAAGGAAATAAAGGTTTTTTTTAGTTGCGATTTTTTGTTCCCATAGACTTACATTGGACTTCCGGTATCGGAATCGGATATCGACGATATTTAGTGATATCGGCGATACCATTTCGATACGATATTTTTAGATATCGAGCAGTATCGCTCAACACTAATTTTCATGCCCGGGCATTATAAACTTGTGTGAAGCACTTGGGGGTTTAAAGTGCTCACCACAGATCTAGATAAGTTCCTTAGGGGGTCTAGTTTCCAAAACAGGGTCACTTACGGGGGGTTTCCACTGTTTAGGCACATCAGGGACTGAAACACGACACCCATCAAAGTCTGCATTCCAAAACGTCATTGCTTCCTTTACGAGCCCTGAAGTGCGCCCAAACAGTATTTCTCTCCCACATATGGGGTATCAGCGTACTCAGGACAAATTGGACAACTTTTGGGGTCCAATTTCGTTGGGAAAATTCAAAATTGGGAACTAAAAAATCATTTTTGAGGATTTTTTTTTTCACACCCAAGCATTATAAACTTTAGTGAAACACTTGGGGGTTCAAAGGCACATCAGGGGCTCTCCAAACGCGACATGGCGTCCAATCTCAATTCCAGCCAATTTTGGTTTGAAAAGTCAAACTGCGCTCCTTCCCTTCCAAGCCCTGCCGTGCGCCCAGACAGTGGTTTTCCCCCACATATGGGGTATCGGCGTACTCAGGAGAAATTGCACAACAACTTTTTCTGTCCATTTTCTCCTTTTACCCTTGTTAAAATAAAAAAATTGTTTGTAAAAGATAATTTTTGTGACTAAAAAGTTAAAATTTTCTAAATATTCGCCATATTTCCATTTTTTCATAAATATCCGCAAGGTATATATCGAAGAATTTTTACCACTATCATGAAGTACAATATGTCATGAGAAAACATTCTCAGAATCATGAAGATCCGTTGAAGCGTTCCAGAGTTATAGCCTCATAAAGAGACAGTGGTCAGAATTGTAAAAATTGGCCCGGTCATTAACGTGCAAACCACCGTTGGGGGTTAAGGGGTTAACAAGTTTCCAGAATTCAGAAAATGATCAATAACAATCTTGCCTTAAAATGAGGACAAGACCTTAAAATATAGCTATGGGATAAGGTCCCATAAGGACGTTACATGAAATTCTTATACACAAGAAAAATGCAAACAACAGGATGAGGACTATACACAATAAAATCCTGGAGCACAATGAATATCTACCCACTTGTAAGAAGTCTGAAAAATATCAGTGGAATTCACATGTTAAGAAGATAGGAAACCAGTAAAAACAATTCATTTACTTACTAATATCCAGGATCTAAATAATCCTCACTGATTACACTATGTCCTAAGTATTTACCAGCTTGTAGCTCTATATCCTGCCACCTCTGTCCAATGAAGGCCTGTAAGGGACGAGTGTGACAACACAGTGTAAAAAACAAGAAAGGTCCCCAAGGAATGGGGTCATGATGTTAAGGCTAAGTGCACACGTTCAGGAATGTTTGCAGAATATTCCTGAGCAAAACCGGACTTTTTTCGCGGCAAAATCGCGCGTTTTTTTGCGCGGATTTTGTGCGGTTTTGGTGCGTTTTTTGCACGGATTTGATGCGTTTTTCCCTGAACTTTCTAGGTCAATAATATAGCGGGAAAAACTCTAGAATTCCACGTAATTAATGACCATGTTGCTTCTTTTTCCGCAATGCGTTTTTTTCGTGGAAAAAAACGCACCATGTGCACAAAAATTGCAGAATTCATTCTAAATGATAGGATGCTTAATCATGCGTTTTTGACGCGTTATTTCCCCGCGAAAAAAACGCAAATAATCCTGAACGTGTGCACTTAGCCTAAATGTGGTCACTGATATGACAGAGATACATATGCTCGCAAGGACTTTTAACTAGTTTAACTGTACAAACACACAATATACAACAACTTCCACAGTTAGGGACTAGACATACACACGTACACAGAGACATCTGTCAGACAAGAAAAAACATATAAGACAAGAGAGTAAAGTTCACTCATACTCCTAGATCTGAAGTGCTGAGAAAAAGTCTAATGACACTGCCTCTTTATATCCAGAGACGCTCCCATTCTTAAAATCAGGTATTCAGAGCACCACCGGCGCAGACTCTACTGACTCTTCAGTGATCGTGATAAGGTTCCATTTGACCGCCACAAATCTGACTTTGTGTCCACTTTTTAAACGAGGAGGGGTTCAGTCACTCTGTGTTATTAAAAGAAAAACACATAACAATACAACATGGAATATCAGGTGGCATGTACCTAGGTGTTTTATACCACTATAATAACCTATGATTTGTCTCCAGTCCACATATGACTGTTAACCACATCTACTGGACTCCATTATACACTCAGGATTTTATATTTCAATCCTTATACATTCCCTCAAGAGACCATTCAAGGAGTCTCATATGTAACATAAAACATATATTTATGGCATTTTAGTTCTATAATTTAAAAAGACAGTCAAAACAGCTCATTTAACAGAAAACAGTCAACAAAGTACAGAAGACAAAACAGAATACCAGCAAAAATTAATCTTATACTGGGTTCTATTTTAGGTTAAGCCAGCGGATTCCTCAATCCCCAAGGGTGAGTTTCCACGATCAGGATACGCTGCGTGTTTGGCGCTGTGCGCTGGCGCAGCGCCAAACACGCAGCGTCCAGATGTTACAGCATAGTGGAGGGGATTTCAAGAAATCCCGTCTCCACTATGCGTAAGAACACGCAGGCGGAAGACCTGCGTTAACGGACATGCGGCGGCGCGTCTTTTCAGACCGCAGCATGTCCTAGCGTGTTGCGGCGACGCTGCGTCGCCGCAACAGAATTTAACACAGGGCTATGTAGCCCTGCGTTCTTTCCAGAGGTGTTCCGGAGGTGTCCTGAACACCTCCGGAAAGAACGCGCGTCAGAAAGGGGGCGGAGCTTTGGGCGGAGCGGAATTTCCGCTCCGTCCAAAGCGCTGTGTTTCCTGATGGTGGAAACACAGCCCAAGAGTCTCCCTCAACTCTCCCATCTAGATAAATTTAACGTGCACACGGAGTTTTTTATTCCACAGTAGCCTTCTCACACTGGCTCCAATCACTATGCACCTTCGCAACTTACAGGAGTTTTACAACCCCAATCGCATGTAAACAGCTTCCAACTTACAGGACCCTACAAACTCCAATTGGAATTGTCCACAAATATCAGTCCCCATTCAATTCCTAGAATAACATTAATACTGGATTAACAAGGTTACCAAGTATAATGTCCTTTCCAAAGTCCTAACAAAAGCATTAGAGGAAACAGGATCATTTACCGAACTGTGCCCAAATTTTGCCAACTTTGATGGAAAATGCTCTGGATTCCAAACACGAATCCAACTGAGCTATGTTTTTGCCGAATTTAAAATTGATAAACGTTTTACGAAAAAGTTTGCTCATATATCCTCTTCACGAAGGCGGTATGCCCATTCACAGGAGTTACCATGTAGGTTCTCTCTTTCTGGCCTGAACAGAGTCACTGGGTTTTCCTGCTAGGTCGCAAGTTTTTCTGACAAAGTCTATTAAAGTATGTTGATACTCCCACACACCAACCGGCCACTACCAAACCTCTTGTCCTGACCCCGGCCCACCCAGGTACCATATGTTTATACTGGATTTGATGGCTCTGCTCACTTGCAAGGACCCTTTGCAATCACAGATGTGCCTCTCTAGTTGTCATCTCCTTGTGGATCTTCGCTGCTTGACCGTCGATGAACGTCTCCTGGGCCTGGAGCGGAAAGGACTGGGGCTTGGTTCTTGACAGGCGATGTCTGGTCTCTGGGTTTTGACCGGTGTAGGGTGCAGGTTATCATTTTTGGTGGTGCAGACTTCTCGCTGAGGCCTGTCACACTGGCCTCAGCACCATACCTGGTCCACGTCTGCTCCTCTCTTTCTCTTGGCATCAAATCTGCCTGCGGTTTGGCATGCAGGACTTTTATATTCCAGAACTCAGTCCTGTGAATCACATGGCCAGATCCAGCACACAAAGCTGCTTCCCTTGCAATTTTTCCAGTACAAATTGGTTCCACCTGATTGTGCCCAGCCAGCATATGGCAGTCTTCCTCACTATGGTCACATACCGCAAGGGCTCTTCAGGGGTATCACTGCTTCCTCTTACATTCCTTTTAGCTCGCCAGTCATCGGGTGAACTGAATCTTTGCATGTTCGAAGTTTCCCCATGTTTAACCCATGTTCAACAGTTAAGTGCACTACCAGGTTTTCTGCTGTATCTGTGACAAGACAAATTTATCTTGAGCATACAGGTAAGGAGGAACTCTATCATAAATGCCCACTTGGTCCTGCAAGGCTCTTCCTGTAGAGGCACTTCTGCAGTACTTGGAGACTCAGCCACTGGAGATTGCAAGTCTACTCCTGGTTCGTTCTCTGTTTCCTTCGAGAGCGGCATCAGCATCTAGGGTGAATTCCTCTGAGACTCTCCTTTGGGGAACATTGGCCACTTCATTGGGGATTTGGCCTCGGGACACTCCTCTGCTTCAAAGGAACAGGGCTGAAGCATATTTAGGTATAACAACTGGGGTAATACTCAGTCATCTTCCTCAGGCCTGACCTCATAGACTGAGTTATCC
>JARQOD010000001.1:701952439-701972972 GCA_033576555.1 Oophaga sylvatica
GCCTGATTATACTAGTGCTTTGTTTGTACCTAGCTTAGTTCCCACCTAGCGCTGCTATCCAAGGTCCCTTGTCCTCTCTCACCCTTTTGTCTTTTGCCTTGCAGTACCTGGCTTCTTCCTGTGTCATCGCCCTGCCCTGCGCTGCTTCTTCGGCTTCCAGTCCTCGGATCCTATTCCTGCTCATTCTCCTTTTTCCAGTGTGTTCTGGGTCCCTGTCTGCCCTTGTGTCCCTATACCACCTCTGTATTTCCCTCCGTCACCTCTTAGTTCTCTGTTTGCTACCTTCCTCCTGTGAGCCGCCCCTTGGTACTGCAAGTCATGGCATTCCATCCCCTCGGGCTTGCCCCTGACACTCCCTGTATAGGGGTGGGTTCATGTGGCCAGCTCGCTCGGGTGGGTTCGGGTACCTCAATCCCGAGGGTCCACTCTTGGAGCATAATAGAATAATCAGGCCATGGACCCCTCTGGTACTTCGGCCGCTGCTCAAAAGGAGTTACTTTTCTTGCGGGAGAATCAAACCCGGATCATGTCCTTCATGAAGTCCATGGACTCCCAGTTGTCAACCTTACAGACCTCCGATCCAGGGAACGCCTCCCAGCTGGCCAGTCACCATCAGGAGCTTGCTTAGCAGCGAGACACTCAGACCCACATACTCAGCTACATGGGGTCGGTGGGCGACCAACTACTCTCTCTCCAGTGCGCAGCCTCGGCACAGATTCAGGTCTCGCACCCTCCATTCAGTATCGGTTAACCACCTAGGTATAATGGGGATCCCAAGCTGTGTCGGGATTTCTGAATCAGTGCCGTCTACACTTCAAGCTCTTGCCTCAGCAGTTTCCCACCGATCGGGCTAAGGTGGCGTTTGTGGTGTCTCATTTGGAGGGTGAGGCTTTGGCGTGGGTTAACCCTCTTGGGAGCGTGACGATCCCATCATTTCCCAGTTGTCAACTTTTCTGGAGACCTTTCGCAGAGTTTTTGATTAGCCTGGTCACCTGACCTCCACTACCGAGCCTTTCTTTAATCCCTGCCAGGGCTCTCTTTCTGTGGGTCAATATGCTGTTCAGTTCCGCACTCTATCTTCCGAACTGGGTTGGAACAACGAGGCTCTGGTAGGGTCCTTTTGGCGAGGTCTGTTGGGTCGTATTAAAGATGAGCTGGCCGGACGAGACACACCAACTTCCTCGAGGATTTAATTTCCCTGTCTACACGTATTGATTTATGCTTTCAGGAACGCTCTCGTGAATCTGCTTGGGAGAGAGGTTTTCCTCATCCATCTTTGTCCCCATCACAGGATACCTAGCTCCCGACCTGTGACATCCTCCACGGCATCCTTGCCTGAGCCGATGCAGGTGGACCGCCTCAGAATGGCGAAGCAGCATCGCAGGAAGAGACTCACGCAGGGTCTCTGCTTTTACTGTGGTGATGCCTCCCATTTGCTCCGATCCTGTCCAGAGCGTCCGGGAAACTCCTCCGCCTAGGCTAGGTAAGAGAGGCCTTCCTAGGTGTGTGTGATTCCTCTCTACCCTTGACTCTGTCCGTCCAGCTTTTGCGGGTCCCAGGCGCTACTCTGAGGTAGCTTATGTGGACTCGGGCACTACAGGTAACTTCATTAGGTTTGAGGAGGCCAGCAGGTTCCGGATTCCGACCAAGACCTTGGAGAATCCTCGGATGTTAGCGTCGGTGGACGGCAAACCCTTGCAGAAGATGGTAACGGAGGTTACTGAAGAAGTGGAGATGCAGGTTGGAGCATTGCATCGGGAAAAGATAGCGTTTTTTGTTTTGTCTAAGCTATTTCATTCCTTCCCCCTGGGTCTCCCTTGGCTTAGGGCTCATGAACCCACCATCAACTGGCGCACAATGTGCATACTGCCCTGGGGACAACGTTGTCAAGAACAATGTCTGTGTCATGTATAGTGTACAGTTCCTATAGCGTCTTGTGCTTGGGTGCGAGGAAAACACAGGAGACATAGGTTGAAATGAAATGACTTGTATTACTTCATGCAAGCATGCTGAAAAGTTCACACAGTTTGCAGGAACAGCGACAGGAGACACAGCAGCCAGAGTAACTTCAAGCACTACAATAAATCTCCAAAGCAGGTTCAGGATCTCTTCTCTGTACCGTAATTCCTCTGCAAACATGGATTCACCAAACAGCAGGTTTCCAGAGTCCAAAAGTGTTCCAAGGTTCCTCAGTAGGGAATAGCTGGAGTACAAGTCCAAGGCTTCCAGGAGTCAGGTCACAGACTGACTGAGGCTTGATTCAGGAGCACTGATTGTTCAGCTGAGGCTGCTTAAGAAGCAAGAGGGAAGAATCAGGGCGGGAACATGAAAACTGGAAACTCCATATTAACTGAGGGCAAGAGCTGCAGAAAGACAGAAAGCAAAATGGATGACGGAAAACTGAGTTTCAAGGAACATGTCAACAGAGACAAAGAACCTTACATTACTCCCCCCTTAGGGACAACCTCCGGATGACCTCAAACCAGGCTTGTCAGGGTACCTTTGATGAAACTGGCGGAGCAGGCGAGGAGCATTTACATTATTGACTGGTTCCCATGAGTTGTCCTCCACTGGGTAGCCCTGCCATTTAATCAAATATTGCAACTGATTTCTGTACAACCTGGAATCTAGAATCCTTTCCACCATAAATTCTTACTGACCATCGACCAGCACTGGGTCAGGGCAAGGAGAAGAACGTCCAGGAAACGTATTGGGTGTTGCTGCCTTTAGTAGGGATACATGAAAGACAGGGTGGATTCTCATAGTTCTGGGCAGTTGAAGACGACAAGCAACAGCACTTATAATCTTATTGATCTTATAAGGTCCAATGTACTTATGTCCCAATTTAGACGATGGAATCTTTAATTTAAGATTTCTGGTTGACAGCCAGACCAAATCTCCTACCTTGAAAGCTGGTGCAGGTTTACAAAATTTATCTGCTGCTTTCTTGTACCTTTCCTGAGCCAATTCTAGATTTTCCTTTAGAAGATCCATATTCTTTTGTAAAGAAGTGATTCTTTCAGCCACTGCCGGCAAGGGCGTATCTATGGGAAATAGAGGAAGAATGTTAGGATGATAACCTAGATTGGAGTAAAAAGGAGACTGCTTAGTGGAGGCGCTCTGAGAGTTGTTATAAGAGAACTCAGCCAGTGGAAGTAGATCCACCCAATCATCCTGTAGGTGGCAGATAAAACAGCGGAGATACTGCTCCAGGGTCTGATTGGTTCGTTCTGTCTGTCCATTAGTCTGGGGATCAAAAGCAGAAGAAAGGTTTACTTTAATGTCCAATGCTGCACAGAAATTTTGCCAAAACCTTGAAGTGAATTGCACCCCTCGATCCGAAATGACCTCATCCGGTACTCCATGTAAGCGAAACACATTCTTAATCATCAAGTCTGATGTCTGTTTTGCAGTGGGTAAGCCGACACAAGGGATAAAATGAGCTGCCTTTGTTAGACGGTCAACCACCACTAGAATTGTGTTCTTCCCTTGAGAGGTTGGTAACTCCACAATGAAGTCCATAGAAATGGATCCCCACGGGCGGGACGGGGTGGGAAGAGGTTGCAACAAACCAGTTGGTGAGGAGCGAGGTGTTTTGCATCTTGCACAGACTTCACATGAAGTGACATAGTTTAAGACATCTTTCCTGTAAGTGGGCCACCAAAAGAAACGAGAAAGAAATTCTTGTGTCTTTAGAATTCCCCTATGCCCGGCTATCTTGGAATCGTGGATGAGTTGCAATACTCTCAATCTGACTGTTTCAGGTATATACAGACGTTGTCCCTGAATCCACACACCATTCTTAAAGACAAGACTTACGTCCCTTGGGGGTTGAGCCAACAAAGAATCCCATGGTATGCTTCCTTGATGTCCTTAAGTAGGTCTTGATTATGAATCACTCCCAGGAATCTAGAGTCAGGAAGAATAGTCTTAGGAGGACGTTAGTGGAACGAGTCCATCTGCTTGCTAATGAAATTCCTAGAGAGTCGCACTCAGACGCTTTCCATTTGCGTGCAGTCCTGGGTCTACTAAGGGAATATGACAAAATTCAAATTGTGTTTAGGAAAAAAATTCCAGCGAGCCTGGCGAGGAGTCATGTGTCAAACTTAGCCTGACCTGAAAATAATTTTCAATGGTTAACGATTTTGGTCTTGGTCACGGAACGGACTAATTTGGCTGATGCTGAGCTCCCTAAGAAGTAACGGTTGTCTCCATTTCCTTTGATGGTTTTGTCTTAGGCGTTCTAAGACCATTCTCACATGTCCATGATGTTCCTCTGTGGAGTTAGAAAAAATTAGAATATCATCAGATAAATCACCACAAATGTATCTAGGAGATCCCTGAAGATATCATTCACGAAGTGTTGGAAAGTGGCTGGGGCGGTACTCAGACCAAAAGGCATAACTAGATATTCAAAGTGTCCATAGCGTGACCTGAAAGCAGTCTTCCATTCATCCCCAGGTCTAATACGGACCAAGTTATAGGCCCCACGGAGATCCAGTTTAGAGAAAATTTTGGCATGCAGCACTCTCTCCAACAACTCAGGGATTAAAGGCAATGGATAACGGTTTCTAATAGTAACCTTATTGCGTTCCCTATAGTCTATGCAGGGTCTCAGAGATCCATCTTTCTTCTTCACAAAGAAGATGGGTGCACCTGCGGGAGATGAAGAGGGGCGTATGAAGCCCTTGGCTAAATTTTCGTCTATATAATCCTTCAAAGCTTTTAGCTCGGGCCCCGCTAGGGGTAGATCTTACCAAAAGGTATCTCGACTCCGGGCAATAATTCAATTGGACAATCATATGGACGGTGAGGAGGAAGCTGATCAGCGTTCTTCTTGTCACATAAATCCACATAGTCCTGGTATACAGCTGGTAGTTCAGGGACTGACATGGTTCCTTTAGGAACAGAGGAAGCTGAAACTCCTTGACTCATCTGTTTCTCCGGAAAGTGTAATTCCTTGGTCTCCCAGTTAATCGTAGGATTCTGCGCCTGCAGCCATGGTAGCCCTAGAATGATGGGAAAGTGGGGAGAAGAGATAAGCAAAAAAGACATTTTCTCCTGATGATCTTTACCCATAAGGACCCTCAAAGGCTCTGTTTCTTGATCCACTGGTCCAGAAGTCAGTAGAGAGCCATCACAGTCTCCATCTGTACTGGAGTAGCCTTCTTCACTGAACGTATCCCCTGTTTCAGAGCAAAGGAGATATCCATAAAATTTCCACTTGCTCCTGAGTCGATCGTAGCAGAGCTAGACACCCAGACTGAGTCAACCCAGAGTTTGATGGAAAGGAAGCAATGAGAATTGTTTCTTTTACAACTCAGCTGGGACACCGCTGAGGAAACTTGAAAAATTGCAGCGTTTATACCGTCATCGTCCCCAGAACTAACAGAGTTTAAGTCCGAGAAATCAAGATCTCTTGCAGCAGATCTCTCTGGAGCCTGAGGCTCGGACATGACAGAGCTGCCCCTCCAACACTCACAGTGAATGACTGCTGCAGTAGTCTTACGAGAACGGCTGGGGCAGTTTATAATGAAGTGCCCTGACTTACCACAGTAGAAACATAGATTTTCCTTTATACGATGTTCTTTGCGTGCATCACTAACCCGTCTTTGTAAAGAGTCCACCTGCATGGGTTCAGGTTCTGGTTCCCTTGTGATCCTACTCAAAGGTTCCTTAGCTGAGGAGGGAGGTAGGAAAAGGTTAGTGCGATTATTTTCGAACCATCTCTCTTGTCTGCGTTCAGTCAGACGAGCATCAATACGGATACAATAGTTAATAAAGTCACCTAACGCAGTGGGAGGGTCGGCACGAGCAAGTTCATCCTTAATCAGTGGAGACAACCCTTTCCGAAAAATAGATTTTTTAGCGGAAGTGTCCCAAGTGGTATCAAGAGCCCATCTCCTGAAATCCAGGGCATATTCGGCTACTGAACGCTTACCTTGGCGCAAAGTTAACATGGCTGCTTCAGCTGTTGCACCTCGATTGGGGTCATCAAACACCTGCCCCATGGCTGAAATAAAAGCATCAAGGTGATTCAAACAATCATCCTCAGTCTCAATCAGAGGGTTTGCCCACATCAAAGCCTTATTGGTAAGCAACATGATTATAGTAAGCACTTTGGATCGTTCAGTGGGAAATTGTGAAGCATGTGCAGAGAAAAATAAATTGCATTGATTAATAAATCCCTGAATTTCTCACGTTCACCGCCAAAACGAAAAGGAGGTAATTTGGGGATCCCAGAACTTGGGGTTATGGCAGGAGCCTGGGCTCGTTCCTCTAGAGCCTCAATCCTGGCTCGCAATTCCTGGGTAGTCTGTCCAAACACTTGCAAATTATGATTAGTGAGGTCCTGTAGGCTTGCAAAACGGGTTTTTAAAGTCTGTACATCTGAAAGGATTGTATCAGTCACTCCGCAAAGTTCCTTTATGCGGGCCTCCATCTTCCAGATCTTTTAAGGCAGAGGTGCTGGAAGGAGAAGAGGAAAGGAAAAAAAAAAAATAATAATAATAATAGTGTTTACCTGTGGTAACACTCCAGAGTAAAATTTTAAGGGAATGCGCTCACCTGGAATGGTTGTGAGAAGTCACAACCACTGTCATCACATAAGGTATTAAACGGACATCTGATATCCACAGTCACAGCAGACACGGCTTTCCCAGACCCAGCAGACACTAAACATTGGCTCCTGAATCTTGTCATGTATAGTGTACAGTTCCTATAGCGTCTTGTGCTTGGGTGCGAGGAAAACACAGGAGACATAGGTTGAAATGAAATGACTTGTATTACTTCATACAAGCATGCTGAAAAGTTCACACAGTTTGCAGGAACAGCGACAGGAGACACAGCAGGCCAGAGTAACTTCAAGCACTACAATAAATCTCCAAAGCAGGTTCAGGATCTCTTCTCTGTACCGTAATTCCTCTGCAAACATGGATTCACCAAACAGCAGGTTTCCAGAGTCCAAAAGTGTTCCAAGGTTCCTCAGTAGGGAATAGCTGGAGTACAAGTCCAAGGCTTCCAGGAGTCAGGTCACAGACTGACTGAGGCTTGATTCAGGAGCACTGATTGTTCAGCTGAGGCTGCTTAAGAAGCAAGAGGGAAGAATCAGGGCGGGAACATGAAAACTGGAAACTCCATATTAACTGAGGGCAAGAGCTGCAGAAAGACAGAAAGCAAAATGGCCGACGGAAAACTGAGTTTCAAGGAACATGTCAACAGAGACAAAGAACCTTACAGTCTGATGCCGGTTCGTCCGCTCTGTTTCCCTCATTCTCCTACAGTTCCTGACGGATTACCTTCTGCCTATTGGTCCTTTGCGGACGTCTTGACAAGAAGGAGGCGGAGACCCTTTCGCCACATCGGCCGTATGATTGCTTGATTGAGCTTTTACCTGGTTCTGTTCCCCCCAGGGACAGGATTTATCCGCTTTCCTTTGCTGAGACACAGGCCATGTCGGAGTACATCCAGGAAAATCTGGCCAGAGGCTTTATTCGGAGATCTTCCTCTCCCACGGGCGCGGGATTCTTCTTCGTGAAGAAGGACGGCTCTCTCCAACGTTGCATAGATTACAGAGGTTTGAAAGAGGTTACGGTCAAGAACAAATACCCCCTGCCGCTTATCCCAGAGCTTTTTGATCGCCTGAAAGGGGCACAAATCTTCACCAAGCCCGACCTTCGTGGAGCCTACAACTTGGTCCGTATCTGCAAATTCAAAAAGGAGAAATAGGAAGCTCAATCGCCATAAAAACACAAAAATTTTTATTCAAGATATTTAAAATACATATACGGATGTGAAAATCTGTGTATCTGAGCCGGGGACGAATGGAATACTGCCTTTAATACCCGGGATGGGCACTACGAATATTTGGTTATGCCTTTTGGCCTCTGTAATGCTCCCTCGGTGTTCCAGGAATTAATATTAATGACGTCTTCCGGGATGTCTTGTACTCCTGTGTGGTGGTGTATCGTGACGACATTCTCGTCTTTTCCCTGGATCTTCCTTCTCATAGACGAGACGTTCATCAGGTGTTACTACATCTGAGAGAGAACCATTTATACGCCAAGTTTGAGAAGTGCATCTTCAAGCAAACGTCCTTGCCATTTTTGGGGTTTATTATCTCTGATTCCGGTCTCAAGATGAACCCGAGAAGGTTTCCGCCGTCCTCAATTGGCCGCAGCCCCTCGGGGTAAGGGCCATCCACGATTCCTCTGGTTCGCAAACTATTACAGCCAGTTTATACCCCACTTCTCCTCACTAACCACGCCCATCTCATCTCTCATCTGCAAGGGGGCCAATCCCCATGTCTGGTCTGCAGAAGCCAAGATTGCCTTTTTGACCTTAAAGCAAGCTTTTGCAAGTGCTCCAGTACTACATCGTCCAGACGTCAGCAGACCATTCATTCTCGAGGTAGATGCCTCCTCCACCGGGGCTGGGGCAGTCCTTTCACAAAAATCCTCGTCTGGTCGTCTGGTCACTTGTGGTCATTTCTCTAAAGTTTTTTCTACCTCTGAACGCAACTACTCCATCGGAGATCGAGAGTTACTTGCTATAAAACTGTCATTGGAGAAGTGGCGGTATCTCCTGGAAGGAGCAGTACATCCCTCCACAATTTTCACCGATCATAAGAATCTGGCCTACATTCAGTCTGCACAGAGTCTCAACCCCCGGCAAGCCAAGTGGTCTCTGTTCTTTGCCCGATTTGACTTCGAGCTGCACTTCCGGCCAGGTGAGAAGAACGTCAAGGCTGACGCTTTGTCAAGGTCCTTCCAGGCTATCGACATGGAGGAGGTCCCATCCCATATTATCGATCCTTCTAGGATTATCACCATGGCTCCCCTGAATCTTGCTACCCTTCCTCTGGGTAAAACATTCAATTTTGAGAATGACAGAGAGAGGGTATTGCGCTGGGGCCATTCCTCCAAAATTGCCGGTCATGCAGGATCCAAGAAGACCTATCTTCTCATCTCCCGTCATTATTGGTGGCCTTCCCTTCGTCGGGAGCACTGTTATTCTGGTAGTTGTGGACCGTTTCTCTAAAATGGCCCATTTTGTCCCTCTCCCGGGCTTGCCCTCTGCTCCTGAGTTGGCTAAGACTTTTATACAACATGTCTTCAGGATCCATGGATTCCCACAACACATCGTGTTGGACAGGGGATTCCAATTCACATCCCGGTTCTGGAGAGCTCTCTGTAAGCTCATGAACGTGACTCTTGACTTCTCCTCCGCCTATCATCCACAATCCAATGGTCAGGTGGAACAGACTAACCAAATCTTGACCACTTATCTCAGACATTTCACCAATGCCCACCAGGGCGATTGGTTCCATCTTCTTCCTTGGGCGGAGTTTTCATACAACAATCATACCAGTGAATCATCTGCCAATTCTCCATTTTTTATCGTCTTTGGTGAATATCCCAAACTACCTTTACCGGTTTCTCCTACCGTGGGAGTTCCGGCTGCTGACTCGTTGTGCATGGAATTTTTCAAGGTTTGGAAGGAGACCAAGGAGACTCTTGAAGTTGTATATTCGGATGAAGAGGCATGCCGATAAAAGGCGTTTGGACGTTCCTCCTTTTCAACCCGGTGATAGAGTCTGGTTTCCTCCAAGTATGTTTGACTCAAGATTCCCTCTTTCAAATTGGGACCTCCTTACATTGGTCCTTTCTTGGTCCTGGAACGAATTAACAACATGGCCTATAAATTGAGATTACCTGCCTCGCTCCGTATTTCCAACATCTTCCATGTCTCTCTCCTCAAACCTGTGGTACTCAACCGTTTTCATTCTTCCTCTGGTTCCTCTCCCCCTCCTGTCTCTTCAGATAACGTTTTTGAAGTGAGAGATATACAAGCCAGGAAACGAGTTAGGGGGAGGACTTTCTTCTTGTTTGATTGGAAGGGGTACGGTCCTGAGGAAGGGTCATGGGAACCATTGGAGAACATTAGGGCACCTCGTATCCTGAATAGATTTTTTGTCAGCCTAGAAAAGGAGGGATGTAAGGAGGGGGGTACTGTTACTCACCTCTCTTCACCCGCCGGCCAGGCTCCTCGCTGCGTCTCTCCTCGTGATGGGCGGCTCTCCCGTCGCATTGTCCCAGCACTTCCGGGTCCTCAGCCGCGCTGAGGTCGCGGGTGCGCGCTCTCCCGACTATCTAATATTGTCAGGTTGGTTCCTGCCCGGAAGCACTGCCCAATTAGGGAAGCGGCATCTGATTATACTAATGCTTTGTTTGTACCTAGCTTAGGTCCCACCTAGCACTGCTATCCAAGGTCCCTTGGCCTCTCTCACCCTTTTGTCTTTTGCCTTGCACTGCCTGGCTTCTTCCTGTGTCATCGCGCTGCCCTGTGCTGCTTCTTCGGCTTCCAGTCCTCGGATCCCATTCCTGCTCTGTCTCCTTTCTCCAGTGTTCTCCGTGTCCCTGTCTGCTCCTTGTGTCCATATACCACCTCTGTATTTCCCTCCGTCACCTCTGAGTACTCTGTTTGCTACCTTCCTCCTGTGAGCCGCCCCTTGGTACTGGCAGTAATGGAATTCCGTCCCCTTTGGGCTTGCCCCCGACACTCCCTGTATAGGGGGTGGGTTCACGTGGCCAGCTCGCTCGGGTGGGTTCGGGTACCTCGATACCGAGGGTCCACTCTTGGAGCGTAATAGAGATATTTTGCCGTTATGGCAGTTACTGAGCTTCTCTGCTAGCCAATGCACTGTCTTCATGTCATGTTCCCTGTTCTGGTCCGTCCCCTTACCTCTTGAACTTGCACACTCAATTTTACAATTTTAACCCGACCTCACCTCCAGAGAATCACTCATTCCTTTCTGTCAATTTCTCTTGTCTCTCCACTGGATCATACTATCCATCCTCTTAGTCTCCTCTCACTTTAAGGAAACCCACATCATGCTGCTCTGCCAAGTATTCAGACCAGTGGTCTGCTCTACCAACAAGCTAGGCCCTGTCTAATGTCCTTATAGGAAACTGTCTCTTTGTCCTTTTACAGTAGCCCCTCCCACTCTGGGCTAGTACCAGTGTAAGGAGGTGGCAGGTCCCCTCATTTGTGCGCCCTCCTCCTTCCATATGACCCCCCATGCACTTTATGTATGATGATGTAATGTACTATGCTGAGCTGTGTTTGTCTGATCTTAATGTAATGTATATGCTGTATTTGTATTGTAATGTGTATGTTCCCTTTAAATGCTAATGTATTCATTGTATTCACTGCTGCTTGTATATAGTTAGGGACAATGAATAGTTAATGTTGGGCGCTGGACTTGCAGCCACAAGGAGAAAGGAAGCTGTTGCTTCCTCAGAACTGCCTGGATACATTGACCCGGGCAGACGTGTTTTCAGGATGGGTCACTGCCAGAACCCCCCGGAGATGAGAGGGTCTGGGCGGGCAAAAGGGCTAAGGACTGCAACACGGCCTCAGGACTCTGGAAGGGCCCCTGCTTCTGAAGGCGTATGGAATTCTTTTAATCTTTGGCTGATGCAGCTGCTGTAGGTGCGGTTGAAGAGTGTGACAGGAAGAGAGTAGGAAAACCAGTGTTGTACTCGTGCCCTTCTTCTTCTTTACCCCCGTTCATTAAAGAATTATTTTCCCTGTTGGAATACAGCTGCTTTCCGGACCATTTATTTTCCTGGACTGCTGTGACCAGAAGAGAAGGTAATCTGTGGGGAAAAGCTGCATTGTTCCCATCTATCTATGTGCAAGGGACCAGGGGTGCTCGCTGAATGTTTGCTCAGTGGACTCTTTGCTGTTCCGTTTGTCTGGGTTATGTATTGTATTATTTCCATGCTGTGTATAATCTATTCTTTTATGCTCTCTGCTGTCACCTGGTGGCCCTTTCTGTGTGGCAGCCTGTAACTAATTAATTCTGGTACATGCCTTTCACTTCCTGTGCTGAGGTCACTGCTTCTTCTTCCTGTTAGCAGCCATTTGTTTTCTTAGTTCTTTATGGGAGAGACACCCTTTGCACCGAGCTGTGAAAGGCATCAGTTTTCGACCACCACCCCATACATTCTCGCTGCTCACACTTGCAGCCATACTTGGTGCTAAATCTTCCTGCACCTCGTTTCACCTGCATTTCTGGAGAAGTTACTGTATACCAATCATAAGCTGTATGTCCAGATTTCCAAATAAACAAGTCTGGACTTCACAATCCCCGGTGTGCATCATCTGTCCGGATGCTGAACAGCACTGGTCCTGTCTGCTCTGCATGAGGAAGAGGAATGTAGGAAAACTCTCCCATCCCCAATCAACTATACCTCCATTCGCCTCATGTGGGGACAGAACAGACTCTACTGGTGAACTTTGCCTTTAAATAACCCAGCCACAACTACCCCCCCGGTTGCCCTTGTTACACTTGGCATAGTCGGCAGGATGGACCCCCGCAGCCTAAAGACTGATGGATGGAATATGTGAGACTTATGATTTTGGAATGCTGTCTGCTGTGAGAGAATTAAAGATGGTGGCCGACCGTGATTTTGAAGTGCCCGCCACAGAAAGATTAGAGATGGCAGCTGACCGGGACTGTGAATCTGAAATATGTGATGTGCTGCTCGAACTGGAAGAAATGGAGCTATCAGCTGACAGCGATCCTGAGATTTGTGACTGTGAATTTGGGACTTGTGTTTTGTTGCCTGCCATTACAGCTTTACAGGTGGCTGACAGAGACTTTGGGCAGTGGACCGCTGTAAAAGAAGTGAAGATGGCGGATGTGGTTGATTTGCAAATGGCGCAGATCGCTACCGAAAAGAAGGACAGCTGTTGGTGCATAAAGTAAAGACAAGGCTGTTTGTTGTGGGCATCACCAAGGAAATTTGGCACCAGTAGAAAGAAGATCGCACCCTGTTGTGACAGAGGCACACCCAAAATGGGTGTGGGAGAAGACAGAGCCCTTGCGACCACAACTAGAGAAACGGGTGGAGCCGCAGGAGTAACCCCACCCAAGAATGTATGGAACCCAAAAAAGATGGTCTGTCTGTTAGAGGATGAGATGAAATTACCTGCTGACATGGAGAGGAGCAGTATGTCCTACCGAGGCGGCATCGGCCACCAGGATTGATGGTGCTCCAAGGCCCGAGATTAGGTGGGTCTGAGGATCGAGGCCTGGTGGTCAGAAGAACTTGAGGATCAGCCCTTCTTCCGGCGGACAAATCAGAAACCGATGGAGAGCGAGGAACCGGCGAGACTGTAGGAGTCAGAACCGGAAGGAGCCCGGAGCTGTACTGAGGGTGATCGTTGTGGCTGCCATGACTAGCACCCGCGGCCATGCAGGAGGACTGTCACCGGATGCAGCGGTGTGAGTAGGAAGTTTCCGTCCGATTGTCCTACCACCCTGGCCGCTGCTTCTTTACCCCTGGTGACCCCACCACCATCTCCTGTCTAATGGCTAACTGAAAAGATGGTAAGAAATAGTAAGCTTTCAAGACTAATCAGGTCCCTTTATCATGCTCATCTACCTGATGAAGAAATCTGAGTGGTCTCAAAATCTTGCTATTTGTTACCATATTTTTAGTTAGCCTTTAACCCCTTTCTGACATCGGGCGTAATAGTATGCCGATGTCGGACACCCCCTGTTTGGTGCGGGCTCTGGCGCTGAGCCTGCTCCTTTCTGGGCGCATGTCAGCTGATCTATATTGCTGACATGTGCCCGCAACTTTTAACTAGTTAAATGCCGCTGTCAATTTCTGACAGCGGCATTTAACTCATACTTTCCAGAAGTGCGTCGTAGATCTTGCCCATCAGTGACCCAGTAATACGATCGCAGGTCACCGATGGGTCGACATGACAACCAGAGATCTCCAGAAGACATCTATGGTTGTCATAGCCGAATTGCTATGGGCAGCACTTATAGCAAGTGAGCATCTTTGTGTAGCAGAGGTGATTAAAGTACTGCAGCTTCTAGTCTCCCATGGAGACTATTAAATCATGCAAAAAGTAAAAAAAAGTTTTTAAAAATATTTAAAACATATATAAAAAATATATAAAAGTTCAAATCACTTCCCTTTCACTCCATTCAAAATAAAACAATAAAAAAAATTTAATATACACATGCTTGATATTGCTGCATTCATAATCACCCCATCTATCAATATAAAAAAATGAACCCGATCGCTAAACGGAGTAACGAGAAAAAAAATTAAAAACTTCAGAATTATGTTTCTTTGGTCACAGCTACATTGCAATAAAAAGCAATAACGGGTGATCAAAAGATCATATCTACACCAAAATAGTATGAATAAATACGTCAGCTCTGTGCGCAAAAAATAAGCTCTCACTCCCCAGATCACGAAAAGTAAAGACGCTACAGCTCTTGGAAAATGGCACCTTTTTTTTTTTTTTTCCATATTTTGGATTTTTTTTTCACCACTTAAATAAAAAAGAACCTAGAAATGTTTGGTGTCTATGATTTTGTAATGACCTGGATAATCATAATTACAGGTCAGTTTTAGCATTTAACCCCTTAATGTCCACTGACGTGCAGAGTCCGTCATGGCAAGGTGCCAGTTCCGGCACCAGGACGGACTCTGCACGTCATGCCTTTGATCTACCACTGCGTGTAAACACGCAGTGGTAGATCAGTGCCGACAGCTGTCACAGACAGCTGACAGGCACGGCAAGCAGTGCGGGGACCTTTGCCGTCGGTCCCCGCACCCACAGCGCTGTGATTGGTCAGTCAATCTGACTGACCAAACACAGCAGCGATCGCGCAGGAAGAAGCTGAAATTTCAGCTTCCCCAGCGCGATCAGTGCAGGAGCCGGCGCTGCAGTGGCCAGGCTTCCTGCACTGACAGCCAGGAGCGGAGCCCCACCGCCCCTGGCTGTTAACCCCCTGACTGCTGCGATCCAGCGCGATCGCAGAGCTCAGGGGGGGAGGCAGAGGGTCGGGAGCTCCCTCTGCCTCAGATCAGCGTCCCAGCGATGTAATCGCAGGGCCCGATCTCTGCCTTCATGACCTGGGGGTTGTCATGACAACCTCCGGGTCATTTAGCTACGGGAAGCTGCTGTGATCATGTCACAGCAGCTTCCACTATGTTGCAATGCATTGCAATGCCAGAGCATTGCAATGCATTGTAACTGCAATCAAAAGTAAAAAAAGTGAAAGTTCCATAAAGGGACAAGTTGAAAAAAATCATTTTTTAAAAAAATATTAAAAAAATATTATAATTAAAAAATCCCCTAAAAAATACACATTTTTATGTAATAAAAAAAATAAAAAACAAAAAAATACACATGTTAGGTATCGCCATGTCCGTAAAAATCCCATCTATAAAAGCATAACCCTAGTTAACCCCTTCAGTGAAAGCCGTAAAAAAAAACACAAAAAAGTAGTAAATTATACTTTTTCCAAGCGGTATCATTATACTGCTTGGAAAAAGTGCAATAACACGCAATCAAAAAGTCAGATATAAATAATCATGGTACCGCTGAAAACGTCATCTTGTCCCGCAAAAAACAAGCCGCTATATAGCATCATCAGCGAAAAAATAAAAAGTTATAGCTCGCGGAATAAACTGATGCAAAAATAATTATTTTTTCTATAAAATTCTTTATTGTGTAAAAAACGCCAAAACATAAAAAAAAATATATAAATGAGGTATCGCTGTAATCGTAGTGACCCGAAGAATAAAGCTGCTTTATCAATTTTACCACACGCGGAACGGGGGAAAAAAAACAAAAAAAAAAACAATTCCTGAATTGCTGGTTTTTGTTCATTCTGCTTCCACAAAAATCGGAATAGGAAGCGATCAAAAAACGTTATGTGCCCGAATATGGTACCAATAAATACGTCAGCTCGTCCCGCAAAAAATAAGCCCACAGATAACTCTGTCGGCCAAAATATGGAAAAATTATAGCTCTCAAAATACGGCGATGCAAAAAATTCTTACAAAAAATTATTCCAAAAAAAAGCATCTTTTAGAGTGTGACAGAAGCTAAACATGAAAAAAGGGTGTAAATCTGGTATCACTGTAATCGCACCGATCCGAAGAATAAAGTCGCCAAATCACTAATACCGCACGAGGAACGGCGTAAAAAAGAAAAACAATTCTTCACCTTTGGTAGATTTGTTCATTGTGCCTCCCAAAGATCGCAGTAAGGCGATCACAGTGGTTCCCCCCGCATATGGGGTATCAGCGTACTCAGGACAAAATGCACAATAGCTTTTGGGGTCCTATTTCTCCTGTTACCCTTATAAAAATAAAAATTTGGGGGCAAAAAGGTCATTTTTGTGGAAAAAAATATGATTTTTTTTTATTTTCACGGCTCTACGTTATAAACTTCTGTGAAGCCCTTGGGGGTTCAAAGTGCTGACCACACATCTAGATAAGTTCCTTGGGGGGTCTAGTTTGCAAAATGGGGTCATTTGTGGGGGGTTTCTACTGTTTAGGCACATCAGGGGCTCTCCAAGCGCGACATGACACCCGCAGACCATTCCATCAAAGTCTGCATTTAAAAACGGTGCTCCTTCCCTTCCGATCTCTGCCATGCGTCAAAATAGTGGTTCCCCCCCACATATGGGATATCAGCGTACTCAGGACAAATTGCACAATAGCTTTTGGGCTCCTATTTCTCCTGTTACCATTATAAAAATAAAAATTTGGGGCAAAAAGATTATTTTTGTGGAAAAAAATATGATTTTTTTATTTTCACGGCTCTACGTTATAAACTTCTGTGAAGCACTTGGGGGTTCAAAGTGCTCACCACACATCTAGAAAAGTTCCTTGGGGGGTCTAGTTTCCAAAATGGAGTCACTTGTGGGGGGTTTCTACTGTTTAGGCACATCAGGGGCTATCCAAACGTGACATGACACCCACAGACCATTCCATCAAAGTCTGCATTTGAAAAAGGCGCTACTTCCCTTTCGAGCTCTGCCATGCGTCAAAATAGTGGTTCCCCCCCACATATGGGGTATCAGCGTACTCAGGACAAATTGCACAATAACTTTTGGGGTCCTGTTACCCTTTGGAAAATAACAATTTGGGGTGGAAAGATCATTTTTGTGGAAAAGATATGATTTTTTAATTTTACTGCTCTACGTTATAACCTTCTGTGAAGCCCTTGGGGGTTCAAAGCTCTCACCACACATCTAGATAAGTTCCTTGGGGGGTCTAGTTTCCAAAATGGGGTCACTTGTGGGGGGTTTCCACTGTTTAGGCACACAGGGACTCTCCAAATACGACATGGCATCCAATCTCAATTCCAGCCAAAAAAGTCAAATGGCGCTGCTTCCCTTCCGAGCTCTGCCATGCGCCCAAATAGTGGTTTACCCCCACCTATGGGGTATCAGCTTACTCAGGACTAATTGCACAATAAGTTTTGGGGTCCTTTTACCCTTTGGAAAATAAAAATTGGGATGAAAAGATCATTTTTGTGGAAAAAATATGATTTTTTAATTTACGGCTCTACGTTATAACCTTCTGTGAAGCGCTTGGGGGTTAAAAGCTCTCACAACACATTTAGATAAGTTCCTTGGGGGGTCTAGTTTCCAAAATGGGGTCACTTGTGGGGGGTTTCCACTGTTTAGGCACACAGGGACTCTCCAAATGCGACATGGCGTCCAATCTCAATTCCAGCCAAAAAAGTCATATGGCGCTGCTTCCCTTCCGAGCTCTCCCATGCGCCCAAATAGTGGTTTACCCCACATATGGGGTATCAGCGTACTCAGGACTAATTGCCCAATAACTTTTGGGGTCCTTTTATCCTTTGGAAAATAATAATTGGGATGAAAAGATCATTTTTGTGGAAAAATTAAGATTTTTTAATTTTACGGCTCTACGTTATAACCTTCTGTGAAGCCTTTGGGGGTTAAAAGCTCTAACAACACATTTAGATGAGTTCCTTGAGGGGTCCAGTTTCCAAAATGGGGTCACTTGTGGGGGTTTCCACTGTTTAGGCACACAGTGACTCTCCAAATGCGACATGGCGTCCAATCTCAATTCCAGCCAAAAAAGTCAAATGGCGCTGCTTCCCTTCCGAGCTCTGCCATGCGCCCAAATAGTGATTTACCCCCACACATGGTATATCGGTGTACTCTGGAGAAATTGTACAACAAATATTGTGGTTCATTTTCTCCTGATACCCTTGACAAAATTTAAAAAAATTGTGTCGAAAGAAAAATTTTGGGAAAAAAAGTTAAATGTTCATTTTTTCCTTCCACATTGCTTCAATTCTTGTGAAGTACCTAAAGGGTTAATAAACTTCTTGAATGTGGCTTTGAACACGTTGAGGGGTGCAGTTTTTAGAATGGTGTTCACTTTTGGGTATTTTCTGTCATATTGACCCCTCAAATTCACTTCAAATGTGAGGTGGTCCCTAAAAAAATGGTTTTGTAAATTTTGTTGGAAAAATGAGAAATTGCTGGTCAACTTTTAACACTTATAACTTCGTAACAAAAAAAAATTTTGGTTCCAAAATTGTGCTGATGTAAAGTAGACATGTGGGAAATGTTATTTATTAACTAATTTTTGTGACATATCTCTCTGATTTAATGGCATAAAAATTAAAAGTTTGAAAATTGCAAAATTTTCAAAATTTTTGCCATATTTCCATTTTTTTCATAAAAAAACGCAAGTTATATTGAAGAAATTTTACCACTATCATGAAGTACAATATGTCACGAGAAAACAGTCTCAGAATCGCCAAGATCCATAGAAGCGTTCCAGAGTTATAACCTCATAAAGAGACAGTGGTCAGAATTGTAAAAATTGGCCTGGTCTTTAACCTACAAAATGGCTTGGTCATTAAGGGGTTAATGCATATTGTAAAAAAAAAAAAAACAACTGTGAAATTGACCTTTTTTTGCGATTTCTCCGCACTTGAAATTTATTTCCATTTTCCAGTGCACAAAATGTTAAAATCGATGGTGTAGTTCAAAAGTACAACTTGTCTCGCAAAAAAACAAACCCTCACATAGCAAGCAATATTGACCTAAAAATAAAAAAGTTATGGCTCTGGGAAGAAGGGGGAAAAAAAATGCAAAAACGAAAATACCTCTGGTCATTAAGGGTATAATCAGTATCAACTCTGGGGACTCTCAAATTTTAATATTTTTTTAATTTTTCTACCCCATACTAATAATAAATAAAACCCAGTATACCAAGACCAATATACCAATAATATTGTACTACCATGTAGTGTATGGAAATTAAGTTAAAGTTTGATGCCTGGGTGCACATAATTAACTTCTGCTTCCTGGTTGTATGATGTAATGTGGTCTAGACTACTTCAAATAGTCCAGAAAACATGGAGATCAGAGGTGCAGTTTGAAACATTTATTATTGTAAGATGACACAGGTACATCCAGATTAATGGTACTTCTGTTCATGTATAGCAATCACAGTTACTATCCAGTGAGGAGGTAATTCTCAGACAAGGCCCTGGTGGAGTAATATATTAGTTGCAGTGAATTATCATCTGTGTGTATGTGTAAGCCGTGGACTGGGGTGGGCTCCTCAGGATAAAATGAAGTTGTGGACAAGGATAGCAGTAAGCACTAAATTTGTCAAATAAAATTTTACTGTTAAACTGAGTTGGTCAAGTTTTCACTAACAAAATGTGACAGATTAATTCACACACCCCAGTCAAATTTAACCCCTGTGGGTGCGACGATAAGTAGGCACTGGAAATGTTGACAATGTAAAGATGCACAAGCGATGTAGTCATGGGTGAGCTCTGGTCCCCACTTTCTCTGGCATCCTACAGACAAGGAATACTCAGTCCTGGTGTGCTGCTGTGTATGTGGAGCTTCCACTTACTTCTGGCCAGCAGGCCTTTTCTGAGTCCAGGAATCCCTCTTCTGGAACCAGGGCAGCAAACAGTGCAGAAGGCACGTGGTTAATAAAACCAAACTTTTACTTAGAGAATGGCAGTCTTTTCCAATATTTACAAGCTGGTTAAAGAATAATGCCCAACGAGTTGAAATTTTTCCCCACAGGTACCAGATACAACTTTAGCCCTGGTTCTCTGGAAAGTGGCATATCCCCCTTTCTGGCTTTCCTAGCCCCTGGGGCTCTTCCTCACCTCTACAAGCATTTCTAGATTGTGAAAACCTTCCGCCCATGTAGTCTGAGTCCATCTTCGGGGTTGACCAAAGTAACCTAGGAAACGATCTCGGAAAAAAACAAAACAAGTACAGTTAAATTCAGTTTTAAACAAGAAAGGTCATTCCTCGTTGTAGCTAAAAGATGTTTAAAATTTTATTTTTCCCTAATTGTTGCCACCCAAGTGAACGAATAATTAGATCAGGCAAAGGAAACCGAATAACTAGTCTTTTCAACCTTATTAATCCCAAAACTAAAGAACTAAAGGAAAGTTTCAGTATAAGACCTCTGACTTGCACTCTCCCGAGCCAGAATATAAAAGGAATGTCCGACAATACAACTATCAGAGGATCTGCAAAGGGAATATTAAAGTTTAATAAATAGAGATCAGGGTGAATATCACAAAACCAAAATCCCATCAACAAATTAAATCCAAAACCTAAACCAAACCAAGGTTAAAAAAAAAAAACAAAAAAAAAAAAAAAAAAAAAAAAAAA
>JARQOD010000001.1:701973072-702014516 GCA_033576555.1 Oophaga sylvatica
GGCAAGTTTAAAGGGTGGGCCCCAAAGAATGATTTTTCCGGGGTGGGCCCAAAGAAACCCCCATCCAACGCTGCCTAAAACCAAATAGAAAACCCTTTGGAGGGAGCTGAAACCAAATTTTGCCCAGTACAGCTCCAAAACCTAAAAAGATAGGGAGAATTTTTGTATGGGGAGTGGGCTAAAACCCCGCTGCAGTGGGGAAAAATTTGGTCAAAAACTACAGGAAATGTTTTGATATCTGAAATTACAAACAAAGGTTTTGTACCAAAATTAATTTTCTTTTTTTTACTGTATAAAATTTTTTTATTTCATGAAATTTAAAATGCAAATTATTAATTATGTAAAAATCTTTTTTTTTAAGATTCTGTCTCCCCACATTTTAAGTGTACCTATGATAAAAATTACAAAAAATTGCAAAAAATGGGCTCTGTAGAAAAATATTTAAAATTTCCCCCACTGTATCTATAGGTTAATTGTTATGGCATAGTTTTTGCTGAGCCGTATTTTTTTATTTCAAAAATTATACTAAATCCTTAGTCTAAAAAAAAAAGGCTGCAGATTTCACATTGTCAGGTGTCAGCTCCCCCGGGTAAAAAATTGCAAAAACCCCCTTTTTGCTTTTTGCCCCAGCAGAACAACTTCCCCAGGAGACAAACTGCGGAAACATACAGAAAAAAAACATGGCTACCCTAAAATTCAACCCCTTCCTGGGTAGAAGTATGGGCAGCTATGTTTTTTATTGGATGGAAATCATTCAAGTTTTATGTTTAACCATGGTGTAAAATGGAAAATAACCCAGATCTTCACTAGGGATTTGCTGTCCTTTAAACACATAGACTGCACTGCTTGTGGCGTCCTTTTGTTATTTAATTTTTAACATTGTTTTTCCCCGTCACATTCATGCAGTTTTAGTCTTTGTGCTTTGTGATACCAACCTTAAAAATTTAAATTTGGGGTTTTTTATCTGAATCTTTTTTAAATTTTCCCACGTTTTTTTTTTTGTCACACTAAAATTACACAAGTGTATTAAATCCAACCCCAGTTTTAAAACCCCAAATTTTCATTTTAAAAAAAAAGGGATTTCACTGGCACTTTAATATTCTTTATAGCACTTAAAAATTCTAATGTCCCGTTGAAATCTTTTCTCCCTTTTTTTTAGGGTTTTAAAGTACTAATTTTTCCCCTTTTTATCATGACATAAAAATTGTTTTTCCATATAGCAACATTGTTAGAACGAGTCCCTTATCCCTCCTTTTTCTTGCACCTTTCTTAAATTATAATCTTGTATTTATTTTTATTACTTAATTAATAAAATAAAATTATTTTAAATGCATTTGTATACCATTTTAGTCACTCCTTTGTTACTATGGTTAAATATTCTCGTGATTGTAATTTGCGGAAACATACAGTAGTAACATGGCATACCCTCGTTCAACCCCATTCCTGGGAAGAAGATATGGACAGCTAGGCCGGCGTCACACTTGCGAGTGTGATGCGAGTAATTCGCACGACTTTTTCGCATCAACACCCGGCACGGCTGCCCGCTCTGGGAACGAGTGTGCAGCTGCATAGAAATACATGCAGCCGTACACTCAGGTCCGAGAGCGGGCGGCCGTGCCGGGTGTTGATGCGAGAAAGTCGTGCGAATTACTCGCATCACACTCGCAAGTGTGACGCCGGCCCTACATTTTTTGTTGCATGGAAATCACTCACAGTTTTATGTATAACCATAGGTTATAAAATGGACATAAACCAACTAAATGGTCCAGAAGCGCTATGACGACAATGATCTGCAAATTTCCTCTAAAGGTCATTTTTTTCCATTATGATTGCCACTGGGATTTATTATAAATTGTATTCCTTAAGAGATTGTTAATAAAATATCAAAGAAAAAGCAACTATTAACAAGCAGTTACGATGTACAATATTAATAAATTGGGAGAGAGGGAAGGTGGTGGCTCCAGGACCAAGTTGATAATTGATGAGGATGAGGAAATAAAACTCAGAAGGCTGGACTATGGTTATTGGCCAGGAGGATGAATGGTCGATACAAAAGCCCCTTTATAAACTGGCATGCGATGTTCAACACAACTTTTGGTGGCGTGATGAGTGCCCTACAGTCTGCAAAGCACTTTTGTTAAACTCTGTAGTGCCCACCAATCTTTATTTCGCCAAGATGTTGCAGCTGATTGTCTCATTTGATATATTTTTATTGGTGATGGAAATTTAATCTCTTTACTTTGTCTATGACATTAGTTTTTTACAGAAAAATAGCAATTTTTTTCTAATGGGATATATCACAAAGTTGCTTCTTATGATTTGTACTATTGATTTAGAAAGAAAAAAATATTAGCTACTCTTTAACCCCTTTCTGACATCGGGCGTAATTGTCCACCGATGTCGGACTCCCTCCCTTTGATGTGGGCTCCGGTGCTGAGCCCACATCTTTTCCAGCACATGTCAGCTGTTTTGAACACCTGAAATGTGCCTTTAACAGCTGCGGGTGGAATTGCGATCCACCCGTGGCTGTTAACTAGTTAAATGCCACTGTCAAACTCTGGCACTTGCGCTTCCTGCAAGCGAGCCATCAATCCCGCCCATCGGCGCCCATGTCACATGACCGCTTGTTGCCTATGGGTTGGCATGACAACCAGAGGTCTCCAGCAGACCTCTATGATTGTCACTGCCGGATTATTATGAGCACCGCCCGGTGGTCGGTTAGCAATTCTGCTACATAAAGGTGATCTGATCATCGCATATATGTAGCAGAGGCGAATGGGTTATGGCAGCTTCTAGTCTCCCATGGAGACTATTAAAGCTTGCCAAAAGTAAAAAAAAACATGTTTTTAAAAATATTTTAAAAAAAAATTAAAAGTTCTAATCACCCTCTATTGACCTATTCAAAATATAACAATAAAAAAATCAAACATACACTTACGTATTTGGTATCGCCGTGGTCAGAATCGCCCGAACATAAGAATTAACCCGATCGCTAAACGGCGTAACAAGAAAAAAAAGTCAAAACGTCAGAATTAAAATGCAATAACGGGCGATCAAAAGATCGTATCTGCAACAATATTGTATCATTAAAAATTTTAGATCAGCGCGCAAAAAATAAAGCCCTCACCCAGCCCCAGATCACGAAAAATAGAGATGTTATGGGTATCGGAATCTGGCGCAATTTATTTTATTTTTAACAAACTTTGGAATTTATTTTCACCACTTAGATAAAAAAAGGACCTTTACATGTTTGGTGTCTATGAACTCATAATGACCTGGAGAATTATAATAGCAGGTTAGTTTTAGCATCTAGTGAACAGAGTAAAAAAGCCAAACAAAAAACAATTGTGGAATTGCACTTTTTTTTTGCAATTTCATAATAATATAATAGGTAAGGCCCTATGCCTAGTGGTAAAAATGCCAAAATAGTAAAAGACACTCCCTATGTATACTAGATATACAGAAGAGTTAGAGATATTTTGTCTAGGATTATATATATCAAAGTTTTTTTTTTATAAAATACATAACAAACTAAGCATGAAACATCAACGAATAATATAGATAAAGAGAATAGTGGACACAGGTGTAAAGCACATTGTCCCTAGAACAGTAATTCATGTATGGGAGAAGTTCAATGGAAAACAGCAAAATAGAATAAATTAAAGTGCTTATAAAGTTACTAGATGGAGGCCCGATGCTATCACATCGGGAGGGCGGTAATGTCACGATGGGGGCAGGTTTTGCAGCATTGATAATCTCTCCCCCATATGCTCACCCACCTATCCACTCTCTCTTTCCCCATGTGCTGACTTCTCCTGTCTGTGCTCTCTTCTTTGACCTGTCTACCCCATGTGCTATCCCCCTTGTCTGCTGTCTCTCTCCTTCCTGTGCTCTGTTCTCCCCTCATGTGCTGTCCCATTTCAGCTGTCTCCCTCCTGTGCTCTGTCTCTCATCCATGTGTGCTTTCTCTCTCCCCCTTGTGCAGTGTGTGTGGTGCGTATGGCGTATACAGTGTGTGTGTGTGTGTATGTGTGTGTGTGTGTGTGTGTGTGTGTGTGTGTGTGTATGTGTGCGGTGTGGATCGCCCGCCAGGGCAGTGGGGTACTCGGTACTGGGCCGCATCTTAAAAGGGAAGTGTCACAGCGGCAGTGACCCGGTCCTTGGCCCTGGGCGTCCAATAAAAGAGGTATATTTATAAGGGATAATAGAGTTTGTAATAGAGTGTTTGTGACGGCACCTGTGGTTTCTCGTCAGAGGTGACCAACGCTGAAGTGCAGATTCTCTGTGACTGATGGTGATGGCAATCTGGTCTTCCGTCCTGGTCATAGCGTCGCCACAGGATATCATCTGGACTGGAGGCCAACTCTATCTTCTACTTTGGGGCACTTGCAAGGACTGCACTGTTTTGGCTAATGCAGCGACACTTTTGGTCAGCTCCTGAACCTGCAGACGCAGCTCTGCAGATGGATCACTATCCAGTCTGTGCGTCAGCCTCAGCGGGGGCCTGAGGGAGGAATGCTGCCTCCTGGTGGTAGGTAATTGCTAGACGCCTAGGGGCCGCTGGATGGCTGACATTTGGTTCGTGTAACACCCGGATAGCCCTGTTTTTAAAGTCTACAATGATCAGGTCAGGGTTTTGTAGGGCCATGATTCGCAACTGTGACCTGTGGGTGCTGGACAGGAGTCCCTCAATAAATTGTTCCTTTAACAATCTGTCTCCATCCTGCATGCTGTCTGGGTCACTCTGCTTTATGGCCTGCAGTGCCTCCTGAAGGTTAAGAGCATAGTCCTGTATACTGTCCTGCACCCTTTATTTGCACCCAAAGAACCTCATTTTTATTTCTGCTGCAGTGCGGGTGTCAAAGGTGCTCTTTAGCCTAGCCAAAATTTGCTGAACAGTCTCTTTATCAGCATCCTGCCAGGACTTTACTTCTCTTTGAGCTGCTCCAGTTAACTGTCCAATGAGAATGCTTTCTTTTTGGCTTTCAGATAGGGAGTACACATCAAATAAATTGCACAGTCTCTCCTTAAAATCTCTCAGGGTATACGGCTCCCCTGAGTATTGTGGTAGCCAGGCCGCTCCTGGTATATATGGCATTGAGAGCGGCATTATAGGGACTGCAGCGGCGGTTCCAGATCATGCTGTGCTCTGGGGGCTGTGGCTGCGCTGGCTGCTGGATTCTGCTGTTCTATGGGGCGCTGCGGCTGCACCTACCTCTGAATCTTGCAGGGCTATGGGGGCTGCGGAGGCGTCCGCCACTATATCTTCTCCTGCGGTAGACATTCTCTTCCCCCTTAGTTAATCTTAGCCAGGCTCTGTGTTTCCAATGGCTTACCAGGATGTTGCTCTGCCGGCAGGATGAACGGTGCGCGCCAGGATTCCAGGCCTCAGCTCGCTGTGCACTGCCAGATGACCGCAGAGCGCGCGCAGCACTTCACTTTTTCGTGCTCTCTCCTTGCCCTGCCCATGACGGCACGCCCCTTCTTCTCCCTGCGCGCCTCGTAGTGCAAGTATGGTGGCAATTGTACCAAAACTTCAGCAAAGTCTCTGACAGATTAAACAGTTTCTCTGACACACAGGACCTCGGTACTCGGTGGGGCACTTGGTACCGGGCCACTTCTTAAAGGGGAAGAGTCACAGCGGCAGTGACCCGGTCCATGGCCCTGGGCGTCCAATAAAAGGGGTATATTTTCAAGGGATAATAGAGTTTGTAATAGAGTGTTTGTGATGCCACCTGTGGTTTCTGGTCAGAGTTGACCAGCGCTGCAGTGCAGATTCTCTGGGACTGATGGTGATGCAACAGAGTTGGTAAAGCTCCCCACAAGTAGAGCTAAGTCCCAGGCAAATGTAATGTAAGGTAGATTTTAAAGATGTAGTATTTAGCAAGGGAGGTAGCATTGTTGAGTGGGTGTTGCAGGAAGAACTTGAGAGGACTTCAGATGCATTTTCCAAAGCTTTACTCACAGTTCTGCAGGCAAAGTGTCCAGGGCTCAGGTTTTAGATGGTGCTGGAGTCGGTCAGCCTGAAAGCAATTTGGAAATCCTCTCATTCAGGTGGGATGTGAGGCCTCCTTTCTAGCGCTATTCTCTGAGGTACTTGCTGTTGTAAACTCTGTTCAAGTTCCTCTCTCTCTCTGTTACTTAAGTAGCACTCTACTCGCATGTCAGACAGCTGTAGCCTGCTTCAGGGATCGCTCCTGTATGGCGTCTTTGGCTCACACATGCTGCTGTGTAGTCAAGTATTAGTTGGGGCAGAGAACCTGCTGTCTCCTGCCCTCCGGATTCTGCTGCTGGGACTTTAGTTACCCACTCAACCTCGGAATCCGGGGTCCGGTTTCTGGTGCTCAGAACTAGGGGTGAGCTCAGCTTTATCTCCAGTCCCCCAGCTTGTCTCCAACACGTCCTTCCTCAACTCCTCTCAGACACTAACTAACCAACTCCTCCCCCAGCCAGAATATTCCAATTAAGCTTCCCTGAAATCAGGTGTAGAGCTCTCCTTCTGGTCTGGAGTCGGAAAAGTGTTGTATGCTGTGCGTTACCTGTTAAGGGGATCCTTCCTTGCTTTCAGTCATGACATCACTCCTCCCCTGGAGGGAGGCAAAGTCACTGTGGCAACCGAACTCCTGGGGTGCCACAGGTGCGTACGGCATATACAGTGTGTGTGTGTGTGTGTGTGTGTGTGTCTGTGGTGAGTACGGCGTATACAGTGTGTGTCTGTGTGTGTGTGGTGTGTACGGCGTATACATTGGGTGTGTGTGTGTGGTGCGTACGGCTATACAGTGTGTGTGTGTGGTGTGTACGGCGTATACAGTGTGTGTGTATGTGTGTGGTGCGATGGTGTTCCGCTAGTGGTACCGCGCAAGAGGCTGGTACCACCAGTAGTTTCCATATTGAGACACTGATCACTTGGGTGTCCCAAAATGGCGGTCGGTGAACTTCCTCGCTTGGAATTCTGGGATCCGGAAACATCTGGATGGAACAGGATGTGAAGACATTACAAGGTAAGTATATAATAGATTAACCAGTTCACATATGCCTCCCAGTGATCATATTATAAGTCAAACCAGTACTAGTCACAAAGTAACATGATCTATCTTAAGTAAAGAGGCATAAGTTACTGGAAAGAAACTCATTTGCAAAGAGTAACCATGCTCCATTAAATCTCACCCATAGTTCCCACACAGGACAGTGTGCCAGCAGCACTCCTTGATATTTCATGCTTAGTTTGTAATGTATTTTATAAAATAAACATTGATATATATAATCCTAGACAAAATCTTTCTAACCATAAAGAAAAATATGTGTAAGAATAAATGCACTAACTAGAGCTAATAGAGACATGAATACAATAATAACTCTTTAGTGTAACAATAGATGCATAGAAATGTGACCAGAAACCATCCATTACTAATATCACATAGATGAGAAGGGTTGTGGCATCTGACATGTGACCTGACAGGAAAGACTGCGGTGTGGTCTGTGCCATATGTCACATCTCCTCCGACACCTGAGGACACAACGTGCACACACACAGCACCACATGATGTGGAGTCGGAGCAGGACGATCCTTCCAGGCCTCTTAATGGTTACTCTTATTATTGGTGAGCAGGATTTTTATTATTAACTGGTAATGTTAAACTTTGATACAAAATGTCTATTCTATGAATAGTGGCTCAGTGATTAGCACTGCAGCCTTGCAGAGCTGGGGTAGTGGGTTTAAATCCTTCAAGGACAACATCTGCAAGGAGTCTGTATGTTCTCTCCATGTTTGTGTGGGCTTCCTATGGGCTTTTTGGTTTCCTTCCACACTCCAAAGACATACTGATAGGGAATTTATACTGTGAGCCCCCATTGTGGACAGATATGATAAACCCATGAATAATCATAATAATAATAATAATACACCATAATCTTTATTCTCTTTTCCAGATGTGCAGTCGGATTCTCAGGTGTCACAGGATCCTGATCTTTTCGCTACAGAAAATAAAAATGTCACCTGAAATGTTCTCACAAAATATCAAATTCCCAGCTCCTGATCTGGTACAAGCACATCCCAGGAAGCGGCTTAGAGATCTGTGCTCATGGTTTATCCACAGCTTCCAACCTGATCCCCAGATACTCAATGAATATAGACAGAGCCGCTCTCACTACCGAGCTTCATATAACGGGCGTGAAGGGGGAAGACACAGCTGTGTATTACTGTGCAGTGAGAGACACACTGACACTGACACACCACAGCTCTGTACAAGAATCAGCCTGCCAACATGAAAAGGTCGCTCGAGCAGGCATGTTTCAGCCATAATCACCAATGAAACAGGTTCCTCAGAGGGTGTGTTGTGTTGTTAACTCATGCAGAAGTTTCCCTCTATGGTTGCATACTTCTAGGTGACACAGGAACCCAGAGAAAACTATTTTGACAAGGAAGGAGCCAACCCACTTAGTAAAAATAAAATGATTTTTACTGTGAAACGTGATGAAACATACAGGTGCTTCTAGCAAAATTAGAATATCATCAAAAAATTAATTTATTTCAGTTCTTCAATACAAAAAGTGAAACTCATATTATATAGAGTTAATACAAACAGAGTGATCTATTTCAAGTGTTTGTTTCTGTTAATGTTGATGATTATTGTGACGAACGGGCACACGGTCCGCCACACGGTAGCCCGGGGTATCACGGCTTGTGATCCCACCGCTGCCACCAATATGTGATGAAACGGTGCACACACACGACGGCTGCTGCCGTCCGACCCGGTAAACTGCAGGGATTTATAATTATTCCACTTAGGAACTTGCAGCTCTCTGGCGCCCCCCTTACCCTCAGGTCAGTCAGGGAACTGCACCTAGGATAATCAGTCGCCAGACGGGTCACTTGGATGTGTGCTGGCTATTGGGCACGCTGCAGTGAGGGAATTATAATTACTCCGAGCCGCAGCCGGGTAATACACTTATAATACCTGCTCCGTCACTGCCAACGCCACCCCATATGTCAACACTTAACACCCCCTTCTTTTAAGCTGCCACCAGCTACGGTTTTTCTTACTGAACAATTTATCAAGAGGGTCCGTAGCAACCCCAAAACAGTAGCGTAGTGCTTCAGGCACGTGCAAATTCGTTTATAGAGCAGGTTTATTCCTTAAAAAAACAGGCAGTGCTTATACAATATAAAAAGATGGAACAAACTGAGACAATATCGTTATGTACAAGACAATTAGAAAATAAAAGGGGTTAACATAAGGAAGATCAACTTACAGTTCTTAGATCATAGTAGGCAAGCCATGCGGTCGGGGGAGGGGAGACATCACAATGCATCACAGAGCTGCTATAAGTCTGGTGTCCAGGGCAGATCTCAGCCAGAATACCTGGCCCCTACCTTATAGACCTGTGGCCGTGACATCATAAACGGGGTGGAGTTACCAGGGTCCTCCTCTTGCTCTAAGGGTTACTCTTAGTTCAGAAAACTCAAAACTTTCATAAATAAGAGATGGAGTCTCATACAGCGATGCAGAGCATACCATTGTACTCCGCAAGATGTTGGCGTGCATTTAAGTCTAAACGCAGAGTGCCTGGGTGGATCGGCTAAGCAGAAATCTGTTTCTTAGGTTCTGCTGGTGCCAGCGCTTAGAAACTTCACTGATCCCTGGATTCACCGATGAATTGGCAGATATGAAAATTTCATACTTATAACATACACAGGAGCCAAGATTTTTGATCTTGAATAACTACCATGCAACAAAGGAACAGACCATGTGGCTTGTTAGCCGCTTTCAGCCGGCCTCCCTGTGGGGGCTAGCCACCTGGAATCAGATTACACAGAGTGTGTAGTGAGCTGAAGGGGGGGGAAGCCCACAGGCTGCAAAGCCTAATGAATGCAGTAGCTGTGGAGACTTCTAGAGAAGTACAGGATATGGAGCTTGCAGGATCATCACAATTATTGCTTACAGACAATGAAAACCCAAAAAGTCATTATCTCAGTAAATTAGAATACATAACAAACAAATAATAAAAACACCTGCAAAGGCTTCCTAAGCGTTTAAAAAGTTCCCTTAGTCTATTTCAGTTGCCTCCACAATCATGGGGAAGACTGCTGACTTGACAGATGTCAGAAGGCAGTCATTGACACACTCCACAAGGAGGGTAGGCCACAAAAGGTCATTGCTAAAGAAGCTGGTTGTTCACAGAGTGCTGTATCCAAGCATATTAATAGAAAGTTGAGTGGAAGGAAAAAGTGTGCAAGAAAAAGGTGCACAAGCAACTGGCATAACCGCAGTCTTGAAAGGATTGTTAAGAAAAGGAAATTCAAAAATGTGGGGGAGATTTACAAGGAGTGGACTGCTGCTGGAGTCATTGCTTCAAGAGCCACCACACAGTGACATATTCAGGACATGGGCTACAAATGTTGCATTCCTTGTGTCAAACCACTCATCACCAATAGACAACACAAGAAGTGTCTTACCTGGGCCAAGGAGAAAAAAAACTGGACTGTTGCTCAGTGGTCCAAGGTGTTGTTTTCAGATGAAACTAAATTTTGTATTTCATTTGGAAATCAAGGTCCCAGAGTCTGTAGGAAGAGTGGAGAGGCACACAATCCAAGCTGCGTGAGGTCTAGAGTGAAGTTTCCACAATCAGTGATGGTTTGGGGAGTTTGTTATCTGCTGGTGTAGGTCCACTGTGTTTTATCAAGACCAAAGTCAGCGCAGCTGTCTACCAGGAAATTTTAGAGCACTTCATGCTTCCCTCTGCCGACAAGCTTTTTGGAGATGGAAATTTCATTCTCCAGCAGTAATTGGCACCTGTCCTCACTGCCAAAAGTACCAATACCTGGTTTAAAAACAACAGTATCACTGTTCGTGATTGGCCAGCAAACTCGCCTGATCTTAATCTATGGGGTGTTGTCAAGAGGAAGATGAGAGACACCAGAGAGTCTGCAATGTCTGCAATGTCCTCTCTAGAACTACCACATCCAATGTAATACAGTGCATTGTCCATTTCATTCAGCACAAAGTCAGAATAAATGTGTAAGCATAAACTGTTAGGTACGTAGTACAGAACTAAGGGGACTGCCACCAGTATTCCAATACTTTACACACCCCACTCTTTAATGTTTACATCCTGTACAACTAGGAATCTGAATAACAAAGCAGCGTACCAACAGAGTATAATATTCTCATTTTCGTCCTGTTTGGCTGGTGACGGTTCAGATACAGTCCTTTCTTAATAACACATATTAAATACAGTCCTTGAATAAAGAATCAGTCTATTTTTATATCAAATTACAGTTAGAGATGAGAGAATATTTCAATATTTGGTTCGGCTCACGATCGCCAAATTTGCAATATTCACCAAATTAATCATCGATTAGATCACTGAATATAGCTGAACATACACAGCACAATTGGCAGTGTTTCCCAAGCTATGTGACAGCGTGGGAAACACCGGCATAGCACTTCTGATCGGTAGTAAAATCGTCCCCGCCGGTTCCTGCGCTGCTAGAAGACAGCGTGAGTGCTCAGCTGTGATTGGAGGTAAAAAGTTTACCTCCAGTCACTGGTGTCAGCTGATGGGACTACAGCTCCCATCATCCTACACCTGCTGATGCTAATTACAGTGAGAGCAGGAGCGGCGGATGGGAGTATTCATCATTCGCTGCTGGACCATCCAGGTTGAAAACAATTTCTCCCCCAGACATGGATTACGACGTGGGACAGAATGACAGACAGGTATGGTATATTGTTGTTTTCTTATTTTAGTTTTATTACAGGAGATCAAGGGCTTTGGTGGAATTAGGCGAGGTTGTAAGTATGGTTTAATTAAGATTATTAAGGGAGTCTGTGTCTTTCTTTCAATTAAAGAACTTTTTTCTTGGTATCTGTGTTTTCTTACAATGTGACTATGGGATTAGTAATGGGGGCATCTTCTTGACGCCTCTCCATTACTAACCTAGGGGCTTGATGTCACCTGACAATAAAAAGGTGACATCAACTTCCCCAACTATCACCCCACTTGCCACCACTACAGGGCAAGTGGGAAGAGCGAAGTTAAGTGCCAGAATTGGCACATCTTAGAGATGCGCTTTTTCTGAGGCGGTTGAGAGCTGATGTTTTTAGCCTGGGGGGCAGTATCAATGGCTCTTTCTTTGACTATTAACCCCTTTCTGCCATGCGACGATACCATCCATGGTACCTGGGCCCGTATGACTAGGGACGGGATAGTACATCGCATGCGATCGGGGAGCGCTGCCGATCGCGGTCGGGTGTCAGCTGATTATCACAGCTGACACCCGGCTCTGTTTGCCTTGACCGCTCCCGGTACATTAACCCCTGGCACACCGCGATCAAACATGGGAGCATCGCGCAGGGAGGGGGCTCCCTGCATGCTCCCTGAGGCCCTCAGAACAGCACGATGTGATCGCGCTGTTCTGAGGCCTTCCTCCCTGCAAGGCCCCGTATCCAAGATGGCCGCCGGGTCCTGCAGGGAAGCCTGCAGCACTGCCTGTGAGATCGCTGGTCTCACAGAGTGCTCTGCACACTGTGAGACCAGAGATCTGACCCTATACTGTAATGTCCACACTGGGACACAGTAAAAAAGTTAAAAAAATAAAAATAACAATTGTAAAAAAAAAATTCAAAATAAAGGAAAAAAAAACATTCCCCAATAAATTCATTTCTTCCTGTAAATAAAAAAAACAAAACCATAAAAGTACACATATTTGGTATCGCCGCGTCTGTAACGACCCGCCCTATAGAACTGTCTCACTAGTTAACCCCTTTAGTGAACCCTTAAAAAAAACAAAAACAAAGCAAAAAGTCAATGCTTTATCATCATACTGCCGAACAAAAAGAGGAATAACACGCGATCAAAAAGACCGATATAAATAAATATGAAAACTTCATCTTGTCCCACAAAAAACGAGCTGCCACACAGCATCATCAGCGAAAAAATTAAAAAGTTATAGGTCGCAGAATAAAGTGATGCAAAAATAATTATTTTTTATATAAAATTGTTGTTTTTTTTGTTTTTTTTTCTGTTTGATCGTTCTTTTTATTTACAGACTTCCGGAGTGGCTATGGGAGCACGCTGTGCTCCGGCTTTTGCAAATTTATTTCTCGGATGGTGGGAGGCCACGGTAGTTTTTCCCTCTGCCCTATTTAAGAATCATGTCCGACATTGGTTGCGATATATCGACGACGTATTTTTTATCTGGACGGGTTCTGTGGATACCTGTCAGGCATTTATTCATTATTAGGGTTGAGCATTCCGATACTGCAAATATCGGGTATCGGCCGATATTGGCTGTATCGGAATTCCGATTCCGAGTACCGATATTTTCGTCATATCGGATACCGGAATCGGGATGTCACTGTCACTGTCAGTGTCCGTCTGTCGGGTCTGTCAGGAGTCAGCGGCACTTACCCTGCAGAAGATCTCCGGCGGTCACATCCCGGACTGCTTAATGGCCGCCATCCTCTTCTCCCCGGCGGTCACATGCAGTTTCTCGCGATAACTGCTGTGACTGCTGGGTAATCGCGGCCGTAAAGCAGTCCGATGACGTCACCGCCGGGGAAGCAGGTAATCAGCTGTGCTGCGTTGCGATGACAGGCTCTGCCTGTCATTGCGATGTAGCAGAGCTGGATCGTCATGGGACTGTCGTTATGGACTGCGTCGGACAGGTGGTATACTGTTGGTTTGTTTTTTTTATTTTTTTACAGGAGATCGATGGCGTCGCAGGAATGAGAGAGTAATAAAAAAAATGAAAACTGTGTTGTCTCTTTTATTTCATTAAAAGACTTTTTTCTTGCTGTGTCTTTTTTTTACACATTTAAAAACTTTGGGATTAATAATGGATCGGTGTGTCTTATTGACGCCTCTCCATTATTAACCGGGCTTATTGTCACCGTGCAATCAACGGTGACATTAACCCCTTATTACCCCACTTGCCACCGCTACAGGGCAGTGGGAAGAGCCGGGTAAAGTGCCACAATTGGCACATCTTTTGATGCGCCAAATGTGGGGCTGCTGTAGCCTGGTATTATCATGCTGTTGAGGGCCAAAATCCATGGGCCTTGACAGTCTTTTAATACCAGGCCGCAGCAGTCTGCATTTTACTTGGCTGGTTAACAAAAATAGGGGGACCCCTACGCCGTTTTTTTTCGAGGGGATCCCTATTTTTGTTAACCAGCCAAGCTAAGCAGACTGCTGTGGCCTGGTATTATCAGGCTTGCAAGGTCCATGGATATTGGATCCTTACCAGCCTGAAAAAACCAGGCCTCAGCGGTCTGCTTCATCTGGCTGGTTAACAAAAATAGGGGGGACCCCACGCCAATTTTTTTCGAGGGGATCCACTATTTTTGTTAATCAGCCAAGATATGCAGACTGCTGTGGCCTGGTATTATCAGGCTGGCAAGGTCCATGGATCTTGGCTCCTTAACAGCCTGAAAATCCAGGCCTCAGCGGTCTGCTTCATCTGGCTGGTTAACAAAAATAGGGGGGACCCCACGCCAATTTTTTTCGAGGGGATCCCCTATTTTTGTTAATCAGCCAAGATATGCAGACTGCTGTGGCCTGGTATTATCAGGCTGGCAAGGTCCATGGATCTTGGCTCCTTAACAGCCTGAAAATCCAGGCCTCAGCGGTCTGCTTCATCTGGCTGGTAAACAAAAATAGGGGGGACCCCACGCCATTTTTTTTTTCAAAGGGAACCCCTATTTTTGTTAATCAGTTCCCTCTGACATCACTGATGGTGTCCCTGGCTGACCTGAAGTGAAAGTGGAAAGCAATCAATTAAGCTTTCCACTTCCTCTCCTGTCAGCCAGGAGAGGAGCTCATTCATTTGGGGGTTTACTGTGAGGCTGCAGCATTAGCTGCGGTCCCTGCAGTAAACATTAACCCTTTCTGAAGGATTACACCGTGGGACCTGACTGTGCATCGGATTGGTAAGAATAATTTTGCTTTATTATTTTATTTTTATTACAGGAAATGGTTTTAGCAGGTAAATAAAATATGGTCAAAAACTGTGTGATTATTTCATTAAACTTCTTTTTTATTAAAGTGTGTGTGTTTGATTTTTCTTTCATACAATAGGATTAATAATTGATAGTTGTCTAATTGACAGCTCTCAATTATTAACCTGGCTTAAAGTGACCTTTCAATTGCAAGGTCATTTTAACCCCTTATTAACCCATTCGCCACCGCTACAGGGCAATGGGAATAGACGGGCAAAGTGCCAGAAAGGGCAAATCTAATTAGAGATTTGCCCTTTCTGGGGTGTCTGGGGGCAGATGTTAAGTAGCCGGGGGGGGGGGGCAAAAAAAATGGTCCCTCTCTGGGCTATTATTATCTGCCCCCACTCACTGGCTTTGTCTGTCCGGTTGCGAAAATAGGGCGGGAGCCCACGCATTTTTTTTCAGCAATTTTACACCTCATATATATATATACATGTCATTGAATTTGTGACATATATATATATATATATTTATATTTATAGTTCATTACACTTCTACATAGTATAATAGCCGCTAATTCAATTGCCGGCTTTTGTGAAAATGCAGAACCGACATGAAATGACACTTGGTGTACATAGGGTTAACCATGTCTTTTCATGTAGTTTGATATCTGATTTGCACAAACAATTACATGAGTGTAAGTGTGTAAAATTTCACACCTGTAGGGGTTAATTAAAGGTGTAAATTCGTAGCAAAAAAGTCCGTTTTTTTTACAACGAATTTACACCTTTAATTAACCCCTACAGGTGTGAAATTTTGCACACATAGACTGATGTAATTGTTTGTGCAAATCAGATAGCAAAGGACATGAAAAGACATGGTTAACCCTATGTACACCAAGTGTCATTTCATGTCGGGTGCTTCTGTCTTTTCACAGAAGCCGGCTTTACCCGGCAATTGAATCAGAGGATATTTTACTATGTAGAAGTGTATAAACTATACATATATGTATATATATATGTCACAATGACATGTATATATATATATGTATTCTATGTGTGTATATTTAGTGTTTACAAGGAAAGAAAGAGGTTTTTTTAGTTGCGATATTTTGTTCCCATAGACTTACATGGGACTTCCGGTATCGGTATCGGGTATCGCCGATATTTTAATGGTTTTCGGCGATACCATTCCGATTCCGATACTTTTGGATATCGGAAAGTATCGCTCAACTCTATTCATTATCTTAATCAAAATACTCTCAATATCATTTTGACACATTATTTTTCTCCTTTTTCTGTTACATTTTTGGATTTGGAAGTAAAAATTGAGAATCATACCCTGCATACCACCTTGTTTCGTAAACCGACGGCCACCAATAGTCTTTTGGACTATCGTAGTTTTCATCCGCCACACACTAAAAGGGGCGTGCCTACGGGCCAATTTCTGAGAATCAGAAGAAATTGTTCTTCTGACTCAGATTTTTCACACGAGGCATTCAATTTGACGAATCGTTTTAAAAAAAGGGGTTATCCTCATGGTACCATTTCTGCAGCTTACCAACGAGCTAAGGGTTTAACACAGGATTCTCTCTTAGTTCCTAGATCAAAAGTGGGTGACAATAGACCCAGATTTATCACCAAATATAATACTCATTGGAAGCAGATTAGAAATATTCTGGCTAAACATTGGAATATTCTTACTATGGACTTGCAAACCTCGAGGGTCATTAGTGATCAACCCCTTCTGACCGCCAGACGGGCGCCAAATCTCAAAGATCTTCTCACTAAAAGTCATTATGTCAGACAGACGACATGTTTGAACCGTGGGGTTCTACTCAGAGTCTCTTTCCCGTGCGGTAATTGTGTGGTTTGTTCACATATGATTCCTGTTCACGATTATTTCATCAATCCTCTGGATGGCAGTAGACACAGGTTGAAGAATTACATTAATTGTAAAACCAATTGTGTTATTTATGCGCTTATTTGTCCATGTTCTCAGGTTTATGTGGGCCAAACAACACAAGAATTGAGACGACGGATCCAGAAGCATTTCTCTACAATTAATTTTTCTGCTTCGGACCAGATTAAGGGTAAGCCCCTTACGTCGGTAGCTTCACACTTCTTAATACACCATTCGGGCAAGATCTGTGGCACCCGACTGGTTGGTTTGGAAAGGGTGGTGGTTTCAAATCGAGGGGGATGCCCTAAGAAACTGCTCTTACAAATAGAGTCTTGTTGGATTTTTAATCTCAAATCTACTACCCCGACAGGTTTAAATGAGGAGCTCCTCTTCTCGGAGTTTCTTGGATAACCATCCTATTTATTGGAAGTTCGCTATGTCTTCATTATCATCATGGAATACGTTGGACCATCGTACAGTTGGAACTACAATCAAATGGATACTCACCTTAGAATTGGATCATGGGTCTATGCTGTATTACATGCTTCTTGTGGACTCATCTACTTCATTTTTGGATTTGTCTGTTCATTTTCTAGATATTGTAGCTATCTCTGTTGGAAGTTTCTTCCTTATCTTTATGTATTATCAGGTTTCTTAGATTAGGTTTATTAGGTGCTATACGTAGATACCTGTATGGACCCTGGTTGATCTTCCTCTAATTATATATTATAGGGGTTTCAGATAATAATTCTCCACTATATGATTAGTTTATACCTGTATGGATTCTGTTTCTCTTTTCTCCCCCCCCTTTTTTTTTTTTTTTGGGGGGGTTGGGATTACACTCCTTAATAATGTTGAGGCTTTGACCTTACATGGATATATAGGAATTGTTTCCAAGTTCATGCATATCAGGGATTTATTGTATCAATCCTGATGTCTCTATTAAGCCTTTACTAGTGAATAAAGACGGATAATTGCCAATTTGGGCCACCATTTGACGATTTGGATATTAGTGCATCTGCGCCACAATACTTGACCTTTTGGTCATTATCATTTTTCAGTTTATCTATTTTCTTATATATATTTTTTTATTTTATTTTTTATTTATTTTTTATTTATTTATCACTTTGGCTTTTTCTTCTCTATTCCTTTTTCTATTTTTCATTTTTTATTTTTTATTTTCTATTATATTTTCTATCTTTTTATTAATAAAATTCTATTAATTTTAACAAACACACGTGTCCTTACTAGCTATGAATGGCTGCTGATATGGTTGGGTTTACATGTTGCGTTTGTTTATGTCATTTATATGTTCTTGTTTGACTCTGTTTTGTTCTCTTGTCATTTCTTTTTTCCCCTTTTTCTGAGGTTGCAGCTATCATCGTCTAGCGCATGCACTGTGGTGCACTTTCTCATTTCAATTGGTTTCGAGCCTGCGTGTCAGTGGACACTATATGCGTTCCACTGCACGCATGCGCAATCCACTTTGGAGGTGTAGAGACATCTACACTCTCCACTCCTACATCTTCTAACCACGCCCATTCATTTCCTTCCATCTTGGCTGGTTACATTGGATGCACAGCTGCCGCTCTTCATTCTAATGCCCACATAGGTATTTAAATCACCATAACATTGTATTGGATACTTTCCCTGATGAAGCCGTACGGCGGAACGCGTGGGATCATTTGTAGCTCCCTTCCCGGACACCTGCCTGTTATTTCTATGCCTCTATTATGAGGATTGCTCTGGGGTAATTATGTTTCTACAGCTGGTACTTATCCGGTCTCCTGCATATCATTTTGGGTTGGGCCATCATGGTCTGATCTTTGCAGGATTTGTCCTACTCTGTTTGTTGCTAGGCACGGCTAGACACGGTTCTTGGGTCCATACAGGTTCTGTTATATATAAATTAATGACTATTTTGTCCTCATATACCTATCTTGGCTATGGACATTATATTGTATTGAGGTAGGATCTGTTTATATTACATCCCAGTCATTTGTGCAGGTTGTTTTGCGGGTCAAGAGCTATGTTTTCTCTGTTTTTAATTATGTTTTAATTCACTTTTTGTATGCATCAAGTAAATAAAAACTTTTTGCTATTTTTGCACTTAAATAATACTGGTGTAGTGTGCGTGATTACGGTAGTTCTTTTCTTCTTTTTGTTTCATGATTCATTCTACCGATTCGCACCTCCCTTTGTATTAACCCCCATTTAGTGCGCCCATTGTTTCCTTGTTTCATTATCAATTTTTCCACGCGCGGAACGGTATAAACGCCCCCTCCAAAAGAAATTCATGAATTGCTGATTTCTGTTCATTCTAACCTCCCAAAAATCAAAATAAAATGTGATCAAAAAATGTCACGCACTCAAAAATGGAACCAATAAAAACGTCAACTCGTACCTCAAAAAATAAGACCTCACATGACTCTGTGGGCCAAAATATGCAAAAATTATAGCTCTCAAAATGTGCTGATGCAAAAATTTTTTTTTGCAATAAAAAGCGTCTTTTAGCGTGACAGCTGCCAATCATAAAAACCCGCTATAAATAGTAAATAAAACACCCCTTTATCACCACCTTAGTTAGGGAAAAATAATACAAAATAAAAAAATGTATTTATTTCCATTTTCCCGTTAGGGTTAGGGTTAGGGTTGCGCCTAAAGTTAGGATTAGGGTTGGGGCTAAAGTTAGGATTAGGGTTGGGACTAGGGTTACGGGTGTTTTAGGGTTAGGTTTGTGGTTAGGGTTATGATTAGGGTTGGGACTAGGGTTAGGGGTGTGTTGGGGTTAGGGTTGGAGTTAGAATTGGGGGTTTTCCACTGTTTAGGCACATCAGGGGCTCTCCAAATGCGACATGGCGTCTGATCTCAATTCCAGCCAGTTCTGCGTTGAAAAAGTCAAACAGTGCTCCTTCACTTCTGAGCTCTGCCATGCACCCAAACAGTAGTTTACCCCCACATATGGGGTATTAGCGTATTCAGGACAAATAGCACAATAACTCTTGGGGTCCAATTTCATCCGTTACCCTTGGGAAAATAAAAAATTGAGGGCGAAAATATCATTTTTGTAAAAAAAAAAAGGATTTTTTATTTTTACGGTTGTACGTTATAAACTTCTGTGAAGCACTTCGGGGTTCAAAGTGCTCACCACACATCTAGATAAGTTCCTTGGGGTTCTATTTTCCAAAATGGGGTCACTTGTGGGGGGGTTTCCACTGTTTAGGCACATCAGGGGCTCTCCAAACGTGACATGACACCAGAAGACCATTCCATCAAAGTCTGCAATCCAAAACATCACTGCTTCCCTTCCGAGCCCTGACGTGTGCCCATACAGTAGTTTTCTCCCACATATTGGGTATCAGCATACTCAGGACAACTTGGACAACAACTTTTGGGGTCCAATTTCTCCTGTTACCCTTGGGAAAATAAAAAGGTGGAGACTAAAAGATTATTTTGTGGAAAAAATATGATTTTTTTTATTTTCATGCTCGGGCGTTATAAACTTTAGTGAAACACCTTGGGATTCAAAGTTCTTACCACACATCTAGCTAAGTTCCTTGAGGGGTCTTGTTTCCAAAATGGTGTCATTTGTGGGGGGTTTCCACTGTTTAGGCAGATCAGGAGCTCTCCAAACACGACATGGCGTCCAGCCAATTCTGCAGTGAAAAAGTCAAACTGCGGTCCTTCCCCTCCGAGCTCTGCCATGCACCCAAGCAGTGGTTCACCCCCACATATGGGGTATCAGCATGCTCAGGACAAATTGCACAATAACTTTTGGGGTCTTGTTACCCTTGGGAAAATAAAAATTGGGGTGAAAAGATCATTTTTTTGGAAAAAATATGATTTTTTAATTTTACGGATCTACGTTATAAACTTGTGTGAAGCACTTGGGGGTTCAAATTGCTCACCACAGATCTACATAAGTTCCTTAGGGGGTCTATTTTCCAAAATGTGGTCACTTGTGGGGGGTTTCCACTGTTTAGGCACATCAGGGGCTCTTCAAATGCAACATGGCGTCCAATCTCAATTCCAGCCAATTTTGGTTGGAAAAAGTCAAATGGTGCTCCTTCCATTCCGAGCTCTGCCGTACATCCAAACAGTGGTTCTCCCCCACATATGGGGTATCAGCGTACTCAGGACAAATTGGACAACAACTTTCGTGGTCCAATTTCTCCTGTAACCCTTGGGAAAATAAAAAATTGGTGACTAAAATATAATTTTTGTGGGAAAAAAATAGGATTTTTTATTTTCATGCCCGGGCATTATAAACTTGTGTGAAGCACTTGGGAGTTGAAAGTGTTCACCACAGATCTAGATAAGTTCTTTAGGGGTCTAGTTTCCAAAATGGGGTCACTTGTGGGGGGGTTTCCACTGTTTAGGCACATCAGGGGCTCTCCAAACGTGACATGACACCAGAAGACCATTCCATCAAAGTCTGCAATCCAAAACATCACTGCTTCCCTTCCGAGCCCTGACGTGTGCCCATACAGTAGTTTTCTCCCACATATTGGGTATCAGCGTATCAGGACAACTTGGACAACAACTTTTGGGGTCCAATTTCTCCTGTTACCCTTGGGAAAATAAAAAGGTGGAGACTAAAAGATTATGTTTGTGGAAAAAATATGAGTTTTTTATTTTCATGCTCGGGCGTTATAAACTTTAGTGAAACACCTGGGGATTCAAAGTTATTACCACACATCTAGCTAAGTTCCTTGAGGGGTCTTGTTTCCAAAATGGTGTCATTTGTGGGGGGTTTCCACTGTTTAGGCAGATCAGGAGCTCTCCAAACACGACATGGCGTCCAGCCAATTCTGCAGTGAAAAAGTCAAACTGCGGTCCTTCCCCTCCGAGCTCTGCCATGCACCCAAGCAGTGGTTCACCCCCACATATGGGGTATCAGCGTGCTCAGGACAAATTGCACAATAACTTTTGGGGTATTGTTACCCTTGGGAAAATAAAAATTGGGGTGAAAAGATCATTTTTTTGGAAAAAAATATGATTTTTTAATTTTACGGATCTACGTTATAAACTTGTGTGAAGCACTTGGGGGTTCAAATTGCTCACCACAGATCTACATAAGTTCCTTAGGGGGTCTATTTTCCAAAATGTGGTCACTTGTGGGGGGTTTCCACTGTTTAGGCACATCAGGGGCTCTTCAAATGCAACATGACGTCCAATCTCAATTCCAGCCAATTTTGGTTGGAAAAAGTCAAATGGTGCTCCTTCCATTCCGAGCTCTGCCGTACATCCAAACAGTGGTTCTCCCCCACATATGGGGTATCAGCGTACTCAGGACAAATTGGACAACAACTTTCGTGGTCCAATTTCTCCTGTAACCCTTGGGAAAATAAAAAATTGGTGACTAAAATATAATTTTTGTGGGAAAAAAATAGGATTTTTTATTTTCATGCCCGGGCATTATAAACTTGTGTGAAGCACTTGGGAGTTGAAAGTGTTCACCACAGATCTAGATAAGTTCTTTAGGGGTCTAGTTTCCAAAATGGGGTCACTTGTGGGGGGTTTCCTGTTATGTTTCGATAACTGAGGAGAAATAGCAAAAATAGCCAAAGTAGCAATACACCAGAGAGGCTGGAAACTGTTGGGTTGCAGGGCCCTAAACCAACTGCAACACCAGATGTAACTGTGGAGCGCACCTACGGTGATCCCAGACGCCTTGTCACAGCCGGAGAGATAGCTACATCTAAAGGCAGAAAGATGAAAGCTAACTGCCCTGTAGCAGAACCCCCAAAGAAATAGGAAGCCCCCAAACATGTAATGGCGGTTAAACAAGAAGAAAATACGAACACAGACAGAAAATAGAATGAGCAAACGCTGGGGCCCAATACTGTCTAGATAGAAAAGTATAGGAAAGAATTCTGACTGCAACCCAAAAAACCTTGACAAAAATACCAACACTTCTGATTAACAAAAACCTGAGATCACACGACCTCTACCACCTAAATCAGATCTCTGGTGTAACACAGAGCAATTCAGCAAATAAAAAGTGACACTGGAACAGAGCAAAAGTGCAAACACAACTGAGCACAAATGCAGCGCCAGCCCCAAAAGGGGACCAGGCTGAAGTCTACTGCAAGGCAGCAAACCAGCAAGGAAAATCAAACCAGAGGATAAAAAACAGCAAATCACTTATCTGAATGAAAGCAGGCATGCAAGCTGAGCTCCAAGCAAGATCAGAAGAACAATTGATTACCAGCAAGGCTGCTGAGAGTTCAGGTCACTTATATCAGACCATTCAGACCCAGCTGAAAGCCATTCCGCAATTGGTTCATTACCATCAGCAACGACCGGAAGGAGCCCCAGCTCCGAAGTTGCCTCCAACGTATTCACAACAGTTTCCACTGTTTAGGCAGATCTGGGGCACTGCAAACGGAACATGACCCCCATCAACATCTGCATTTCAAAATGTTATTACTTCCTTTCCAAGCCCCGCCCAAACAGTTCCCCCCCACATATGGGGTATCAGCATACTCAGGACAACTTGGACAACAACTTTTGGGGTCCAATTTCCTTGGGAAAATCAAAAATTTAGGACTAAAAATCATTTTTGTGGAAAATTGTTTTTTTTTTTTTTCACACCCAGGCATTATAAACTTTTGTGAAACACTTTGGGGTTCAAAGTGCTCACAACAGATCTAGATAAGTTCCATAGGGGGTCTAGTTTCCAAAATGGTGTCACTTGTGGGGGGTTTCCACTGTTTAGGCACATCAGGGGCTCTCCAAACGCGACATGGCGTCCAATCTCAATTCCAGCCAATTTTGGTTTGAAAAAGTCAAACGCGCTCCTTCCCTTCCGAGCTCTGCCGTGCGCCCAAACAGTGGTTTTCCCCCACATATGGGGTATTGGCATACTCAGGAGAAATTGCACAACAACTTTATCTGTCCATTTTCTCCTTTTACCCTTGTGAAAATGAAAAAAAGTTTGTAAAAGATAATTTTTGTGACTAAAAAGTTAAATATTCATTTTTTCCTTCCACGTTGCTTCAGCTCCTGTGAAGCACCTGAAGGGTTAATAAACTTCTTGAATGTGGTTTTGAGTACCTTGAGGGGTGCAGTTTTTAGAATAGTGTCACTTTTGGGTATTTTCTGCCATATAGACCCCTCAAAGTGACTTCAAATGTGAGGTGGTCCCTAAAAAAAATGACTAAATTTTGTTGTAAAAATGAGAAATCGCTGGTCAACTTTTAACCCTTATAATTTCCCATCAAAAAAAAATTTTGGTTCCAAAATTGTGCTGATGTAAAGTAGACATGTGGGAAATGTTATTTATTAACTATTTTGTGTGACATATTACTCTGTTTTAAGGGAATAAAAATTCAAAGATTGAAAATTGCAAAATGTTCTAAATTTTAGCCATATTTGCGTTTTTTTCAAAAATAAACGCAAGTTATATCGAAGAAGTTTTACCACTAACATGAAGTACGATATGTCACAAGAAAACAGTCTCAGAATCACGAAGATCCGTTGAAGCGTTCCAGAGTTATAACATCAAAATTAGCCCGGTCATTAACGTGCAAACCACCCTTGGTGGTGAAGGGGTTAATATCAGCCCGCAGCTGTCTGAATAGCCTTTGCTGGTTATTAATTATAGGGGTACCCTATGTCATTTTTTAGGGTCCCCATTTTAATAGCCAGTAAAGGCTAAGTATACAGCAGTGAGCTGATATTAATAGCCTGGGAAGATCCATGGGTATTAACCCCTTCCCAGGCTGTAAACATCGGCCACCAGCTGTCTGCTTTCCCTCTGCTGGTTACGAAAATTACACAGAAGCCCACACCATTTTTTTCAGAAAAATAATCTTTTATTAATTACATAAATGTACAGTAAGCTGCACACACACTGTACTAATTGTATTTGTCACAGACATCTGTATATCTACCTATTCTTTATGTATTTACTGTATGTAATCCATCTCTTCTATCCTGTCGGCTCCTGCTGTGATTTCACACCACCGCGGTTGCTGAATTGCCTGCTTTTCTTCTATCTATGTAATATATATACATATGTATGAGTGTCACTGATATCTATATATCTGTCTATTCTATGTGTATATATCTATTCTATCTATTCCATTCTAACCTGTTACGCTGTGATTTTACTGAACGCGGCACATGAATTACCGGCTTTTATTCTATCTTTTACCGAATGTTACTAACTTTTTCCGATTTAAAAAAATGCTTGTGTTACTGATCACGAATCCGAATGTACTATATTCGTGCCAAATTTATGTTTGGTGATCGTTTTCTGAACATATTTGCTCATCACTAATTACAGTCCATTATTCCTCTTTAGCAGGAAGCAGTTCGTGCATTGAGGGTGTAGAACCCTCCACCACTCATGTTAAAGATAAAACTCAATGTGAAAAAAGCTGTTACAAATTAAAAGATAATTATTGTTACAATAAGTGACATAAGATCTGAATTTTCATGTAAATGAGAAACAGTAACACTAACAATTTTTCAAAAAGCTGAAATGTATATAGTGTGTCGTGGAAACCCCATTCTTGGAAAAGCTAATTTGGGCTGAGACACAAGGGGTCTCCAGATCTGTTAGCTTTGGTCAAATTAGGAAGGCTAAATAGGAAAGAAAAAACATAAAGAGGCATACCTGCCAATATACAAGGCTTGTCCACCCTGCTCAGAGACGGAGGTTTTTATTGAGTAGCTAAAAGAGAACGTATCATACCACTATCAACAGAAGACCTAACAGATGAACAAAGATTACTTGCTTAGCAAAAACAAGTAAATAATTTCTGCCTACATGGCTGTTTGAAACTTTCAGTTTATTGAAAGACAGTGCCTTGTCTTTCTGCTTTTATGAACAAGACATGGAATCTCAGGAAAATATTAATCCAATGTGACTAAATTAGAATATATGATAGCCTTGCCATAACACATAGCTTAACCCCTTAATGACCAAGCCATTTTGTAGGTTAATGACCGGGCCAATTTTTACATTTCTGACCACTGTCTCTTTATGTGCTTATAACTCTGGAACGCTTCAACGGATCTTGGCGATTCTGAGATTGTTTTCTCATGACATATTGTACTTCATGTTAGTGGTAAAATTTCTTCGATATAACTTGCATTTATTTATGAAAAAACGGAAATATGGCAAAAATTTAGAAAATTTTGCAATTTTAAAATTTTTAATTTTTATGCCCTTAAATCAGAGAGATATGTCACAAAAAATAGTTAATAATAACATAACGTAAAATTTAAAAAATCATATTTTTTCCACAAAAATGATCTTTTCACCCCCAATTTTTATTTTCCAAAGAATAAAAGGACCCCAAAAGTTATTGTGCAATTTGTCCTGAGTACGCTGATACTCCACATGTGGGGGTATTCCACTATTTGGGCGCATGGCAGAGCTCGGAAGGGAAGCAGCGCCATTTGACTTTTTTGACTGGAATTGAGATTGGATGCCATGTCGCATTTGGAGTGTCCCTGATGTGCCTAAACAGTGGAAACCACCCACAAGTGACCGCATTATGGAAACTAGACCCCCCAAAGAACTTATCTAAATATGTGGTGAGCACTTTGAACCCCAAGGGCTTCACAGAAGGTTATAACGTAGAGCCGTAAAATTAAAAAATCATATTTTTTCCAAAAAATGATCTTTGACCCCCAATTTTTATTTTCCAAAGGATAAAAGGACCACAAAAGTTATTGTGCAATTTGTCCTGAGTACGCTGATACCCCATATGTGGGGGTAAACCACTATTTGGGAGCATGGCAGAGCTCGGAAGGGAAGCAGCGCCATTTGACTTTTTTGGCTGGAATTGAGATTGGACGCCATGTCGCATTTGGAGAGTCCCTGATGTGCCTAAACAGTGGAAACCCACCACAAGTGACCCCATTTGGAAACTTGACCCCCCAAGGAACTTATCTAAATGTGTGGTGAGCACTTTGAACCCCAAGGGCTTCACAGAAGGTTATAACGTAGAGCCGTAAAATTAAAAAAATCATATTTTTTCCAAAAAAATGATCTTTTCACCCCAATTTTTATTTTCCAAAGAATAAAAGGACCTCAAAAGTTGTTGTGCAAATTGTCCTGAGTACGCTGATACCCCATATGTGGGGGTAAACGCTATTTGGGCGCATGGAAGAGCTCGGAAGGGAAGCAGCGCCATTTGACTTTTTTGGCTGGAATTGAGATTGGACGCCATGTTGCATTTGGAGAGTCCCTGATGTGCCTAAACAGTGGAAACCACTCACAAGTGACCGCATTATGGAAACTAGACCCCACAAGGAACTTATCTAAATGTGTGGTAAGCACTTTGAACCCCAAGGGCTTCACAGAAGGTTATAACGTAGAGCCGTAAAATTAAAAAATCATATTTTTTCCAAAAAAATGATCTTTGACCTCCAATTTTTATTTTCCAATGGATAAAAGGACCACAAAAGTTATTGTGAAATTTGTCCTGAGTACGCTGATACCCCATATGTTGGGGGTAAACCACTATTTGGGCGCATGGCAGAGCTCGGAAGGGAAGCAGCGCCATTTGACTTTTTTGGCTGGAATTGAGATTGGACACCATGTCGCATTTGGAGAGTCCCTGTGTGCCTAATCAGTGGAAACCCACCACAAGTGACCCCATTTTGGAAACTTGACCACCCAAGGAACTTATCTAAATGTGTGGTGAGCACTTTGAACCCCAAGGGCTTCACAGAAGGTTATAATGTAGAGCCGTAAAATTAAAAAATCATATTTTTTCCAAAAAAATGATCTTTCACCTCCAATTTTTGTTTTCCAAAGGATAAAAGGACCACAAAAGTTATTGTGCAATTTGTCCTGAGTACGCTGATACCCCATATGTGGGGGTAAACCACTATTTGGGTGCATGGCAGAGCTCGGAAGGGAAGCAGCGCCATTTGACTTTTTTGGCTGGAATTGAGATTGGACGCCATGTCGCATTTGGAGAGTCCCTGATGTGCCTAAATAGTGGAAACCCACCACAAGTAACCCCATTTTGGAAACTTGACCCCCCAAGGAATTTATCTAAATGTGTGGTGAGCACTTTGAACCCCCAAGGGCTTCACAGAAGGTTATAATGTAGAGCCGTAAAATTAAAAAAATCATATTTTTTCCACATAAATGATCTTTTCACCCCCAATTTTTATTTTCCAAAGAATAAAAGGACCCAAAAGTTATTGTGCAATTTGTCCTGAGTACGCTGATACTCCTTATGTGGGGGTAAACCACTATTTGGGCGCATGGCAGAGCTCGGAAGGGAAGCAGTGCCATTTGACTTATTGGCTGAAATTGAGATTGGACGCCATGTCGCATTTGGAGAGTCCCTGATGTGCCTAAACAGTGGAAATCCACCACAAGTGACCCCATCTTGGAAACTAGACCCCCCAAGGAACTTATCTATATGTGTGGTGAGAACTTTGAACCCCCAAGGGCTTCACAGAAGGTTATAACGTAGAGCCGTAAAATTAAAAAATCATATTTTTTCCACAAAAATAATCTTTTCACCCCCAATTTTTATTTTCCTAAGAATAAAAGGACCCCAAAAGTTATTGCGCAATTTGTCCTGAGTACGCTGATACTCCATATGTGGGGATATTCCACTATTTGGGTGCATGGCAGAGCTCGGAAGGGAAGCAGCGCCATTTGACTTTTTTGGCTGGAATTGAGATTGGACGCCATGTCGCATTTGGAGAGTCCCTGATGTGCCTAAACAGTGGAAACCCACCACAAGTGACCGCATTATGGAAACTAGACCCCCCAAGGAACTTATCTAAATGTGTGGTGAGCACTTTGAACCCCAAGGGCTTCACAGAAGGTTATAATGTAGAGCCATAAAATTAAAAAAATCATATTTTTTCCACAAAAATGATCTTTTCACCCCCAATTTTTATTTTCCAAAGAATAAAAGGACCCCAAAAGTTATTGTGCAATTTGTCCTGAGTACGCTGATACCCCATATGTGGGGGTAAACCACTATTTGGGCGCATGGCAGAGCTCGGAAGGGAAGCAGCGCCATTTGACTTTTTTGGCTGGAATTGAGATTGGACGCCATGTCGCATTTGGAGAGTCCCTGTGTGCCTAATCAGTGGAAACCCACCACAAGTGACCCCATTTTGGAAACTTGACCACCCAAGGAACTTATCTAAATGTGTGGTGAGCACTTTGAACCCCCAAGGGCTTCACAGAAGGTTATAATGTAGAGCCGTAAAATTAAAAAATCATATTTTTTCCAAAAAAATGATCTTTCACCTCCAATTTTTGTTTTCCAAAGGATAAAAGGACCACAAAAGTTATTGTGCAATTTGTCCTGAGTACGCTGATACCCCATATGTGGGGGTAAACCACTATTTGGGTGCATGGCAGAGCTCGGAAGGGAAGCAGCGCCATTTGACTTTTTTGGCTGGAATTGAGATTGGACGCCATGTCGCATTTGGAGAGTCCCTGATGTGCCTAAATAGTGGAAACCCACCACAAGTAACCCCATTTTGGAAACTTGACCCCCAAGGAATTTATCTAAATGTGTGGTGAGCACTTTGAACCCCCAAGGGCTTCACAGAAGGTTATAATGTAGAGCCGTAAAATTAAAAAAATCATATTTTTTTCCACATAAATGATCTTTTCACCCCCAATTTTTATTTTCCAAAGAATAAAAGGACCCCAAAAGTTATTGTGCAATTTGTCCTGAGTACGCTGATACTCCTTATGTGGGGGTAAACCACTATTTGGGCGCATGGCAGAGCTCGGAAGGGAAGCAGTGCCATTTGACTTATTGGCTGAAATTGAGATTGGACGCCATGTCGCATTTGGAGAGTCCCTGATGTGCCTAAACAGTGGAAATCCACCACAAGTGACCCCATCTTGGAAACTAGACCCCCCAAGGAACTTATCTATATGTGTGGTGAGAACTTTGAACCCCCAAGGGCTTCACAGAAGGTTATAACGTAGAGCCGTAAAATTAAAAAATCATATTTTTTCCACAAAAATAATCTTTTCACCCCCAATTTTATTTTCCTAAGAATAAAAGGACCCAAAAGTTATTGCGCAATTTGTCCTGAGTATGCTGATACTCCATATGTGGGGATATTCCACTATTTGGGTGCATGGCAGAGCTCGGAAGGGAAGCAGCGCCATTTGACTTTTTTGGCTGGAATTGAGATTGGACGCCATGTCGCATTTGGAGAGTCCCTGATGTGCCTAAACAGTGGAAACCCACCACAAGTGACCGCATTATGGAAACTAGACCCCCCCAAGGAACTTATCTAAATGTGTGGTGAGCACTTTGAACCCCCAAGGGCTTCACAGAAGGTTATAACGTAGAGCCGTAAAATTAAAAAATCATATTTTTTCCAAAAAAATGATCTTTCACCCCCAATTTTTATTTTCCAAAGGATAAAAGGACCACAAAAGTTATTGTGCAATTTGTCCTGAGTACGCTGATACCCCATATGTGGGGGTAAACCACTATTTGGGCGCATGGCAGTGCTCGGAAGGGAAGCAGCGCCATTTGACTTTTTTGGCTGGAATTGAGATTGGACGCCATGTCGCATTTGGAGAGTCCCTGATGTGCCTAAACAGTGGAAACCCACCACAAGTGACCCCATTTTGGAAACTTGATCCCCCAAGGAACTTATCTAAATGTGTGGTGAGCACTTTGAACCCCAAGGGCTTCACAGAAGGTTATAATGTAGAGCCATAAAATTAAAAAAATCATATTTTTTCCACAAAAATGATCTTTTCACCCCCAATTTTTATTTTCCAAAGAATAAAAGGACCCCAAAAGTTATTGTGCAATTTGTCCTGAGTACGCTGATACTCCTTATGTGGGGGTAAACCACTATTTGGGCGCATGGCAGAGCTTGGAAGGGAAGCAGCGCCATTTGACGTTTTTGGCTGGAATTGAGATTGGACGCCATGTCGCATTTGGAGAGTCCCTGATGTGCCTAAACAGTGGAAATCCACCACAAGTGACCCCATTTTGGAAACTAGACCCCCCAAGGAACTTATCTATATGTGTGGTGAGAACTTTGAACCCTCAAGGGCTTCACAGAAGGTTATAACGTAGAGCCGTAAAATTAAAAAATCATATCTTTTCCACAAAATGATCTTTTCGCCCCCAATTTTTATTTTCCAAAGGGTAACAGGACCCCAAAATGTATTGTGCAATTTGTCCTGAGTGGGGGTAAACCACTATTTTGATGCATGGCAGAGCTCAGAAGGGAAGGAGCGCCGTTTTCGAATACAGACTTTGATGGAATGGTCTGCGGGTGTCATGTCGCATTTGGAGAGTCCCTGATGTACCTAAACAGTAGAAACCCCCCACAAATGACCCCATTTTGGAAGGTAGACCCCCCAAGGAACTTATATAAATGTGTGGTGAGCACTTTGAACCCCCAAGTGCTTCACAGAAGTTTATAACGTAGAGCCGTGAAAATAAAAAAATAATATTTTTTTCCACAAAATTAATCTTTTTGCCCCCAAATTTTTATTTTTATAAGGGTAACAGGAGAAATAGGACCCCAAAAGTTGATGTGCAATATGTCCTGGGTACGCTGATATGATGGGGGGGACCACTGTGATCGGCTTACTGTTATCTTTTGTAGGCAGAATGAACAAATCCACAAAAGGTGAAGAAATGGTTTTATTTTTTACGCCGTTCCTTGTGTAGTATTAGTGATTAGATGACTTTATTCCTCGGGTCAGTGCGATTACAGCAATACCAGATTTACATACTTTTTTCATGTTTAGCTTCTGTCACACACTAAAAGACGCTTTTTTTGGAAGAATTTTTTGTAAGAAATTTTTGCATCGCCGTATTTTGAGAGCTATAATTTTTCAATATTTCGGCTGACAGAATTATCTGCGGGCTTATTTTTTGTGGGACCAGCTGACCTTTTTATCGGTACCATATTTGGGCACATAACATTTTTTGATCGCTTCCAATTCCGATTTTTGTGGAAGCAAAATGAACAAAAACCAGCAATTCAGGAATTTTTTTTTCCCGTTCCACATGTGGTAAAATTAATAAGACAGCTTTATTCTTCGGGTCACTACGATTACAGCGATACCTCATTTCTATATTTTTTTATGTTTTGGCGTTTTTTACACAATAAAATTTTTTATAGAAAAAATAATTATTTTTGCATCAGTTTATTCCGCGAGCTATAACTTTTTTATTTTTTCGCTGATGATGCTGTATAGCAGCTTCTTTTTTGTGGGACAAGATGACGTTTTCAGCGGTACCACGTTTATTTATATCCGTCTTTTTGATCGCGTGTTATTGCACTTTTTTCCAAGCGGTATGATGATACCGCTTGGAAAAAGTATAATTTACTACTTTTGTGTTTTTTTTTACGGCTTTCACTGAAGGAGTTAACTAGGGTTACGCTTTTATAGATGGGATTTTTACGGACGCGGCGATACCAAACATTTATTTTTTTTTACATAAAAATGTGTATTTTTTAGGGGAATTTTTTTTTATTATTTTTTTAATATTTTTTTTTACAAATTTTTTTAAAAAATGTTTTTTTTACCTTGTTCCTTTATGGGACTTTCACTTTTTCACTTTTGATTGCAGGTACAATGCATTGCAATGCTCCAGCATCGCAATGCATTGTACCTATGGTGAAAGCTGCTGTGACCATGTTGTGAGTATGGTCACAGCGGCTTTCCGTAGCTAGATGACCCGGAGGTTGTCATGACATCCCCAGGTCATCAAGGCAGAGATCGGGCCCTGCGATTACATTGCAGGGCGCTGATCTGAGGCAGAGGGAGCTTCCGACCCTCTGCCTCTCCCCCGAACGCTGCGATCGCGCTCGATCGCAGCAGTCAGGGGGTTAACAGCCAGGGACTGCAGGGGCGCCGCTGCTGGCTGTCAGTGCAGGAAGCTTGGCCACTGCAGCGCTGAGCTCCTGCACTGATCGGGCAGGAGATGCTGAAATTTCAGCATCTCCTGCCCAATCGTTGCTGTGTTTGGTCAGTCAGATTGACTGATCAATCACAGCGCTGTGGGTGCGGGGACCGACTGCAAAGGTCCCCGCACCGCTTGCCGTGCCTGTCAGCTGTCATAGACAGCTGTTGGCACTGAACTACCACTGCGTGTTTGTGGCATCTGACATGTGACCTGACAGGAAAGACTGCGGGGTGGTCTGTGCCATATATGACGTCTCCTCCTCACAGTCCCTCCGACACCTGAAGAAACAACGTGCAGCACAATAAGATGTGGAGTCGGAGCAGGATGATCCTTCCAGGGCTCTTACTGGTTACTTTTATTATGGGTGAGGACGATTTTATGACTAATTATTAATGTCAAAACTTTGTAAAACTTTTCCTGCTAAATAGAAAATTGTACATTTTCTAAAGCTTAAAAAGTTATACTGATGTAGTAAAGATATATAAAAATAATATGAATGTTTTTACTGTCATTTACAGATGTGCAGTCGGATTCTCAGGTGTCACAGGATCCTGATCTTCTCGCTACAGAAAACGATGATGTCACCCTGAAATGTGTTCACAAAATATCAAATTATGATCTACTGATCTGGTACAAGCACATCCAGGGACGCGGCTTAGAGATCTGTTCTCATGGTTTATCCACAGCTTCTAACCTGATCCCCAGATACTCAATGACAATGGACAGAGCCGCTCTCACTACCGAGCTTCATATAACGGGCGTGAAGGGGGAAGACACAGCTGTGTATTACTGTGCAGTGAGAGACACAATGACACCGACACACCACAGCTCTGTACAAGAATCAGCCACTCTGTGCAAGAACAGTATGTGAGGACATTTTTTTCTCTTAGAATATGACGAAATGAGCGTCAGGGATATATGTCCCGTTCTGCAGATCAGGGAGAGTAAAGGATTAGTCAGTAAAAGCCAGTAATGATCATATCTGTCCACAACTACTGTACCAGACACAGTAAGATATCTCACTTACGGTAGGTGGAACGCTGAAGCAGTGTGTCTACGGCTAAGGCCGGAGTCACACTGGCGACAAAATCGGACGACTGCAATGAGATGAAATATCGCATTGCAGTCTGACCTATGTTAATCTATGGAGCAGCTCCCAGTATCAGATTTTTTGTGGTCCGTTTTAATCGTCCAAGTGAAATCGCAGCATGCTGCGATTGTCACCGATTGTGGGTCGACTATCGCCAATGCAAGTCTATGGGAGCAATGAAAAATCGGATTCCAAACGGACCGCACGTGTGACTTGCGATTTAATCGCACCACTATCCCAGGTGACAGGAAATTGCATCAGGATAATTGTCAGGAAGGGCTGACATGCTAATTAGGCTACCATAAATCAAATCCAAACAGGAAACTGCCTCCACGGAGTCCAGAACCATGGCCAGTCACATCAATGTGGAAATGTTGATCGTTCTGGTCCAGGAGAGACCAGAACTTTGGGACCAGCGGGATCCCAATTATTCCAACCGGTCGCAGAAGGACGCGGCTTGGCGGAGAATGTGTTCCCAGATGTTCCCGGATTTTGGCGACAGGTCTAGGGAGGACCAAGAACGCATCAGTAAGTAACTTAATGAAAACGCTTACAATACTGTATGACTACTCAGTATGTACCAACAACAATGTGTTATAATGTCCCTCTACCCTTATATGTGAAAATAAAATGTGGCCAATACAACAGTTATGACTGTTCAAACCCCCAGTGCTATGTCAGTACACCAACCACATTCTAATATTTACATACAACTTTAATGCTCGCCTTCTTAAGCTTTAAAATGTTTGCATACGCAATAAATGCGTAGGTGAAGTACTTAATATGTGTCCCTTTTGTTAATGCCATCGCTCTGTCCCAAATAAATGGTCATTATTGTGACACATATCTCATAGAGCTTTGTATGTATGAACCCTTCTAATATTAACTTGTTATCTTAGCTACATACAATTTGTAGTGCTGTTCTGTACCCCTAACACGCCAAAAAAGGATAATATTGCTGGTGTACGGTCATGGGCGTACCCACCGTGGGGCCTAGGAGCAGGGGCGCGCCGTGCCAAGATGAGGCCATCGCATCAGCCGGCCCTTTAAAAGGTGCTTCTGGGCTGGCTGCGACTCACATACTAGACTGTATGGGCTCTTTCCAGCGGTGTGACATCGTTCCCGGGGGCGTGTTCTGCAAAGCCAGGAAGCCAGGAAGAGAAGCCGTGTGCTTGCTGCAGGAGGGAAATCTGAGGTCAGTCAGAGTCCTCAGTGACATAGGAGGATTTATTAATTAATGGGTTGATGTCTCCTTATCTACAGTAATATATACCTGACAGGAGCCTGTACAGTCTATATCTACAGTCTGTAGATATAGACTGTATGGGCTCCTGTCAGGTATATATTACTGTAGATATAGACTGTATGGGCTCCTGTCAGGTATATATTACTGTATATATAGACTGTACGGGCTCCTGTCAGGTATATATTACTGTAGATATAGACTGTATGGGCTCCTGTCAGGTATATATTATTGTAGATATAGAATGTATGGGCTACTGTCAGGTATACATTACTGTAGATATAGACTGTATGGGCTCCTGTCAGGTATATATTACTGTAGATATAGACTGTATGGGCTCCTGTCAGGTATATATTACTGTAGATATAGACTGTATGGGCTCCTGTCAGGTATATATTACTGTAGATATAGACTGTACGGGCTCCTGTCAGCTATATATTATTGTAGATATAGACTGTACGGGCTCCTGTCAGGTATATATTACTGTAGATATAGACTGTATGGGCTCCTGTCAGGTATATATTACTGTAGATATAGACTGTACGGGCTCCTGTCAGGTATATATTATTGTAGATATAGACTGTATGGGCTCCTGTCAGGTATATATTACTGTAGATATAGACTGTATGGGCTCCTGTCAGGTATATAATACTGTAGATGTAGACTGTATGGGCTCCTGTCAGGTATATATTACTGTAGATATAGACTGTATGGCTCCTGTCAGGTATATATTACTGTAGATATAGACTGTATGGGCTCCTGTCAGGTATATATTACTGTAGATATAGACTGTACGGGCTCCTGTCAGGTATATATTACTGTAGATATAGACTGTACGGGCTCCTGTCAGGTATATATTACTGTAGATATAGACTGTACGGGCTCCTGTCAGGTATATATTACTGTAGATATAGACTGTATGGGCTCCTGTCAGGTATATATTACTGTAGATATAGACTGTACAGGCTCCTGTCAGGTATATATTACTGTAGATATAGACTGTACGGGCTCCTGTCAGGTATATATTATTGTAGATATAGACTGTACGGGCTCCTGTCAGGTATATATTACTGTAGATATAGACTGTATGGGCTCCTGTCAGGTATATATTACTGTAGATATAGACTGTACGGGCTCCTGTCAGGTATATATTACTGTAGATATAGACTGTATGGGCTCCTGTCAGGTATATATTACTGTAGATATAGACTGTATGGGCTCCTGTCAGGTATATATTACTGTAGATATAGACTGTACGGGCTCCTGTCAGGTATATATTACTGTAGATATAGACTGTACGGGCTCCTGTCAGGTATATATTATTGTAGATATAGACTGTACGGGCTCCTGTCAGGTATATATTACTGTAGATATAGACTGTACGGGCTCCTGTCAGGTATATATTATTGTAGATATAGACTGTACGGGCTCCTGTCAGGTATATATTATTGTAGATATAGACTGTATGGGCTCCTGTCAGGTATATATTATTGTAGATACAGACTGTACGGGCACCTGTCAGGTATATATTACTGTAGATATAGACTGTATGGGATCCTGTCAGGTATATATTACTGTAGATATAGACTGTATGGGCTCCTGTCAGGTATATATTATTGTAGATATAGACTGTATGGGCTCCTGTCAGGTATATATTATTGTAGATATAGACTGTACGGGCTCCTGTCAGGTATATATTACTGTAGATATAGACTGTACGGGCTCCTGTCAGGTATATATTACTGTAGATATAGACTGTACGGGCTCCTGTCAGGTATATATTACTGTAGATATAGACTGTATGGGCTCCTGTCAGGTATATATTACTGTAGATATTGACTGTATGGGCTCCTGTCAGGTATATATTACTGTAGATATAGACTGTATGGGATCCTGTCAGGTATATATTACTGTAGATATAGACTGTATGGGCTCCTGTCAGGTATATATTATTGTAGATATAGACTGTATGGGCTCCTGTCAGGTATATATTACTGTAGATATAGACTGTATGGGCTCCTATCAGGTATATATTACTGTATAGACTGTACGGGCTCCTGTCAGGTATATATTACTGTAGATATAGACTGTACGGGCTCCTGTCAGGTATATATTACTGTAGATATAGACTGTACGGGCTCCTGTCAGGTATATATTACTGTAGATATAGACTGTACGGGCTCCTGTCATCTTACTGTAGATATAGACTGTACAGGCTCCAGTCAGGTTTATATTACAGTAGATATAGACTGTACAGGCTCCTGTCAGGTATATATTACATCTACAATAATATATACCTGACAGGAGCCCATACAGTCTATATCTACAGTAATATATACCTGACAGGAACCTGTACAGTCTATATCTACAGTAATATATACCTGACAGGAGCTCATACAGTCTATATCTACAGTAATATATACCTGACAGGAGCCTGTACAGTCTATATCTACAGTAATATATACCTGACAGGAGCCCATACAGTCTATATCTACAGTAATATATACCTGACAGGAGCCTGTACAGTCTATATCTACAGTAATATATACCTGACAGGAGCCTGTACAGTCTATATCTACAATAATATATACCTGACAGGAGCCCATACAGTCTATATCTACAGTAATATATACCTGACAGGAGCCCGTACAGTCTATATCTACAGTAATATATACCTGACAGGAGCCCATACAGTGTACAAGGGCAGATAAGTATAATTTTTGCTTTTATCTGTTACTTTTTCAGTGTCAGATGTTACAAGGCGTTGACGCAGCTGTAGAGACAGCTACAGGCAAGAGAGACAGCTGAGGGGGCGCAGTGGGGCAGCAGCAACCAGTAAACGCAAATATGTCTATTATGATAGACTGAATTTTCTGGCCCCAGCTATGGATGTGCGACCGTAAGTTAATATCTGTAGAAAGTGTATTGCTATATTTTTGTATAAATTGTAATCAAAATTTTTTCTTCTCTAGCACGGAGTCAAACCTTTCGGAGAGAGAGCCAGCTTCTGACTCAGAGGCAGTGATTGACTCCGTGGGGGATGTTGAGGAGGCTGGCCCGTCATCGTCAGCAAGTGCAGCAGCAGCAGCATCACCACCACCACCACCAGCAGTGGAGTCAGAGAGCTTGCCTCTAGAGTCCCAAGACCCTCCCCTCAGCAGCAGCCCTGGTAGGCCACAGGATGTGGCTTCGCCTCCTGCACTTGTGTCACGGCGAGCCAGGCGTAGAAGAGAAGGAGTTGGTTCTGCCACAAGGAGGCAGGTGGACAGAGGAGTTCTTGACTACTTGTCCACTGTTGCCAATGATGATGGGGAGGAGGCATTTGGACGCAGTCTGGCTCGGTACCTCAGGGCCATTCCCCGTCAGCACAGACTGCGGATCAGAGCTGGCCTACAAATTGTGCTGGATGCAGGAACCCCATCAAATGATCCCAACAACGTACTAGATTTACTGGAAAGGTGGCAACGTTCCAATGAAAATCTACTACGTTTGTTGGGAAGCCAGCAAGGGGAGTCTGCATCAGCCTCTGATCAGCCTCCTCCTCATCATCATGCTCCTCCTCCACCTCCTCCTTGTGGACCACAGAGACCAACTCCTCCTCCTCAAACTGAGTCTTATCAAAGTGGAACACAACAGGTACCACAGATGGGACAGAGGGGCCATTCTCAATATGCCCACTCGACCATACCCAATGTTCAATGCTGGCTGTTAGAACCCTCTTGTTAGATTTTGTTTCAGTTTGCTGGTCACATGACCTTTTTTCCCTATTTAGTCTGGCTCCGCCCTTCTGGCTTTGCTGGACTTCATTGTATTATCTACTCTTAAGCTAGCCGGGTGCTTAGGTGCCTTACTCAGTCAGTTTTGCTTGATCTTAGGATCTCGTAGTAATTTGTTTTCTGTTTTATTTTCCCTGCTACAATTTCTGTTAGGAGGTGTCCACCTTTTCTCCCAGTCCCTAGATCTTGTAGGGATTCCTCCCTCGCAACTATAGGTCTTCGTTCAGACTAGCTGAGGACTTTAGCGGGTCTGGTCGCAGGATCAGGTTCCCCGTTACATCGTAGGGATCCAGCTCAGTTCTATTGTAGGGACAGAATTCCCATCTTTCCTTAGTGCTTGTAGCAGATCATAACAGTAAGTCCAGCCTGAAAAAAATAAAAAATAAAAAATCTCTAAGGAAAGATTTTCTGTTTCCATCATGGTGTCGGTTCAGGATTTGGCTCAATGCCTGCAGGGTCTCTCTCTGGAGGTGGCTGAAATCCAGCAACACGTGAGTAGTTGTTCTGGAGCACATTTCGTGGAGCCAAAGGTACGTTTGCCTGATTTATTTTTTGGTGAACAACAAGATTTTTTTTCTTTTAAAAATGCTTGCTTGTTGTATTTCCGTTTGAGACCCAGATCCTCTGGTGATGAATCACAGCGTATAGGGTTCATAATGTCACTTTTGCGCAAAGAACCTCAGGACTGGGCCTTTTCTCTGCAGCCTAGTGATCCATGCTTTAGATCAGTGGATAGTTTTTTTCTGCTTTGGGGTTATTATATGACGATCCTGATCGTGTTTCATCAGCTGAAACAGAATTGAGATGTTTGAGACAGGGATCAGGTAATGTGGAAAAATATTGTACTCACTTCTGAAGGTGGTCCACTCAGGTGGGGTGGAACGATTCAGCTTTGAAAAGTTTATTTCTTGCAGGGTTAAGTGAAAGGGTTAAAGATTTGCTGATTGCTTATCCTTTACCTGGTAACTTGCAAGAGGCTATGCAATTAGCCATACGGGTGGATAGGAGACTGCGTGCAAGGGTTAATGAGAGTAAATCTGCCTTGTCAGCTCCAAGTCTGGAGAGGGACTGTACTGACTTTGCAGAGCCGATGGAAATTGGAGCAATGGCACCTCACTCTTGGGAAAAAGAACGCAGATTTGCTGAAGGTTTGTGTTTCTATTGTGGCAAATCTAAGCATTTTATTAAGAACTGTGCGCTTCGAATGAATAAAGAGAGAAAAAAAAATGAGGTTAGTTTCGCCCGTATAGCTTGTTTAAACAATAAAGGTGTCTTTCTTTCTGCCACTACTGCTGTTGAGGAGGAATTAATGGAGTTTCGGGTATTTGTGGATTGTGGTTCAACTCTCAATGTGATTGATGGGAAATTTTTTGAAAAACTAAAATTAAAACCCAAACTTCTGTCTTCCCCTATTAATGTGGTGTCTGTGGATGGTTCTCCCTTGAAAAATGTTACTCACCATATCTGTGAATTTCCTCTTACTATTAATGGTGTTCATCAAGAGAATTTGGATTTGGTAGTTTTGAATAATTTGCCCTCACCGGTGATATTGGGGTTACCCTGGTTAAAATTGCACAATCCGGTACTGGATTGGTCTACAATGAAATTAAGTCCTGGAGTCCTAATTGTTATGACAAGTGTTGTAACGGGCGTATTGCTGCTGTAGTTAAAGGGGAGTTACCTGTACCTATTCAGGATTTTTGGAAAGTTTTTTCTGATAAGGAATCGCAGGTATTGCTTCCTCATAGAGAATATGATTGTGCAATTGAATTTGTCCCTGGAGCGACTCTTCCTAAAAGTCGTTTATTTAATTTGACTATTCCTGAGAGAAAGGCTTTGGAGGAATACATACAGACAAGCTTGGCCGCCGGTCACATTAGGCCTTCCAAATCTCCTGTGGCGATTGGATTTTTTTTTGTTAAAAAAAAGGACGGCGGTTTACGGCCTTGTCTAGACTTTCGTGAGATTAATAAGATTACTGTACGCAATCCTTACCCACTGCCATTGATTCCTGATTTGTTTAATCAGTTAGTGGGGGCCAAGTGGTTCTCGAAAATTGATCTTCGAGGGGCATACAATTTGTTGCGCATGAAGGAGGGGGATGAATGGAAGACTGCGTTTAACACTCCACTGGGTCATTTTGAGAATCTGGTCATGCCTTTTGGGCTTTCCAGTGCTCCGGCATTTTTTCAGAATCTTATTAATGACATCCTTAGACCTTTGATCGGCAGAAGTGTGGTTGTGTATTTGGATGACATTTTGATTTATTCACCGGATTTGGAGTCTCATTGGAGGAGTGTGAGTGAAGTATTACAGTTACTGAGTGATAATTCACTTTTTGTCAAACTAGAAAAATGTGAGTTCGCTGTACAGAGACTTAGTTTTTTGGGCTACATTGTCTCCAGTGAAGGTTTTGAGATGGACCCGGTGAAGGTGCAAGCTTGCAGGATTGGCCCAGACCTATTAGTGTGAAATCAATACAGAGGTTTTTGGGGTTCGCCAATTATTATAGAAAATTCATTAAAAAATTTTCTGTGATTGCCAAACCTCTGACCGATCTCACCAGGAAAGGTGCTGATGCGG
>JARQOD010000001.1:702014616-702073576 GCA_033576555.1 Oophaga sylvatica
GTATAGAAACACTTTAGTTTGTGATTGGTTTCTCTTTCTTCAATATTTTTATTATGTAGATTTTTTTGTCTTTGTTCTTCCCCTTCACTTCTAATAGCAGAGTTCTCAATAGCATTTGTCAGGTGTATGGCTTTTGCTGGTGTTTTGCTTCCCTTCCCACATTGTTCTAGTTTAAAGCTCTCCTGATGAGTGTAGCAAGGCGACTTCCAAATACATGTTTTCCAGTCTTCGTAAGGTGCACCCCATCTCTAGCAAGTAGTCCATCTTGGCTGTAGACTGTAGAGTTTTTTATGTGTTTTGGATGGAAACTGTCCCATTTAAGGTATGTTGGACGGTCGATTGGCTTCTGATACAGGGATGTCTCTATTTCATTGTTCTTTAGCTTAATGGTGGTGTCTAAAAAGTTAATTTCAGTGCTGGAGTAGTTGAGTGTTAAGTTGATGGTTGGATGAAATTGGTTGAACTGTTCATGGAACGTCTTTAGCTGTTGTTCAGACTCCGTCCAGATGATTAAAATGTCATCAATGTAGCGGTAGTAGGCCCGAGGCCTGATGGGACATGAGGACAAAAAGTCGCTTTCAAGCTTGGCCATGAAAAGATTTGCATACTGTGGAGCCATTTTACTTCCCATAGCTGTGCCAGTCTCATGAAGATAGATCTTGTTGTCAAATTCAAAGTAATTGTGGGTGAGGATAAATTTTGTGAGTTTCACCACAGAATCAGCATCATTCCCGGTGTTTCCCATGAAGACTTTGCAGGCATTTAATCCATCCTGGTGTGGGATATTAGAGTACAAAGATTCCACGTCCATGGTGGCCAGGATGGTTCCTTCTGGTAGGGGACCTATTGCTGCTAGTTTATTCAGTAGGTCAGTTGTGTCCTGAATGTAGCTGGGTGTATCCTTTACCAGGGGTTTAAGAATGCCCTCTACCCATCCAGATACCTGCTCAGTAAGGGTGTCCACACATGAAATAATCGGCCTCCCTGGATTCCCAGCTTTGTGGATTTTGGGAAGCATGTAAAATGTCCCTGTTCTTGGACTTTCTGGTATCAGGTCATCAGCTCTTATGGATTTTGTCAGACAGACAAGATACCAACTTGCTTAGTTCCTTGTAATAGTCCTGTGTAGGGTCCGACTCCAGTTTTCTGTAGTAGCGTGTGTCCGTAAGTTGTCTGTTTGCTTCCTTAATATAGTCTGATGTGTTCATCATGACTATTGCACCTCCCTTGTCAGCAGGTTTAATGATGATTTCTTTGTTGGTTTTCAGAGACTGTATGGCCTTTCTCTCCTGGGCACTGATGTTGGATGCTTGTCTCTTGTTGGTGGCTATGATGGTGGATTTTATCAAATGTCTGAATGAGTCTATATATTTATCCAAATGGGGGTTACGTCCAGGTGGAGGTGTCCAGTCTGACCTCTTCTTGGTTGTTGGGATCCCTTTTCCTTCAGTCCGAGTGTTTTCTGGATCTTCTGTATCATTGAAGTATTCCCTCAGGCGCAGTCTCCTGAAAAAATGTTCCATATCACTGCAGAGTTCGGTTTTATCCAGGGCCTTAGTAGGACAAAATGAGAGTCCTCTAGAAAGCACGGCAAGCTCCACTTTGTTGGGTTTGTAATCTGAGAGATTGATGACACAGTTAGATGCTTTTGTGTCTGGAATGGAGTGGTTGTCAGAGTTGTCAGGTTTTGTTTTGTATCTGTTTGTATAGAGTCCGGAATGGAGGCGCAATCTGTGTAGTTTCTTTTCCTTGTTATGAATCAGAAAGGTCCGTAGTTTGTTATAGTATTGTTGTAATTTTTGCTCTGTGCTTTCTGTAAGTGTTTTCCTCAGAGTTTCAAATTGCCCTTGGACTTTACTCCTTATGCTGTAGCAGACATGTAAAAGATGGTTCCTTAGTCTTTCAGAAGTCCTGTGACGAAGGTTTTGTGCATAATGGGTATTGTAGGTGTGAAGAATTGGGTTTGTAATCCAGAGTCCTTTGGGAATTAGATTCTCCTTTTTGCATTTAGATAAGAAAAAAATGTCGCTGTCCATTTGTGCGCGTTTCTTCAGAAGTGGTTTTAGTTCCATAAAGATGCGGTACATTCTGGTATCCTCCATTTTGATATAGGAAAGATGTGTATCTTCGTACCGTGTTAGCCAGTAGATAGAAAAATATTTAGACTTGAGAGTCCTCAGTGGTTGATACCTTTTAATGGCTAACTGAAAAGATGGTAACAAATTGCAAGCTTTCGAGACTACTCCGGTCTCTTCATCAGGCAAAGACTAAAACAAAAACTGAAGAATCACATATATATATATACACAAGAGGACACAGGAATAGTGCAATAGGTAAGACAAGTGACGTGAAGCAGAACTGTCATTATGGCAGAGGAATGAACATAAATATTGGAACAGATCATAGATAAGGAGAGAGTTTTATTACCCTCTGATTGGGGTCTGGTGTTGTGTTTTGATGCCCCTAGAAGGTCAGAGACGCAGATTCCTTAATTGATATAGAATGACATGAATCCATGTGACACGTTCATTCCAGCACTAAGAGTGTCAAAGGTCATCATAAGTTTGTATTCCCAAACCTTTCTATCTTTCTCAGATTTGAAGTTAGATTTTAATACCAGTAATTCCATATCCATTATGCTATGACCGGGCATACAAAAGTGTTTTGCCACAGGTAAATCCATTCTTTTTCGCTTAGAGACATCCCTGTATCAGAAGCCAATCGACCGTCCAACATACCTTAAATGGGACAGTTTCCATCCAAAACACATAAAAAACTCTATAGTCTACAGCCAAGCCATCAGATACAACCGTATATGTTCCAACCCCATGGATAGAGATGAACACCTTGGTCGCCTCAGAAAGACTTTTTTGAACCAGGGCTACCATCCAAGAACAATTGAAAACCAAATTACAAGAGCCACCAGAATATCAAGGAATCACCTGCTACATTACAAAACTAAAGAAGAAAATAACCGGGTGCCTCTAGTGGTCACCTACAATCCAAATCTGGAGATGCTAAGGGGAGCTGCACGGAAACTACAACCTTTACTACAAAAAGATGCCCGATTACAATCCATATTTCCAGACCCCCCACTACTATGTTTTAGGCAGCCCCCAAATCTAAGAAGCATCATTGTCAGAAGCTCCCTGTCCTCACCAACAGCTGCAGGAACCTTTCCTTGCAAACAGAAGAAGTGTAAAACATGTGCATCTATAATGACCACAGACAAGATAAAGATACCCAACTCCCATCAGGACTACAAGATCCAAGGTACTTTCAGCTGCATCACATCTAATGTGGTGTACCTAATTATATGTACTAAATGTCCAACTGGGTGTCTGTATGTGGGGGAGACCGGGCAAAAACTGAGAACAAGGATGAATTCTCATCGCCACACGATAAGAGAAAAAAGAATGGATTTACCTGTGGCAAAACACTTTTGTATGCCCGGTCATAGCATAATGGATATGGAATTACTGGTATTAAAATCTAACTTCAAATCTGAGAAAGATAGAAAGGTTTGGGAATACAAACTTATGATGACCTTTGACACTCTTAGTGCTGGAATGAACGTGTCACATGGATTCATGTCATTCTATATCAATTAAGGAATCTGCGTCTCTGACCTTCTAGGGGCATCAAAACACAACACCAGACCCCAATCAGAGGGTAATAAAACTCTCTCCTTATCTATGATCTGTTCCAATATTTATGTTCATTCCTCTGCCATAATGACAGTTCTGCTTCACGTCACTTGTCTTACCTATTGCACTATTCCTGTGTCCTCTTGTGTATATATATATATGTGATTCTTCAGTTTTTGTTTTAGTCTTTGCCTGATGAAGAGACCGGAGTAGTCTCGAAAGCTTGCAATTTGTTACCATCTTTTCAGTTAGCCATTAAAAGGTATCAACCACTGAGGACTCTCAAGTCTAAATATTTTAGATCCACCTGTGCATCATAGTCTTTCATTCTTCAGAGCTCTCCTTTCCAGTTCTTCTTGTCTCTCTTCCCATCAGCAACAACTGCTCAACCCCACATGGAACTTTCTCTCACCTCTAGCTAACTCCTCCCATACTCTCTTACTATTCCTATTGGACTGACATTATCTTATCTAAATCTAATCTACATCTAACTCTATAGTGCCCCCCTTGACACTAACCCGAAGCTACACTGACCTAACTCTAACACTAACTGTCTCTATTCCTGTCCCTAACACACAGATATAAAAGACATTAGAACCTGACACATTAATGCTCATAAACATATTTACTTTACACAGTATAAGCAGTAATCACATTGTACCCGTTTTAACTAGGTAGGGTGAGTGGGAACACGGAATCCAAAGTAGCCGCCTGCACACCCCCTACACAATCAGGAATAAAGTACTACTCCTTCTTTAGCTATAGGCCCTATTCTAATACTTGCCCTACTCATATGGTGGCACTATCATACGTGCACTTGTCTTCTCCACCTGGAACAAATTACATCAACTGCAGCTGTGCCCTAGGGTTGTTTAGTGGTCAGAGGGAGCCACATTGCATTGATGACAATATTTTAATCAATTAAGTGAATATAATCTATGACTAACTCACCAAAATATTAATTTATCATAGTTTTATCAACAAAATACATAATGTTTTTTAAATAACCTATATATGATCCCCTTCCACTTGTTCGGGACCCCAACACTTGCAATACTTACCTCTCCATGTTCCTCCTCAGCTACATTGTCTTCTGCATTTTCTAACTCTGTGATGTCTCAGGGCAGAGGTCGCGATTATATCACTACAGTGCGCCCTCTACTCTGAGCAGTGACAGTGCAGAGAGCTGGAAGATGGTGACGCTGAGGAGTTCGGACCTGCAGCCAGGGAGAAGAAGGGAGTATTTGATTTTTTTTTAAGTGTAGAGCCTTATTTTGGGCCTATTCTGTATGGGGCCCATTCTCTATGGAACATTATATGGGGCCCATTGTCTGGGGATAAATAGTTTTCAACCTGGACAGTGCCAAGATGCGATCGTCCAGTCTGAGAACCACTGATGAATGAGCTGCTGTGAGCGTAGCATCATTAACCAGCGACAACATCATCGTGGTTACTGCCGGTCAGTGAAGCTGCGTTCCCAGCTGGGCTCCTGAACTGCGTTGACCTTAGCACTGTGAGAAAAAGTCAATCATGAGGTCAAAACAGTTCAAGCTCAGTGAGTTCACAGCAGATAACTGTCAGAATTTCTCATGGCGTTTTGCTGTGAAGTCACTGAGCTTGAACTACTGTGACCTCATCACTGAATTTTCCTCACAGTGCTGAGGTCACCGCAGTTCAGCCCTGCTGGGAACGATGCCTCACTGACCGGCGGAAGCCACGATGATGTCATCGCTGGTCAATGATGCTATGCTCGAAGCAGCTCATTCACCAGTGGTTCTCAGCCTGGACAGTCGCATCTTGGCACCGTCCAGGTTGAAAACTATTTATCCACAGACATGGATTATGGCTTGGGACAGAATGATGTACAGGTAAAGGATAGTGTTGTTTTTTATTTTTGTTTTATTAAAGGAGTTGAGGGATTCAGTGGAATTAGGCGTTAGGTGAGTATAATTGTGTTTGTTATTTTTAAATAAAAATGGAAAACTGTGATTTGTTTTATTTCTAGTAAAATAGGTTATTCTGTGTTATGATTTGGTAGCTGAGGAGAGCAGGCAAAAACGGCAATACACCAGAGAGGTTGGAATCTACTGGATTGCAGTACCCTGACTAACCACCACAACTAAAGGCAGCCGTGGAGCGTTCCTACGTTGGTCCTAGACGCCTCGTCACAGCCTGAGAGGTTAACTACACCTAAAGATAGAAAGAGGAAAGCTATCTGCCCCGTAGCAGATCCCTCAAAGAACATAGGAAGCCTCCAAACATGTAATGGCGGTTAGACAAGAGGAAATACAGACACAGACAGAAAATAGTATGAGCAAACGTTGGGGCCCAATCTGCCTAGACAGAAAAGGATAGGAAGGATACTTACTGCAATCCAAAAAAAACCCTAAAAAATGCCAACGCTACTAATTGCAAAAACACCTGAGATCACACGACCTCTACCACCTAAATTAGTTCTCTGGTGTAACAAAACTAAGCCGCAGCCACTGAAAAAACTGGAAAAGGCAAATGAACAAATAACAGTGGCTCCAGAGGAACTGAGAGCAGCCCAAGCCCCCGGGGAGGGGAACCTGGCTAACTTCACAGAAATGCAGAGAAATATGCAAATGGTAAGCACAAAAACAAAAAACAGAAAATATCTTATCTGAGAGCAGAGAAGAGGCAAGACTCAGCAAGCTTCCAAGTGAACCAGGAAACAACGTTGAGACAAGAACAATTGATCACTGGCAACCATGATGGGGGGGAACCTCCCTTATATCCAGCCAGTCTGTGATTCCTGATTGCCAATCCTCATTGAATGGTTCAGTACTGTTTGTAACCACCAGAGGGAGCTTCTGCTCAGAATTCATTTCTAAAACATTCACAACAGTACCCCCCTTGAGGAGGGGTCACCGAACCCTCATTTGTGCAACCAGGTCAGTAAGGATGAGCTCTGTGATATGCACGGATCAGTCTCCTAGCATGGATGTCCGAAGCAAACACCCAAGAATTGTCCTCCTGACCATAACCTCTCCACTTAACCAAATACTGGAGTTTCCGTCTAGAAAAACGAGAATCCAATATTTTCTCAACCACATACTCCAGATTGCCCTCAACCAAAACAGGGTCAGGAGGCGCAGCCATAGGAACCACTGGCTCGACAAACCTCTTCAATAAGGACTTGTGGAACACGTTATGGATCTTAAATGTCCCTGGAAGAAGTAAACGAAAGGAAACAGGATTAAGAATCTCCATGATCTTATAAGGTCCAATGAACCCAGGCTTAAACTTAGGAGATGCAACTCTCATAGGGATATTTCTTGAGGACAACCAGACCAAGTCCCCCACTTTAAACCGAGGACCATCAGTCCTATGCTGTTTGGTAAACCGCTGGGCCTTCTCGTGAGAGAGGGACAACCTCTCCACTACCTGGTCCCAAATCTGCTGCATACGCTCCACAACAGAGTCAACACCCGGACAGACAGAAGCCTCCGTCTGTCCCGAAGTAAATCGAGGGTGAAACTCAAAATTGCAGAAAAATGGAGACATCAAAGTGGCAGAGCTTGCCCTATTATTAAGAGCAAACTCAGCCAAAGGCAAAAAAGAGACCCAGTCATCTTGATCAGCAGACACAAAGCATCTCACATAAGTCTCCAATGTCTGGTTTGTTCTCTGTTTGTCCATTGGTCTGAGGATGAAAAGCAGAGGAGAAAGACAATTGAACACCAAGTTTAGAACAAAAAGTCCTCCAAAATCTGGAAACAAACTGGACTCCTCTGTCAGACACAATGTTCTCAGGAATGCCGTGTAACCGAACCACGTGCTGAAGGAACAAAGGCACCAATTCAGATGAGGAAGGCAACTTAGGTAATGGCACAAGATGTATATTCTTGGAAAAGCTATCACAAATCACCCAGATAATGGTCATTCTCTGAGAAACAGGGAGGTCAGAAATAAAATCCTTAGAGATATGGGTCCATGGTCTCTTGGGCACAGGCAATGGCATCAACAAACCACTAGAGCGAGAGCAAGGCTTGGAGCGAGAGCAAGTCCCACAGGACTGCACAAACTCCCTGACGTCACGAAACAAAGTAGGCCACCAACAGGACCGACTCACCAAGTCTCTGGTACCAAAAATTCCGGGATGACCGGCCAACGCGGAACAATGAATCTCAGACATCACACTCTTCTTCCACTGATCTGGGACAAACAATTTCCCAATAGGGCAGCTCTCGGGTTTATCCTCCTGACACCCTTCCAGAGCCAGTGTAATGTATGTAGTACAGTTCATATAGCGTCTTGTGCTTGGGTGCGATGAAAACACAGGAGTCACAGGTTTGATATAGAAAAGTCCTGTATTACTTCATACAAGTTGGCAGAAATAGTCACACAGTTTGCAGACACAGAAACAGGAGACACAGCAGGCCAGAGTAATCCAAGCTCAGCAATCACTCTCCAATACAGATTCAGGATCTTCTTCTCTGTTACCGTAAGTCCATGCAAACGTGGGTCTTTCAAAGAGCAGGGTTCAGAGTCCACAAGTGCTTCAGAGTTCCTCAGTAGGAATAGCTGGAGTACAAGGTCCAAGGCTTACAGGAGTCAAGTCACAGGTTCACTGCAGGCTAGATTCTGAAGCACTGATTGCTCAGCTGTGGCTGCTTAAGAAGCAAAGGAGAGAATCAGGGCGGGAACATGCAAGCTGGAAACTCCATTTTGACTGAGGGCAAGATAGCTGCAGCAAGACAGAAAGTAAAATGGCTGACGAACAAACTGAGTATCAGGAATATATACATAGAACCTTACATTACTCCCCCCTTAAGGACAACCTCCGGATGACCTCAGACCAGGCTTGTGTGGGTACCTCTGATGAAACTGACGGAGCAAGCGAGGAGCATTAACGTTATTGACCGGTTCCCATGAGTTGTCCTCCACTGGGTAGCCCTGCCATTTAATCAGATATTGTAACTGATTTCTATACAACCTGGAATCTAAAATCCTTTCCACCACAAATTCTTCCTGACCATCGACTAGCACTGGGTCAGGGCAAGGAGAGGAACGTCCAGGAAACGTATTAGGTGTCGCAGCCTTTAGTAGGGATACATGAAAGACAGGGTGGATTCTCATAGTTCTGGGCAGTTGAAGACAACAAGCAACGGCACTTATAATTTTACTGATTTTATAGGGTCCAATGTACTTATGTCCCAACTTAGACGATGGAATCCTTAACTTAAGATTTCTGGTTGACAGCCAGACCAAGTCTCCTACCTTGAAAGCTGGTGCAGGTTTACGAAATTTATCTGCTGCTTTCTTGTACCTTTCTTGAGCCGATTCCAGATTTTCCTTTAGAAGATCCATATTCTTCTGTAACGACGTGATTCTTTCAGCCACTGCTGGTAAAGGCGTTTCTATGGGAAATCGTGGTAGAATGTTAGGATGATAACCTAGATTAGAGTAAAAAGGAGACTGTTTAGTGGAGCACTCTGAGAGTTGTTATACGAGAACTCAGCTAATGGAAGTAGATCCACCCAATCATCCTGTAGGTGGCAGATAAAGCAGCGGAGATACTGCTCCAGGGTTTGATTGGTTCGTTCGGTCTGTCCATTAGTCTGGGGATGAAAATCAGAAGAAAGGTTTACTTTAATGTCCAATGCTGCACAGAAATTTTGCCAAAACCTAGAAGTGAATTGCACCCCTCGATCCGAAATAACCTCATCCGGTACTCCATGTAAGCGAAACACATCTTTAATCATCAAATCTGATGTCTGTTTTGCAGTGGGTAAGCCGACACAAGGGATAAAATGAGCTGCCTTTGTTAGACGGTCAACCACCACTAGAATGGTGTTCTTCCCCTGAGAGGTTGGTAACTCCACAATGAAGTCCATAGAAATGGATCCCCACGGGCGGGACGGGGTGGGAAGAGGCTGTAACAGACCAGTTGGTGAGGAGCGAGGTGTTTTGCATCTTGCACAGACCTCACATGAAGTGACATAATTCAAAACATCCTTCCTGCAAGTGGGCCACCAAAAGAAACGAGAAAGAAATTCCTGTGTCTTTAGAATTCCTCTATGCCCAGCTATCTTGGAATCGTGAATGAGTTGCAATACTCTTAATCTGACTGTTTCAGGAATATACAGACGTTGTCCCTGAATCCACACACCATTCTTAAAGACAAGACTTACGTCCCTTGGGGGTTGTGCCAAAAAGGAATCCGCATGGTATGCTTCCTTGATGTCCTTAAGTAGGTCTTGATTATGAATTACTCCTAGGAATCTAGAGTCAGGAAGAATAGTCTTAGGAGGAGTAATTGGACGTGTCTCTGCTGAGTAAATCCTAGAGAGTGCATCAGCCTTTCCATTGCGCGATCCTGGTCTATAAGAGATGATCAAATTAAATTGGTTTAAGAAAAGATTCCAGCGAGCCTGGCGAGGAGTCAGGCACTTAGCCGACCTGATAAACTCAAGGTTACGATGGTCTGTCAGGACGACTATTTGCTGTGCAGCTCCCTGAAGAAGGTGTCTCCATTCTTTGAAGGCGGCAATAATGGCCAACAACTCTCTATTGCCCACATCGTAGTTCCTCTCAGCCGAAGACAACTGCTGGGAAAAGAAGGCACAGGGATGCAAGACATTCTTCTCACCTGTTCTCTGAGAGGATATAGCTCCAACGGCACAGTCTGAAGCATCCACCTCTATTATGAAGGCAAGCTCGGGGTTGGGATGTACTAGGATAGGTGCAGTGGTAAATTTATCTTTTAGACGGGAAAATGCTTCCTGGGCTTGGGGAGTCCAGGAAAACCTAGACTCTTTCCGGGTAAGTTGAGTGATAGGTGACACTACCTCAGAGAAATTTCTAATGAAACGTCTATAGAAGTTGGCAAACCCGATGAAGCGCTGTACCTCCTTCACATTTCTAGGACTTGGCCAATCCTTGATGGCTTGGGTTTTGCTTCCATCCATACTAATTCCTTGTGTAGACAGTACATACCCCAGAAATTGAATTTCGGTCCTATGGAATTCACACTTTTCAAGTATGATGTAAAGATGATTTTGTCTTAGACGTTCCAAGACCATTCTCACATGTCCATGATGTTCCTCTGTGGAGTTAGAAAAAATTAGAATATCATCCAAATAAATTACCACGAATGTATCTAGGAGATCCCTGAAGATGTCATTCACCAAGTGTTGGAAAGTGGCTGGGGCGGTACTCAGACCAAAAGGCATAACTAGATATTCAAAGTGTCCATAGCGTGACCTGAATGCAGTCTTCCATTCATCCCCAGGTCTAATACGGACTAAGTTATAGGCCCCACGAAGATCTAGTTTAGAAAAAATTTTGGCATGTCGCACTCTCTCCAATAACTCAGGGATTAAAGGCAATGGATAACGGTTTCTAATAGTAACCTTATTGAGTTCCCTATAGTCTACGCATGGTCTCAGAGATCCATCTTTCTTCTTTACAAAGAAGATGGGTGCACCTGCAGGAGATGAAGAGGGGCGTATGAAGCCCTTGGCTAGATTTTCATCTATGTAATCCTTTAAAGCCTTTAGCTCGGGCCCCGCCAGGGGGTAGATCTTACCAAAAGGTATCTCTGCTCCAGGCAATAATTCAATTGGACAATCATATGGACGGTGAGGAGGAAGCTGGTCAGCGTTCTTCTTGTCACATAAATCCACATAGTCCTGGTATACAGCTGGTAGTTCAGGGACTGACATGATTCCTTTAGGAACAGAGCAAGCTGAAACTTTTGGACTCATCTGTTTCTCTGGAAAGTGTAATTCCTTGGTCTCCCAGTTAATGGTAGGATTCTGAGCCTGCAGCCATGGTAGCCCTAGAATAATGGGAAAGTGGGGAGAAGAGATAAGCATAAAGGACAGTTTCTCTTGATGATCTTTACCCATAAGAACCCTCAAAGGCTCTGTTTCCTGATCCACTGGTCCAGAGGTCAGCAGGGAGCCATCCACAGTTTCCATCTGTACTGGAGTAGCCTTCTTCACTGAACGTATTCCCTGTTTCAGAGCAAAGGAGACATCCATAAAATTTCCACTTGCCCCTGAGTCGATCATAGCAGAGCTAGACACCCAAGCTGAGTCAACCCAGAGTTTGATGGAAAGAAAGCAATGAGAATTGTTTTTCTTACAACTCAGCTGGGACACCGCTGAGGAAACTTGAAAAATGGCAGCGTTTACACAGTCAACGTCCTCAGAGGTAACGGAGTTTAAGTCCGAGAAATCAAGATCTGTTGCTGCAGATCTCTCTGGAGCCTGAGGCTCGGACCTGACAGATCCCCTCTCGCAACACTCACAATGAATGAGTGCTGCAGTAGTCTTACGAGAACGGCTGGGGCAGTTTATAATGAAGTGCCCTGACTTACCACAATAGAAACATAGATTCTCCTTAAAACGATGTTCCTTGCGTGCATCACTAACCCGTCGTTGTAAAGAGTCTACCTGCATGGGTTCAGGTTCAGGTTCCCGTGTAATCCTACTCAAAGGTTCCTTAGCTGGAGAGGAAGGTAGGAAAAGGTTAGTACGATTGCTTTCGAACCATCTCTCTTGCCTGCGTTCAGTCAGACGAGTATCAATACGGATGCAGTAGTTAATAAAGTCACCTAACGCAGTGGGAGGGTCGGCACGAGCAAGTTCATCCTTAATCAGTGGAGATAACCCCTTTCGAAAAATAGATTTTTTGGCGGAACTGTCCCAGGTGGTATCAAGGGCCCATCTCCTGAAATCCAAGGCATATTCAGCTACCGAGTGCTTACCTTGGCGCAAAGCTAACATGGCTGCTTCAGCTGTTGCACCTCGATTGGGGTCATCAAACACCTGCCCCATGGCTGAAATAAAGGCATCAAGGTGATTCAAACAATCATCCTCAGTCTCAATCAGAGGGTTTGCCCACATTAAAGCCTTGTTGGTAAGCAACATAATTATAGTAAGCACCTTAGATCGTTCAGTGGGAAATTGTGAAGCATGTGCAGAAAAAAAAATATTGCATTGATTAATAAATCCCCTGAATTTCTCACGTTCACCGCCAAAACGAAAAGGGGGCAACTTGGGAATCCCAGCACTCGGGGCTACGGCAGGAGCCTGGACTCGCCCCTCTAGAACCTCAATCCTGGCTCGCAAATCCTGGGTAGTCTGTCCAACCACTTGCAAATTGTGATTATTGAGGTCCTGTAGATTTGTAAAACGGGTCTTTATATTCTGCAAATCTGCAAGGATATTATCAGTCACTCCGCAAAGTTCCTTTATGCGGGCCTCCATTTTCCAGATCTTTTAAGACAGGATTACTGGAAGAAGAGGAGAGAAAAAAAAAACAATAGTGTTCACCTGTGGCAACACTGCAGAGAGAAAAAAAAATTAAGGGAACTGCTCACCTGGAATGGTTGTGAGAAGTCACAACCACTATCATCACAGAAAGTTTCAACCAGACATCTGATATCCAGAGTTACAGCAGACAAAAAAGAGAAAAGAAAGGAAGAAAAAAAAAAAAAAAAACAATAGTGTTTACCTGTGGTAACACTGCAAAAAGAAAAAACTTAAGGGAATTGCTCACCTGGAATGGTTGTGAGAAGTCACAACCACTGTCATCACAGAAAGTACAACCGGACGTCTGATATCCACAGTACAGCAGACACAGCCTTCCAGACCCAGCAGACACTAACGTTTTGGCTTCAGAATCTTGTAATGTATGTAGTACAGTTCATATAGCGTCTTGTGCTTGGGTGCGATGAAAACACAGGAGTCACAGGTTTGATATAGAAAAGTCCTGTATTACTTCATACAAGTTGGCAGAAATAGTCACACAGTTTGCAGACACAGAAACAGGAGACACAGCAGGCCAGAGTAATCCAAGCTCAGCAATCACTCTCCAATACAGATTCAGGATCTTCTTCTCTGTTACCGTAAGTCCATGCAAACGTGGGTCTTTCAAAGAGCAGGGTTCAGAGTCCACAAGTGCTTCAGAGTTCCTCAGTAGGAATAGCTGGAGTACAAGGTCCAAGGCTTACAGGAGTCAAGTCACAGGTTCACTGCAGGCTAGATTCTGAAGCACTGATTGCTCAGCTGTGGCTGCTTAAGAAGCAAAGGAGAGAATCAGGGCGGGAACATGCAAGCTGGAAACTCCATTTTGACTGAGGGCAAGATAGCTGCAGCAAGACAGAAAGTAAAATGGCTGACGAACAAACTGAGTTTCAGGAATATATACATAGAACCTTACAGCCAGTCTCAAATTGGGTGAGATGGCGGAAATAACTACACCCTCTTTCAACATAACAGCAGGATCAGATAACTCAGGAGAGTCCGCAAGGAAACTCCTCGAGAGGGCATCCGCCTTAACATTCTTAGTGCCAGGAAGAAAGGAAACCAAAAAATTAAAACATGTGAAAAACAAGGCCCACCTGGCCTGTCTAGGATTAAGTCACTTGGCTGATTCCAGATAAACCAGATTCTTATGGTCCGTGAGGACCACCACCTGATGTTTGGCTCCCTCCAGCCAATGTCTCCACTCTTCAAAAGCCCACTTCATGGCCAATAACTCCCGATTACCCACGTCATAATTACTTTCAGATGGAAAAAATTTTCGAGAGAAAAAAGCACAAGGGTTACTTTTAGAGGTCTCAGGATCTCTTTCGGACAAAACGGCACCTGCCCCAATTTCAGAGGCATCAACCTCCACCTGAAATGGCAGAGAAACATCAGGCTGCCATAGAACAGGAGCAGAAGTGAATCTCTGCTTAAGTTCCTGAAACGCAGAGACTGCCTCAGGAGGCCAATTCACCACATCAGAACCCTTTTTGGTCAAATCAGTCAATGGTTTAACAATAACAGAGAAATTACCAATAAATTTACGATAAAAATTGGCAAAACCCAAGAATCTCTGAAGAGCCTTTAATGAAGTAGGTTGGACCCAATCACAGATGGCCTGAACCTTGACCGGGTCCATTTCAATAACAGATGGAGACAAAATGAATCCCAGAAATGAGATCCTCTGTACGCCAAAAAGACACTTTGATTCCTTCACATACAGAGCATTCTCTCTCAAAATCTGGAACACAGTCCGAACATGTTTCACATGAGAGTCCCAGTCATTGGAAAAAATCAAGATATCATCCAAATAAACAATCACAAATTTATCCACAAAATCCCTGAAAATGTCATTCATGAAGGACTGGAAGACGGAAGGAGCATTAGTGAGCCCAAAGGGCATCACTAGGTACTCAAAATGCCCCTCTGGGGTATTAAACGCCGTCTTCCATTCATCCACGTGCTTAATGAGAATAAGGTTATACGCCCCCCTGAGGTCAAGCTTGGTAAACCAAGTAGCACTTTTCACCCTGGAAAACAGGTCAGAAATCAAGGGTTACGGATATTGATATTTCACAGTGATATTGTTCAAGAGACGATAATCAATACACGGCCTTAATGAACCATCCTTTTTGGCCACAAAGAAAAAACCGGCACCCAAGGGTGAAGAGGATGGTCTGATATGACCCTTCTCCAATGACTCCTTGATATAAGACCGCATAGCGTCATGTTCAGGTACAGACAAGTTAAAAAGGCGACCTTTAGGGAATTTATTACCAGGCACTAATTCAATAGCGCAGTCATAGCTCCTATTGGGGGGCAAGGATGCAGATTTACTTTCGCTAAACACATCAGAAAAATCAGTCAAAAAGTAAGGAACATCCTGAGCCTGGGGTGAGGCAGAAAAAACAGGAGTGTTGGCATTAACACATTGGCAGCCCCAACTGGTTACAGACACAGATTTCCAAACCAAAACAGGATTATGAGACTGTAACCAAGGGAAACCTAGTACAAAAATGTCATGCAGATTATACATCACCAAAAATTTTCAACTCTCCTGCTGATCAGGTTCAACCCTCATTATCACCTGAGTAGAAAACTGGGGTTTATTCTCAGCCAAAGGGGTAGAATCAATCCCCAGTAGGGAAATAGACTCCCGTAGGGGTATCAAGGGAAACCCACAACGTTTAGCAAAATTAAATTCCATCAGGTTAATAGCTGCTCCCGAATCAACAAAAGCCCGAGCAGAAAATGTGGACAGGGAGCAAATCAGGGTAACAGTCAACAGAAATTTAGTCTGAACACTACCCAAGACAACTGAGCGTGCAAAACGTCTTCTCCGCTTAGGGCAGACTGAAATAGCATGAGAGGCATCACCACAGTAGAAACATAACCCATTGCGTTTTCGAAACTCATGACGCTGTGCCCCAGAAGCCACTCTATCACACGCAATGGGTTCAGAAGCTGGTTCACAAGGCAACACTATTCCACGCATACTTCTACGCTCACGCAAACGTCTGTCAATTTGAAACGCTAGTGACATAGAATCATTGAGACCAGAGGGAGCAGGGAAACCCACCATAACATCTTTTACATTCTCTGACAGACCCTTCCGAAGAAGGGCTGCCAAAGCATCATCATTCCATTTGGTCAGGACTGCCCACTTTCGGAATTTCTGACAGTACAACTCAGCGTCCTCAAGCCCCTGATTTATTGTCAACAAGGTTTTTTCAGCTTGATCAGTGACATTAGGTTCATCGTACAATAACCCCAGAGCCAGAAAAAATGCATCAACATTACTCAAAACAGGGTCCCCAGGTGTCAGGGAAAAAGCCCAATCCTGAGGATTGCCGCGCAGGAGAGAGATGACAATTTGAACCTGCTGTGCTGCGTTCCCTGAGGACTTAGGTTTTAAGGCAAAAAACAACTTACAGTTATTTTTGAAATTCAGAAATTTAGCTCGATCCCCCAAAAATAAATCTTGCATGGGGATCCTAGGTTCCACAACCGGCAATCCTGCAAGATAGGTAGCAATACTCCGAACTTCAGTGGCAAGCTGATCCACACAGCCAGACAACTGTGCAAACTCCATTGAGAGAAAAAAAAAATTCCTCCTCAGCACCCAGAGAAAAAGAGGAAAAAATGCAACAAACAGAGAAAAAAAAATTCTGACAACTCCCTTTTTTTTTTTTTTTCCTTTTTACTATTTTTCCCTTCCGTGAGTACCATATAATTTTAGTTTGGCCGGTGATACTGTTATGATTTGGTAGCTGAGGAGAGCAGGCAAAAACGGCAATACACCAGAGAGGTTGGAATCTACTGGATTGCAGTACCCTGACTAACCACCACAACTAAAGGCAGCCGTGGAGCGTTCCTACGTTGGTCCTAGACGCCTCGTCACAGCCTGAGAGGTTAACTACACCTAAAGATAGAAAGAGGAAAGCTATCTGCCCCGGAGCAGATCCCTCAAAGAACATAGGAAGCACCCAAACATGTAATGGCGGTTAGACAAGAGGAAATACAGACACAGACAGAAAATAGTATGAGCAAACGTTGGGGCCCAATCTGCCTAGACAGAAAAGGATAGGAAGGATACTTACTGCAATCCAAAAAAAACCCTAAAAAATGCCAACGCTACTAATTGCAAAAACACCTGAGATCACACGACCTCTACCACCTAAATTAGTTCTCTGGTGTAACAAAACTAAGCCGCAGCCACTGAAAAAACTGGAAAAGGCAAATGAACAAATAACAGTGGCTCCAGAGGAACTGAGAGCAGCCCAAGCCCCCCGGGGAGGGGAACCTGGCTAACTTCACAGAAATGCAGAGAAATATGCAAATGGTAAGCACAAAAACAAAAAACAGAAAATATCTTATCTGAGAGCAGGAGAAGAGGCAAGACTCAGCAAGCTTCCAAGTGAACCAGGAAACAACGTTGAAACAAGAACAATTGATCACTGGCAACCATGATGGGGGGGAACCTCCCTTATATCCAGCCAGTCTGTGATTCCTGATTGCCAATCCTCATTGAATGGTTCAGTACTGTTTGTAACCACCAGAGAGAGCTTCTGCTCAGAATTAATTTCTAAAACATTGACAACAATTCTGGCTGTGTCTTTATTTAAAATACAACTATATGATTAGTAATGGATAGATGTCTTATAGACACCTCTCCATTACTAATCCGTGGGATTGATGTCACCAGACAATACAAAGGTGACATCAACCCCACAAATATGAACCCCACTTGTCACCACTACAGGCAAGTTGGAAGAGCCGGGCAGAGCGCCAGAATTGGCGCATCTAATAGATGTGCCTTTTCTGGGCGGCTGAGGGCTAATATTTTTAGGCTCAGGGAGTCAATATCAATGGCCCCTTACCAACCTGAGAATATCAACCCTCAGCTATCAGCTTTAGCAAGGCTGGTTGTCAAAAATGGGGGGACACGCTATTTTTTTTTAAAATTATTTATTTAAATAATTTAGAAAAACAGTGTGGGGATCCCTCTATTCTTGATAACCAGCCTTTCTGAAGCTGACAGCTGAGGGTTGCAGCCCCCAGCTGTGAGTTTAGCCTGGCTAGTTATAGAAAATACAGGGGAACCCACGCCAGATTTTTTATTTATTAATTTACTTATAGTGCAGGCGGCAGCTTATGATTACTCCTATCAGCCGCTTCTGCTGTCACTGTTATTAGCGGCATATGGTGTAGATTGATGGGAGTAATAGTCTCATCAGCCGCCGCCTGCTGTCATTTTTATCACTTGAATATAATTTTCATCACTCTCCCATGCTCGCTCTGATCGCCAGCAGAGCAGGTGAGAATGATGTCTTCAGCACCCGGGGCCGAGGAACAGTGCTTATTCTGCCACTGCTTCTCGGGCGCTGGGACGTGTCATACGGATGACATCATTTGAATGGGTCTACGTTTGTATGTGTCTCCGGTACATGAGAATACTGTTACCACATGTACCTGAGACATTGATGTGTGAAAGAGCCCTTAAAGGGGTTTTCCCACGAGCAAAGTTAATTTTAAAGTTGATTTTAATCAATAGATCTTGGAATAATAATAATTTCCACAATAGGTTGTGTTAAAAATATGTTCCTGTGCAGATTTTGGAATAATAATTATTTCCACAATAGGTTGTGTTAACAAATGTTCCCGTGCTGAGATCATCTTATAAACTGCGCCTGCCGTGTGTTGTGTAATGGCTGTTTCTGACCGTGCTGGAACACAGTCTGATCATACCACAGCTCCACTGGGGAAACATGGGCTCTGGGAAAAACTGTCCTATTTGCCCTATAATATTAACACCACGGGGTGTCACTAAGTGATTTGCCTCTACATTACATTAGAATCGTTTAGGCTATAGAAGGACAGAACATTTCATGTTTAGTTTTACCCCACTATTTTAATCCATAATAAAAGTTATGTTTTAGGACTTGTTAGTGAGGGTTCCTGTTGGGTCATCTTAAAATGTAAATAATAGTTTTTATTTTTTTTTTTCATCACTCAGGACTTGTAGAGGGCTGTTGGGCATTTTACTTTGAAGGGAACTACTGTGTGGGTCATAATGCTTTGAGTGTGGAGGCTAGTGGAGACCATTATACTGTAGTGGAGATTACTGTGGGCGCCAACATTATTATGTGGGGAACCTGTGCAGGCCATCGTACTATGGGGACCTTCATCATGTTGTGTGAGGCAGGGGCTTATCTGGGGGGGGCAGCCGGGGCATGTGCAACGGGCGCAGCCAGCAGGGGGGCGCTGTCGGGCCGCCTAATGCGGCGGTCCGCGGCAGTGTCTCCCCGGCGGCTGCGTTCTGCCGCCCCCGGCCTGAGAGTCGGCGGTTCCCTGTGCTGGCTGTCAAGCTGACAGCCAGCGCAGAGAAGCTGCTGCGTGCCGACTCCCAGGGATCAATTGCACTGGCGTCTATACAGACGCCAGTACAATTGAAGCTCTAACAGCCGGGTCAGAGCGACGTCTGCAGCGTGATCAGGTCATGTGATCACGCTGCTGACGTCACTCGTCGGCGGCGCCCAGAAGGGTGAAGATTGGTGGTGAGTGTGCTCCACTATGGAGCTGAAGAAACCACAGAAGATTAATGGGGGGCATAATGTGTGAGTGTGTGTGTATGGGGGGGTGAATTTAGAGTGGGGATGTGGGTTCTTTTATGTGTGAGGGGGTTTGGAGTGGGGATGGGGGGCTATTTTATGTGGGGGATTTGGAATGGGGATGGGGGGTTCTTTTATGAGTGGGGGGATTTGGAGTGGGGATGGGGGGTTCTTTTATGAGTGGGGGGATTTGGAGTGGGGATGGGGGGCTATTTTATGTGGGGGGGATTTGGAGTGGGGATGGGGGGTTCTTTTATGAGTGGGGAGATTTGGAGTGGGGATGGGGGGCTATTTTATGTGGGGGGATTTGGAGTGGGGATGGGGGGTTCTTTTATGAGTGGGGAGATTTGGAGTGGGGATGGGGGCTATTGTATGTGGGGGGATTTGGAGTGGGGATGGGGGTTCTTTTATGAGTGGGGGGATTTGGAGTGGGGATGGGAGCCATTTTATTGGGGGGATTTGGAGTGGGGATGGGGGCTATTTTATGTGGGGGGATTTGGAGTGGGGATGGGGGCTATTTTATGTGGGGGGATTTGGAGTGGGGATGGGGGTTCTTTTATGAGTGGGGGATTTGGAGTGGGGATGGGGGTTTATTTTATGTGTGGGGGGACTTGGAGTGGGATGGGGGGGTTCTTTTATGTGTGGGGGGATTTGGAGTGGGGATGGTGCTATTTTATGTGGGGGGGATTTGGAGTGGGGATGGGGGGTTATTTTATGTGGGGGATTTGGAGTGGGGTGGGGGGTTCTTTTATGTGTGGGGGATTTGGAGTGGGGATGGGGGGTACTTAATGTGTGTGGGGGGTTCTTAATGTGTGTGGGGGATTTGGAGTGGGGATAGGGGCATTTAATATGTGTGGGGGGATTTGAGGGTACTGAAGAGTATGTATGTATGAGGGCATGTATGAGGAAACAGTATGGGGGTATGAGTGCAGACAGTATGGGGAGCGAATGGTGAATGTATGTGGACACAGTATGGGGAGTGAGGGTGATGGGATGTGTGCAGACACAGTATGGGGAGTCGGGTGTGTGTGAGCAGACAGTATAGAGAGTGAGGGGGTAAATATGAGGAGACAGTATGGTGAACAGGGGGGATGTGAGAGGAAACAGTGTGAGGAGGGAGGGGAATAGTGTGAGGCGACAGTATATTGCAGATATTTTTATTTAGGGGCATTATAATGACTCTTCTGTCTTTAAGGGCATCGTGTGGAGAGTTGGTGCAGAAGAGCGGAGAAGATGGAGGTCTGCAGAGACGGCTGTGGATGAGAAAACTCATCATGGGATCTGGACAAGATGAAGAAAAGGAGAACGACTCCAGAGACGACGTCATCTATAAGGTACCTCGTGTAAATATTATTTGTGAAATTGACTAATTCTCATGTCTTTATTTGTTAGGAGCATTAAAGGGGTTCTCCAGGTCTGTGTCACATAGAATGACTGTAGATGCAGCACAAACCTGGACAACCCCTTTAATGCTCCTAACAAATAAAAACATGAGAAATAGTCAATTTCAGAATTCTCACAGTGCTCACTGCACGCTGTTAGGATTCTCTCGTGCCAGTGATTTACATACATGCGGTCACATGCTGACTAGACGTGTGGCCTCACTCAATGAAAATGAACAGAGTGAGGCCGAGCACGTCTAGTCGGAATGTGGCCAGAAGTATATAAATCACATGCTTGTGCTGACATGACTGTCCACTCTTGCCACCGGTAAGGGAGAATCAGTGTGCAGTGCATTCGTTGTGAGAATTCAGAAGCTGCAATGTCAGGATTCAGCTCTGCAGGTTCCTGTAGTCGTCACATGGACACTTCACTCATATGCGATTTTCATACTTATGGTCCTGTGACAACGAGCTTCTCTTCCTGCTTCTCTCAGATTTTTCACTGAACATTGAGAGCATTAGGGAGAGCAGCTCGTCTGTACATGACTAAGTGTGCAAATCGCATCATACAGTGAGGAGCCTGTGAGGCCATAATACTGTGGGGGGTTAAGTGCCATCATACAGTATGGGTCTGTGTGGACCATCATATTATGTGGTGGACTGTTGGGAACATAATATAGTGTGAGTCTGTGGGGACATCATACTTTGTGGGGAACATCATATTGTGTGGACGGGGGCTGTGAGGCTATCATACTGTGTGTGAGAGGGGTTGCTGTGAGATCACCATAATGTATGGGGTAGGTCATGATGGCCATCATACAGAGTCTGTGGAAGCCATCATACTTTGTGGGGGCCATCATAATGTGTTGGGGTGCTTTGGGAGAAACCATACTGTGTGGGTGGATGAGAGGACATCATACTTTGCTGGGTGATCTATGAGGTTATCATACTGTGTGAGGAGGGACCACTGTAGGGGAATTCACTGTAGGAAGTATAATAAAGGGTGCTGAATGCATCTTGGGGCATCTTAATCTCTAGGGCCATAAAATGGATATCATAATGGGTGAGAACACTAAAGGGCTTCATTATGGGCACATTTTTTCCCCAATGTGAAGCTTACAGTTGCCACATGGGTTTTTTTTGCCTTCCTCTGGATCAACATGTTAGGGCAGGTTAGGATAGGATATGGGTTGAACTAGATGGACTTAAAGTCTTCCTTCCACCTTAATAACTATGTTACTATGTTACTATTCCCTATGTACTGTACATGCCACAATACATTTCCATTTCCGTGTCTTTAAAAGTTGAGAGGTATGCCTTGTTTGTAACTGTGCCTATATGTTGTTCCACTTACTCTGCAGAATGTTTTTTATCAGGAGGTGCCCAATTTGGAAATTTGCTATGGGGTCCAAAGATTTCTATGTATGCCCCTGCACAGAGCTTTGCAGCTCAGATTGACGTTATTGTAATCCACCCTGCATACCAAACATTTACAAATGGCATAAAAATGCACAAGTCTTCTTTATTTGTAAAAATAAGTCAAAAGTCAGACATCTCTAAATGGGAGTGTAACATTTTGGTTAGTAGGAGGGTAGATAGGAAGTGATACCGAAGAGATAAAACACAGATAAAGCTGTAACCTAACCTGCACAACTTAAAAACTCTATAGATATAAAACACAGTAGAAGCTCAGATACTGGAGAATGGATGTCACCGCTGTATTTATCCTCTCCATGATACTTCTAGTAGGTACGGTCCTCACTATACATTATCTGCAGCATAAGAAGCACAATATAACATGTGTACCAAGGTGTAATAATATGAATAGTATAGTCATTAATCTTTATTTTTATTGTCACAATGTATTTGAATGTTTATACTTATATTTCCTATATTCTTTATTACTATCTCTCTCTCCACGTGTATATATTGTCTGAAAAGAACTAATTAATATTTTATATTATCAGTGGAAATGAACGCACAGTCCATACATCAGACATCGGCTCCTCAGCTTGTCCTCCAAGGAGCTCCTTTATTCCTTGAATGTACATATAAAGTTTCTGGCTACCCGAGTCTTTTCTAGTACGTGCAGCATCCTGGTAAAGCTCCGGTTCTTCTACTACAAGGTTTGGGAAGAGAAGAGAACAATGGATTCACAGCAAAACATGAGAAAAGCAATGAATCGTACCACATGAGGAAAGCCCGAGCTGAACTGACTGACTCTGCTCTATATTTCTGTGCTGTGAGTGACACAGTGAGTAAAGTCCATGGCTCACATGTCACGTAACTGGATGTGTAACAAAGCCCTGTTCTATAAAGAATAATGATGACTGCATTATAAAAAAAAAAACTTCTACTCAAATATATTTGCTTGTTTATAAAAAAGTTTTTTGTTTTCTTTTAATTGTTGATTTTTTTTGACTATCCAATTAACAAATATTGCAATTTTCACACTATTTATTAGAGCAGTTGAAATAGTCTCACGCTCTCTGTTTTCTGTTCTTGATGGATGGCGTCATATGGAAAATATTACCCTGTTCCAGTTATTTACTTTTATAACACTGACCAATTTGTGTGAATTTGTGAGTAAGTTAAAAGGAAACTTGTCTTTCGGTCACCATGTTATTAACTTTATTTATTTTTTACTTCTCTACAAAGCACAATTGCTGCACAGTTGGAACTTGATAATATGCAATATGATAATGAACACTGAATAGGTGTCTCCAACCGTACTCAGTACCAGGCCCGGACTGGCCATCTGGCAATTCTGGCAATGCCAGAAGGGCCGGTCCAGCAATTGTATGCTTGTATGCTATGCTGTCAACAGTATTGGCATCCTCAGGATTCTGATACTGTTAACAGTTGTGCCAGATCTCAGAGCCATAGCCTACGTCACTTACCCCAGCAGGCCGTGGGCTTCCTTTATTTGTGCAGCCACCAGACTATATAGGGTGCTGTTTAGGGGACCACCATACTATATAGGAGGCTGTAGGGGGGAATCATCAAACTACTGTATATAGGTGGCTGTTGGGGGACCATTACACTATATCACTGGTGGACAAAGTCAGAAAAGGGCCCATGTGCAAGAGCACTACATGGGCTTTTTGCAGCCCAAGATCTCCTAAAAATGCAAAATTGCACCTGCTTTGGAGGTATAAATGGTCCCCCTCACCTCTTGGGCCCCTGTGCGGCTGTACAGGTTGCACCAATGATATGTCCGCCCCTGCACTATATGGGGGGCTGTTGAGGAGACCATCATATTTTATAGGCGCTATGAGGTGGACCATTATAATATATAAGGGGCTGTTATGATTTGGTAGCTGAGGAGAGCAGGCAAAAATGGCAATACACCAGAGAGGTTGGAATCTACTGGATTGCAGTACCCTGACTAACCACCACAACTAAAGGCAGCCGTGGAGTGTTCCTACGTGGGTCCTAGACACCTCGTCACAGCCTGAGAGGTTAACTACACCTAAAGATAGAAAGAGGAAAGCTATCTGCCCCGGAGCAGATCCCCGAAGAACATAGGAAGCCCCCAAACATGTAATGGCGGTTAGACAAGAGGAAATACAGACACAGACAGAAAATAGTAAGAGCAAACGTTGGGGCTCAATCTGCCTAGAAAGAAAAAGGATAGGAAGGACACTTACTGCAGTCCAAAAAACCCTAAAAAATACCAACTCTACTAATTGCAAAAACACCTGAGATCACACGACCTCTACCACCTAAATTAGTTCTCTGGTGTAACAAAACTAAGCCGCAGCCACTGAAAAAACTGGAAAAGGCAAATGAACAAATAACAGTGGCTCAGATAAACTGAGAGGAGCACAAGCCCCCGGAGGGGACCTGGCTGACCTTCACAGAAGTGCAGGGAACAATGCAAAAAGCAAGCACAAAAATAAAAAACAGAAAATATCTTATCTGAGAGCAGGAGAAGAGGCAAGACTCAGCAAGCTTCCAAGTGAACCAGGAACCACAGTTGAGACAAGAACAATTGATCACCGGCAACCATGATGGGAGGGAACCTCCCTTATATAAGACCAGTCTGTAACTCCTGATTGCCAATTTTCATTGAATGGTTCAGTACTGTTTGTAACCACCAGAGGGAGCTTCTGCACAGAATTCATTTCTAACACATTCACAACAAGGGGCTATGAGGTGGACCATCATAGTATATAAGGGCTTTGGGGTGGATTATCATACTATATGGGGGTCATGAGATGGACCATAATACTGTATAGGGGGCTGTGAGGTAGACCACCATATTATATGAGGGCTGCTGAGGGAACCATCATACTATATAGGCTCATAGTATATAAGGGCCTGTAGGGTGGATCTTCATAATATATAGGGGGCTGTGAGGTAATATAATAATAATAATTTTATTTCTATAGCGCCAACATATTCCACAGCACTTTACATTATAGAGGGGACTTATACAGACAATAAAAAACATTACAGCATAACAATAATCACATAAATCAACAGATACCAAGAGTAATGAGGGCCCTGCTCGGGAAATAGGGGAGACACAAGAGGTAGATGGTCACAATTGCTTTCATTGTTCTGACCAGCCATATTGTAAGAAATCGGGTGTTCATGTAACATTACATGAATCGGGTATCATCCAGAATTTGTAAAAGTACAGACACAGAGTGCTATTAAATGCATAAGGAGTAGCATTGAGCGAAACAGGTCGGTCAGATTCATAAGTCGCCGACTTTCGCCAAAGTCGGGTTTCGTTGGCCGAAACCCGACCATAGCGTGAAGTCGGCCATGCGGTCGGCAATACGAGCGCTAAAGTCGGTTTTCCCAGAATGCTTTCAGGCGCCTATTTTCAGCCAATGAGCAAGGACGTACACTGTGGGCAACGAGATGACATGTGCAGCGTCCACCACCATCTTAGAGAAGGGCATTGCAGTGATTGGCTTGATTTGGGGGGCGTCATAGTGTCTATAAAAGCCCTGAACACCGACCTCCATTTTACTTCTGCTGATCTTAACAGTAGGGAGAGGTTGCTTGCAGTTTATCAGCAGGGAGAGAGTTAGGGCTGGAAAGAGAAGTTCTTATGTGCTTCTGCTGATAGCAATTGTGCCATACAGTTAGTGTGCAGTAACAGGGTAGGATTTTCTTGTGTGCAGCAGTGCTGGTTATTAGGCTGCCTGATAGCTGTATTGCTGTGTGTACACTGCTGTGCAGAATGCTTTTTACACAGCACTAATACTTTTATTCTTTTTTTCTACACAGTTACCAAGCGTTCATTTTTTCCCACACCGTATAGAGCTGTACGCTCCTCACACACTACCGTGTACCGGCTGGTATCACGGACAAATACATGCTGACTATCTGTGTGTGACTCCAGAAATAAATACGAAGATTTAAATTTTTCCCTACATTGTATACAGCTGTACGCTTCTGATACAGCACCGTATTTCTGCTGTTTTTATTGCGGTCAAATCCATACTGAGTGAGAGTCTGTGTGTGAATCCGGAAATATATACAGAGATTTAAATTTTCCCCTACACCGTATACAGCTGTCCGCTTCTGATACAGTACCGTATATCTGCTCTTTGTATTACGGTCAAATCCATACTGAGTGAGTGTCTGTGTGTGACTCTGGAAATATATACGGAGATTTAAATTTTCACCTACACCATATACAGCTGTACGCTTCTTATAAAGTACCATATATCTGCTGTTTTTTTTGGTACATTTTTCCAAACATGAGGAAGTATGGTGGAAAAGGCCGCGGACGTGGGCGGGGGGGGCAGCTGGTACGGATGTTGGTGGTGGTGCATCTGCTGGTAGTTCCAAAAGCACAATAGCACCTAAGGCAGGAGATGTTGAGCCGGTGTCATCGTCTGGCTCCAGAAGGCCTGGAAGGCTCCCTTTTCTGGGAGTAGGTAAACCACTTTTAAAGCCGGAGCATCAGGAACAGGTTTTGGCTTATATTGCCGAAACAGCCTCCAGCTCTATCTCCTCCTCTTCTGAAGTTTTAAAAACTGCAAGCACTGAGTCGTCAGTGCAGGCTCCTGGTCAAGAACAACACCTTTCCTTGTGTCCTTCACCCCCACCAAAAGTGAAGGATGCGGCAGGCCACACTTCAGATTACTCCCTGGAGCTCTTTTTACATACCATGCCTGGGTTTTCAAGTCAAATCCTGAATTCCCCAGTCCAAGATGAATATGATGGATCGCCCACCAGGGCAGTGGGATACTCGGTACCGGGCCGATGTATTGAAGGGATGTGTCACAGTGGCAGTGACCCGGTCCGTGGCTCTGGGTGTCCAATGAAGGGGAATATTTACAGGGGATGTTTAGAGTTTGTAGTAAGGTATTCGTAAAGCCACCTGTGGTATCTGGTCAATCATGACCAGCGCTGCGATGCAGATCCTCTGGGATAGATGGTGTAATGCAGCAGAGTTGGTACAGCCTCCCACAGGTGAGGCTATGAGATTCCAGGGCAGGTAGATGTAGTAAAAGGTGGTAATAGTGCTGAGAGATGCAGCTGAGTTTAATAGGAGACGCAGGAAGAAGCTGAGAAACAGTCAGTGAGTTGCAGTTTCCAAAGCTTTACTTACAGTTTTGCAGGCAAAGTATCCAGGGCATTGAATATAGGTTGTACTGGAGTAGGTCAGCCTGAAAGCAGTTTAAGATCCCCTTATTACAGGTGGGATGTGAGGTCTCCTTTCTAGCGCTGTTCTGTGACGCACTAGCTGCTATAAGCTCCATCCAAGTTCCTCTTTCTCTCTCTCTTATTCAAGTTGAACTTCACTCTCATAACAGGCAGCTGTAACCTGTTTCAGGAATCACTCTCTATGGAGTCTCCGGCTCACATGTGCTGCTGCTTTGAAGAAGAGTCTTAATTGGGACAGAGAACCTGCCGTCCCAGCCCTCTGGATTCTGCTGCTGGGACTTTACTTCACCCTCTCAGCCTCGGACTCCAGGGGTCCGGTTTCTGGTGCTCAGACCTGGGGGTGAGCTCTCTATAGCCCCTCTCCCCCCAGCTTGTCTCCACACGTCTGTCCTCTCTCGTCCCTCCAGCTAGACTCCTAACTCCTCCCCCAGCCAGAATATTTCAGAGAAGCTCTCCTAAAAATCAGGTGTTAGAGCTCCTCCTTCTGGTCTGGAGTAAGAAAGGTGTTGTATGCTGTGTTACCTTTTAAAGGGATCCTTCCTTGCTTTCAGGCATGACATCACTCTCCCCTGGAGGGAGGCAAGGTCACTGTGGCAACCAAACTCCTGGGGTGCCACAAAGACATGAAGTGCACTGATGCACAGCCACTGCTATATGATTCTGCTGGTACATTCACCCAGAGCACTACATTGCCCTCGCTGTCTACTGAGCCAGAATCTGACCCTGATGAAACTCAGGTGCCCCTTCCCGCATACTATACCACCTTACATGGTGACACAGAGGAAGGTGCAGATGAAATTGAAGAGGAGGTGATGGATGACCCAGTTGTTGACCCGGATTGGCATCCATTGGGGGAAGAGGGTGCCGCTGGCAATAGCTCAGAAGAGGAGGAGGATCCGCAGCAGGCATCGACATCGCAGGTGCGGTTATCTGGCAGGCCCGTAGCAGTCCAAAAACGTGTTAAAAAAACAAAAAGAGTTGCAGAACAGCTTGGCCAGATGGGCAAATTAGCACAGCGTTCAAGCCCTGAAGAGATTTCCCATAGTAGGAAGAGAGCAGTGTGGCACTTTTTTGATCAAAATCCTATTGATGAGGCAAAGGTTATCTGTAAGAAGTGCGGAAAGACCTTTAGCCGAGGGAAAAATCTCCGAAATTTGAATTCCAGTTGCATGCTTAGACATGTAAACACCATGCACTTGCAAGCATGGACGGACTACAGAACCTCACTGGCTTTGATCGCCTACATTGCCAAACTTATCTCATTAGAGATGATGCCCTACAATTGGTTGAAAGCGCAGCTGTTGTGAACGTGTTGGAGATGACTTCGGAGCTGAAGCTTCCTCTGGTGGTTGCTGAGGGTATTGAACCTATGTTGAACAGCAAAAATCCACCACCTGCAACTGATGATTGGTTAACAGGTGGGACGGACTGGCCTTATATAAGTGAGCTGACCTCCCATGGTCCTTGCCGGTGATCAATTGTTCTTCCTGGTCTAGGTTGGAATTCAGCTTGCTTTTCTGCTGTCTCCTGCTTGCATTCAGATAAGTCACTTTCAGTTTTTTTTTACTGTGGTTTGATTTTCCTTGCTTTTTTGCTGCATTGCTTTTTGTCTTCAGCCGGGTCCCCTTTGGGGGGCTTGGGCTGGTCTCCGTTCGCTTTTTGTATTTGTTCATTTGCTCAGTTCTTGTGATATTTTACTGCTGGGTAGCTACATGTCCACACCAGAGATCTGATATAGGTGGTCGAGACCGTGTGGTCTCAGTGTTTTTGGATTCAGAAGTGCTGGAGTTTTTCCTAGGGTTTTTCTGGGTTGCAGACAGTGTTCTCTCCTGTGCTGTCCTATCTAGACAGTTTTGGGCCCCAGCGTTTGCTCATCTATTTTCTGTCTGTGTTCGTGTTTTCATCTTGTCTAACCGCCATTATATGTTTGGGGGCTTCCTATTCTTTTGGGGGTCTACTCCGGGGCAGTTAGCTTTCGTCTTTCCATCTTCAGGGATAGCTAATCTCTCCGGCCGTGACGAGGCGTCTAGGGCACCATAGGAACGTCCCACGGCTGCTTCTAGTTGCGCAATTAGTTTAGGGGTCTGCAACCTATTAGTTTCCAACCTCTCTGGTGTTTGGCTGCCTATGCGGTTATCTGCTCCTGCCTCCTCAAGCTACCAAAACATAACAGAATCACCGGCCATACTGAAATTATATGGTACTCAACAGAAGGGAAAAAATAGTATAAAAAAAAAAAGTTGTCAGAGTTGTCAGAAAAAATTTTTTTTTTTTGCTTGTTGCATTTTTTCCCTCTTTTTTCTCTGGGGGCTGAGGAGGAATTTTTTCCCCAATGGAGGTCAAGCATTTGTCCGATCGGTGTGGAGCAGCTTGCTGCTGAAGTTTGGAGTATTGCTATCTATCTTGCTGGGTTGCCTGCTGTGGAACCTAGGATCCCTCTGCCAGATTTATTTTTGGGGGATCGGTCTAAATTTTTGAATTTTAAAAATAACTGTAAGTTGCTTTTTGCTTTGAAGCCTAAGTCCTCAGGGAACGCAGCGCAGCAGGTTCATATTGTCATCTCCCTGCTGCGCGGCGACCCTCAGGATTGGGCCTTTTCCCTGACACCTAGGGATCCTGTTTTAAATGATGTTGATGTGTTTTTTCAGGCTCTGGGGATGTTGTACGATGAACCTAATGTTACTGATCAAGATGAAAAAACCTTGTTGGCATTGAATCAGGGTCAAGAAGCCGCAGAGCTGTATTGTCAGAAATTCAGAAAGTGCGCAGTCCTTACTAAATGGAATGATGATGCTCTGGCAGCTCTTTTTCGGAAGGGTCTGGCAGAGACTGTAAAGGACGTTATAGTGGGATTCCCTGTCCCCTCTGGTCTCAATGACTCTATCTCATTAGCTATTCAAGTTGACAGACGTTTGCGCGTGGGTAGAAATATGCGTGAGATTGTGATGCCTTGCGGGCCAGCCCCTGAGCCCATTCAGTGTGATGGAGTGACTTCTGGGGCACAGCGTCATGAGTTTCGAAAGCGTAATGAGTTGTGCTACTATTGTGGTGACGCTTCTCATGCTATTTCCGTCTGCCCCAAGTTGGGAAGACGTTTTGCGCGCTCAGTTGTTTTGGGTAGTGTTCAGACTAAATTTCTGTTGACTGTTACCTTGATTTGCTCCATGTCCACATTTTCAGCTCAGGCTTTTGTTGATTCAGGAGCAGCTATAAACCTGATGGATTTTGATTTTGCCAAACGTTGTGGTTTTCCTTTGATACCCCTGCGGAAGTCTATTCCTTTGCTGGGCATTGATTCTACCCCTTTGGCGGAGAATAAACCCCAGTTTTCTACCCAGGTGATAATGCGGGTTGACCCGGACCACCAAGAGAATTGAAAATTTTTGGTGTTACATAATTTACATGACATTATTGTACTGGGTTTTCCTTGGTTACAGACTCATAATCCTGTTTTGGATTGGAAGTCTGTGTCTGTGGTCAGTTGGGGTTGTCAATGTGTGCGTAATGACACTCCTGTTTTTTCTGTCTCTCCCCAGTCTCAAGATGTCCTTGACTATTTGACTGATTTTTCTGATGTGTTTAGTGAGAGTAATTCTGCATCCTTACCTCCTCATAGGAGTTATGATAGCGCTATTGACTTAGTACCCGGTTGTAAATTTCCCAAGAGTTGGCTCTTTAATTTATCTGTACCTGAGCATGATGCTATGCGATCTTATATCAAAGAGTCTTTAGAGAAGGGTCATATCAGACCATCCTCTTCACCCTTGGGCGCCGGCTTTTTCTTTGTGGCCAAGGATGGCTGAATGAGGCCGTGTATTGACTATCGTCTCCTGAATAAGATCACTATTAAATATCAATATCCGTTACCTTTGATTTCTGATCTATTTTCCAGAGTGAAAGGTGCTAGTTGGTTTACCAAGCTTGACCTCAGGGGGCGTATAATCTTATTCGTATCAAGCACGGTGATGAATGGAAGATGGCGTTTAATACCCCAGAGGGGCATTTTGAGTACCTAGTGATGCCTTTTGGGCTCACTAATGCCCCTTCCGTCTTCCAATCCTTTATGAATATATTTTCCGGGATTTTTTGGATAAATTCCTGATCGTTTATTTGGATGATACCTTGATTTTTCCAATGACTGGGATTCTCATGTGGAACATGTTCGGACTGTATTCCGGATTTTGAGAGAAAATGCATTGTATGTGAAGGGATCAAAATGTCTTTTTGGCGTACAGAAGGTTTCATTTCTGGATTCATTTTGTCTCCGTCTGTTATTGAAATGGACCCGATCAAAGTTCAGACCATTTGTGATTGGGTTCAGCCCACTACATTGAAGGCTCTTCAGAGATTTTTGGGTTTTGCTAATTTTTATTGTAAATTTATAGGTAACTTTTCTACTATTGTGAAACCACTGACTGATTTGACCAAAAAGGGTTCTGATGTAGTGAATTGGTCTCGTGAGGCAGTTTCTGCGTTTCAGGAGCTTAAGTGGAGATTCACTTCTGCTCCTGTTCTACGGCAACCTGATGTTTCTCTACCATTTCAGGTGGAGGTTGATGCTTCTGAGATTGGTGCAGAAGCTGTTTTGTCCCAAAGGGATCCGGAGACTTCTAAGAGTAACCCTTGTGCCTTTTTCTCTCTAAAATTTTCCCCAGCGGAACGTAATTATGATGTGGGAAATCGGGAGTTATTGGCTATGAAGTGGGCATTTGAAGAGTGGAGACATTGGCTGGAAGGAGCCAAACATCAGGTGGTTGTCCTCACTGATCACAAGAACCTGGTTTATCTTGAATCGGCCAAGCGACTTAATCCTAGACAGGCCAGGTGGGCCTTGTTTTTCACATGTTTTAATTTTGTGATCTCTTTTCTCCCGGGCACTAAAAATGTTAAGGCGGATGCCCTCTCGAGGAGTTTCTTTGCGGATTCTCCTAAAGTAACTGAGCCCGCTGTTATTCTGAAGGAGGGTGTGGTTCTTTCCGCTATCTCGCCCGATTTGAGACTGGCCCTGGAGCAATTTCAGGAGGATAAACCTGAACGCTGCCCTGTTGGGAAATTGTTTGTCCCAGACCAGTGGAGGAAGATTGTGATGTCTGAAATTCATTGCTCCACGTTGGCTGGCCATCCTGGTATTTTTGGTACTTGAGATTTGGTGAGTCGGTCCTTTTGGTGGCCCATTTTGTCTCGTGACGTCAGGGACTTTGTGCAGTCCAGTGGAACTTGTTCTCGGTCCAAACCTTGCTCTCACTCTAGTGGTTTGTTAATGCCATTGCCTGTGCCCAAGAGACAATGGACCCATATCTCTATGGATTTTATTTCCGACCTCCCTGTCTCTCAGAGAATGACCGTTATTTGGGTAATCTGTGATAGGTTTTCCAAGATGATACATCTTGTGCCACTACCTAAGTTGCCATCCTCCTCCGAGTTGGTGCCCTTATTTTTTTAACAGGTGGTTTGATTGCATGGCATTCCAGAGAACATTGTGTCTGACTGAGGAGTCCAGTTTGTTTCCAGATTTTGGAGGACATTTTGTTCCAAACTGGGAGTTCAGCTGTCTTTTTCCTCTGCGTTCCACCCTCAGACCAATGGACAAACTGAGAGAACAAACCAGACCTTGGAGACTTTTTTGAGATGTTTTGTGTCTGCTGATCAAGATGACTGGGTCTTTTTTTTGCCTTTGGCTGAGTTTGCTTTAAATAATAGGGCTGGTTCTGCCACCTTGATGTCTCCATTTTTCTGCAATTTCGGGTTTCATCCTCGATTTTCTTCAGGGCAGGTGGAGGCTTCTGTGTGTCCTGGTGTTGAATCTATTGTGGAGAAAATGCAGCAGATTTGGGATCAAGTAGTGGATAAGTTGTCTCTCTCTCAGGAGAAGGCCCAGCTGTTTGCCAACTGGCATAGGACTGATGGTCCTCGGCTTAAAGTGGGTGACTTGGTTTGGTTATCCTCAGAAAAAATCCCTATGAGGGTCGCATCTCCAAAATTTAAGCCAAGGTTCATTGGACCTCATGAGATCGTGGAAATTCCTAATCCCGATTCCTTCCGTTTGCTTCTTCCAGGAACATTCAAGATTCACAACGTATTCCACAAATCTTTGTTGAAGAGGTTTGTAGAGCCAGTGGTTCCTATGGCTGCGCCTCCTGATCCTGTTTTGGTTGAGAGCAATCTGGAGTATGTGGTTGAGAAGATATTGGATTCTCGTTGGGCTAGGCGGAGACTCCAGTACCTGGTGAAGTGGAAAGGCTATGGTCAGAAGAACATTTCTTGCGTGTTTGCTTCTGGCATTCATGCTGAAAGACTGGTCCGTGCCTATCACCAAGCTCATCCTGATCAGCCTGGTGGCACACTAGAGGGTTCGGTGACCCCTCCTCAACGGGGAGGTACTGTTGTGAATGTGTTGGAGACGACTTCGGAGCTGAAGCTTCCTCTGTTGGTTGCTGACGGTATTGAACCTATGTTGAACAGGAAAAATCCACCACCTGTAACTGATGATTGGTTATCAGGTGGTACGGACTGGCCTGATATAAGTGAGCTGACCTTCCATGGTCCTTGCCGGTGATCCTGTGCTGTCCTATCTAGACAGTTTTGGGCCCCAGCGTTTGCTCAATCTATTTTCTGTCTGTGTTCGTGTTTTCATCTTGTCTAACCGCCATTATATGTTTGAGGGCTTCCTATTTTGGGGGGTTCTACTCCGGGGCAGTTAGCTTTCATCTTTCCAACTTCAGGGATAGCTAATCTCTCCGGCTGTGACGAGGCGTCTAGGGCACCGTAGGAATGTCCCACTGCTGCTTCTAGTTGTGCGGTTAGTTTAGGGGTCTGCAACCTATATGTTTCCAACCTCTCTGGTGTTTGGCTGCCTATGCGGTTATCTGCTCCTGCCTCCTCAGCTACCAAAACATAACACGCAGCGTTCCGAGAGCTCATGGCCTACGCTGTCCCACGCTATGACCTAGCCATTCGGCACTTCTTTTCTAGAAAAGCCATCTCTGCCCTCCACCTGCATGTGAAAGACCGCATTGTCCATGCACTCAAACAATCAGTGAGCGGAAAGGTGCACTTCACAACAGATGCATGGGCCAGAAGGCATGGCCAGGGCCGTTACGTGTCCATCACTGCGCACTGTGCGAATGTGGTGGATGCAGGATCCACAGGAGACAGCGGTGGTGGTACAGTGCTGCCTAGCCCACGGTTTAGGCAACAGTTGGCTGTAGGCGTTCGACCCTCCTCCTCCAGAAGTGAAAGCTCGTCGACAGAGCGCAGTCGCACGAGCACTCCATCCACAGCTGCCAGTGTTGCACACGAGGTGTCCCACTATCGAACAGATAATGGTAAGCTCAGCAGGCTGTTTTAAAGATAACACAGACACACCGTGGCGATACTGGCCGACTACTTGCAGTGAGAAACGGAGTCATTGCTGGGCAGTCTACATATTGAGCCAGGCAAGGCAGTCAGTGATAACGGCCGTAATTTTGTGGCGGCCATAGCCCTGGCAAAACTCAGACACATACCTTGCCTAGCTCACACCTTGAACCTGATGGTGCAGTGTTTCATAAATAATTATCCGGAGTTATCAGCCCTGCTCCATAAGGTGCGAAGACTGTGCTCGCATATCCGTCGCTCGCTCGTAGACTCCAGTCGCATGCAGAGGCTGCAGCGATCGCTCCACCTCCCCAAGCACCGCCTAATCATAGACGTTGCAACAAGGTGGAACTCCACCATGCACATGGTTGAGAGGCTGTGCGAACAGAGGCAGGCTGTAATGCATTTGTGGGAGGATACATGGGCAGGCAGTTTGAGGGCAGACATCGAGTTGTCGGGTGTGCAGTGGTCAAAGCTGAAAGACCTCTGTAAAGTCCTTCAGTGTTTTGAGGAATGCACACGGTTGGTAAGCGCAGACGACGCCATCATAAGCAGGAGCATCCCACTTATGCGTCTGCTCATGCAAACTTTGACTCACATTAAGGATCAGTCGTCTGCAGCGGAGGAGGAGGAGGAGGAGGAGGAGGGAAGCCTTAATAACAGTCAGGCATTGTCTGCTCAGGGAACTGTCCTGTATGAGGTGGAGGAAAAAGAGGAAGAGGAGGAGGATGAGGGGGATGATTATTTTGGGAGGAGATGCTTCTCAGGGGAAAGAGAAAATTTTGGCTTGCCAAGGTCAGGTACAGGTTTGTGCGTGACTGGGGGATGTGGATTTGGCAGAAAGTGCTCCTCCATCCACCACTGGCAGAGCATCATTGACACCTGGAACATTGGCCCACATGTGTGATTATGTCTTGCGGATCCTAAAAAGGGACCCTCGCATTGCCAAAGATATGAAGGTTGCGATTACTGGTTGGCCAGCATCCTCGATCCATGCTATAAAGGCTAATTGCAGAACATCATGCCACAGGAGAACCTAGAGCTAATATGGCTAACAAACAAGCAACTCAGCACACAGCAGCGGTGCAAATTCTACCACGAGCCGTACTGGGCAACATGGAAGAGGTGTTCGTGGTGCACACAGCCGAAGTGGCGTTGGAGACCATGTTTGGACTGATTTCTCGAGTACCGCTCACACGACTGGTAATACTGAATCGATTGCAACAGACAGGAGACAGCAGTTGTCAACTATGGTTCAAAATTACCTCTCCTCCCCTATCGATGTTCTCACAGTTCATTCCCTTTGACTACTGGGCTGTAAACTGGACACCTGGCCTGAATTGGCACAATATGCCTTAAAGGAGCTCGCTTGCCTGCTGGTAGTGTGCTTTCAGAAAGAGTCTTCATTGCTGCTGGATCAATCCTGACAGAAAGAAGGACCTGGCTGTCGACCAAAATAGCATCTCACGTCATTAAATGAACCTGCCTGTTCAAGGATTTCCCACCTTCCTGATACACTTTGCACAAAAGTCGCTTTGTCCTCCTCTTCCTCCGATTCTCCAATTCCTCATTGCAGCTGCTGGAAGTCCAGCCTACACATCACATATGCAGTTTTCACCTAACTGGCGTACCCCCCATGCTCGTCAGACTGCGCACTGGCAGTACGGGCCTGAGCAGTGGCCCACCCCGCAGAGACACGCGTACTGAGGGGCCCTGTTCCAGTGCGTCCCACAGGCCCCCTGCGCAGGCCCAACTCATACTTACTTCCTGCGCACCGCTGTAGTCTTCAGCGTTTCCTGACAGTGACATCAGGTCAGAGGCGTGAGTCAGTCTGGCCTCTCTGAACATCACAGTGAGAGAGTGGAAGATGCAACGTTAGGTCCAGTATAGCATCCCACGAGGAAGTATTCATTTTTTTTATGTTGGACATAGAGACATTACACTGGTAAATATATAGGGGCCCATATCCACTTGATATATAGATAGGGCCATTATACACTGGGCATTAATGGCCATCGTACACTGGAGCATCATATGGGCCATTATATATGGAGCATTAAATAGGCCTGTCATACACTGGAGCATCATCCATGGGGCACATCATATACTGGAGCATCATATGGGGCCCATTATATATGGCACATCATATGGGGCACATTATATGTGGAGCATCACATGGAGCCCATTATATATGGAGCATTATATATGGGGACCATTATATTTGGAGCATTATATGGGGCCCATCATATACTAGAGCATCATATGGGATTCATTATTTATGGGGCATCATATCGGAGCATCATGAATTGTGGTATGTGTTAAAGGGGCCCACTGAGACTCTTTGACCCGGGGCCCACGAAAACCTGGGGCCAGCCCTGCCCCACCCCCTCAACTTTAGCCAAATAACCCCCAGTTTTCAATGCTTTACTATTATTATAAAGTAAATTAAGGTTGACAAGCTTAAGTAATAAGAATTGATGTCGTTGGCATTGAAATGGGCACTGTAGGTGTGTTTACTGTCCTCCACTCACTGGCGACTTTTATTCCCCATTGACTTGCATTGGGGTTGGGTTTCGCTTTTTGTCGAAACTCTGACTTTTGCCGGTAGTTAGTCGGCCGATCTCGTTCGACTCGACTTTTGGTAAAGTCGGATGGTCCAAAAACCCGACTCGACCCTCCCAGAGGCAAAGTCGCTCATCTCTAATAAGGAGTGTAAAAACATGATACAAGGAACCTGGTTATGGTGAAAACTTTGAATAGGCAACACAGGGATTGTTAAATAAATGTGTTGAGGTGGTAGGTCAGTATGAAGAAATGCGTTTTTACGTCACGCTTAAAACTGTGGGTATTGGGAATTAATCAAATTATCCTGGGTAGTGCATTGCAAAGAATTGGCGTAGCACCTGAGAAGTCTTGGAGATGGGAGTGGGAGGGTCTGATTATTGAGAATGGTAACCTCAGATCATTAGAAGAATGGAGGGCACGGGTAGGGTGGTAGACTGAGACAAGGGAGGAAATGTAGGGTGGTGCTGAACCGTGGAGCGCTTTGTGGGTGAGAGTGATAAGTTTGTATTGAATATCACATGGTGTGTAAAAAAATGAATCCCAGGCCTGCGACCTCTATGCGCGTTTCGCCGGTCTTTGTCAGCAGGCATGTCTTTTTACATACCATGTGAGTCTTAGCTTATGCACAAGCACTTTAATTTTGGTCACTTAGTTGCACAATATGCACTATTCCACCTTCTCATATTGCTACTATTGCATTTGAAGTTTCCCTTTCAATTGAATATGACCTTTTATGGACAATTTGGAACTGAGATGCAATTGTGATTTGATCTCCCCTTATTTATAGTGCTTATACCTTCAATACTTACAACATTATCATTTTACATTAACTTTTATTGTGCAAGCTCATTTTGAAAAGTAATTATCTGCTATTCTCTGGTGCATCATTCCCCCATTATCCTGCTTTGTTAGTGCTACTCTGTATGATATGGTTTACTACATGATTGTATTAAAAAAATTAGATAATTTTGTTTAAACATACTCTTTGACCTTTTTCTGTGTTTCTACACTTAGTGGGGTTTTGTTGTGGTATTTGATTATTTAGAGTTTTTTTCTAACTAATCCTTTGACACCTATTTTTGGATAATTGTGCTGTTTTGTAATAATGCAGGCGTGATATCAAGAGTAGAGGTATAAAATTGGGTGTCATCAGCATAGAGATGGTACTGGAAACCAAATGTACTGATTGTTTGTCCAATAGGGGCAGTATACAAAAAGAAGAAAAGGGGGCCTAGGACTCATCCTTGAGGAACCCCAACCATAAGGGGAAGATGAGAGGAGGAGGAGCCAGCAAAAGATACAGTGAAGGAATGGTCAGAGAGATAGGAGGAGAACCAGGAGAGAATGGTGTACTTGAGGCTGATGGAGTGGAGCTTAGTGAGGAGAAGCTGATGATACATAGTGTCGAATGCTGCAGAGCGATCCAGGAGAATTAGCATGGAGTAGTGACCATTAGATTTAGCAGTCAGTAGATCATTAGAGACAGGGCAGTTTCAGTAGAGTGTAAAGAGCAGAAACCGGACTGTAGAGGGTCGAGAAGAGAGTTATCTGAGAGATAGAGGATTAGATGGGAGTGGACCAAGCGTTCCAGAGTTTATAAATAAAGGTAAGATTAGAGACAGGTCTATAGTTAGCAGCACAGTTTTGGTTGAGGGATGTTTTTTTTAAGTTATGGATGTATGATGGCTTGCTTAGGTGAGTGGTGACAGCAAGGGAAAGGGACTGGAGGAAATGTGACGGAATAGGGTCACTGGTGCAAGTGCAAGAAGATGCAAGGAGCCTGATCACTTCTTCTTCTGTGACTGGTTCACCATTATACTATATAATGAGCTGTGAGATGGACCACCATACTATATAGGGTGCTGTTAGTGGGGCCATCATACTATATGGGAGGCTATGGGGTGGACCACCATATTATATAGGTAGCTGTTGGGGGGACCATCATACTATATAGGAGGTTGTGGGGGGCCATCATGCTGTATTTGGGCTATGGGGGCTCTTCATAGTGGTGGTGGATCTATCAGACTGTGTGTGGTGGCTGTGGGAGACCATCATACTGTGTAGGGTGTTTGTGGTGGATATTATACTGTGAGATGGCTGTAGTGGACATCTATGGGATACATTATCCTATGTTGGAGGCTGTGGTGTCCATCATACTGTATGGTGAAGTTATGGGGGACATCATTCTATATGGGGACTGTTGGGTCATCATACTGTGCGAGGGGCTTTGATGGACATCATACTTTACATAGGGTCATGGGTGGACAGCAGACTGTGTGTGGGACTCATACTGTATATTGGGACTGCGGTGAATAGCATATTGTATGGGGGATGTGGTGTCAATGTTACTGTGGAGCATCATATTTTGTATAGCGTTTGTTTGGTAATCATATTTTGTGGGGTCATCATACCGTATGGGGGCATAACACTCTTTGGGGGGTCATTAAAGAGGTATCAGTGTTGAGACCACTTAAGGGCTTTAATAGGGTCAAAATACTTTGTGTAAGCGCTCCAATAAATATCCTTCTCCGTTTCTTAAAAAGTTGGGACATGTGCCCATCTTTGACTGTGACGTACAGGAGTTTCTGTATGGGGCACTTGTTATTTCTATGCACACCCCTGCTCAAGAACTTTATTACAGAAAAGACGCAATGAGGGTCAGTATTATAAAGGGGCACAATGGGAGGATCATTATAATTAAAGGGGAAGTAAGGAGTCATTATTATTATAAGAAAGCACACGGGATATTTTTATTAGTATAAGGAGATACAGGGTCATTATTATAAAGGTTCAAGGAGAATATTAAAGCAGACACAGGGGGGTTATTATAAGGCAGTACAAGTTGTGGTTTGTATAGAGATGGTAGAATGAGAGGAGGGTCCTGGAAAAGCAGTAAGCTAAAATGTCTATGTTTTACATTTTGCATGGATGAGTTATAGTTGGAAGAAAAGGTCATGGTGGTCTGGACCTAATGCAAAGGAAAAGGGAAAATGAAAGATAACAATCAGCGAGAACGTCACTGGTTAGAACCTGCACAGTACACACATATATGGTCTGCAGAGCAATAATGTAGACATGTTATTACCAGTATATGGTAATTATATGGTGGTGATATGAGTCTTAGTATAGAGGTTTTAGTTAAAGTGGTTATCCAAGCTTGAGGTTAAAGTCTGCGGTGACTCTATGTGACTGCAGACTCCTGAATCCTCACAGTTCACACATCACGTGCTGTGAGCATTCCAACGAGGAGGCACTAGGAGTTGCCGATCATGTGACTGTAAGTTTGCAGTACAAGAGAATTTAGCAAAGTCGAGTACGTTTAGCCGAAATGTGGCCAGAGGTGTGGAAATCACATACTTGCGGTTACATGATGGCACGCTCCCAATGCTGGCACTGGAGAATTCTGAAGTCTGAAGTCACATAGACTTTAACCTCAACCCCTGTAACAATCAGTATGGTCGTATTATCAATATTGTATATGCTGTTACAATTTGGTTATGGTTTGTTGGTATTTGTTGCATTGCCATATTATTATTGCGGTATTATTTTTCAATCTCATATAGTGGTACTATTGGTATTATTAGAAATATTGGTCTAGTAGTAAATCTTGTTTTCTTCCAGGCAGGGTAATATTAGTATAAGATAGCCAAATCTGGAGCTCAGGGGCTTTCAAAGATCGCCCCAGCTTGGTGCCATCCCTGTAACTGCTACCCCCTCTCATTCCCACAACTTGATATGGATAACTTCTATGTTATTCACAGATCCAAAACTAAATCTTGTGTATGTACAGGGGGGGAAATAAGTATTTGATCCCTTGCTGATTTTGTAAGTTTGCCCACTGACAAAGACATGAACAGTCTATAATTATAAGGGTAGGATAATTTTAACATTGAGAGATAGAATATCAAAAATAAAATCCAGAAAATCACATTTTATAAATTATATAAATTTATTTGCATTTTGCAGTGAGAAATAAGTATTTGATCCACTACCAACCATTAAGAGTTCTGGCTCCTACAGACCAATTAGACGCTCCTAATCAACTCGTTACCTGCTTTAAAGACAGCTGTTTTACATATAGGAAAGATGTGTATCTTCGTACTGTATTAGCCAGTAGATAGACTTTTCAGTTAGCCATTAAAAGGTATCAACCACTGAGGACTCTCAAGTCTAAATATTTTTCTGTTTTACATAGTCACCTTTATAAAAGACTCCTGTCAACAGACTCAATTAATCAGTCAGACTCTAACCTCTACAACATGGGCAAGATCAAAGAGCTTTATAAGGATGTCAGGGACAAGATCATAGACCTGCACAAAGCTGGAATGGGCTACGAAACCATAACTAAGACGCGGGGTGAGAAGGAGACAACTGTTGGTGCAATATTTCGCTACAAAGGTTTAAAATCCTGCAGTGCCCGCAAGGTTCCTGTGCTCAAGAAGGCACATGTGCAGGCCCATTTGAAGTTTGCCAATGGACACCTGGATGATTCTATGAGTGATAGGGAGAAAGTGCTGTGGTCAGATGAGTCAAAAATTGAGCTCTTTGGCATTAACTAGAGCAGCACAGTGGCTCAGCACTGCAATCAGAGATAAAAATCCCATCAAGGACAACATCTGCAAGGAGTTTGTGTGTTTTCCTAAGTTTCCTCTGGGTACTCAGATTTCCTCCCACACTGCAAAGACATACTGATAGGGAATTTAGATTGTGAGTGTTAAGGCTGGGTCTCACATAGCGATACACCAGCGATCCCGACAACGATCAGGATCGCTATTGTATCGCTACATTATCGCTGCTGAGCTGCCAAACAGGCAGCTCAGGTAGCGATCAGCACAAGGACACTGCGGGTAAACATCGCTTAGATACCCGCAGTGTACCTTGGATACCAGCGCCCTGATGCAGGTAGCTGGTAACCAAGGTACACAGCGGGTTTTTTAGGCACAGCCCCGCGCCTGGAAACCCGCTGTGTACCTTGGTTACCAGCGGATCGCTGGTCTCCCGCCTGTCACACGCAGCGATGCGTGCCTGTCAGCGGGAGACCAGCAATCAAAAAAATGTCCTGACATTTCAGCGACGATCAGCGATACCCGGCAGGGGGGCTGATCGTCGCTGAATGTCACACACAGCGATATCGCTGGTGAGCTCGCTGCTGCGTCACAAAACTAGTGACTCAGCACTGATCTCGCTATGTGAGATGGGGGCTTTAGGCATCGGGTGACGGCAGGATCCAAACCTGGATCTGAGGAGCCTGTGGTCTCCCATCCAGGTCCAGCCAAGGCAGATGCTGCTCAGCTTCACTGTCGATCCCAATGCCTAGCTAATACCCTAGCGGCACAGGCTGTTACTAGAGTCTTTGTTCATAGTAGCCTTAACCCTAGGTTACAGAACAGGAAAAGGCTGTTATAAGTCCAGAAATGCCTGCAATGAGCATGTCCGTGACATGGCGAACCGTGATTGGTGGTTAATGTCAGCTAATCCTCTGACCTGGCATCGCCTGATTGGTCATGGATGACGTCATCGGTGATGCGATTGACGAGATGGCTAGGGGCGGAGCTTGGCCCTTAAATAGCTTGTCTGTCGGCGGCGCGGTCAAATCATACTAAAATAGGCAGTGCTCATGTGTGGATGTACCAGAATCTGGGCTCAACGTGCTCTCTAGCTTTGCTCTCCGGGACCTGCCGATGCCAGAGTTCACTCGGCTAATTAGCACAGGTCCTCCAGGCAGGATTAGCTTATGCCAGGCAGGTAGCCAATGTGGCGCAGTCTTGCTACAACAAGAGGGTAGCGGTACACCCTGAGTAGACTGCGGGGTGCGTAACCTGGGCATCGCCTGTCAGCTGAACAGAGAGTTGCTCAGTCCGGTCGCACACCAGCTGGCAACACGTACGCCTGGCGGGAGTTGCATACACTACCTAGTCGTCTGGCAAGTGGCTTCTGTGCCGTCAACAGGCCTATGTCTACGCCAGCCTACAGCACATCTCCTGTGAAGTTAACGGAGACAGTGCAAATATCTCTCTCCTTGTGTGAAGTAACACAGGCGAGATCTAATATTATTCTTTAGTTTTCAGTTGTTACCTTCATACCCAAGGGGTGTTCGGCAGCAGTGACTCTAACTGCATCGCGGACCCCGGGTTCGGTTGCAATCCATTATCCAATAAAGTTGTTGCAACCGAGCTCATAACAGTGAGCCCCATCAGGGACAGTGATGATAATGTGTGCAAACTGTAAAGCGCTGCGGAATATGTTACCACTATATAAAAATAAAGATTATTATTGTTAACTCAACTCGCCATGTTTGGAGGAAGAGAAATGCTGTCTATTACCGAAAGAACACCATCCCCACTGTCAAGCATGGAGGTGGAAAGATTATGTTTTGGGGGTGTTTCTCTGTTAAGGGCTCAGGACTACTTCACCGCATCGGTGGGAGCATGGATGGAGTCATGTACTGTAAAATCCTGAGTAACAACCTCCTTCCCTCCGCCAAGACATTAAAACTGAGTCATGGCTGGGTTTTCCATCAAGAAAATAACCCAAAACACACAGCCAAGGTAACAAAGGAGTGGCTCAATAAGAAGTACATTAAGGTCATGGAGTGGCCTAGCCAGTCTCCAGACCTTAATCCCATAGAAAACGTATGGAGGGAGTTGAAGATCTGAGTTGCCAAGCGACAGCCTCAAAATCTTAATGATTTAGAGATGATCTGCAAAGAGGAGTCGACCAAAATTCCTCCTGACGTGCGCAAACCTCATCATCAACTACAAAAAACGTATGACTGCTGTGCTTGCCAACAAGGGTTTTGCCACCAAGTGTTAAGTCTTGTTTGCAAGAGGGATCAAATACTTATTTCTCCCTGCAAAATGCAAATAAATTTATATAATTTATACAATGTGATTTTCTGGATTTTATTTTTGATATTCTGTCTCTCAATGTTAAAATTAACCTACCCTTAAAATTTAGACTGTTCATGTCTTTGTCAGTGGGCAAACTTAAAAAATCAGCAAGGGATCAAAAAATTATTTCCCCCACTGTACGGTTGATTGTATTGGTGCCTGCATTGGAAGATGACTTGTCAAAGAATAACACCACATATATGAGTCTTTAAGTGATAAAAAAATACAAATTAAAAACATAAAAATCATTTTAACAAGATTTTTAATGGAAATAAAAAAACCTTCACATAGCTCCATTGATGAAAAAAGATATCTCTCTGAAGAATAGAACACAGGGGGTTGTTTCCTGTTTAGTGGGTCAGTTGTGGTTAGCTGAAGACTGGGAAGCAAGAATTAAGGCCGCAGATTGAGTGTTTGTGAATGAAGGAGACATAGGCTGCAGGTCTGGAACTGGATTAAGAAGTGGTAGTGCAACAGTCATGGAGCTATGGAGTAAATTCCTGGCTCCTTTCTATGAGCCCTGGATGGGGCTGTCTTTTTTAAGCCCCTTGAATCTCTGACTCTCACTGACAGCTATAATTTTTCTCTGTTTCAGTTTCTGTGACAGGTGTTCCTGCTTTGCTTGCTTGAATACTTGCTGTCTGATCGCAGCCTGTTTTGTGATCTTTCTGATTTTGTACTTTGACTGACCTCCTGGTTCTGACCCAGCTACCTTCACTACTCTCCTCTGTTTGCTCCTCCAGCCAGCAGCTGTTCAATGGCATCAATCCAGTGGACCCCATGGGAAGACCATGTAAGACTGGTGCAGAGATTAAAGGGCGAAGGCCAGGAGCTCTTTGGAATCTGTCAGTATATTGCCAAACACTATAAACCTCCATCAGCTCATCGCTATGTGTCGTTCTTCTCTTGGTCACCACAATTCATTATCACATTATAGTGGTTTTGTGCAGAAAAATAAGTGACAAGAGGTTAGGCGGAGACTTTTGGTTCATTCAGAGTCATTGTAAAGGCTGGGTCTCACATAACGATACACCAGCGATCCCGACAACGATATGCACTTGTCAGGATTGCTGGTGTATCGCTACATGATCGCTGCTGAGCTGCCAAACAGGCAGCTCAGGCAGCGATCTGGGACAGCCACACTGCGGGTAACATCGCTTAGTTACCCGCAGTGTACGTTGGATACCAGCGCCCTGATGCAGGGAGCTGGTATCCAAGGTACACAGCGGGTTTCCAAGTGCTGCGCGGTGCCTGGAAACCCGCTGTGTACCTTGGATACCAGCTCCCTGCATCAGGGCGCTGGTATCCAAGGTACACAGCGGGTTTCTAGGCACAGCCCCGCGCCTGGAAACCCGCTGTGTACTTTGGTTACCAGTGGATCGCTGGTCTCCCGTCTGTCACACGCAGCGATGCGTGCCTGTCAGCGGGAAACCAGCCATCAAAAAAAGGTCCTGACATTTCAGCGACGATCAGCGATACCCGGCAGGGGGGCTGATCGTCGCTGAATGTCACACACAGCGATATCGCTGGTGAGCTCGCTGCTGCGTCACAAAACTAGTGACTCAGCACCGATCTCGCTAGCGATATCGCTGTGTGAGACGGGGCTTAAGACTTCACATCTCTAATACAGTACATAAGAGAGTAGAGCATTTTGGTTAGTAGGAGGGGAAGATAGGAAGTGATACTGAATAGATAAAACACAGATAAAGCTCTAACCTCACCTGCACAACTTAAAAACTCCATAGACATACTGTAAAACACAGTAGAAGCTCAGATACTGGAGAATGGATGTCATCTCTGTATTTATCCTCTCCATGATACTTCTAGTAGGTACGGTCCTCACTACACATTATCTGGAGCATAAGAAGCACAATATAACATGTGTACAAAGGTGTAATTATGAGAATATTATAGTCATTATTTTTTGTTACAATGACAATATATATTGTCTGATAAGAACTAATATTTTATATTAACAGTGGGAATGAACGCGCAGTCCATACATCAGACATCGTCTCCTCAGCTTGTCCTCCAAGGAGCTCCTGTATTCCTGGAATGTACATATAAAGTTTCTGTCTATCCAAATCTTTTCTGGTAGTGCAGCATCCTGGTAAAGCTCCGGATCTTCTATTAGGTTTGGGAAGAGAAGAGAACAATGGATTCACAGCAAAACATGAGAAAAGCAATGAATCGTACCACATGAGGAAAGCCCGAGCTGAACTGACTGACTCTGCTCTATATTTCTGTGCTGTGAGTGACACAGTGAGTAAAGTCTATGGCTCACCTGTCACATAACTGGATGACATCTTATCATGTTTAAAATGACTATGAAAAATCTCCACCAGAATATGGATAGTTTTTATTTTAATGGTATTGTTTGTGATTATTTTGACTTTTTGTCACTACTTAATTTGCCTGTGTGATTAGGATTTACTGTTAGCCCTTGCTTATTCTAATCTAAGAAAAAATGAAGGCATGTTTTATTTAATAATTAAAGAAAATTTGGCAGCACTATCAAAAGAAGCCGGGTGCAATAAAACCTGTTAAGGGGATGTCCAAACCTCCAAAATAGAAAATCAGAAAAAAACAGGCAGCACTCCAAAAATTAAAGTGAAAAACCGTGGTTTTACTGATCCATTAGCAACAATGTTTCTGCAGATTTCTCTGCCTTTCTCAAGCAGTGGACAGACATCAAGTGAACATTTAATAATAATAATAAATAATAATAATCTTTATTTATATAGCGCCAACATATTCCGCAGCACTTTACAGTTTAACAGTTTCAAAACACAAGTCATAAGTAACAACTAGTGTTGAGCATTCCGATACTGCAAATATCGGGTATCGGCCGATATTGGCTGTATCGGAATTCCGATTCCGAGTACCGATATTTTCGTCATATCGGATACCGGAATCGGAATGTCACTGTCAGTGTCCGTCGGTCGGGTCTGTCAGGAGTCAGCGGCACTTACCCGGCAGAAGATCTCCGGCGGTCACATCCCGGACTGCTATATGGCCGCCATCCTCTTCTCCCCGGCGGTCACATGCAGTTTCTCGCGATAACTGCAGTGACTGCTGGGTAATCGCGGCCGTAAAGCAGTCCGATGACGTCACCGCCGGGGAAGCAGGTAATCAGCTGTGCTGCGCCGGGATGTCAGGCTCTGCCTGTCATTGCGATGTAGCAGAGTTGGATCGTCGTGGGACTGTCGTTATGGACTGCGTCGGACAGGTGGTATACTGTTGGTTTGTTTTTTTTATTTTTTTACAGGAGATCGATGGCGTCGCAGGAATGAGAGAGTAATAAAAAAAATGAAAACTGTGTTGTCTCTTTTATTTCATTAAAAGACTTTTTTCTTGCTGTGTCTTTTTTTTACACATTTAAAAACTTTGGGATTAATAATGGATCGGTGTCTTATTGACGCCTCTCCATTATTAACCGGGCTTATTGTCACCGTGCAATCAACGGTGACATTAACCCCTTATTACCCCGCTTGCCACCGCTACAGGGCAAGTGGGAAGAGCCGGGTAAAGTGCCACAATTGGCACATCTTTTGATGCGCCAAATGTGGGGCTGCTGTAGCCTGGTATTATCAGGCTGTTGAGGGCCAAAATCAATGGGCCTTGACAGTCTTTTAATACCAGGCCGCAGCAGTCTGCATTTTACTTGGTTGGTTAACAAAAATAGGGGGACCCCCTACGCCGTTTTTTTTTCGAGGGGATCCCCTATTTTTGTTAAACAGCCAAGCTAAGCAGACTGCTGTGGCCTGGTATTATCAGGCTGGCAAGGTCCATGGATCTTGGCTCCTTACCAGCCTGAAAAACCAGGCCTCAGCGGTCTGCTTCATCTGGCTGGTTAACAAAAATAGGAAGGACCCCACGCCAATTTTTTTCGAGGGGATCCCCTATTTTTGTTAATCAGCCAAGATATGCAGACTGCTGTGGCCTGGTATTATCAGGCTGGCAAGGTCCATGGATCTTGGCTCCTTAACAGCCTGAAAATCCAGGCCTCAGCGGTCTGCTTCATCTGGCTGGTTAACAAAAATAGGGGGGACCCCACGCCAATTTTTTTTGAGGGGATCCCCTATTTTTGTTAATCAGCCAAGATATGCAGACTGCTGTGGCCTGGTATTATCAGGCTGGCAAGGTCCATGGATCTTGGCTCCTTAACAGCCTGAAAATCCAGGCCTCAGCGGTCTGCTTCATCTGGCTGGTTAACAAAAATAGGGGGGACCCCACGCCATTTTTTTTTCGAAGGGAACCCCTATTTTTGTTAATCAGTTCCCTCTGACGTCACTGATGGTGTCCCTGGCTGACCTGAAGTGAAAGTGGAAAGCAATCAATTAAGCTTTCCACTTCCTCTCCTGTCAGCCAGGAGAGGAGCTCATTCATTTGGGGGTTTACTGTGAGGCTGCAGCATTAGCTGCGGTCCCTGCAGTAAACATTAACCCTTTCTGAAGGATTACACCGTGGGACCTGACTGTGCATCGGATTGGTAAGAATAATTTTGCTTTATTATTTTATTTTTATTACAGGAAATGTTTTTAGCAGGTAAATAAAATATGGTCAAAAACTGTGTGATTATTTCATTTTCTTTTTTATTAAAGTGTGTGTGTTTGATTTTTCTTTCATACAATAGGATTAATAATTGATAGTTGTCTAATTGACAGCTCTCAATTATTAACCTGGCTTAAAGTGACCTTTCAATTGCAAGGTCATTTTAACCCCTTATTAACCCATTCGCCACCGCTACAGGGCAATGGGAATAGACGGGCAAAGTGCCAGAAAGGGCAAATCTAATTAGAGATTTGCCCTTTCTGGGGTGTCTGGGGGCAGATGTTAAGTAGCCGGGGGGGCCAAAAAAAATGGTCCCTCTCTGGGCTATTATTATCTGCCCCCACTCACTGGCTTTGTCTGTCTGGTTGCGAAAATAGGGCGGGAGCCCACGCATTTTTTTTCAGCAATTTTACACCTCATATATATATATACATGTCATTGAATTTGTGACACATATATATATATATTTATATTTATAGTTCATACACTTCTACATAGTATAATAGCCGCTAATTCAATTGCCGGCTTTTGTGAAAATGCAGAACCCGACATGAAATGACACTTGGTGTACATAGGGTTAACCATGTCTTTTCATGTAGTTTGATATCTGATTTGCACAAACAATTACATGAGTGTAAGTGTGCAAAATTTCACACCTGTAGGGATTAATTAAAGGTGTAAATTCGTAGCAAAAAAGTCCGTTTTTTTTACAACGAATTTACACCTTTAATTAACCCCTACAGGTGTGAAATTTTGCACACATAGACTGATGTAATTGTTTGTGCAAATCAGATAGCAAAGGAAATGAAAAGACATGGTTAACCCTATGTACACCAAGTGTCATTTCATGTCGGGTGCTTCTGTCTTTTCACAGAAGCCGGCTTTACCCGGCAATTGAATCAGAGGATATTTTACTATGTAGAAGTGTATAAACTATACATATATGTATATATATATGTCACAATGACATGTATATATATATATATATGTATTCTATGTGTGTATATTTAGTGTTTACAAGGAAAGAAAGAGGTTTTTTTAGTTACGATATTTTGTTCCCATAGACTTACATGGGACTTCCGGTATCGGTATCGGGTATCGCCGATATTTTAATGGTATCGGCGATACCATTCCGATTCCGATACTTTTGGATATCGGAAAGTATCGCTCAACTCTAGTAACAACGTTAACAATACAATAATTAAAGCAAAATAAGTCGCCCCTGCTCGTGAGAGCTTACAATCTACAATGAGGTGGGGGAGATACAAAGTACAGGTGTGTATATACAATGGTGTATTTACAATGATGGTCCAGTCATCTTGAGGGAGTGAGGGATGGATGGAGATAGTGAATGGGCTACACATACACACTTACACATAGAATGACTTTGATTAGTGAATGTGATAGGCCGCTCTGAACAAATGTGTTTTGAGGGAGCGCCTGAAACCATGCAAATTGTGGATAGTCCTAATTTCTTGGGGTAGAGCATTCCAGAGGATTGGCGCAGCGTGGGAGAAGTCTTGGAGTCGGGAGTGGGAGGTACGGATTAGTGCAGAGGTTAGTCGAAAGTCGTTTGCAGAGCGCAGCAGTCGGTTAGGCCGATAGATAGAAATGAGGAAGGAGATGTAGGGGGGTGCTGCACTGTGGAGAGCTTTGTGGGTGAGAACCAGTACTTTGAATTTAAATAGTGTTTCCACAGTATAACATCCATCAATTATGTAAAACAGTGTTAATTAATACATCAGGTGCTTGTAAAAGTACATTCAGTGGTACATGTGAACAAGTCACCCAGTTGATATACATTTATTTCTAAAGTGCAGCAGTATAATAAAGTGCCAATGAGCTCATACAAAGAAGGATACTATACTCATATGGGGGTACTATAGACAGTCACATTACAGAAAAAAATCTTACCGTACATCTATGCTAAAGGCACCTCCGTCACCCACGCTGTATTCGGCTTATTCACTGCCACATTGAGCATGTCTGTGACATCTCCTCGGAACCAACCAATCGGTACAGTGTACGTGAGCATGCATAGTGTTCATGTTCCATGGCCACCATTTTACTTAAGGACAGGCTTGCCCACAACATTCAAGCTCAAAATACATGCATACTGAGGCTTAAACATCTATATATAAAAGCTAGCTATGAACCCGTTCTACTCCCAGGTGGCAAGCATTTTTATAGGTATATGGTCTCCCATCCTGGTATGTCCTGCCCCCCTCCTATCCTGGTATGCATGGCACCCCTCATCCCTATCTTGGTCTGCATGGTACCCCTCATCCCTATCCTGGTAGGTATGGTCCCCTCACCCCCCAATCCAGGTATGCATGGTACCCCCTCATCCCTATCCTGGTATGCATGGTACCTGCTCATCCATATCCTGGTATTCATGGTTCCCTCACCCCCCAATCCTAGTATGTATGGTCCCCTCACCCCCCAATCCTGGTATCCATGGTCCCCTCACCCCCCAATCCTGGTATGAATGGTCCCCTTACCCCCAATTCTGGTATGCATGGTCCCCCCTCATCCCTTTTGTAGGATGTATGGTACCCTTCATCCCCCAATCCTGGTATGCATGGTCCCCTCATCCCCAAGCCTGGTATACATGGCACCCCTTACCTCCCAATTCTGGTATGCATGGTCCCCTCACCCCCCAATCCTGGTATGCATGGTGCCCCTCTATCCTGGTATGCATGTTACCCCTCATCCCCAAATCCTGGTATGCATGGTCCGCTCACCCCCCTATCCTGGTATGCATGATCCTCTCACCTCCCTATCCTGGTATGCATGGTCCCCTCACCCCCCAATCCTGGTATGTATGGTCCACTCACCCCCCCAAACCTAGTATGCATGGTCCCCTCACCCCCCAATCCTGGAATGCATGGTCCCCTCACCCCCAAACCTGGTATGTATGGTCCCCTCACCCCCTAATCCTGGTATGCATGGTCCTCCCTCATCCCTATCATAGGATGTATGGTACCCCCTCACCCCCCAATCCTGGTATGCATGGTCCCCTCATCCCCAATCCTGGTATACATGGCACCCCTTACCTCCCAATTCTGGTATGCATGGTCCCCTCATCCCCCAATCCTGGTATGCATGGCCCCCTAACCCCCCAATCCTGGTATCCATGGTCCTCTCAACCCCCAATCCTGGTATGCATGGTCCCCTCATCCCAATCCTGGTATACATGGCACCCATTACCTCCCAATTCTGCTATGTATGGTCCCCTCATCCCCCAATCCTGGAATGCATGGCCCCATCACCCCCAATCCTGGTATCCATGGTCCCCTCACCCCCAATCCTGGTATGCATGGTCCACCATCATCCTTATCGTAGGAGATATGGTACTCTCTCACCCCCCAATCCTGGTATGCATGGTCCCCTCATCCCCAATCCTGGTATAGCTGGCACCCCTTACCTCCCAATTCTGGTATGCATGGTCCCCTCATCCCCCAATCCTGGTATGCATGGTCCCCTCACCCCCCAATCTTGGAATGCATGGTCCCCTCACCCCACAATCCTGATATGCATGGACTCTCACCCCCAATCCTGATTTGCATGGTCCCCCACACTCCCCAATCCTGTTATGCATGGTCCCCTCACCCCCAATCCTGGTATGCATGGTCCCCTCACCCCCCAATCCTGATATGCATGGTCCCCTCATCCCCCATTCCTGATATGCATGGTCCCCTCAGCCCCCAATCCTGGATATGCATGGTCCCCTCACCCCCCATCCTGTATGCATGGGCCCCTCAGCCCCCAATCCTGTATCATGGTCCCTCACCCCAATCCTATGCATAGTCCCTCACCCCATCTATATACATGGTCCTCTCACTCTCCAATCCTTATATGCATGGTCCCCTCACCCCCCAATCCTGATATGCAAGGTCCCTCACCCCCAATCCTGATATGCATGGTCCCCTCACCCCAATCCGATATGCATGTCCCCACCCCCCAATCCACCCACCCCCAATCTGGAATGCATTGTCCCCTCACTCCCCAATCCTGATATGCATGGTCCCCTCACCCCCCAATCCTAATATGCAAGGTCCCCTCACCCCCAATCCTGATATGCATGGTTCCCTTACCCCCAATCTTGGAATGCATTGTCCCCTCACCACCAAATCCTGAAATGCGTGGTCCCCTCACAACCCATCCTGATATGCATGGTCCCCTCAGCCCCTGATCCTGATATGCATGGTCCCCTCACCCCCCAATCCTGATATGCATGGTCCCATCACTCCCCAATCCTGTTATGCATGGTCCCCTCACCCCCAATCCTGGCATGCATGGTCCCCTCACCCCTCAATCTTGGAATACATTTTCCCCTCACCCCCCAATCCTGTATGCATGGTCCCCTTACCCCCCAATCCTGGTATGCATGGTCCCCTCACCCCCCCAATCCTGATATGCATGGTACCCTCACCCCAATCCTGATATGCATGGTCCCCTCACTCCCCAATCCTGGTATGCATGGTCCCCTCACCCCCAATCCTGATATGCATGGTCCTCTCACCCCTATCCTGATTTGTATGGTCCCCCTCACCCCCCATTCCTGATGTGCATGCTAGCTTTCTCCCCATATCCTGATTTGTATGGGCCCCCTCACCCCTATTAAACTGCACACATACACAAAGAAAAAAAACATTTATACTCACCTTTCTTCACTGTGCTCCAGCGCCATCCCATTCTGCCGCAGGCCGGGGGAGTAGAGCTGCGCCGGAGTACGCGCATGCCCATACCGCGCTGTACTGCGCCATATTGCTGAAGACACACTGTAAATGTGTCTTCAGCAAAATGGCGCCGGACAGCGCTATGCGCATGCGCGATCCCGACGCGTACTCCTGGTCTCCTGCCCCGACGAGAAGAGAAGCGCCGCAGCAATGCTCCTCCCGGTCAGGTATGTAAGCATGGCGCTTGAGATCGCGGTATGCATCCAATGTCTGCGCGTACCGCGATCTCTGGCGCCATACACAATCCTCACCACTGGATGCTGTCTTCTGTCTGGAGCCAGACTGCGCAGGCGTGTTGCGCTTGCGCAGTCTATCAAGGCTTCGGACAGAGAGACGCTCCTAGCATTATATTATAAATTTGAATGTGTGTGTGTGTGTGGGGGGGGGTATCACCAACCAATCACGGAGTATCTTACATTTAACTAGAGCTGTTTAAAAGAAGCTGAGCTGTGATTGGTTGCTATGAGCAACAGTTTTCCTTGCAACCAATCCCTAAGCATCTTTCATTTCACCAAAGCTGTTTAATAGAAGCTGAGCTGTGATTGGTTGCTATGTGCAACAATTTTCTCACTCCAAGACAACACCTCAGCTGACACTGACCAGGTGGGAGAAATTTAGCATCCCCGGGAACATAAGCTCCCGGCCATTGTCTGCCCCCCAGACAGAAGCAGAGCGCACATGACAGAAATGAATCACCCGCTATCACACCCATATCCCCAAAACACATCCTCCGTCCCATAGGCACATCTTCCCTCTTAAAGGGATCTCCGATATGGAAGTCAGGGCAAATTCATCCTGCGCTCTTGTTCTGCCCCAGGCCCCTCTTAAAGGGATCCCCGATAAGGAAGTGAGGGCAAATCCACTCTGCGCTTTGGTACTGACCCTAGGCCTCTCTTAAAGGGATCCCCGGTATGGAAGTTAGGGCCATTCCACTCAGCTCTGTGGTTCTAACTCCAGGGTCTCTTAAAGGGATCATTGGTAGGGAAGTCAGGGCAAATCCATCCAGCGCTTTGTATCTGATGCCAGGCCTCTCTTAACCCCTTAACAACCGCCGATACGCCTTTTAACGGTGGTAGTTAAGGGTACTTGAACCACAGAGCTGTTGTGAATGTTTTTGAAATGAATTCTGAGCAGAAGCTCCCTCTGGTGGTTACAAACAGTACTGAACCATTCAATGAGGATTGGCAATCAGGATTCACAGACTGGCTTGATATAAGGGAGGTTCCCTCCCATCATGGTTGCCGGTGATCAATTGTTCTTGTCTCAACTGTGGTTCCTGGTTCACTTGGAAGCTTGCTGAGTCTTGCCTCTTCTTCTGCTTTCAGATAAGATATTTTCTGTTTTTGTTTTTGTGCTTACCATTTGCATATTTCTCTGCATTTCTGTGAGGTTAGCCAGGTTCCCCCCCCCCCCCCCGGGGGCTTGGGCTTCTCTCAGTTCCTCTGGAGCCATTGTTATTTGTTCATTTGCCATTTCCAGTTTTTTTCAGTTAGGCCGGTGATACTGTTATGTTTCGGTAGCTGATGAGAGCAGGCAAAAACGGCAATACACCAGAGAGGTTGGAATCTATTGGATTGCAGTACCCTGACTAACCACCACAACTAAAGGCAGTCGTGGAGCGTTCCTACGTTGGTCCTAGATGCCTCGTCACAGCCTGAGAGATTAACTACACAAAAAGATAGAAAGAGGAAAGCTATCTGCCCCGGAGCAGATCCCCAAAGAACATAGGAAGCCCCCAAACATGTAATGGCGGTTAGACAAGAGGAAATACAGACACAGACAGAAAATAGTATGAGCAAACGCTGGGGCCCAATCTGCCTAGACAGAAAAGGATAGAAAGGATACTCACTGCAATCCAAAAAAACCCTAAAAAATGCCAATGCTACTGATTGCAAAAACACCTGAGATCACACGACCTCTACCACCTAAATCAGTTCTCTGGTGTAACAAAACTAAGCCACAGCCACTGAAAAAAACTGGAAAAGGCAAATGAACAAATAACAATGGCTCCAGAGGAACTGAGAGGTGCCCAAGCCCCCCGGGGGGGGGGGGGAGACCTGGCTAACCTCACAGAAATGCAGAGAAATATGCAAATGGTAAGCACTAAAACAAAAACAGAAAATATCTTATCTGAAAGCAGAAGAAGAGGCAAGACTCAGCAAGCTTCCAAGTGAACCAGGAACCACAGTTGAGACAAGAACAATTGATCACCGGCAACCATGATGGGAGGGAACCTCCCTTATATCAAGCCAGTCTGTGAATCCTGATTGCCAATCCTCATTGAATGGTTCAGTACTGTTTGTAACCACCAGGGGGAGCTTCTGCTCAGAATTCATTTCCAAAACATTCACAACACAGAGCCGTTAATTAAAGGCACTGTGGAGATAGTATATAGCGCCCCCCAGAGTCAGATTTTCTCTGGAGGGCGCCCCCAGAGAACATGATTCAGGTCGGATTTTACCGACCCCGCTTTTGCGATCGCCGTTATTAACCATATAACGGCGATCGCAAAAGAAAAAAAAACTGCGATACTGCAAGTAATTTCTCTCCCCTCTGATGTGATTGCACATCAGAGGGAAGAGAAATAGGGTCCCCGGGACCCTCTATCCCCCCCGTTACCTCCCGGTGTCCCCATGTCCTCCCGCAGCTCCGATCCTCCCGGGTTCTTCATCCTGTAAAAAAAAATGGCGGGCGCTGCCGGCAGATTCATTCATTCTGTAAAAGTACATTTTGATCACTGTGATGAACTATCACAGTGATCAAAATAAAAAAAATAGTACATAAGCCCCCCCTTTATCACCCCTTAGTTAGTGACATATAATTGGGGTTAGGGTTAGGGCTAGGGTTAGGGTTAGAGTTAGGGTCACAATGAGGGTTAGGGATACATTTAGGGTTAGGTAAACAATTAAGGTTAGGGATACAATTAGGGTTGAAATTAGGGTTAGGATTAGGGTTAGGGTTGGTATTAGGGTTAGGGTTGGAGCTAGAATTGAGGAGTTTCCACTATTTAGGCACATCAGGGGGTCTCCAAACATGATGTGGCGTTCAAAAGTCAAATGGCGCTCCCTACCTTCGAGCCCTGCCGTGCACCCAAACAGTGGTTTACCCCAACATATGGGGTATCAGCATAGTCAGAAAAATTGCACAACAACTTTTGGGGTCCAATTTCTCCTGTTTACCTTTGGGAAAATAAAAAATAGCAGGCTAAAAAATCATTTTTAAGGAAAAAAAAATATTTTTTGTTTTCACTGCTCTACGTTATAAACTTCTGTGAAGCACTTGGAGGTTAAAAGTGCTCAACACACATCTAGATAAGTTCCTTAAGGGGTCTAATTTCCAAAAATTGGGTCAATTGTTGGGGGTTTACACTGTTTAGGCAATTAGAGGCTCTCTAAACGCGACATGGCATCCAGCCAATTCTGCGTTGAAAAAGTCAAACGGCGCTCCTTCCCTTGCGACCTCTGCCGTGCGACCAGACAGTGGTTTACGCCCACATATAGGGTATCGGTGTATTGAGGAGAAATTGCACAGCAAATCTTGTGGTTAATTTTTTCTTTTAACACTTGTGAAAATAAAAAAAATTAATTCTGAAATAAAGTTTTTGCAAAAAAAGTTAAATGTTAATTTTTTCCTTCCACATTGCTTCAGTTCCTGTGAAGCTTGTAAAGGGTTAATAAACTTCTTGAATGTGGTTTTGAGCACCTTGAGGGGTGCCCGTTTTTAGAATGGTGTCACTTTTGGGTATTTTCTATCCTATAGACCCCTCAAAGTGACTTCAAATGTGATGTGGTCCCTAAAAAAAAAAATGGTGTTGTAAAAATGAGAAATCGCTGTTCAACTTTAACCCTTATAACTTTGTAACAAAACAAAAAAAAATTTTGTTCCCAAAATTGTGCTGATATAAAGTAGACGTGTGGGAAATGTTATTTATTAAGAAATTTGTGTGACATATCTCTCTGATTTAAGGGCATAAAAATTTAAAGTTTGAAAATTGCTAAATTTTCAAAATTTTCGCCATATTTCCTTTTTTTCATAAATACACGCAAGTAATATAAAAAAATTTTTTTTACCACTAACTGAAGTACAATATGTCATGAAAAAACAGTCTCAGATTCAGCTGGATTCGTTTAAAGCGTTCCAGAGTTATAACCTCATAAAGTGACATGTGGTCAGAATTGTAAAAATTGGCCCCGTCATTAAGCTGGAAATTGGCTCTGTCACTAAGGGTTAAAGGGATCCCCGGTATGGAAGTCAGGGCAATTGCTTTCAAATGCTCTGGTACTGACCCCAGGCCTCTATTAAAGGAATCATTGGTATGAAAGGGAGGGCAAAATCCACTCTGCGATTTGGTACTGACCCCAGGCCAATTCTTAGGCTGCTTTCCACACATCAGTTTTTTGACGTCAGGCGCGATCCGGCGTGTTTTTAAAAAAACGGATCGGTACCGGATGCGTTTTTTTGGCATTGACTTTCATTAGTGCCGGATCGCGCCTGATGTCATTGCGTTTGCATCCGTTTTTGGCCGGATCCGGCGGAAATGTACATTCCGGCGGCCGGACCAAATGGTCATTGCAAAGCTTTTTTTTTCCGGACCCGCCTGATAGTGCCTGAATCGGCGCATCAGGCGGCCGGAAATAATGAAGTCTATGGAACCGGACCAGTCTTTTGTGCAATCCGTAAAAGACTGATCCGGATTCTGGAAATCAAGGACACTACTACTACTACTACTACTACTACTAACTACTACTACTACTAACTACATTTTCCACTGTCTCCGGACATGCGAACCTGCATTTTCCAGCTGCAAAACTTCTTTTTCCGGGTTCAAAAGTTCAGGTCAGATCCAGCAAAAAAACTGATCCGTTGCATCAGTTTTCTCATTTCAGCGCCGGATCCGTCCCTTCAGTATTTCGACAGATTATGCCTGACAAAAAAAACTGATGTGTGAAAGTAGCCTTAAAGGGATCTCCGGTATGGAAGTTAGGGTAAATCCCTCAGCGCTTGATTCTCACCCCAGGCATCTATTAAAGCGATCATTGGTATGGAAGACAGGGCAAATCATCCAGTGATTTGGTTTTGACCCCAGGCCTCTCTTAAAGGGATCCAAGTATGGAAGTTAGGACGTTCCACTCAGCGCTGTGGTTCTAACCCCAGGGCCTCTTAAAGGGATCCCCTGTATGGAAGTGAGGGCAAATCCACTCTATGCTTTCGTTCTGACACCAGGCCTCTCTTAAAGTGATCTATGGTATGGAAGTTAGGGTAAATCCACTCAGCGCTCTGGTTATGATGCAAG
>JARQOD010000001.1:702073676-702145241 GCA_033576555.1 Oophaga sylvatica
TACATTTCCGGGGGCCGGACCAATGGTCATTGCAAAGTTTTTTTTTTTTCCGGGCCCCCTGATTTGCTGAATCGGGGCAACGGGCCGGGGAAAATAATAAAAATTATGGAACCCGCCTTTTTTGTGCAATCCAAAAAAGATGACCCCATTCTGGAAATCAAGGACTATTTACCTATACTCTTATACTACACTACTTCTACCTTTTTCCAAATGTTTTCGGAATGCAAAACCTGCTTTTTCCGCGCAAATTTTTTTTCCCGGGGTTTTCAAAAGTTCAGGTCAATAAAAAAAAATGACCCGTTGCATCATTTTTTCTTTCAGCCCGGACCCGTCCCTTCAGGTTTTCGACAGAATTAGCCTGACAAAAAAATGTGTGTAAATAGTTTTTAAAGGGATCTCCCGGTAGGATTTAGGGTTAAATCCCCACGCTCGTTTCTACCCATTCTTTAAAGCGATATTGGATGGAAAAGGGGGCAAACCATCCGTGTTTGGTTTTGACCCCAGGCCTCTTTTAAAAGGGACCCCAAGTAGGGAAAGTTAGGCCGCCCCTAGCGCTTGGTTCAACCCCGGGGGGCTTTTAAAGGGCCCCCGTATGGAAGTGAGGGCAAAATCCACTCTATGCTTTCGTTTGCACCGGGCCCCTTTTTTTAAAAGGGGATCGGGGGTTTTGGGAAGGGGGGGAAAATCCACTCAGGCTCGGGTTATGATAAAGGGGGGGGGGGTTTGGGGGGATTTTGGGGGGAGTATTTTTTTGGGGCTTGGTGGGGGTATGATGGGGGATGTTGGGGGTTTCCGTGGCTCTGGCTGCAGGATGATGTGGGATTTGGGGGTTAGGGGGGTGGGCTGTGATGGGATGATGGGGGAAATTTTTTGGGGGTAGGCGCAGGTCTCCCAGCGGACTGCCCCGGGGCTGGGGGCTACAGGGGAGGTGGGCCACGGTTGCGGGGGAAAGGGCCAAGATGTCGCCACTCCCCGGGAGGGCCGGCCCGGGGACAGCCCTATGACGCCCTGGGAATGCTGCCCACTTCCGCACACCGCCCATCAGGGCCCTATAGCCCCTAAAAAAAACCTGTTTTCCCCCGTACCCCCCGGACAAAATGGCTTCCCATTTCCCCCCGGAAAGTCAGCCCACCCTGTCGGGATTCAAGAAAAAAATATGCAGCATACTGGACTTGTATTCTAGTAGACAAAAAAGGGAAAGTATTTGGGGGGAAAATTGACTGTGCTGCAAAGAAAAAGTAGAAAAAAGTGGTCGGCGGGAACCAGGAAAACAGTGCTGCAAATTTAAAAAAATTACGACTCCCCTTTTGGGGCCGCAGGGAAACAACCCCCGGATGATTTTTTCCAAAAGCTCTCAAAAACCGGGATGCGTTGGGGGGAACCCCCCCTTTTTTTAAAAAAGGGCCCCCCGGGGCCAAAAAAAAAAGGGGTTTTCCCAAAAAAGGCAAAAATGAAGTAAAATGCTAAAGAAAAATTTTAGGGGGTTGGGGTTCCCCCAAGGGGGAGAGCAGGACTGTGGTTGGGGGTCCTTTGGGCACCCCGATGCTCCCCTTTTATGCCCTTAAACTATAAAGGGGCGAAAACCTGGGAAAAAAGCAAAAAAGGCCCCCAGTGTTTTTCCCGGGTGGGGCCAAATTAAAAGCAAGCAGCACCCCCCTTTTTTCCCCCCTGGTTGTGAACCCCAAAAAACAGGCAGGCCCCCAGGTTTGACTGTCTGCCTCAGGGAAATGGGGTGCCCCGAAAAACCTGGTCACTGTAATGAGTGCCCCCAAAATAGGGGCGGAGCCCCGAGACGGAAGGAATGACCCCGCTAGCCGACTGCCCTGGGTTTTCCCCCCGGATTTTAAAACCCCGGGGGGGAAAAAGGGGGGCAAACCACCCCAGGGGACAATGCCCCCCACTTTGGGAAAGGGCCATGAGAGCGGGCCCTCCCACTGAGGGAAAAACTCCACCCCTGCCGCAATGAAGGATTGGGGGCTTTCTTTAGTCAGAAGCAAAATGACCCCCGGGAAAATCATCGCCTATGGGCAGGGGAAAAACCCCCCCCGACCGGAGGAAAACCCCCCAACTATAGCACTTCAAGTTGGGGGTTCCCGGCCTGGTCTGGACCTTTTTTGAAGGTTTAAGCCTACCCCCTCCCCAAAAACACTGGGCCCTTCACGACAATTAACCCCCTTTAAACCCCTTTGAAACAGCCAAAATGGGGGGCCAGGAACAAAAATGGTTTGGGTTTTGGGTTTTCGAAAAATACCCTTTTACAAAAAATACCCCGGGGGGGGGCCCCAGAAAAACCCAAGCTGATGCCCGTTTCCCAAAGCCCCCAGGGCAGACACAGAAAAAAAAGGGGACCTGGAGGAGAAATTTAAATCCGCCCCTTTTTAGGAAAAAGGGGGGCCCCGAGCAACAAGCCTTTCCCCCAGGCAGCGGGGGTAAAAAGAAAAAAATTTTTTCCCCCCCAGGGGAAAGGGCCCCCCGGGCAGTGACCCCCGGGTTTTCACCGTAAAAAAGGGGGTGGAACTAAAAAGGTTTCCTCCCTGGGGAGGTGTTCCCACAAGCAAGGCAGTGTGGAATGAGAGAACCCGGCTGTTTTTTTCTCCCCCAGAAGCTGTGCCCGGGGGGTAGTTTTAACCCCAAAAACCCCCTGAAGGGTTAAAGGAGATAGTGGTCCCCGGAGGGCATCCCCCTGGTGTTAAAAGCCCACAACGATCAGGCGGGGCCCTTTTTGGGGGGAAAAACTAGGAACCCCTTTTAAGTGTCGTTTCTACTGGGGGGGAATGCCCCGCCTTTAAAAAATGGTGCGAGACGGGGCCCCCAGCCAGAAAAAAAACTACAGCCCAGAAGGCCCCTCAAAACCCTAAGAGACCGATCCCCCAAAATCGGGCCTGGAAAAAGTAAGTTGTCCCCCCGCGGTCGGATCTCCTACCCCCGACCTTGGGGATCCTACTCCAGGTTCCTGGTGGTCCCCCCGCAAAAGATCTGACGGCGAAACAGCAGCAAAGATGTTTAAAACATATTTCGGGAGCCCCATGGATCCCCTGAGAGGTGCTAACGGGGCCCAAGGTCACCCTTTTTGGGGCCCCAATTGTTCAAAGGTTCTGCCTCTGTAAAGGGTGAAAAAAAAAAAGAACCACACCGTTCCCCCCAACCCAAACCCAAAAGGTCTCTTTGAAAAGATAACAAAATCGTCATGCCCCCTTTAAGACCTTACCACTTGGGAGAAAAATTTTGGGAAAAACCTACTACCTGCCCGGTATTCTGTTTAAAAAAACCCCGTGAGTTCCAAAAAAATTTCACCCAGCTTACCTATGGGGCAAGCCCCGGGAAAATTCCATGGATTGGTTTTGGGGGTTATAGAACCAGAAGCAGGGTGGCCCCCAAAAGGGGGCGGGAAAAAGACCGACAGGAGAAGTACAGAAAATACGGCCTGGTTTGAAGATGTCTACTGGGGTGAGAGAAAAAAAAGGGGACTCCTACCCCAAAGGGGCGCCCCAAAACCCTTCAATTGGTAAAAACGTGCTAAAAAAAAAAGGGAAAAAAATCAAAAAACTCAATGCCCCGTGGGAGGAGGCCCTACATGTGTTGAATTCAAAGTTTGGTAACGGGAAAAAAATGTTTGATCACAAAGAGGGGGGAAGAGGATGCAACGGTACTTGGGGGCCCCGAATTTTTGTCCAGATTTGCAAAGGGCCCCAAAAAAAAGGCCTTTCATCACCTGGAGGAACTGAAAAAACAGAAACTTTTCTGATTTGGGACTTTTTTTGGAGTTTGGGCCCCCAAACGGAAAAGCAGTGAAAATCCCCCGTATCCAATTTTCCCCAAAAGCCAAAAACCCCCAAAAAACTTTTTAAAACCCGTAAAATGCTGCAGAAGACTGTCCCGCAGAAGAGCCTGCTCAAAAGGGAAACCCTAGGAAAAAAGGACCCCCGCAAAACAGCCAGATGGCCCCCCAAGTATGCTTACCGTCCGTAGAGGGGTTTTAAAGGGAATTTTTTCAACCATGCATGTAGAGCAAAGGGTAACTGTTTCCCCCCCCCAACCCCCCACCGATCAAAACGTACACAAGAGGTAAACCCCCCCGAGGCCCAGAAAAATTTTCAAAATTGACAGATGTAGATTTTTACCCTGGGGTTTGTATATTATGTTTTCCCTTTTTTTTCCATGTGTTTTTTTATTTATGTTTCAAAATTTTTTATTTTTTCCCTAATAAAAAACCAAATGATATGGAAAATTGCTCATGTTTTTCCCTTTTGAGTAACTTCCAAAAGGGAATTTTGGGCTTTTGGTTGCTCTTTCCCTTTTCTGCTTTTGCAATTTTAAAAGTAAAATTTTTTTTGTCCCTGTCAATGAATGTATACAATGTCATTAAATTTTTAAAAAGGGAAACCCACCTTTTTCAAAAATTATGAAACATCAGCATGTAAGTAAAAAATTAATTTCCCTACACTTTTTGCGAATTTGGGTTAACCCCTTGGGACTTGATGGAAAAAAGGGGGAAAAAGGGGTGGACCGGGACAAACCTGCCCTAAATGGGGGTCCAAAACAAATCCCTCCCCCTTGGAGGTCAAAAATGGTTCGGGCCCCCAAGTCTCCAAAAAACCCCCTTCCCCATCAGCCCCAAAAACCCCCGAATCATCCTAAGAAGGACCCTACTACCACCAAAGGGATATGGGCTGATTTTTAAAAAAATTCACAGTTTTCCCCCATATGACAGACGGGGATAACCTGCTTGTTTACACACTCAAACACCAAAGGACATAAATGGTCGGGGAAAAAAAACAAAAACCCAATTTGGGACTTGAACAAAAAGGCTCACAACTAAAGTCTATCAGTTTTTTCCTATCTGTGGTTGCATGAAGGTTTCACTGGCAATCCCCAAGCAGACACGGGAAAATTTTAAAAGGGAAAAAATCAACAAATAAAATTGCAGGGAAAAAAACTGCCCCCCTCCAGCCCCGGGACAGACAAAAATTAAAACCCTAGCTCCCCCAAAAACCCCCAAAAAAACAGCAGCTCAGTTTGAAAGTAAAAAGGAAAACCCCGGACGATCTTCGGGGAAATTGCCCCTGACAGTACCCCCCCTTCTCGAGGGGCCCCCGGGAAAACCCCCGGGCCCAAACCTTTCCCCCCGGGGTGGGGTTCTTGGAAGGCCCCAAACCAAACGATCTGCGTTACCTCAGAGCAGGGACCCCCCCCCCCTTCCCCCTTTTTGGGCATCCCCCCCTTTCCCAAAGCACCAAGAAAAATTTTTAAAGGGGGCCCGGGGGAAAATTCAGACGTGAGAAAATTGATCTTTGTTTAATTGAAATTCCAAGTTCCCCTTGCCCAAACAAGGGGGAGGAGGTAGGGGTTTTAGGGGATGCTGTGCCACATACCTTTTAAAAAAAGATTGTGGAACACATTTGAATTTTAAAAAGTAGGGGGGATTCCCCAAAAAATTTCCCCAGGTTTTAAATTTTTGGAAATGATCCCCCACGGGGCCCATGAATCTGGGCCCAGTTTCCGGAGGGGACTTTTTAAAAATTTTTATTCCCGGTAGACAACCATACCAACGTTTACTTTTAGATTTTGGCAAAATTCCCCCATCAGCCTACGTTTGTAAAAATTCCCCACGCACTCAGATTTTTTCAAAAACTCCCACACAGAAGCAAGTGACGACGAAAACGCTCCTCTCAGGGGAACCCCGAAGGGCCCCCCCCCTTGAAGTACAAAATGGGGATGAAAAAACCCTATCCCCCCAAAAAAAGGGGACTTACCAGTGGCCCCCCTCCCCCGTTTGAAGAGCGAACTCTGCCCGAGGCAAAAAGAAGACCAGTCCCCCTTGGGGTTTTTTAGGGCAAAACACCGGGAAAGTCTTAAGCTCTGATTCAGACCCTGTCTGACCCCCGGTCTCGGAGAAAAACCCAGGAAAATGACAATTGCATCCCCCCACGTAAACAAATGCCCTCCAAAATTTGGACACAAACTTTGACCCTATTTACACCCCCAAAAAAAAAAGGGGCCAAAACCCCCAAAAAAACGTTTTCCCCCAATGAACACCTGCGCCAAGTTTTTATTTTGGGGGGGGTGAAGGAAGAGCAACGAAAGTGCCAACTTTTTGAAAACCCCCCTTTAAAAAACCACCGTAGACGTATTCCCTGACGACGGGGGAGGTCCGTAATGAAGTCCATAGTAAAAAGAATCCTTTTGGGGGGGTCCGGGGTTTCAAGGGTTAAAAAAGGGGGAAACGGAAAGGGGGGGGGGGGTTTTTTTGGGGGGCACCACCCCCATGACGCACAAAAAAATAACATCTTTTTTTTGTTTTGGCCCCCCCAAAAAACCCGCGAGGAAAAAGGGGGTTAAAGTAGCCTTTTTTCCTGGGTGTCCTGCTAGGAGAATTATGATGTCCTCAATTTTTTTGTCTCAACTTTTTTGGGGCAAAGAGCTCCCTGGGGGGCCCGGGGGGTCCCCCGGCCTCAAACCTCCTCCCAACTCGAAAAAACCCGCCCCTTTTCCAACCCCCCCCCGAAAGGGTTTGGGAAAAGGGTAAACCTTTTCCCCCGGGCCCCGGGAAACTGCGAGACGGGGACACCCCCTTTCTTCTTAGAACCCCCGGGGGAAAAAGACGGAAAAAATTTTAAACCTGGTAAAAAACAACGACCATCGAGCTTGTCTGGAATTCAGACGCTTAGCGGATTCCAAATACAACAGGTTCTTGTGATCAGTAATAACGGTAACCGGGTGGACTGCCCCCTCCAAAAAGTGACGCCATTCTTCAAAAGCTAACTTAATGGCCAAAAGTTCCCTATTGCCGATATCATAATTCCTTTCGGCGGACGACAATTTCTTAGAAAAGAAAGCGCACGGATGCCATTTACCAGGGGACGGACCCTGGGACAATATAGCACCCACCCCTACGTCAGACGCATCCACCTCCACAATGAACGGCTGAGATGCATCTGGTTGGATGAGAACGGGTGCCGAAGCAAAACATTTCTTCAAAGAGGAAAAGGCTTGGCAAGCTTTGTCCGACCATTTAGAAAAATCCGTCCCTTTTCTTGTCATGTCAGTGAGAGGTTTGACGACAGATGAGAAATTACAAATAAATTTCCGGTAGTAGTTAGCAAACCCCAAAAAACGCTGCAGAGCCTTAAGATCCCCTGGCTGATCCCATTCAAGCACTGCTCTCACCTTTTCAGGGTCCATACGGAAACCGGAGGCTGACACCAAAAAACCCAAAAACTGAAGTTCCTGTACGGCAAATACACACTTCTCCAGTTTGGCGTATAATTTATTGTCTCGCAAGATCTGCAACACCTGTCTCACATGCTCCTGATGAGACACAAGATCTGGCGAGTAAATTAAAATGTCGTCCAAATATACAACCACAAACAGCCCCACAAGGTGACGAAAAATGTCATTAACAAAATGTTGGAATACTGCTGGTGCAGTAGTCAGACCAAAAGGCATGACTAGGTTCTCATAATGTCCCTCCGGCGTGTTAAACGCCGTTTTCCACTCATCCCCCTCTTTTATCCTAATCAGATTATACGCCCCCCTGAGATCCAATTTAGAAAACCATTTGGCGCCAACAATTTGATTGAAGAGATCAGGAATAAGAGGGAGTGGATACGGATCTCGAACAGTAATCCGATTAAGTTCGCGGAAATCCAAGCAAGGGCGTAGGCCTCCATCTTTCTTCTTCACAAAGAAGAACCCCGCGGCTACTGGGGAAGATGAAGGTCTAATATGCCCTTTGGCCAGACTTTCAGAAATATAATCTTTCATAGCCTGCCTCTCAGGACCAGAAAGATTATACAACCTAGCTTTAGGCAACTTAGCATCAGGAAGGAGATTAATAGAGCAGTCATACACGCGATGAGGAGGCAACTCCTGACACCCCTCCTCAGAGAAAACATCCCCAAAATCCTCCAAAAAAGGAGGCAATGTACTAGGCACGACCGCACTGATGACTGTGTTCATGCAGTTGCTTTTGCAAAACTCACCCCATTGGCTTATTTCTCTGGACTGCCAATTAATCACAGGGTTATGTTTAACCAACCAAGGAAGTCCCAACACAATGGGAGTAGGTAGACCCTCCAACACATAACAAGATAATTGTTCCCTATGTATTGCCCCTACCCGAAGGTCAATGTTATGAACCTCATGAAGAAAGCTACCTTGGCCGAGAGGCCTGGCGTCAATGGAGAATATAGGGATCGGTTTGACCAATACACTCAGATGCATACCTTGAGCCTGAGCAAACTGAGCATCAACCAGATTAGCCCCGGAACCACTATCAAGAAGAACAGACAATCTCTCCACTCTCGTACCAACTACCACCTCCACTGGTACAAGGAACTGAGAAGAACTGGCGGATGAAATACATACTCCCAGGTTGTCGTCCACCACACAACCTGGGATTAACAGTTTTCCGGCGACTTTTGGCTCAACAAGGCACGGGATGGACATTCTCCAACAAAATGTCCCTCTTTCCCGCAGAAAAAACATCTTCTAGTCCTGCGGCGTACCGCCAATCCCCTCCTACGAAATGATGTCCCTCCCAACTGCATAGGCTCCTCCGAACAGACAAGGGGAACCTCAACATAAGGGACTTTAGTGGTAGGTGGAGAAACAACAGGGAGTGGGGTTACCTCACCCCTCTCCCGAAGCCGTCTATCAGTACGGATAGCTAAGGCCATAGCAGCCTCCAGAGAAGGAGGAGACTCATACTGAGCCAAAACGTCTTTTAATTTATCAGAAAGCCCATGACAAAACTGGCTCCTAAGAGCTGGGTCATTCCACTGAGTATCTGTGGCCCATCTACGAAACTCAGAAGCAAATTCCTCTGCCGGACGATCTCCCTGCTGTATCTTACGTAATTTTGTCTCAGCAAGAGAGACCCGATCTGGGTCATCATATACCAATCCCAGGGCAGAAAAAAATTGATCTACAGACAGTAGAGCCGGGGATCCCGGAGGAAGGGAAAATGCCCAGGATTGAGGGTCCCCTTGCAGAAGTGAGATAACAATTCCCACTCTCTGCTCCTCACTCCCTGATGATCGAGGCCGAAGCCGAAAATACAATTTACATGCCTCCCGGAAGGTGAAAAATTTGTCTCGCCCACCAGTGAACCTGTCCGGGAGAGCAACCTTAGGTTCAACTCTGGTTTGCTCCAGGGAGACAAAACTTTGGACTTAATGTCCGTCAGCTCCATGGATAATCCCTGCAACTGCAGAGCCAGCTGGGCTACTGGATCCATGGTAACTGGAGATAATTTTTATGGCCAGTGAAAATGTCACGCTGTCTAATGATATGTATACAATGTCAGTAAACTATTAATACAGGAACCACACTCTATACAACAACTAGTATAGCAACATCAGCATGTAAGTATAGAATAGATTTACCTGACACGATATCTGCTGAACTCAGGGTTAATCTTGAGGACTTGATGAGCTGAAACAGGAAAGAGGTGGACCGGGATCTAACCTGACCCTAAACTGGGGTCCTAACTAATCCCTCACCTTGGAGGTACTGATAATGGTTCAGAGGTCCAAGTCTCCAACCTGACCCTGTCTCCTATCAGACCCTGAACCCTGTAATCAGTCCTAAGAAGGATCCTGACTACCACCAAAGGGATATGGGCTGATCTTTAGCTAAATACACAGATTAGACATATAAGACAGACAGGATAACACTCGCTTGCATACACACTCAAACACCAAAGGAACATAAATGGTCTGGGAAATAAACTCTAACCAAGTTGAGCTTAGAACAACTAAGGAGCTCACAACTAAAGTCTATACAGATTCATTCCTATCTGTGGTCTGCATGAAGGTTTCACTGGCAACTCCCCAAGCAGACAACCAGGAATTTAAAGGAAACCAATCAACAAATAATCAATTGCAGCCAGGAGAAACTGCACCCAGTCCCAGCACCGAGCACAGACAGAATTAACTCCCTAGCTGCCAAACACAAAGAAACAGCAGCTCAGCTGTGAGAAGTCAAAATGTGCAACCGCGACGATCTTCGTGGCAATGCACACATGACAGTTATTTACCTTTTATGCAACATTCAAGTGTCCTCACCTCCCATAAAGGGAAGATTATTTATTGTTATGTTTGGAACAAAAATGTACTTCAGCCGGGGAGTGCTGAGCTTTGCTGGGGGGAATGTGGATCCCAGCTGTGATTGGAGCCACAGAACCTAGAAGGGTGCACTAAAGGATTCATCAACAAGAGGCCCTCAGAGCATTCACACACCTTCTCCCTTCCTCAGACCACCAGAGGGAGCCTGTATAGGTAGATAAAAAGGAGGGAGAAGGCAGGAAGTCAGTCCACTCCAGACTCAGAACAGACTGAGAACAGACTCTGAACAGAACACTCTGAGACACAGAAACAGGTCAGCCTGCAGTGTGAGACTCAATAGCTCAAGTCAGCGAGCTAGTAGCGTGCCGACGCTCAAGAGAGAGGCAGAAGAGGCAGCCAGCTAACTGCCAGTGTGTATAGCCTAGTGAGGGCCCGAGTAGGCCGAAGGCTAGAGGAGAGAGTAGCAAAGGGGCAGAGGAGCCTTACCAGCTCACCCCAGAGAGCATATAATGGACACCGGTTCAGAGCTTACAGGGATATCTACGACCCCTTAAGACACAACCGGAATTCCTGGAGGACTACAGGTCCCAGGAGCACCCAAGAGCTGATACGTAACAGAGCCAGGGGACACGGAGATCCTACAAGCAGGGAGTGTGTACTCCAGGAGAAGGCCTACCACAAAGTCAGCCAGTGCAGGACAGAGACAAAGTTAGGCCTAGATACAGGCAGGTCAGAAATTGACTACAGAGAGGCAAGTAACAGGAGGCCCTACTGTTATGAATGTGCTAGAGATAGTTTCTGAGCAGAGGCTCCCTCTGGTGGTTACAGACAGTACTGAACCTTTCAGTGAGGAATGGCAATCTGGGTTCACTGACTGGTCTGATATAAGGGAGGTTCCCTCCCATGATGGTTGCCAGTGATCAATTGTTCTTGTCTCAATTGTGGTTCCTGGTTCATTTGGAAGTTTGCTGGAGTCTTGCCTGCATCTCCTGCTTTCAGATAAGATATTTTTTGCTTTTCTTTTTGTGCTTGCTTTTTGCATTGTTTTCTGCACTTTTGTGGAGGTCAGCCAGGTCCCCTCCTGGGGCCTGAGCTCCTCACAGTTTATCTGCAGCCACTGTTATTTGCTCATTTGCTTTTTTCTGTATTTTTCAGCGGCTGCAGCTTGGTTTTGTTCACACTGAGATCTGATTTAGCTGGTAGCGAGATCATGTGATCTCAGTATTTTTGTAATCAGAATTGTTGGATTTTTGTAGGGTTTTCTGTGTTGCAGAAAGTAATCTCTCCTTTCCTATCCTATTTAGTCAGCTTGTGGCCCCAGCGTTTGCTCAATCTATTTTCTGCCTATGTTTGTGTTTTCATCTTGTCTAACCGCCATTATATGTTTGGGGGCTTCCTATTTTTTTTGGGTATCTGCTCCGGGCAGATAGCTTTCATCATTCTGCCTTTAGGTGTAGTTATCTCTCAGGCTGTGACGAGGCGTCTAGGATCAATGTAGGAACGCTCCACGGCTACCTCTAGTTGTGTCGTTAGTTTAGGAATCTGCAACCCATCAGTTACCAACATCTCAGGTGTTCTGCTGCCCTGCTGTTGTTCCTATCCTCCTCAGCTACCGAAACACAACAGCATCACCGGCCCCAACTGAAAATTATATGGTACTCACAGAAGGGAAAAATAGTGTGGAAAGAAAAAAGTTGTCAGCGTTGTCAGAGATTTTTTTTTTTTCTGTCTGTTGCATTTTTTCCCTCTTTTTCTCTGGGTGCTGAGGAGGATTTTTTTTTTCTTTCAATGGAGTTTGCACAGTTGTCTGGCCGTGTGGATCAGCTTGCCATTGAGGTTCGGAGTATTGCTACCTATCTTGCTAGGTTGCCGGTTGTGGAACCTAGGATTCCCATGCCAGATTTGTTTTTGGGGGATCGGGCTAAATTTCTGAATTTCAAAAATAACTGTAAGTTGTTTTTTGCCTTAAAGCCTAAGTCCTCAGGTAACGCAGCACAGCAGGTTCAAATTGTCATCTCTCTCCTGCGCGGCGATCCTCAGGATTGGGCTTTTTCCCTGAAACCTGGGGATCCTGTTTTAAATGATATTGATGCATTTTTTCTGGCTCTGGGGTTATTGTAGATGAACCTAATGTCACTGATCAAGCTGAAAAAACCTTGTTGGCATTAAATCAGGGTCTTGAAGACGCTGAGTTCTACTGTCAGAAATGCCGAAAGTGGGCAGTCCTGACCAAATGGAATGATGATGCTTTGGCAGCCCTTTTTCGGAAGGGGCTGTCAGAGAATGTAAAGGATGTTATGGTGGGATTCCCTGCTCCCTCTGGTCTCAATGATTCTATGTCATTGGCTATTCAAATTGACAGACGTTTGCGTGAGCGCAGAGGTATGCGTGAGATAGTGTTGCCTTGTGAGCCAGCTTCTGAGCCCATGCAGTGTGATAGAGTGACTTCTGGGGCACAGCGTCATGAGTTTCGAAAGCGCAATGGGTTATGTTTCTACTGTGGTGATGCCTCTCATGCTATTTCAGTCTGCCCTAAGCAGGGAAGACGTTTTGCACGCTCAGTTGTCTTGGGTAGTGTTCAGACTAAATTTCTGTTGACTGTTACCCTGATTTGCTCCCTGTCCATATTTTCTGCTCAGGCTTTTGTTGATTCAGGAGCAGCTATTAACCTGATGGATTTTGACTTTGCCAAACGTTGCGGGTTTCCCATGATACCGCTGTGGAAGTCTATTCCCCTACTGGGCATTGATTCTACCCCTTTGGCGGAGAATAAACCCCAGTTTTCTACTCAGGTGATAATGAGGGTTGAACCAGATCATCAGGAGAGTTGCAAATTTCTGGTGCTGTATAATCTGCATGACATTATTGTACTAGGTTTCCCTTGGTTACAGTCTCATAATCCTGTTTTGGATTGGAAATCTGTGTCTGTGACCAGTTGGGGCTGCCAATGTGTTAATGCCGACACTCCTGTTTTTTCTGCCTCTCCAAAGTCTCAGGATGTTCCTGACTTTTTGACTGATTTTTCGGATGTATTTAGTGAAAGTAAATCTGCATCTTTGCCCCCTCACAGGAGCTATGATTGCGCTATTGAATTAGTGCCTGGTGGTAAATTTCCTAAAGGTCGCCTTTTTAACTTGTCTGTACCTGAACACGATGATATGGGATCTTATATCAAGGAGTCTTTGGAGAAGGGTCATATCAGACCATCCTCTTCACCCTTGGGTGCCGGTTTTTTCTTTGTGGCCAAAAAGGATGGTTCATTGAGGCTGTTTATTGATTATCGTCTTTTGAATAAGATCACTGTGAAGTATCAATATCCGTTACCCTTGATTTCTGATCTGTTTTCCAGGGTGAAAAGTGCTAGTTGGTTTACCAAGCTTGACCTCAGGGGGGCGTATAACCTTATTAGCATTAAGCACGGGGATGAATGGAAGACGGCGTTTAATACCCCAGAGGGGCATTTTGAGTACCTAGTGATGCCCTTTGGGCTCACTAATGCTCCTTCCGTCTTCCAATCCTTCATGAATGATATTTTTAGGGATTTTGTGGATAAATTTCTGATTGTTTATTTGGATGATATCTTGATTTTTTCCAATGACTGGGACTCTCATGTGAAACATGTTCAGACTGTGTTCCAGATTTTGAGAGAGAATGCACTGTATATGAAGGGGTCTTTTTGGCGTACAGAAGGTCTCATTTCTGGGATTCATTTTGTCTCAGTCTGTTATTGAAATGAACCCGGTCAAGGTTCAGGCCATCTGTGATTGGGTCCAACCTACTTCATTAAAGGCTCTTCAGAGATTTTTGGGTTTTGCCAATTTTTATCGTAAATTTATTGGTAATTTCTCCGGTATTGTTAAACCATTGACTGATTTGACCAAAAAGGGTTCTGATTGTGGTGAATTGGCCTCCTGAGGCAGTCTCTGCGTTTCAGGAACTTAAGCAGAGATTCACTTCTGCTCCTGTTCTACGGCAGCCTGATGTTTCTCTGCCGTTTCAGATGAGGTTGATGCCCCTGAAATTGGGGCAGGTGCCGTTTTGTCCCAAAGAGATCCAGAGACCTCTAAGAGTAACCCTTGTGCCTTTTTCTCTCGAAAATTTTCTCCAACTGAACGTAATTATGACATGGGTAATCGGGAGTTATTGGCCATGAAGTGGACTTTTGAACAGTGGAGACATTGGCTGGAAGTAGCCAAACATCAGGTGGTGGTCCTCACGGACCATAAGAATCTGGTTTATCTCGAATCAGCCAAGCGACTTAATCCTAGACAGGCCAGGTGGGCCTTGTTTTTCACACGTTTTAATTTTGTGGTTTCTTTTCTTCCTGGCACTAAGAATGTTAAGGCGGATGCCCTCTCTCGAGGAATTTCTTTGCGGACTCTCCTGAGTTATCTGATCCTACTGTTATTTTGAAAGAGGGTGTATTTCTTTCCGCCATCTCGCCCAATTTGAGACTGGCCTTGGAAGGTTGTCAGGAGGATAAACCTGAGCGCTGCCCTATTGGGAAATTGTTTGTCCCAGACCAGTGGAAGAAGAGTGTGATGTCTGAAATTCATTGTTCCGCGTTGGCTGGTCATCCCGGGATTTTTGGTACCAGAGACTTGGTGAGTCGGTCCTTTTGATGGCCTACTTTGTCTCGTGACGTCAGGGAATTTGTGCAGTCCTGTGGGACTTGCTCTCGCTCCAAGCCTTGCTCTCGCTCTAGTGGTTTGTTAATGCAATTACCTGTGCCCAAGAGGCCATGGACCCATATCTCTATGGATTTTATTTCCGACCTCCCTGTTTCTCAGAGAATGACCGTTATCTGGGTAATCTGTGATAGGTTTTCCAAGATGATACATCTTGTGCCATTACCTAAGTTACCTTCCTCCTACGAATTGGTGCCTTTGTTCCTTCAGCACGTGGTTCGGTTACATGGCATTCCGGAGAACATTGTGTCTGACAGACGAGTCCAGTTTGTTTCCAGATTTTGGAGGACATTTTGTTCTAAACTTGGTGTTCAATTATCTTTCTCCTCTGCTTTTCATCCTCAGACCAATGGACAAACTGAGAGAACAAACCAGACCTTGGAGACTTATTTGAGATGTTTTGTGTCTGCTGATCAAGATGACGGGGTCTCTTTTTTGCCTTTGGCTGAGTTTGCTCTTAATAATAGGGCTAGCTCTGCCACCTTGATGTCTCCATTTTTCTGCAATTTTGGGTTTCACCCTTGATTTTCTTCGGGACAGGCGGAGGCTTCTGTCTGTCCGGGTGTTGACTCTGTTGTGGAGCGAATGCAGCAGATTTGGGACCAGGTAGTGGAGAGGTTGTCTCTCTCTCAGGAGAAGGCCCAACGGTTTGCCAAACGGCATAGGACTGATGGTCCTCGGTTTAAAGTGGGGGACTTGGTTTGGTTGTCCTCAAGAAATATCCCTATGAGGGTTGCATCTTCAAAGTTTAAGCCCAGGTTCATTGGACCTTATAAGATCATGGAGATTCTTAATTCTGTTTCCTTCCGTTTTCTTCTTCCAGGGACATTTAAGATCCATAACGTGTTCCACAAGTCCTTATTGAAGAGGTTTGTCGAGCCAGTGGTTCCTATGGCTGCGCCTCCTGACCCTGTTTTGGTTTAGGGCAATCTGGAGTATGTGGTTGAGAAAATATTGGATTCTCGTTTTTCTAGACAGAAACTCCAGTATTTGGTTAATTGGAGAGGTTATGGTCAGGAGGACAATTCTTGGGTGTTTGCTTTGGACATGCATGCTAGGAGACTGATCCGTGCCTATCACCGAGCTCATCCTGATCGGCCTGGTTGCACAAGTGAGGGTTCGGTGACCCCTCCTCAAGGGGGGGTACTGTTATGAATGTGCTAGAGATGGTTTCTGAGCAGAGGCGCCCTCTGGTGGTTACAGACAGTACTGAACCTTTCAGTGAGGAATGGCAATCTGGGTTCACTGACTGGTCTGATATAAGGGAGGTTCCCTCCCATGATGGTTGCCGGTGATCAATTGTTCTTGTCTCAATTGTGGTTCCTGGTTCATTTGAAAGTTTGCTGGAGTCTTGCCTGCATCTCCTGCTTTCAGATAAGATATTTTTTGCTTTTCTTTTTGTGGTTGCTTTTTGCATTGTTTTCTGCACTTTTGTGGAGGTCAGCCAGGTCCCCTCCTGGGGCTTGAGCTCCTCACAGTTTATCTGCAGCCACTGTTATTTGCTCATTTGCTTTTTCCTGTTTTTTTCAGCGGCTGCAGCTTTGTTTTGTTCACACTGAGATCTGATTTAGCGGGTGGCGAGATCGTGTGATCTCAGTATTTTTGTAATCAGAATTGTTGGATTTTTGTAGGGTTTTCTGGGTTGCAGAAAGTAATTTCTCCTTTCCTATCCTATTTAGTCAGCTTGTGGCCCCAGCGTTTGCTCAATCTATTTTCTGCCTATGTTTGTGTTTTCATCTTGTCTAACCGCCATTATATGTTTGGGGCTTCCTATTTTCTTTGGGGATCTGCTCTGGGGCAGATACTTTCATCTTTCTGCCTTTAGGTGTAGTTATCTCTCAGGCTGTGACGAGACGTCTAGGATCAACGTAGGAACTCTCCACGGCTACCTCTAGTTGTGTCGTTAGTTTAGGAATCTGCAACCCATCAGTTACCAACATCTCAGGTGTTCGGCTGCCCTGTTGTTGTTCCTGTCCTCCTCAGCAACAGAAACACAACACCCTACACCTGATGTTCGCTGCACTAACTCCAGTAAAGGTACAGAAGTGACTTGTGTGTGCTCCCATTCTTGTTCTTACCCAGCTGGGTTCCATCCGTCCTGCATCCCTACATTTATGCTGCCCTGAAGGACTGCTCCACCTGTGGGGCGCGATACCATCTAAGCTGCCACAACACTGGCCTCAGTGGACTGCTGCAGCGCTGGTGATCCTCACCAGACACCACAGGTGGCGTCACGATTCACTGACATTATCCCCTGTAAATATCCCCTTTTTGAGGGTGAGCGCCCTGGGCCACGGACCGAGCCGTGGCCACCGTGACATCCCCCATAGAAATCAACGGGCTCAGATCCGAGTACCCCACAGCCCTGGCGGGTGGCTCAGAAACAAGTCAAAATGAAAATCAAAACAAGACAAAATTAAAGTGGAAACAAGTCAAAATTATGCTAACTATTGTGTGTGGCCTCCACGTGCCCGTATGACCTCCCTACAACACCTGGGCATGCTCCTGATGAGGTTGCAGATGTTCTCCGAAGGGATCTCCTCCCAGACCCGGACTTAAGCATCCGTCAACTCCTGGATAGTCTGTGGTGCAACGTGACGTTGGTGGATGGAGCAAGGCATGCTGTCCCAGATGTGCTCAATTGGATTCATGTGTGGGGAACGGGCGGGCCAGTCCATAGCTTCAATGCCTTCATCTTGCAGGAACTGCTGACACACTCGAGCCACATGAAGTCTGGCATTGTCCTGCATTAGGAGGAACCCAGGGCCAACCGCACCAGTATATGGTCTCACAAGGGGTCTGAGGATCTCATCTCGGTAGCTAATGGCAGTCAGGCTACCTCTGGCGAGCACATGGAGGACTGTGTGACCTTCCAAAGAAATGCCACCCCACACCATTACTGACCCACTGCCAAACCGGTCATGCTGAAGGATTTTGCAGGCAGCAGATCGCTCTCCACGGTGTCTCCAGACTCTATCACGTTTGTCACATGTGCTGAGTGTGAACCTGCTGCCTGCAACATTCTTCAGCATGACCGGTTTGGCAGTGGGTCAATAATGGTGTGGGGTGGCATTTCATTGGAGGGCCACACAGCCCTCCATGTGCTCGCCAGAGGTAGCCTGACTGCCAAGTCTCTCAATGCATTTGTACACTTTCGGTAAAGCTTATATCACAGGTCTACATGGCAGAAGGTTCAACAGAAAATTGTACATATATATCTTTATCAATTATCTTTCCTTCTAAAGCAGAATCTAAAATCGCCTTGATTTCTCAATTCACTTGAAATTTAGGATTATAGTACAATCTTTCATAGACCAGTTTGTCCTCAATCTGTTGTTTTATTCACTAACATATATGTCCTTGTCCATGATGACCACGGCCCCACCATTATCAGACTTTTTATAACTATTGTGCCATCATGGACTCGATCATTCAAAACCTCAAATTCTTCCTTCCTAATGTTGGGATTTTTGAACTTTTTTACAGTTAATAATCTCAAATCTTCAACATCTCTAGTCAATGCTTCTATAAAGGCCTCTATCGCTGCTGGACTGCTTGGTGGCATGAACATACTGTTATTACTCAAACCTAAATTTACTCAAATACAGCTCACTTTCCTTGACTGTCTCCTTTCTACTTTTGTTACTGAACCATTCTTTAAGTTTTATGGCTCTAAAACTTTTACTCAAATTAATTGTGCATTTGAACCAATCTATGTGTGAGTTCAAACCATATGACAAGTCTTTGTTAAGCAAATCTCTATGTAAGTCAGTCAATACCTTTTTTGAGATATTTATAATTGGGTCTGTGGGCTGTTCCTGGTCACAGCGGGTCTCGACGGGGCTTGTTGATTTTTCTTTTTCGCTTTTCTTTTGTCTCTTCTGTCTTTTCCATTGTCATCTTCCTCCTCTCCTCGTCCTCCTTTCGGCATAGGAGCGTCCAACTTTACTAGAAGCAATTATACAGTTAGCGAATGCTCCACATTCAATAAAATAACGTCCATTGCATATTTGTTAGATATGTGGCTGAACCGCATACAAAATTGAACATTGTTCATCATAAGATTAGGTCTAACATTTTATCTCAAGCCTCTGGGTATAATTCTCAATCTATAATACTCCCCCAGTGTAGTTAAATGTAATTGGAGGGTTAAAATCTTCTTCATCTCTCCCTCGTATTTCCTTTTCAAATCCAACACAGTGGAATTATTTAAAAAGGCACCATCTCCTCCTATGGCTCCAAGCTCAACGTCCTCCTCTGTATATGAAAATACACCTGGATCCTTGTTAACATTCATAATCCACGGACCCAAAACAAGAAAAAAAATGAAAAAAATTTTTTTGAAGAAAAAAAATTTTGGGGAAAAAAAAAATGATGTGCAAAAAAAACAAAAAGACAAAACTATAATAACTAAAGAAAATTTGGCAGCACTACCAAAAGAAGTCGGGTGCAATAAAACCTGTTAAGGTGATGTCCAAACCTCCAAAATAGAAAATCAGAAAAAAACAGACAGCAATCCAAAAATTAAAGTGAAAAACTGTGGGTTTATATAACTGTTTTTAGTACCCCCATATAAATATGGTATCCTTCTTTGTATGAGCTCATTAGCACTTTATTACACTGCTGCACTTTAGAAACAGATGTATATCAACTGGGTGACTTGTTCACATGTATCACTGAATGTGCTGGCTACAATAGCAGAACCTGGAGAGGCAACAGTTATCCTCTGCACAGTGTTAGACTAGGCGAGACGCTGGGACCGATGTCTCTGCTGAGCAGAGTCCACTGCAGCTGGAGACGGATGGGAGACCGCAGCAGGGATGGTTCGAGATTCCCCTTGTGCAGAAGTGGGAACTTGACCCCTAGTATTACCCCCCTCTTAGGGCCCCCCCTTCTTTGGGCCTTGCTACTTTCAAAGGCAGCGATAGATGCGGAGTACGAATATGCTCGGCAGGCTCCCAGGACCTATCTTCAGGCCCATAACCCCTCCATTCCACCAAAAAAAATTTTTGCCCCGTACCACCTTGCACCCTACAATGGCGTTCACCTCGTGATCATCCGTAGATGAACCCGACGTCCCGGCAGATGACTCAGGCAACCGGGAGACGACCATGGGTTTTAGGAGTGACACATGGAAGGTGTCAGAGATACCAAGGCGAGGCGGAAGGGCTAACTGGTGAACCACAGGGTTCACTGTTGTGAATGTGTTAGAGATGGTTTCTGAGCAGAGGCTCCCTCTGGTGGTTACAGACAGTACTGAACCTTTCAGCGAGGAGTGGCAATCTGGGTTCACTGACTGGTCTGATATAAGGAGGTTCCCTCCCATGATGGTTGCCGGTGATCAATTGTTCTTGTCTCAATTGTGGTTCCTGGTTCATTTGGAAGTTTGCTGGAGTCTTGCCTGCATCTCCTGCTTTCAGATAAGATATTTTTTGCTTTTCTTTTTGTGCTTGCTTTTTGCATTGTTTTCTGCACTTTTGTGGAGGTCAGCCAGGTCCCTTACTCGGGCCTGAGCTCCTCACAGTTTATCTGCAGCCACTGTTATTTGCTCATTTGCTCTTTCCTGTTTTTTCAGCGGCTGCGGCTTGGTTTTTGTTCACACTGAGATCTGATTTAGTGGGTGGCGAGATCATGTGATCTCAGTATTTTTGTAATCAGAATTGTTGAATTTTTGTAGGGTTTTCTGGGTTGCAGAAAGTAATCTTTCCTGTCCTATCCTATTTAGTCAGCTTGTGGCCCCAGAGTTTGCTCAGTCTATTTTCTGCCTATGTTTGTGTTTTCATCTTGTCTAACCGCCATTATATGTTTGGAGGCTTCCTATTTTCTTTGGGGATCTGTTCTGGGGCAGATAGCTTTCATCTTTCTGCCTTTAGGTGTAGTTATCTCTCAGGCTGTGACGAGGCGTCTAGGATCAACGTAGGAACGCTCCACGGCTACCTCTAGTTGTGTTGTTAGTTTAGGAATCTGCAACCCATCAGTTACCAACATCTCAGGTGTTCGGCTGCCCTGCTGTTGTTCCTGTCCCCCTCAGCTACCGAAACATAACAGTTCACCTGCTCAAGGACCTTGAAGGGACCCAAATAGCGGGTTGCCAACTTAGTGGACTCCACCTGCAGACTGATGTTTCGGGAGGAGAGCAACACTAGGTCGCCAGGAGCAAATGTCAGAGCGGGATGCCGATGAGCATCGGCAGAAGAACTCATCCTCTCCTTGGAAGCCTGAATGGCATCCTTGGTGCGGTCCCATATGTCCCGTGCCTCCACAGCCCAGTCTGCCACCCTGGAGTTGGCGGAATCCACGGGCATGGGCACCGGTACCCGCGGATGCTAGCCGTAATTTAAGAGGAATGTGTCTGTCCGCTGGAGTCAGCCACAGCATTGTTTAGCGCGAACTCCGCCCACGGGAGCAAGGATGCCCAGTCATCCTGCCTGGCAGAGACAAAATGTCACAAGTATGTGACCAAGGTCTGGTTGGCTCTCTCTACCAACCCATTTGTCTCGGGATGATATGCAGAGGAGAGGTTTAACTCAATGCAGAGTAGACGACACAGCTCTCTCCAGAACCGAGACGCAAATTGGGGACCTCGATCGCTGACAATCTTGTCTGGCATACCGTGTAGACGTAAGATGTGTCTAATAAATAATGTTGCCAAAGCCCGTGCAGAAGGTAACCGTGGTAGCGGCACCAAGTGCACCATTTTGGAGAAGTGGTCGGTGATCACCCAAATGATGGTGCAACCCAGAGACTTGGGTAAGCCCACCACAAAGTCCATCCCAACCATCTCCCAGGCCTCTCTGCCACGGCAAAGGAAAAAGTAACCCAGCTGGCCATTGTCGAGGGGACTTGTTCTTGGCGCAGGAGACACACGCCTGAACATATTCCCTGATGTCACGGACCATCTGTGGCCACCAGTATGTCCTCGCCAATAATTCAGTTGTCCTCTTTGCCCCAAAGTTTCCACCCACCCTAGACGAGTGTGCCCAAGAGAGTACCTCCGGTCGCAAAATTAGTGGGCACAAAAGTCTTGCCCAGAGGCACAGACTGTAGCGAAACCGGGGCTACCGTTCTCAGGCTCTCTTCAGGGACAATAAGCCGAGGCTCCTCATCCTCCTCCTCTGATGACACTAAGGAGCGAGAGAGAGCGTCTGCCCAAATATTCTTCTCACTGGAGAGAAAATGGAGGGTGAAGTGGATCCGAGAGAAGAATAGGGACCATTTGGCCTGGCGAGAATTTAGCCGCTGAGCCGTTTGCAGATATACCAAGTTTTTGTGGTCAGTGAAGACTTGGAAGGGAAAACGAGCCCCCTCCAGAAGATGTCTCCACTCAGAGAAGGCCAACTTCATAGCCAGCAACTACCTGTCCCCGATGGAATAATTCCTCTCTGCTGGTGTAAAGGTCTTAGAAAAGAAGAAGCAGGGAAGGGATGCTTCCGACCTTGAGCATCCTTTTGATAAAGGAGTGATAAAGGAGTGCTCCAGCACCAACAGAAGAGGTGTCCACCTCTAAAATAAACGGCTTATCAACATCGGGGCAATGTAATATGGGAGCATTGGCAAAATGCGACTTGATGGAAGAGAACGCCTTGGAAACCTCCTCAGACCACAACTTGGGATTTGCTCCCTTCTTGCTAACAAAGTCGAGAAATGGGGAATGAACTGGCAATAATAATTAATGAACCCCATAAAGCACTGCACCGCTTTAAGAGAATGGGGTTCTTGCCAGTCCATTACAGCCTGTAGTTTGACAGGATCCATAGCCAATCCCTGGGCGGAGATGATATAGCCCAGGAAAGGTAAAGACTCTTGCTCAAACACACATTTCTCCAGCTTGGCATAGAGGGAGTTTGCCCGTAAGAGGTCGAAGACTTTGTTGACATCCCTCCGGTGAGAGTCTATATCTGGTGAAAAGATGAGAATATCATCCAGATAGACTACTACAGAGGTGGAGAGCATACCCCGGAAGATGTCATTGACAAAGTCTTGGAAAACAGCGGGAGCATTACAGAGCCCGAAGGGCATCACCAGATATTCATAATGCCTATCCCTGGTATTAAAAGCTGTCTTCCACTCATCCCCTTCACGGATGCGAATTAGGTTATAGGCACCACGTAGATCTAGCTTAGTAAATACCTAAGCTCAGTGATTAGGGGCAACGGATACTTATTCTTGACGGTGATGGCGTTAAGACCTCTGTAGTAAATACACGGACATAATTCTCCGTTCTTCTTCTGCACGAAGAAGAACCCTGCCCCTGCTGGTGACACCGACTTCCTAATGAACCCTCTTGCCATATTCTCCAGAGTATACTGGGACATGGCCTCCGTCTCAGGAAGCGAGAGGGGATAGACTCTTCCCCGAGGAGGTTCTGCTCCAGGCTAGAGATCAATAGGACAGTCGTAGGGGCGATGAGGCGGAAGAGTCTCCGCCGCTTTCTTGGAGAAAACGTCTGCGTATGACCAATAACATTGGGGAAGAGGAGTAAGGTCTACGGGTATCTCTGTGGTGGTGACCTGAACGCACTCCCTACAAGAAGAAAAGGTAGCACACTGTAGCGCTATAGCTTGCAAACACGAAATATGAAAAATATGAAAAATGAATTACATCATTACCTTAGAAATATGAAAAATTGAGAAGTCTTAGCGCATAAGATGGCCAAATTATGTGAGCCTGATAGCCACGTCAAGGCTCTTCTCGTATATCAGGTCCCTAACTAATGCCTATCCTCGCTTTAGAAAAGTCTGTCTGCATGGGAACCTATGAATCCTCTTTTCAGACTAAAATCTACATCTCTGTGGAGGGGTTATGAACCTGCTGTAATTAAAAGGCCTGTGACCACCAGGTGGAGTGCTCAGGCAGAAGGTAAATGAATACATATCAAAAAACTGACCATGGATGTGCCGGTCAGTTTTTTGATCTGAACGCACTCCCTGACACACCTGCCTCTACATGAATCACCCCAACCCAGTATCCTCCCAGAGGACCTCTCAATATGGGGAGAGTGGTGACGGAGCCAAGGTATTACCAGCAAAACCTCGTCTATTCCCTCGGGCAGGACAAGAAAGGAAATACTCTTCCTGATGGGCAGGGGACATAGATAAAGAGAGAGGGATAGTCTGGTGGGTGATTTGTGAGGGCAGAGTCGATCCATTCACTACTCGCACAGCCACCAGTTTGGCAAGCATCGCCTGAGGTATAGTGTGGCGGAGAGCAAAGGCAGAGGACATGAAATTCCCCTCGGCTCCAGAATCCACACAGAGCTCGACGGTGAGAGTGGATGGACCTACAGTAATTGTCCCTTTGAAGGACAGTTTGGTGGAAAATGCCGCGGTGTCTAGTGAACCTCCTCCCAGGGTCACTAGACGCGACCGTTTTCCCGACCGCTGTGGACATTTGTTGGCATAATGTCCTAACTGCTGACAGATGTTACAAACTACGGGTACTCGAGCGACCAGGGACTTAGGTCCCGCTCGAAAAACCTCCATGGCCTCATGGGAATTGGACGCCTGACTGAAAGATTCTAGAGGTCTGGCGAAGGTGGGGGCCAGCCGGAACCTCTGCCTACACTGGGACCGCTCCAACCTCCGCACGTGAAAACGGAGGTCGATGCGGGTAGATATGGCGATAAGCTTCTCCAGTGTGGCGGGAATCTCCCTGGTAGCCAAGGCGTCTTTCACATGGCCCGTCAGTCCTCTCCAAAACACGGGAATGAGGACTTTATCTGGTCAGTCTAACTCCGAAGCCAGAGTCCGAAATTGGACAGCAAAATAGCTGACCAAGGACGAACCCTGTGAACTTGCCAGCAGTTGGAGCGCCGCATCGTGGGTGACCTGAGGTCCTAGACAGACCTTTTTTAGAGCCTCCAGAAAACGAGGAGCACTCCGCACCACACGGTCATCACGCTCCCACAGCGGCATGGCCCACTCCAACGCTCTGCCCGACAGGAGAGATTTTACAAAACCCACTTGTGCCCGATCCGTGGGGAAATGTGCAGCCAGAAGCTCGAGCTGTATAGAGCACTGACTCACGAATCCCCGACATTGCTTGCTGTCACCAGCAAACTTGTCTGGAAGCGGGAGGTGGGATAATGTAGGGGCAGAGGTGGCAGTGGACACACTGGCTGCAGCCACGCTAGCAGCCTGAACAGTGACTGCGGTAACATCCACAGCTGAGGTTGTGCGCTCAAGGGCCACCAATCTACCCTCCAGCTGCTGGATGCTCCGCTGTAGATGCTGGTCGTCCGCCATTTTACTAGCCAGACCCTGGCGCTAGCATTATATTAGGGCTGGCGAAACGCACCAAATAAGTATAAATAATAGGTGCATTCGCAGCCCAGGGTCCACCGTGCAGGCAGAGCCTGCTGCTAGTAAGATGCGGTATAAGCGAACTCTGTTACTTCACAAGTCGCAAACATAGATGCTGTGGCACTATATGGCGGTATAAGCGAACTCTGTTACACCACAGAGTCGCTGAGGTAGAGACGCAGAGATAGAGACTGTGTCCTGTTAACACCTTAGGGGTACACAGATAACTGCTGTGCGGATAGCAGTCCGTGGTCATGCAGTCAGCAACGCAAACAAGCAACTCCTCACCGGAGTAGCCGATATTCTAGAGGCTATTTTAGCCAAGCCCTGAACACGTGCATACAAATCTCCTCACTGGAGGTGCTGGTATTCTAGGGGCTTATTTCAGCCGAGCCCTCACCACATGCGTGCATGATCACACTGGCGCAAAGCACATAACACAATTGATACTAGCGCACGGCCGAGCGGTCATGCACACCTTTTATAGTAGCAGCTACAGGACCTTCCATAAAAGGACCAATGAGAAACTGTTCCAGAACACAAGCAGTTTCAGGACCTTCCTGGTGGCCCAATGGGAGTCGCCGCTGTAACCGAGCATGTGACCCCTGATCTCCAATGGGAGATCTTGCCCTGGGCATGCTCAGATGGGGAAGCACAGGACTTAGTCCCAAAGACGTCTGCTCGCCGCTGACAAGTACTGGCTATAATAGCAGAACCTGGAGAGGCAGCAGTAATCCTCTGAACAATGTTAGACTGGCCGAGATGCTGGGACCGACGTCTCTGCTGAGCAGAGTCCACTGCGGCTGGAGACGGATGGGAGACCGCAGCAGTGATGGTTTGAGATTCCCCTTGTGCAGAAGCAGGAACTCAACCCCTAACACTGACCTCCTGTATTCTGACCCAGCTACCTTCACTACTCTCACGCCTCTGTTTGCTCCTTCCGCCAGCAGCTTTTCAATGGCTACAATCCAGTGGACCCCATGGGAAGACCATGTAAGACTGGTGCAGAGATTAAAGGGCGAAGGCCAGGGGTTCTTTGGAATCTGTCAGTATATTGCCAAACACTATAAACCTCCATCAGCTTATCGCTATGTGTCGTTCTTCACTTGATCACCACAACTCATCATCACATTATGGTGGTTTTGTACATAAAATAACTGACAAGAGGTTAGGCGGAGATTTTCAGTGCAATCAGAGTCATTGTAAGACTTTACATCTCAAAGCACAATCGTTAACAATTCCGAAAAGAGGGAAGAATGGGAAGCATTTAAGGAAACCAGGATGGATGAACATAGAACTTAAACACATGCTAAAAGGAAGAAAGAAATGTTTATCAAATGGAAAGAGGAGGCATATCTAAAGAAGAATATAATGCCGTCTGCAGAACCTGCAGGGCACAAATCAGATTATCTAAAGCTGACAATGAATTAAGGCTTGCAAGTGACGTCAAAAGCAACAAAAAAGGATTTTGGGGATACGTCAAAAGTAAAAGAAAAGTCAAAGATGCTATAGGATTTTTACAGGATGAAAATGATGAAATGGTAAGTCAGGATGTTGAGAAGGCTGAACTTTTAAATTCCTATTTTGCATCTGTTTTCTCTCAGAAAGGAAATGTAACATCAACTGATCTTCACTGTCCTATTAAAGGAATAGAAGAATCCAGGATATCTATAAACAGAAAGACAGTGAGGAAACACTTAGCTAACATAAATGAATTCAAGTCTCCAGGTCCAGATGAATTACACCCCAGGGTACTGAAGGAGATAGCAGAAGAAATTCTTGAACCACTGTCCATAATCTTTGAAAATTCTTGGAGAACAGGAGAAGTCCCAGAAGACTGGAGAAGAGCAAATGTTGTTCCTATCTTCAAAAAGGGGAAGAAGGTGGACCCAGGGAACTACAGGCCGGTGAGTCTGACTTCTATACCAGGAAAGATCTTTGAACAAATTATTAAAGAACATGTATGCAAGTACCTGGATAAGAATGAAGTGATTAAACAGAGTCAGCATGGGTTTGTAACTAATAAGTCATGTCAGACTAACTTAATTTCCTTCTATGACAGAATCACTGACTGGGTGGATCAGGGAAATGCTGTAGATATAGTATATCTTGACTTCAGCAAAGCATTTGACAAAGTATCTCACACAATCCTTATTGAAAAAATGACTAAGTATGGAATGGACAAGGCAACTGTTAGGTGGATTCATAACTGGCTTAGTGATCGGACCCAAAGAGTGGTTGTAAATGGCTGCACATCCAGTTGGAAGAATGTCTCAAGTGGGGTACCACAAGGCTCTGTTTTGGGCCCTGTATTGTTCAACATCTTAATCAATGATTTAGATGAAGGAATTGAGGGTAAACTGATCAAATTTGCTGATGACACAAAGCTAGGAGAGGTAGCTAATACTAGAGAAGAGAGAGAGAGGATTCAAAAAGATATACATAAACTGGAGCAGTGGGCAGCAACTAACAGAATGGATTTTAACAGGGAAAAATGCAAAGTACTACATCTGGGCAATAAAAATGAAAAAAGCATATACAAAATGGGAGGAATAGGGCTAAGTAACAGCACATGTGAAAAAGACTTGGGTATACTAATTGATCACAGACTTAACATGAGTCAACAGTGTGATGCAGCAGCAAAAAAGGCAAATGCAATTCTAGGATGTATCAACAGAAGCATACAGTCTAGATCACGTGAGGTCATTATTGCCCTCTACTCCTCTTTGGTCAGACCTCATCTGGAATACTGTGTCCAGTTTTGGGCACCACATTTTAAAAAAGACATCAACAAACTGGAGCAAGTTCAGAGAAGAGCCACCAGAATGGTGACCGGTCTGCAAACCATGTCCTATGAGGAACGGTTGCAGGATTTGGGAATGTTTAGCTTGCAAAAAAGAAGACTGAGAGGAGACTTAATAGCTGTCTACAAATATCTCAAGGGCTGTCACATTGTAGAAGGATCATCTTTATTCTCCTTTTCACAAGGAAAGACTAGAAGCAATGGGATGAAACTGAATGGGAGGAGACACAGATTAGATATTAGAAAAAACTTTTTGACAGTTAGGGTGATCAATGAGTGGAACAGGCTGCCACAAGAGGTGGTGAGTTCTCCTTCAATGGAAGTCTTCAAACAGAGGCTGGATAGACATCTGTCTGGGATGATTTAGAGAATCCTGCTTTGAGCAGGGGGTTGGACCAGAAGGCCCAGGAGGTCCCTTCCAACTCTACCATTCTATGATTCTATGATTCTATGATATGATACAGTACATAAGACAGTAGAGCATTTTGGTTAGTAGGAGGGGAAGATAGGAAGTGATACTGAATAGATAAAACACAGATAAAGCTGTAACCTCACCTGCACAACTTAAAAACTCCATAGACATAAAACACTGTAGAAGCTCAGAATGGATGTCACAGCTGTATTTATCCTCTCCATGATACTTCTAGTAGGTACGGTCCTCACTACACATTCTCTGGAGTATAGGCATCACAAAATAAAATGTGCACAAAGGTGTAATTATGGGAATATTATAGTCATTATTTTTATAGTCATTATTCATGACAATATATTGTCTGATAAGAACTAACTAATATTTTATATTAACAGGGAAAATTAGTGCACAGTCCATACACCAGACATCGGCTCCTCAGCTTGTCCTCCAAGGAGCTCCTTTATTCCTGGAATGTACATATAAAGTTTCTGGCTACCCGAGTCTTTTCTGGTACGTGCAGCATCCTGGTAAAGCTCTGGTTCTTCTACTAAGTTTGGGAAGAGAAGAGAACAATGGACTTTACAGCAAAACATGAGAAAAGCAATGAATCGTACCACATGAGGAAAGCTCAAGCTGAACTCACTGACTCTGCTCTATATTTCTGTGCTGTGAGTGACACAGTGAATAAAGCCCATGGCTCACCTGTCACATAACTGGATGACATCTTGCCCTCTTTTATAGACAGTGTAAATAAAATTGCATGACTTTTGGCTGTGGAGATTTACTGTTACTTATTTTTTATTTAAGAAATTTTGACTGACATTTTCCTATTAAAAAGGCTCCTGTGTACATACATATCATACATCCCCAATGAATGGGACAAAAATGCATGCAGAATTAAAACAACTGTTTGCATCTGATAAGGACTAACACATTTTTAATATTTTTAATTTACAAGATATATAATTTCCACTAATTGGACTGACAAGAAAAGTAAGCAAAAATTGTGATTTTGGTTAAATGTGACCATAGGCAAAATGTGGGGCCACATGTGCTGAAGTATTGTACTAGTAGCACAGTCAGACTCAGTTCACATGGTGGCATGTACCGAGCAGTAGTGCTGATTTCTGGCATTTACTGGGGCATTAAGAAAATCAGAGTCTCAAACCCCATGTATATACTTATATAATTATCAAATTACAGCAACACTGTAACTCTTAAATCTATTTCCATGACTCTCATTCCCTTCTATTAAAGGCCTCACTGTTTCCGTGATTCATTTTTATTTCTATTGAAATTCCGACTTTTTCGCCCAAAATAGGCACAGATCAGAATCACTCAACAATTGGTTATACAGCAACGAGCTATTCGATTTAGATGCATAAATACCACTTCTATTGAATATAGTCATTTTTCGGCTCCACACCATACAGCCTCAAGAATCGATTAGATTCTATCGGACGTCTTCTCTCTCCCCAAATTCCAATCGGTCTCCATACTTCCAAAGACAATTTCCAATCATGCCCCAGTAACGGCAGTTTTTACAGAAGGCCCAGCCACCAATCGTCATTTCTTATGGAAATGCAACTCATCAATTCTTAATATCCCACATATTAAATTAGAAATTAGCTCAACATTATCAAATTATTTTGGAGAAAACGAAGCAGGTCTCAAGAGTCCCTCTACCTGCTGGAATGCCCATAAAGCAGTCCTAAGAGGAGTCCTGATTCGGATCTCTTCAAAACTAAAAAAAGAAAATAGGGAAAAGATCTCAAATTTGCAAAACCAAATTAAAAGTAAAGAAGCAATCTTAACTAACAACTCGAATCCTAGCTCTAATATTCAGACAGAACTTTTTAAACTCAGACAGGAACTTAAAGCATTAATTTTCTCGTTCTATGACTCTGCAATCAAAAACAACAAATTCAAACAATACCAAAACCTAAATCGCCCCTCAAAATATATGTCATACAGGCTCCAAAAAATAAGACGCAGAATTATAATAGACTCTATAGCGTCTACTAAAAATATTCTAATGTCCCATCCACAGGACATAGCCAATTCATTGTAGAGTTCTATAAAAACTTGTACAACATAAATCAGAACTCTCCACAATCCTGTCCCAAAATAATCGATATTAATGCTTTCCTGGCATCAACCAACCTTCCAACAATAGAAGAAACCCATTTGGACCTCTTGTCTGCTCCTTTCACAGAAAAAGAAGTTCTGGACACTATAAAACACCTTAAATCATTCAAAGCCCCAGGTCCAGATGGATTCTCTAATGATTACTATAAAGCTTTTGCTGAAGTATTAGCCCCACACCTAACTAAAATCTACAATACTGCCTCTAACTCCGGTCACTTCCCTAAGGAAATGCTTGAAGCCACCCTTATCCTGATCCCCAAACCGAACTCAGACCCAACTTTAATGAAAATCTACAGACCAATCTCTCTGATCAACACAGATATAAAAATATACGCCAAAATGCTTGCAGACAGATTGAGCTTACTTCTACCGAAACTAGTGAACAAAGATCAGATATTTTTTGTCATTAATAGACAGTCAACAGACGGAACGAGAAGGCTGATTAACCTAATTAAACCTATCAATTCAAAGAAAACCAAAGCAGCAATAATTTTATTAGATGCAGAAAAAGCCTTTGACGGGCTAAACTGGGACTATTTATATGCCACCCTTGAAAAATTCGGTTTTTGCAAAGAATTCATCAGAAGTATCACCGCTCTTTATGACAACCCTTCGGCCAAAATCTATGTAAAAAACCACCTGTCAAAACCCTTCCAAATAGCAAACGGCGCAAGACAGGGTTGCCCTCTATCCCCCCTCCTTTTCGTCCTGGCTATGTAACCAGTAGCACAATTAATTAGAGAAGACCCCTACATCACAGATATAAAAACGAATCACAAAGACTACAAAATCAGCCTATACTCTGATGATATAATTTTAACTATATCAGACCCTACCAAGTCCATAAACAGAATCAAAAACCTACTATCGTCATTCTCAAAAGTGTCCTATTTCAAGGTAAACAAACAAAAATCCAAAATCCTCCCCCTGAATTTGGACGACGACCAAATAGAATCCATCAAACGGATATCCTCTTGGAGCTGGTCACCTGAACACATCACTTATTTAGGATTGAAATTCTCAAATAATACTGCATCCCTAATTCCGCTTAACATGAACTCCCTCAATAAAACTATTTCTGATGATATGCTTAACTATGGGAAAAAAAGCCTGTCATGGTGGGGCAAAATCACCACTTTTAAAGCATACATCCTTCCTAAAATATTATACCTCTTTAGATCACTACCCCTACCATTATCTGCTCATAACTAACACATTTACAAACTAAAATCAATAATTTCATTTGGGAGGGCAAGAAACCCAGGATAGCAGCAAACATTCTCTATAGAAATAAAAGACTCGGTGGAGCTGGACTGCCTAACATATCGATGTATTTTTCTTCCTTCTTAATTAAACAAAGAGTTCACTGGTGGCCAACCCTTGACCCCCCAGCCTGGTATGACCTTGAATATTATATGTACAACAACAAATCTCCATCCCGTCTCATACTGGAATCAATTCTGCTAAGGAAAGACCATTCTTCGTCTTACCCCATTTTTCGAGCCACACTAGATGCATGGAAGCTAGTCGCCAAACCCCAAAAAAGTCAAAACAATAAATACCCACTCAAAACTCTCTCACTCCAAGTTATTACATCTCTTTTTGGACAGGAGTTGGCCTCAGTGTGGGCTAACAATGGCATAAGAAAACTGGGAGACCTTTATGGTGGCCACTCCATTACCCCTTTTAGCGAAATCAAGGAAAAATTCAAAATCTCCTCTTCCTTATTTTTTGACTATATAATTCTAAAAAATTTAATAGAAAAATTTTTAGGGACAAAACCGAAAATATCAGAACATGCCATTAATTTGTTTAATAATGCTAACCATAAAATCTTTTGGAGCATACCATACATCTATCTATGGTTAAATAAAGATCATGAATTAGTTAAGACTAGCAACATATTGAAATGGGAACGAGAACTCCACCTAACCCCCAACACATCAGACTGGGAACATGCCTGTTCTATTTCTATGTCCGCTACGGTATCAATGTCTCTACAAGAGACCCACCACAAGATTCTGTCCCGATGGTACTATACCCCGGCTAGGCTATCTAGAATTAATCCTGAAAACTCCTCATTATGCTGGAAAGGTTGTGGTAATTACGGTAACATCCTACACATGTTTTGGTACTGTCCATTAGTGAAACCCTTATGGAAAGATATATCCCTCCTCATTAACTCTCTCCTCGTCGAACCTATCACACTTACTCCTCAACTCGCCTTGCTGTCCCTCAACTCTCAGGATATAGAACGCTCAGCCATCCCGCTAATAATTCATATTTTCATAGTTACAAAACGCTCCATAGCCTTTCATTGGAAGAGACCTGATGTCACAAAAATTCAAGACATTAAAGAGAGAATTGCACTCCACAAGTCCTTTGAACTAAAAATGGCTACTGTTAATAAACTCGATAAATTCACAAATAAATGGTACAGATGGATCAACCTATTCCCTCTGAGCTAAAGTCCTTCTACAGACAACTAAACCAAGTTATTGTCTTATGTGGTTGCTAGATTTGTACACAAGATAATATAATGTTTTTGTTATTATTATGGTTTTTGTTGGAATCATATACTATCAGTTTGTTATGAATATGAAAATGATAGGACCATTTGGTCCCTACTTTTGTTCCCTACCCTCTCCCCCCTGCCTCCCTTCTCCCTTCATTTCCCTCTTCCAATTTTCCCACCCCTCCCACAATTGTTAAAACCCTTCAATAAAATATTTGAAAAAGAAATTCCGACTTTTTCTGGCAGCCATTTAGAGACATCTTATTCTGTAACCTTGAGGCATTTCACAGAATATATACTTAGAATAGTGTGAGAAATGAGATGTGTATATACCTAGGCAGAGACCAGTCAGTCAAGCTGAGTTAGGTGGGATAAAAAATGGGGAGAACCCACCCCCCTGACTAGTCCACTTTGCCACCTTGTTCCACGCTCCTTGTGTGTTTTCTCGGAAACGTTGCAGCATAAAACATGGCTATTTGTAACGCTGGAGCCGACCTCTGATTCTTACTGTCCGTTCAGGTAGCATTATACATGACAGACTCCAGTCTGTAACCTGTTAATTAAATCTACTATAGCTAAGTAATTTCTACTGTCGGCCGCACACCTGTCACCAGAGAGCGATGCATTACGAGTAGAGTTGAGCGATACTTTCCGATATCCTAAAGTATCGGAATCGGAATGGTATCGCCGATATCACTAAAATATCGGCGATACCCGATACCGATACCGGAAGTCCCATGTAAGTCTATGGGAACAAAATATCGCAACTAAAAAAAACCCATTCTTTCCTTGTAAACACTAAATATACACACATAGAATACATATATATATATATACATGTCATTGTGACATATATATATACATATATGTATAGTTTATACACTTCTACATAGTAAAATATCCTCTGATTCAATTGCCGGGTAAAGCCGGCTTCAGTGAAAAGACAGAAGCACCCGACATGAAATGACACTTGGTGTACATAGGGTTAACCATGTCTTTTCATGTCGTTTGCTATCTGATTTGCACAAACAATTAAATCAGACTATGTGTGCAAAATTTCACACCTGTAGGGGTTAATTAAAGGTGTAAATTCGTTGTAAAAAAAACGGACTTTTTTTGCTACGAATTTACACCTTTAATTAACCCCTACAGGTGTGAAATTTTGCACACATAGTCTGATTTAATTGTTTGTGCAAATTAGGCTGGAGTCACACACAACCACAAAAAATCGGTCCGTTTTAGACGGTCGACAATCGGATCAAAATAAAAACATCACACATCCTTCTGGCATCCGATTTTCCTTCAAAGATGCGATTTAATCGCATGTGTGTGTACCTTGTAACATCCGATTTTCATCCGACTTGCGAGATTTTCTCGCAGGCTTGCAAAACTGACATATAATGGATCCAAAAGAATAGTATTTAAATGCCAAAAGAAAGAATAGATATATACACATATATATATATATATATATATATATATATATGTCATTGTGACATATATATATATACATATATTTATAGTTCTTCTTACACTTCTACATACTGTTATAGCCGCTAATTCAATTGCCGGCTTCAGTGAAATCACAGAAGCCGACATGAAATGATACATTGTTTCCACACATTTAACCATGTAATTTCATGTATTTTTATATATGTTTGAAACATACAATTACATGAGTATATGTGTGCTAAATTTCAGACATGTAGGGGTTAATTAAAGGTGTAAATTCGTTGTAAAAAAAAACGGACTTTTTTTGCTACGAATTTACACCTTTAATTAACCCCTACAGGTGTGAAATTTTGCACACATAGTCTGATTTAATTGTTTGTGCAAATTAGGCTGGAGTCACACACAACCACAAAAAATCGGTCCGTTTTAGACGGTCGACAATCGGATCAAAATAAAAACATCACACATCCTTCTGGCATCCGATTTTCCTTCAAAGATGCGATTTAATCGCATGTGTGTGTACCTTGTAACATCCGATTTTCATCCGACTTGCGAGATTTTCTCGCAGGCTTGCAAAACTGACATATAATGGATCCAAAAGAATAGTATTTAAATGCCAAAAGAAAGAATAGATATATACACATATATATATATATATATATATATATATATATATATATATATATATATATATATAATATATAATATATATATGTCATTGTGACATATATATATATACATATATTTATAGTTCTTCTTACACTTCTACATACTGTTATAGCCGCTAATTCAATTTGCCGGCTTCAGTGAAATCACAGAAGCCGACATGAAATGATACATTGTTTCCACACATTTAACCATGTAATTTCATGTATTTTATATAGTTTGAAACATACAATTACATGAGTATATGTGTGCTAAATTTCAGACATGTAGGGGTTAATTAAAGGTGTAAATTCGTTGTAAAAAAAACGGACTTTTTTTGCTACGAATTTACACCTTTAATTAACCCCTACAGGTGTGAAATTTTGCACACATAGTCTGATTTAATTGTTTGTGCAAATTAGGCTGGAGTCACACACAACCACAAAAAATCGGTCCGTTTTAGACGGTCGACAATCGGATCAAAATAAAAACATCACACATCCTTCTGGCATCCGATTTTCCTTCAAAGATGCGATTTAATCGCATGTGTGTGTACCTTGTAACATCCGATCTTCATCTGACTTGCGAGATTTTCTCGCAGGCTTGCAAAACTGACATATAATGGATCCAAAAGAATAGTATTTAAATGCCAAAAGAAAGAATAGATATATACATATATATATATATATATATATATATATATATATTATATATATATATATATATATATTATATATGTCATTGTGACATATATATATACATATATTTATAGTTCTTCTTACACTTCTACATACTGTTATAGCCGCTAATTCAATTGCCGGCTTCAGTGAAATCACAGAAGCCGACATGAAATGATACATTGTTTCCACACATTTAACCATGTAATTTCATGTATTTTATATATGTTTGAAACATACAATTACATGAGTATATGTGTGCTAAATTTCAGACATGTAGGGGTTAATTAAAGGTGTAAATTCGTTGTAAAAAAAACGGACTTTTTTTGCTACGAATTTACACCTTTAATTAACCCCTACAGGTGTGAAATTTTGCACACATAGTCTGATTTAATTGTTTGTGCAAATTAGGCTGGAGTCACACACAACCACAAAAAATCGGTCCGTTTTAGACGGTCGACAATCGGATCAAAATAAAAACATCACACATCCTTCTGGCATCCGATTTTCCTTCAAAGATGCGATTTAATCGCATGTGTGTGTACCTTGTAACATCCGATTTTCATCTGACTTGCGAGATTTTCTCGCAGGCTTGCAAAACTGACATATAATGGATCCAAAAGAATAGTATTTAAATGCCAAAAGAAAGAATAGATATATACACATATATATATATATATATATATATATATATATATGTCATTGTGACATATATATATATACATATATTTATAGTTCTTCTTACACTTCTACATACTGTTATAGCCGCTAATTCAATTGCCGGCTTCAGTGAAATCACAGAAGCCGACATGAAATGATACATTGTTTCCACACATTTAACCATGTAATTTCATGTATTTTTATATATGTTTGAAACATACAATTACATGAGTATATGTGTGCTAAATTTCAGACATGTAGGGGTTAATTAAAGGTGTAAATTCATTAAAAAAAATGCGTGGGCTCCCGCTGTATTTTCTCCACCAGACAGACAAAGCAAGCGAGTGGGGGCAGATAATAATAGCCTAGGGAGGGTACATTTTTTTTGTGCCCCCCCCTGGCTACTAACATCTGCCCCCAGACACCCCAGAAAGGGCAAATCTATAATTAGATTCGCCCTTTCTGGCACTTTGCCCGTCTATTCCCATTGCCCTGTAGCGGTGGCGAATGGGTTAATAAGGGGTTAAAATGACCTTGCAATTGAAAGGTCACTTTAAGCCAGGTTAATAATTGATAGCTGTCAATTAGGCAACTATCAATTATTAATCCTATTGTATGAAAGAAAAATCAAACACACACACTTTAATAAAAAATAAGTTTAATGAAATAATCACACAGTTTTTGACCATATTTATTTTCCTGCTAAAACCATTTCCTGTAATAAAAATAAAATAAAAAAGCAAAATTATACTTACCAATCCGATGTACAGTCAGGTCCCACGGTGTAATCCATCAGAAAGGGTTAACAGGTTAAAGGTCGCAGAGAGCTAATAATGCTGTCTCAGACCTGTATTCCCCTGAATGAATAAGTTCCTCTCCCAGTGAAAGTAGAGGAATAGATTCATGAATGGAGCTTAATTGAATTATTGGCAATTTAACTGTAGTGACCTGACCTAAAGGGAAAGTGGACACAATCAATTAAGCTTCATTCATGAAACACATCCTCTCCTGTCGCCAGGAGAGGAACTTATTCATTCATGAGCTTTGAGCTGAGCATGCAGGATTACTTGCACTGCTTGGCTCAAAGCTAGTTAACCCTTTGTGAAGGATTACAGCGTGGGACGTGACAGATCGGCGGAATAGGTAAGAATAATGTTGTTTTATTTCTTTTTCTTTATTTTAGGAGATCAATGGCTTCGCACGGATTTAGTGTAAAATAAAATATGGTCAAAAAAATGTGTTTTTATTTCATTAAAATTATTTATTCTTAAAGTGTGTGTGTTTTTTTATTTACTTCAATAGGATTAATAATTGATAGTTGTCTAATTGACAGCTATCAATCATTAACCTGCCTTAAAGGTCACCTTTCAATTGCAAGGTGACAGTAAGGTGAGATTAACCCATTCGCCACCGCTACAGGGCAATGGGAATAGACGGGCAAAGTGCCAGAAAGGGCGAATCTAATTATAGATTTGCCCTTTCTGGGGTGTCTGGGGGCAGATGTTAGTAGCCAGGGGGGGCACAAAAAAATGCACCCTCCCTGGGCTATTATTATTTGCCCCCACTCGCTTTGCTTTGTCTGTCTGGTGGAGAAAATACAGCGGGAGCCCACGCATTTTTTTTCAACGAAATTACACCTTTAATTAACCCCTACATGTCTGAAATTTTGCACAAATACACTCATGTAATTGTATGTTTCAAACATATATAAAAATACATGAAATTACATGGTTAAATGTGTGGAAACAATGTATCATTTCATGTCGGCTTCTGTGATTTCACAAAACCCGGCAATTGAATTAGCGGCTATTACAGTATGTAGAAGTCTAGGAACTATAAATATATGTATATATACATGTCACAATGACATGTATATATATATGTATGTGTTCTATGTGTATATATCTATTCTTTCTAGTCTTTATTAAAGCTGTCAGTGTGATTTTACAGTATAGCCGGGGATGAATTGCGGCTTTTCTAAAGGACACCGATGCGATTTCATCGCAAGTCACACAGTGTGGTCCGTTTGTAATCAGATTTTTCATCGCTCCCATAGACTTGCATTGGCGATTGTCGACCGACAATCGGTGACAGTGGCAGCATGCTGCGATTGTACACGGACGTTTAAAACGGACCACAAAAAATCTGATACTGGGAGCTGCTCCATAGATTAACATAGGTCCGACTGCAATGCGATATTTCATCGCATTGCAGTCGTCCGATTTTGTCGCCAGTGTGACTCCGGCCTTAGATAGCAAAGGACATGAAAAGACATGGTTAACCCTATGTACACCAAGTGTCATTTCATGTCACCCGACATGAAATGACACTTGGTGTACATAGGGTTAACCATGTCTTTTCATGTCCTTTGCTATCTAATTTGCACAAACAATTAAATCAGACTATGTGTGCAAAATTTCACACCTGTAGGGGTTAATTAAAGGTGTAAATTCGTTGTAAAAAAAACGGACTTTTTTGCTACGAATTTACACCTTTAATTAACCCCTACATGTCTGAAATTTAGCACACATATACTCATGTAATTGTATGTTTCAAACATATATAAAAATACATGAAATTACATGGTTAAATGTGTGGAAACAATGTATCATTTCATGTCGGCTTCTGTGATTTCACTGAAGCCGGCAATTGAATTAGCGGCTATAACAGTATGTAGAAGTGTAAGAACTATAAATATATGTATATATATATATGTCACAATGACATATATATATATATATATATATATATGTGTATATATCTATTCTTTCTTTTGGCATTTAAATACTATTCTTTTGGATCCATTATATGTCAGTTTTGCAAGCCTGCGAGAAAATCTCGCAAGTCGGATGAAAATCGGATGTTACAAGGTACACACACATGCGATTAAATCGCATCTTTGAAGGAAAATCGGATGCCAGAAGGATGTGTGATGTTTTTATTTTGATCCGATTGTCGACCGTCTAAAACGGACCGATTTTTTGTGGTTGTGTGTGACTCCAGCCTAATTTGCACAAACAATTAAATCAGACTATGTGTGCAAAATTTCACACCTGTAGGGGTTAATTAAAGGTGTAAATTCGTAGCAAAAAAAGTCCGTTTATTTTACAACGAATTTACACCTTTAATTAACCCCTACAGGTGTGAAATTTTGCACACATAGTCTGATTTAATTGTTTGTGCAAATCAGATAGCAAACGACATGAAAAGACATGGTTAACCCTATGTACACCAAGTGTCATTTCATGTCGGGTTCTGCATTTTCACAAAAGCCGGCAATTGAATTAGCGGCTATTATACTATGTAGAAGTGTATGAACTACAAATATAAATATATATATATATGTGTCACAAATTCAATGACATGTATATATATATATGAGGTGTAAAATTGCTGAAAAAAAATGCGTGGGCTCCCGCCCTATTTTCGCAACCAGACAGACAAAGCCAGTGAGTGGGGGCAGATAATAATAGCCCAGAGAGGGACCATTATTTTTGCCCCCCCCGGCTACTAACATCTGCCCCCAGACACCCCAGGAAAGACAAATCTATAATTAGATTCGCCCTTTCTGGCACTTTGCCCGTCTATTCCCATTGCCCTGTAGCGGTGGCGAATGGGTTAATATGGGGTTAAAGCCACCTTGCTATTGAAAGGTGACCTTAAGCCAGGTTAATAATTGAGAGCTGTCAATTAGACAACTATCAATTATTAATCCTATTGCATGAAATAAAAATAAAACACACACACTTTAATTAAAAATCATTTTAATGAAATAAAGACACATGTTTTTGACCATCTTTTATTTTACTGCAAAAACCATTTCCTGTAATAAAAATAAAATAAAAAAGCAAAATTATTCTTACCTATCCCATGCACAGTCAGGTCCCACGGTGTAATCCTTCAGAAAGGGTTAATGTTTACTGCAGGGACCGCAGCTAATGCTGCAGCCTCACAGTAAACCCCAAATGAATGAGTTCCTCTCCTGCCTGACAGGAGAGTAAAGGCTGGGTGTCACATAACGATACACCAGCGATCCCGACAACGATATGCACTTGTCAGGATCGCTGGTGTATCGCTACATGATCGCTGCTGAGCTGCCAAACAGGCAGCGATCTGGGACAGCGACACTGCGGGTAACATCGCTTAAGGGCCCGTCTCACATAGCGATATCGCTACCGAGATCGCTGCTGAGTCACTAGTTTTGTGACGCAGCAGCGAGCTCACCAGCGATATCGCTGTGTGTGACATTCAGCGACGATCAGCCCCCCTGCCGGGTATCGCTGATCGTCGCAGAACTGTCAGGACCTTTTGTTGATCGCTGGTTTCCCTCTGACAGGCACGCATCGCTGCGTGTGACAGGCGGGAGACCAGCGATCCGCTGGTAACCAAGGTACACAGCGGGTTTCCAGGCACCGCGCAGCGCTTGGAAACCCGCTGTGTACCTTGGATACCAGCTCCCTGCATCAGGGCGCTGGTATCCAAGGTACACAGCGGGTTTCTAGGCACAGCCCCGCGCCTGGAAACCCGCTGTGTACCTTGGTTACCAGCGGATCGCTGGTCTCCCGCCTGTCACACGCAGCGATGTGTGCCTGTCAGCGGGAAACCAGCGATCAAAGGTCCTGACATTTCAGCGACGATCAGCGATACCCGGCAGGGGGGCTGATCGTCGCTGAATGTCACACACAGCGATATCGCTGGTGAGCTTGCTGCTGCGTCACAAAACTAGTGACTCAGCAGCGATCTCGGTAGCGATATCGCTATGTGAGACGGGCCCTTAAGTGGAAAGCTTAATTGATTGCTTTCCACTTTCACTTCAGGTCAGCCAGGGACACAATCAGTGACGTCAGAGGGAACTGATTAACAAAAATAGGGGTTCCCTTCGAAAAAAAAATGGCGTGGGGTCCCCCTATTTTTGTTAACCAGCCAGATGAAGCAGACCGCTGAGGCCTGGATTTTCAGGCTGTTAAGGAGCCAAGATCCATGGACCTTGCCAGCCTGATAATACCAGGCCACAGCAGTCTGTATATCTTGGCTGATTAACAAAAATAGGGGATCCCCTCGAAAAAAATTGGCGTGGGGTCCCCCCTATTTTTGTTAACCAGCCAGATGAAGCAGACCGCTGAGGCCTGGATTTTCAGGCTGTTAAGGAGCCAAGATCCATGGACCTTGCCAGCCTGATAATACCAGGCCACAGCAGTCTGCATATCTTGGCTGATTAACAAAAATAGGGGATCCCCTCGAAAAAAATTGGCGTGGGGTCCCCCCTATTTTTGTTAACCAGCCAGATGAAGCAGACCGCTGAGGCCTGGATTTTCAGGCTGTTAAGGAGCCAAGATCCATGGACCTTGCCAGCCTGATAATACCAGGCCACAGCAGTCTGCATATCTTGGCTGATTAACAAAAATAGGGGATCCCCTTGAAAAAAATTGGCGTGGGGTCCCCCCTATTTTTGTTAACCAGCCAGATGAAGCAGACCGCTGAGGCCTGGTTTTTCAGGCTGGTAAGGATCCAATATCCATGGACCTTGCAAGCCTGATAATACCAGGCCACAGCAGTCTGCTTAGCTTGGCTGGTTAACAAAAATAGGGGATCCCCTCGAAAAAAAAACGGCGTGGGGATCCCCCCTATTTTTGTTAACCAGCCAAGTAAAATGCAGACTGCTGCGGCCTGGTATTAAAAGACTGTCAAGGCCCATGGATTTTGGCCCTCAACAGCCTGATAATACCAGGCTACAGCAGCCCCACATTTGGCGCATCAAAAGATGTGCCAATTGTGGCACTTTACCCGGCTCTTCCCACTTGCCCTGTAGCGGTGGCAAGCGGGGTAATAAGGGGTTAATGTCACCGTTGATTGCACGGTGACAATAAGCCCGGTTAATAATGGAGAGGTGTCAATAAGACACCGATCCATTATTAATCCCAAAGTTATTAAATGTATAAAAAAAAGACAAAGCAAGAAAAAAGTCTTTTAATGAATAAAAGAGACAACACAGTTTTCATTTCTTTTATTGTACTCTCATTCCTGCGACGCCATCGATCTCCTGTAAAAAAAGAAAAAAAACAAACCAACAGTATACCACCTGTCCGACGCAGTCCATAACGATAGTCCCACGACGATCCAGCTCTGCTACATCGCAATGACAGGCAGAGCCTGTCATTGCAACGCAGCACAGCTGATTACCTGCTTCCCCGGCGGTGACGTCATCGGACTGACTGCTTTACGGCCGCGATTACCCAGCAGTCACTGCAGTTATCGCGAGAAAACTGCATGTGACCGCCGGGGAAAGAAGATGGCGGCCATGAAGCAGTGCAGGACGTGACCGCCGGAGATCTTCTGCCAGGTAAGTGCCGCTGACTCCTGACAGACCCGACCGACGGACACAGACAGTGACAGTGACATCCCGATTCCGGTATCCGATAAGACGAAAATATCGGAACTCGGAATCGGAATTCCGATACAGCTAATATCGGCCGATACCCGATATTTGCAGTATCGGAATGCTCAACACTAATTACGAGTGCTCTAATTACAGTTAGACAGTAAGAACTATGCTGCAATATTGCATGTCTGATGGCTGAATGGAGATATATGGCTGTTTGGTCAAAAATAAATTTTGTACCCGATGGCCACTTATGAAAAAAACACAAAAACTAAAAAAAATTAAATCTGGTGACAGATCTACTGTAAAGATAAATGGCAAAAGTGAGGCCTTAACTATTGGGCTTACAGCTGTATTTGGAATATTTTTTACCTGCTATACTTATAGCTTTATGGTTATGATGAATAATTGATCTGTAGTTACCAGAATACTTTGTGTTCTCTTAGCACAAGAAGATTTACACCACATAAAATCCATCAAATAGTTAACATCCAGCGCCTCTTTGACGAATGATCCCAGGAAATCCAAGGTTTCCTAAAACATCTATTTATTTCTTCATACTAAAAACAGGTAACAAAAAAAGGTCAGGCAGTTTGGATGCACTCATGATTTAGAAAAAGGCATAGAAACCAATATGTTTCGACCCAGGCAGGTCATGGAGTTGCATCTGTATGTCTGTTTGGAAGTCATAAAGAAGACTTCCGAACAGACATACAGACTGACCTTTTTTGTTACCTGTTTTTAATATGAAGAAATAAATAGATGTTTTAAGAAACCTTGGATTTCCTGGGATCATTCGTCCAAAGAGGCGCTGGATGTTAACTACTTGATGCATATCAACCTTCACCCAGTGGATCAGTGCAGCCTGGAGGACATATCAACCAGGAGGTGAGCTGACAATCTCATTTTATATACATAAAATCTATGGAACATTAAAGGGGCTGTGCCACATTTGGAAGTTGTCCTCTATCCATAGCTTTAGGAGTAACTTCTTGATTTCCGAGGATCTGACTACTAGACCCTCCATCAATCCTGAGAATGGGGCTCGGAAGATCCCTGTGTAAACAGAGAGGAAGTCGATTCTGAATGGGAGCTCTGTGATTCGCAGGACATTGGTCCAGTGTCCATATCTGTATCGCTTGGCCAACAGACGGGAACCTTGCAAAGCGCCTCATACCTGTCGGCATCCACAGTATCTTTTCTGATTCATAAGCCTGGCGCAACGTCATCATTGTGGCATGAAGCAACAATCATGTCGCATCAGGCCTACAAATCAGAAGAGATGCCAACAGGTAGGAGGCGGTTCACAGAGCTCCCGTCCAATGGCTATTGAATAAGCTCATCTATAATGCAAAGAACAGGGACCCATAGCCCTTCATTCTCAGGATTGTGGATATTATAACATATTTAAATCTGATACACTATTTAACCACTAAAAATACTCTCCATAGCGAACATCATGCTGGAGTAAGTGACACATATAGAGACTGCATGCTGTGAGTGACACAGTGACTGAAGCTAACAGCTCCCCTGTCACAAATCTCCACCACTTCCTCCGTAATGCTTCCTCTCCTCTCAATAAATAAAAGATCAGAAATAACATCAAGCTTATGTCATACATCCTCACAGGCCTCGTTTGGAGAGACGCACCTTTTTCTCAAAACTTTCATTTTGTGTCTTTCATCTTGTTCAACTACGAAATCTCCACCCTATTTTATTTTGCAGCCTATAATAAACTGAGAAGGTCCGCATACGCTGGTTTGTGGTTTGTAGCATTTTAGAGTCATTTTTTATCATAAGATTGCTAATGGCACGTTCTCTATTTTAATAGGACATTAAACAAAACCTGGAAAATCTTTTATATAAGAAATATAGGAGGTTTTTGAAGCATTTTAAAACACTAAAAAAATACCATATAAAGGATGTCTAATGCTTATGCCCACTGGCACTGGCCTCTGTGGCTCTATTAGTGAGGTGCTGTAACACCTGTTCATGCTGCACATCTTTATTTGGACTGCGCTGCAAATGCAGAACTAATCCACAGAACCATAGATTTCAAAGATCGTTGTCTGTGGCAGTTTCCTACACAGTCAGCTATAACAATAAACATATATGCATACTTATGCCATTGTGGCATATCCAGAGACATTGCTCCATACAGGGATGATGTAGCAGTAATTAGGCATGAAACACTGCAGTTCAGACTTTACTCTATCTTGCAATTCACAGGTTTGGTGATCATGCTTTCCAACTCTTCCAGATCCACCATGACATTTGTGGATTTGGGAAGCTGTCCCACTGTCCTGGATGTTCAGCAGTATGTCCTGAATTCAACTGTTTTATATGCATGTTAAATATACAAATCCTTTTGGTAATCCTTGACTCTGATCTCTCCTTCAAACCACATATCCAAGCCCTTTCCGCTTCCTGCTGACTTCAACTCAAAAATATTTCCGGATCCGTACATTCTTCAACCAAGAATCTGCAAAAATCCTAGACCATGCACTCATCATCTCCCGCCTCGATAACTGCAACCTCCTGCTCTGTGGCCTCCCTTCTAACACTCTCGCATCCCTCAAATCTATTCTAAACTCTGCTGCCCGTCTAATCCACTTATACCCCCGCTATTCCCCGGCCTCTCCCCTCTGTCAATCCCTTCAGTGGCTCCCCATTACACAAAGACTCCAGTTCAAAAACCCTAATCATGACATACAAAGCCATCCACAACCTCTCTCCTCCATACATCTGTGACCTCGTCTCCCGGTACTTACCTGCACGCAACCTCCGATCCTCACAAGATCTCCTTCTTTACTCCCTCTTATCTCCTCTTCCCACAACTGCATACAAGATTTCTCCCTCCTACTCTGGAACTCTCTACCCCAACATATCAGACTCTCATCTACTGTGGAAACCTTCAAAAGGAACCTGAAGACCTACCTCTTCTGACAAGCCTACACCCTACAGTAACCCTGATCCACCAAACAGCTACATGACCAGCTCTACCCTAACTTACTGTATCCTCACCCATAGCTTGTAGATTGTGAGCCCTCACAGGCAGGGTCTTCTCTCCTCCAGTGCCAGTCGTGACTTTTATTGTTTAAGATCACTGTACTCGTTTTTGTTATGTATACCCCTTTCCACACGTAAAGTGCCATGGAATTAATGGCGCTATAATAATAAATAATAATACAAATAAAGTTGAACACAATAATGGGGCACGGAAATGATGACATCATTCAGCCTGTGTTGGCCTAGCAGGCACAATTGCATCATTTTTGCCATTTTTATGTTTATTTTCTCAGTGCACTAATAGGTTAGTTCAGACTGGTGCCATATTGGATCTGGGCACTGTTGGGGGCATCATAGTGTCTGTTTAAGGAGAAGAGCCCTGTGGGGGCATCACAATGTGTGCATGATTCTTTTTGAGGGAGTGCTAATGTGTTTGCTACGTGTACTATGAAAAGCAGTAAAATCTTATGTGGTAGAGGAGCATTTGAGCCTCCTAAGGCCCATGTTCAAATTCTACTCCTGTACTGCCCATAGGCGTGACCATCCATGATTCTACACAATATATACAGTGCTCGGCTACAAGGCTAATGCTGCATCCACACATCTGCATAACTTTCTTCCTGTTGGCTAGATAGATCTAGAATATATGTCAATGTCTGAAATCCTTTCTTTATAATAACTGTATTACACACTTTTGACCACAAGATGACAGCTTCATGTGTTGCAGCTTATCAATGGGAAGTGCACCAGAGATGCGTGAATACAATATATTCTGATTCAGGAGCACCCAACATTCCAAAAGTAGTCCGCATTAAGTCAACGCCCCATTGACTAGGCAAAGCCATAATTTACATATCACAAACGAACTTTAGAAATACTTTTTCTAAAGAACTGTTTATGTATGTAATATAACACAGGGACTGTTGGGCAGTGTGTCTACATATGCAGACATTACTGCCGTTGGCTCTGGGTGCACGGGGACCTGATAAACCTAACTGTAAAAGAACACTCAAGTCACATTGATGTGTAAATTCCTTCACCATTCTTTTGCCACAAGTCTTTCACTCATACTGTTGTAATAGGGCGAGTACATTAGCAGCAGTACCAGACAAGTGAAAGACCATTGAAGACCACTGAATTGACTGTACTATACACTATAGTGTATAACAGGAAAAAAATGGAGCAATCAGGTGAGTATGGTAAAATTCATATTTTATTAAAGAGTAAGTAGCAAAATTAATTATACAACATACAAAATAGAACAGAAAAAAGACTCTAACAAGAAAAACCACAGGCACCACAGGGAAAGACCCCCCAAAAGCTCCTTAATGCATCCCAGAAAGTACAGAGACCATATTAGGTCTCCATATTACTTATAGGCTCTTTATCTGAACCTTTGGTGCAATATTTGAGATGTCTTACCGGGGCTGTATATCCCAATCTGCACACTAGCACTTTACAACGTAATATGGTCTCTGTACTTTCTGGGATGCATTAAGGAGCTTTCGGGGGGTCTTTCCCTGTGGTGCCTGTGGTTTTATTTGCTAAAGTCTATTTACTGTTCTATTTTGTATGTTGTATAATTAATTTTGCTGCTTACTCTTTAATAAAATATGAATTTTACTATACTCACCTGATTGCTCCGTTTTTCTCCTGTTATACACGTCATTTTGGAGCGGGTGCTTTCCTTCTCTCTGTGTGGGCAATTGGATTTCCCACTGTCAGCCCTATACATGCTGCTTTGGTTTTTTTTTGTGCTTACTATACAGTATGGGGGGGGGAAATTAATAGGCAAGTATAAATATTTTATAAAGTCTTTTTGGGAATTGTTGTTCATATACTGTGTATCGCTTAAAGAAGCACGTCCATCAAAGTTTTCCGTGTAAGTACTGTGTACTTCCAATTGCTCATTTTGACCTTTTAACCAGTTATTTCATCTCTTTTCAATGTTCTATGTATGCAAATTGCTTCTTCAGAGAGGAAGAGAATTTGAACTCTAGTGCCAAATATTGAAAGTAGCAATAGGAGGCACTACAGTTCAAGTCCTCTTCCTCTCTGAAGAGGCAATTTGCATACTTAATTTCCCAATGTAGCATTGCAAGACTATTAAGCCTCCTCGTCCTCACATTGGCATCCCAGGCTAGGCATGTCACTCTCCACAAGGAGAAATATTACACCTTAGATCCTTCTGCTCTATGTAGAAACAGGAAGTCTCTATTCCCTGAATTTATCTTACTCCTTTAAACTTCTGACCCAGCTGCTTCCCCCTCCCCTGCTAGGGACTTTTACAGTGACTCTGCGCTGTAAGCCAGGAATGTTGTTCTGGGACTTGTAGTCCTACAAGAGTTCTGTTTATTGTCTAGGGTGGCTTACAGGGTTAGCTTGTGAGCAGGGTGGGACTGGCTAACCACGCATACACCGCCCACTGGTGGTTGCAAGTTTGTTGAGGACCTGTGATGAGGTCATGAACATGTGACCAGACCATGTGCTCCATACCTCACCTGTAGGAGTGGCTACAGGTATGTACGGGAGTGTTTGGCACATGGTGGGGGTAGTCTTTCTGAGACTGTGAGGAGTCTCTGATGTGGAGACTGAGTCTGTGTGGAGTATTGGAAGTCTGTCAGGCTGGACGTAGCTCTCTGACGTCCAGGCGGGACGTTCCACAGACTGGGAAGCAGTCCTGGCTAATCTGTGCCAGCAATAAGAAGACGGTCTTGAAAACCGTGAGAGATACGGATCGGGGTCCATGAGAGATATGTGTTGGACGCCTCTGAGGTGAAGAGGTGTCTGAGAACCTGCGACACCAACAGGTAACGGACAGGGGTCCGTGTGGATGATGACCGGGGTCATGAAGACTGTGTTTTTGTATAATGAATGCTGCATACTGGTGAACAATAAACCAGAAAGGACTGTTGTTTTAACCCTGAACGTGCCAGTGTTTGCCTCTAAGACGTGCTAAGCGAGTGATCCCCGTCCACACACAGTGTGGATCATCACAATACATACATGTATAGATGTATGTTAAATATTATTATTACTCAGAGGTGTACTGGTATATAGAGTTGTATCTTTGTGTACTAGTACAATGTGCCTATAGAGAAGAACATCCTGTAGAGACGTAGGCACAGAAATTCTCCTTTCCTCAGCAAAACAGCCTGTGGCTCACAGCTAAGGTTGTTGCTTACCATTTTAGAGGATGTGAGGTGAATGATTACATCGGAATTGTGAAATAAAAAAATAAGTGCCCCCTACTCCAAAAAATAAGTTGCACTTTATTATTTATAAAAGTGGTTGTATAGTCTTGAGATAAAAGTCTGCAGCCACTTTATGTAACTGCAGACTGCTGAACTGTAGTGTGAGTGAGCAGTCATGATTTCCTGGTATTGCCAGTGCTAGCAGACAGTCACATATACCCCTTGGGAATGAGCAGAGGTGGCACAGAGCCCCCATATGGAATGAGTAGAGGTGGAAATGAACCCCCTAGGGAATTAACTGAGGTGGTGCATATCCCCAAAGGAAGAGGCAGAGATAGCAAAAAAAACCTAAGAAATGAGCTGAGGTGGCAATAAACCCCCTTTGGAAATGAGCTGAAGTCAGGCCAAGGTGCCCAGGCTACAGACTGGAGGTAGCAGCTTCATCCCGCCTTTTTGCTGCTGGCCCAGCCCACCAAGTTAACTCATTGCTGTCCTTAACTATGCACAGGCAGCAATTTCACATGAAACACATATAGGAACATTACAGGGTACAATGGTACATGGCATACACTACTACACATTATAACATTTCAAACACAGCACTGCATCATTAAGTCACACTAGTACATACATAACAGCAATACACAATACAGTACATTACATAAAACGCATGGGCATGGCACACAGGTGGAGAGGGGGCAGATGAGGGTCCCCGCCACCTCCTTACACCCCTCCCTCCTAAAACATGGCTGTCCTGCCATGACAACCTCTGCAAAATTTAGCAGCAACATACGTATAAGACTTTAGTGCACTCAAGTTTCAAGTGACGTTTGCATAAGAGTTCTAGTCTCTCTGTATATGGGTCCATGTGACCCTGGTTCCCTCGCTCCTGAGACCGTCAGGACTTAAAGGAAACACAAGTCCTTAAACTTATGGTCCATAGGAACATATATAAAAAAAAAATTCACAGTCCATAAATCACACGTCTTTCATAATGGCCGGCTGGCCCTTTAGCACGGGTGGGCCCTATTCAGGCCTGGCGCCTTTCCCCTCCCTCCTTTCAGCGGACCACGGGCTCTAAAATGGTGTTGGGCTGCTTTTTTTTTTCAACATGGGGGCTAGTCCAGGGATAAAAATGGGGGTACAGTCCAGGGATACACAGTTCAAGTCTGTAGCAGCAACACCCTAAGTTCACCATAGTTAAACTCCGTGGGGTTTTGGTCCTGTGATCCAGCAAGGGAAGCACCAACAGGTGCAAAGAAAAACTGGGAGGAGGGGAAAACCACTAAGCATGGCCGTAAACTGGTGACCATGTCAGATGCCATAGTCCTTCGGCGCCGTTCTGGGCTCCTTGCCCCTTCAGAGATGCAGAACAGTCCCTGGTAATTATATATTTTTGTTCTGGGTGCAACCGGCACCAATACAATTTCTTAAAGGGGCCGCTCAGTCTGCACATGGCCGCTGACATGCATAGTGGGCCACATTCGGACCCTGCACTACCACGCACATGTGAGATAAGGACCCACTGGAGGAGGAGGAGTCCCCACTGTTCCTCCGGCTCTGCACTCCCTCCAGTGGAGGTCCCACATCTCCTGGAGCCTCCGGCTCTGTTGACACATTGGCTGACGTATAAGGCACCGCTCTCTCCTGTTCCTTTGGGGCAACTGTGGCCACAGCACCTGGCCGTTCCAGGCACGGGGTCTCCTGAGGTGGGCTGGTCTCCCAGTCGGATGCCATTTTTACGGCTACTGTGTAGGGCCACGTAGTCCCCTTTGATGAAGGCCTCGTAGTTCCCCTCCCGGAGAGGACCACAGAACATAAGGGACCCAGCATTGATGTATACTTTGGCTCCGGTTCCCAGCTCCTTTAGGAATTCATAGCACTTGCTCCGGTTAAGGTACCGGACCACACCCATGTCATCCGGCCTGCTGCAGCTCCCCCTCCGGGGCGCTGCAACTCCCAGACGATAAGGCGCTCCCTCCGCCTCTTCTCCCAGATTACCTCGTGGATCCACTGGGCCTCCATAGCTATGGCACCAGGGGCTCCTCTGCATTCCTGTCACTTGTGTCAGCCGGAACGGGTGTGGCTGGCGAGGACGCAGGGGCCATCGCTAACAGGGACATCGGCGGAGTCGGAAGCCGGGACGCCTCTGGTGAAGATGACGAGGTTGACAGCCGGAATATCTCCAAGGACGACGGCAGAGCCACAGCAGGTAAGGGGGTAGAGGACAAGGCAGCGGGGTGCCCGGGCAGGGGTCCTTTACTCACCGCCACAACCGATGGTAGTCCTCTAGCGTGGCCACCAGTGTCGATGATTGTGACCGCCATGATTCCCCGCAAGTCCACCTCCAGGGTCTTCCGAACTCCTCTAGGTTCCACCGGGGTATCACCAGGTCCTTGGCCTCCTCCAGTTCTTCCTACCACCAGGCCTTGAACTGCAGGCCCGCTTCTGCCGCGGGCCTTGGATCGCCTCCAATCGTGGCGGAGGATGCCGCCGCGGTACGACATACTGCGCCTCTCCATGTCAACAGATAAAGGTGGCTCTCTGGTAAGCATGCTGTCTGCCTTCTTCGGATTCCACCCATTCATGGGCAGGACCACACTGATCTGTTCCACCCGTTTCCTTGAATTTTGCTGCATGGGCGGAAACTTTCTTCGCCCGCACCCATTTAGGACGGGCATTGTTCTCACAGGGATGTGGCTTTCTTCTTTTCGATGCCAAAATGCTTCTTTGACGCCCACTAGTAGATACTGTAGGAGAAAAAAGCACCAATAGGGTCTTTTTCGATGTAGATCACAGAGTATAAATTATTTTTCACTCACCTGATATTTCTTGGGGTTATGGCATGAAAGGAACTCATCAGAGTTAGCATCTGCCGCAGATCCACTGGTCAGACAGTGACCGATTCAGAATTTTCAAATGGAGTGATTTGTGGATATTACACGCGCTGCTACTTAAAGAAATGTCCAGGCATATTTGGAGATACAATTGGTGGTTTATTCTCAACCCGTTTCAAAGTCAATAGGGCCTCTTCTTCAGGAGTGATACAACTTGTCCCCTGACGAAGGATGCAGATCCGAAACACGCGTCGGGGTGTGCTCCACACTGCACCGGACCGCCATCTTTATTATTACCAGGTGATATTTGTTTGCTCACAGCTGGTCATCCCTATAGGTTCTAGAGGGGATATATCCCCTATATGTTGTTGATTTGGTTTTGGACTATCTATGTTCTTTATCCACATTATATCAGATGACTGACCACTGTTATTATTATATATATTTATGTTACTGTATGGTCAATCAATACTTTATGCTATATCTTGCTGTTGATTTGATTTATGATTATTCTATAGCAACATTACATGGGGTGATAGACCACTGCTATGTATGATATATATTTTACAGCATGGTTAATACCTTTGCTAGTGTGTATTGAAGATTTTTCCTCAACACAGTTTCACCATATTGCTGGATATAATCATACACCATGAATTGTTGATGTATATTTTTTTTCATTTTTATATATATACACAACATTCCTTTATTTATTTTTATATATATTTTTTGAATTCAGCATATGTGTGCTATATATACAGTATATATACTGTATATATATATATATTTATCACGTTAGAATTATTTTTGGCGATTCTTGTTTTTATCTTTAATTTCGCATAAGGTACTATTTTATTGTTTGTTTTTTATATGTATTTGCCTCAGTGCGGACACATTGTACCTTTTTGCCGTTCACTTTAACAAAGGCATTTTTTAACCTTAACTTTTTTATCGTTTTTCGTCGCTTTTATTACTGTGATATTTATACTTCCATGTTCGGTGGTCTTTTCTTTCGGTTTCAGTTCTGAATGGTCTGCCATTCTAATTTTTTGGACGTACACGCTTATTTTATTTATAGATACATGATTGGATTTCAACGTTTTAATTTTTGAATTTTTTATTCTTTTAAGTTGTTACGTTCATTTCTGTTTGATCTGTATGAAAGACTATGGCTAGTGTATTATGCTATTTGGAAGACTATGGGGAGTGCATTATATTGTATGGAGGACTATGGAGTGTGCATTTTACTATATGGAAGACTATGGGGGGTGTATTATACTATACGGAGCACTATGGGGAGTGTATTATACTATATGGAGGACTATAGTGCACATTATACTACATGGAGAATTGTGAAGTGTGCATTATATTATATGTAGGACTAAGGAGTGTGCATTATACTATGTGGAGAACTATAAGTGCATTATACTAAATGAGCAAAATGCTGCCTATTTATTGAGTGATTGGATTGTTTATGCCGGAACAAAAATCATTGACCTCAGCAGCTCATTGGTGAAAGCTGCAGATATGCTGCTGATAGCATGATACTGTATGGGGACAGTTTGATCTACTAGTGATCGTTCAGTTCCCATCATTCTTTCTCAGCCAGTGTAAAGAGGCCGGGAAACAAGTGTCGAACTACTTCAATATTGTCGATCACACTCGTTTAATGGCCTGAACTCAGCGCATGTAAATACAACCAAAATGTTGCTGTGTGATGGTGCAATTTGTGAGTATTTGGGGCCCCACATTAAACTTTTAACCCTTTTGTCTAAAACCGGCCTTGCTCCTTTGTCATAAGAGGAGTTGTGAGTTATACAGATCAAAGTCTGGGGATATTGGATCACTGCCTGCAGCACCCACTGTGAACACATAATTGAAGTAGGTTATCTAATGAAGAGCAGATATAGAATATGTATATAGGGTAATTAACAGGTAGCTGTCAATGTTGGAATGTTGGATGACTAGTGTTGAGCGATACGATACCGCAAGTATCGGTTATCGGCCGATATTAGCTGTTTCGGCCTTTCGATACTTAGTTCCGATATTTTCGTCTTATCGGATACCGGAATCGGGATTGTCACTGTCACTGTCAGTGTCCGTCGGTCGGGTCTGTCAGGAGTCAGCGGCACTTACCTGGCAGAAGATCTCCGGCGGTCACGTCCTGGACTGCTTGATGGCCGCCATCATCTTTCCCCGGCGGTCACATGCAGTTTCTCGCGATAACTGCAGTGACTGCTGGGTAATCCCGGCCGTAAAGCAGTCAGTCCGATGACATCACCGCCGGGGAAGCAGGTAATCAGCTGTGCTGCGTCGCGATGACAGGCTCTGCCTGTCATTGCGATGTAGCAGAGCTGGATCGTCGTGGGACTGTCGTTACTATGGACTGCGTCGGACAGGTGGTATACTGTTGGTTTGTTTTTTTTCTTTTTTTACAGGAGATCGATGGCGTCGCAGGAATGAGAGTATAATAAAAGAAATGAAAACTGTGTTGTCTCTTTTATTTCATTAAAATACTTTTTTCTTGCTTTGTCTTTTTTTTATACATTTAAAAACTTTGGGATTAATAATGGATCGGTGTCTTATTGACACCTCTCCATTATTAACCGAGCTTATTGTCACCGTGCAATCAACGGTGACATTAACCCCTTATTACCCCACTTGCCACCGCTACAGGGCAGTGGGAAGAGCCGGGTAAAGTGCCACAATTGGCACATCTTTTGATGCGCCAAATGTGGGGCTGCTGTAGCCTGGTATTATCAGGCTGTTGAGGGCCAAAATCCATGGGCCTTGACAGTCTTTTAATACCAGGCCGCAGCAGTCTGCATTTTACTTGGCTGGTTAACAAAAATAGGGGGACCCCTACGCCGTTTTTTTTTTCGAGGGGATCCCCTATTTTTGTTAACCAGCCAAGCTAAGCAGACTGCTGTGGCCTGGTATTATCAGGCTTGCAAGGTCCATGGATATTGGATCCTTACCAGCCTGAAAAACCAGGCCTCAGCAGTCTGCTTCATCTGGCTGGTTAACAAAAATAGGGGGGACCCCACGCCAATTTTTTTCGAGGGGATCTCCTATTTTTGTTAATCAGCCAAGATATGCAGACTGCTGTGGCCTGGTATTATCAGGCTGGCAAGGTCCATGGATCTTGGCTCCTTAACAGCCTGAAAATCCAGGCCTCAGCGGTCTGCTTCATCTGGCTGGTTAACAAAAATAGGGGGGACCCCACGCCAATTTTTTTCGAGGGGATCCCTATTTTTGTTAATCAGCCAAGATATGCAGACTGCTGTGGCCTGGTATTATCAGGCTTGCAAGGTCCATGGATATTGGATCCTTACCAGCCTTAAATACCATGCCTCAGCAGCAGGGGCGTACATAGAAATCATGGGGCCCCATAGCAAAAGTCTGAATGGGCCCCCCCAAAAAAAAAAAAACCCAGAGCCATTGTAAATGTAAAGTGCCAGCACAGTGAGGGGACACATTAAACAAAAAAATGTATTATGCCCCATAGATTGTGCCCCCATAGATGCTCCATAGTATAGGCCCTTATGCTGCCGCAGCTGCTGCAACCAAAAAAAAAAAAAAAGACATACTCACCTTTCGTCGCTGGGGGCCAGGTGCCGGTGTCCTGAGCAGGGGGTGACACCAGGTGCCGATGTCACCGCTCGCTCAGGGCCCCGGCACCTGAGATATTTACCTGTCCTCTCTCCACTGCTGAGTGCCGCTGTCTTCGGGGTCCTCCAGCAGTGAATGATCAGGCAGAGGGCGCGGGGCGCACTAACGACGTCATCGCGCTCTCTGACCTGAACATTGCAGCAAGAGGACGCGAGCAACGGTGGAACGGGACAGGTAAATATCCCTTATACTCACCCTTCCGCCGGCGCGGTCTGTGCAGCCCCTGCTCTCCCACGGTCTCCGCCGCCAGTGTTCAGCGGTCACGCGGGACAGCTCATTAAAGTCATGAATATGTGCGTATTCATGACTGTAATGAGCGGTACCACCTGACCGCTGAACACTGGCGTCGGAGACCGTGGGAGAAGAGCAGGGGCTGCAGAGACCGCACCAGGAGGGGTGAGTATATAGAAGAGCTGCGCTCCCCCTCCCCCGCCGACCCCCTGGTAGTACTGTGTCAGCACAGCTACCCGACCGTCGAGGGCCCCCTCACCTGTCCGGGCCCCATAGCAGCTGCTTGGTCTGCTTCATTCACGGTACGCCACTGCTCAGCAGTCTGCTTCATCAGGCTGGTTAACAAAAATAGGGGGGACCCGACGCCATTTTTTATTCGAAGGGAACCCCTATTTTTGTTAATCAGTTCCCTCTGACGTCACTGATTGTGTCCCTGGCTGACCTGAAGTGAAAGTGGAAAGCAATCAATTAAGCTTTCCACTTCCTCTCCTGTCAGCCAGGAGAGGAACTCATTCATTTGGGGGTTTACTGTGAGGCTGCAGTATTAGCTGCGGTCCCTGCAGTAAACATTAACCCTTTCTGAAGGATTACACCGTTGGACCTGACTGTGCATGGGATAGGTAAGAATAATTTAGCTTTTTTATTTTATTTTTATTACAGGAAATGGTTTTTGCAGTCAAATAAAAGATGGTCAAAAACATGTGTCTTTATTTCATTAAAATGATTTTTAATTAAAGTGTGTGTGTTTTATTTTTATTTCATGCAATAGGATTAATAATTGATAGTTGTCTAATTGACAGCTCTCAATTATTAACGTGGCTTACAGTCACCTTTCAATTGCAAGGTGGCTTTAACCCCATATTAACCCATTCGCCACCGCTACAGGGCAATGGGAATAGACGGGCAAAGTGCCAGAAAGGGCGAATCTAATTATAGATTTGTCTTTTCTGGGGTGTCTGGGGGCAGATGTTAGTAGCCAGGGGGGGCCAAAAATAATGGTCCCTCTCTGGGCTATTATTATCTGCCCCCATTCGCTGGCTTTGTCTGTCTGGTTGCGAAAATAGGGGCGGAGCCCACGCATTTTTTTTAAACAATTTTACACCTCATATATATATATATATATACATGTCATTGAATTTGTGACACATATATATATATTTATATTTATAGTTCATACACTTCTACATAGTATAATAGCCGCTAATTCAATTGCCGGCTTTTGTGAAAATGCAGAACCCGACATGAAATGACACTTGGTGTACATAGGGTTAACCATGTCTTTTCATGTCCTTTGCTATCTGATTTGCACAAACAATTACATCAGTCTATGTGTGCAAAATTTCACACCTGTAGGGGTTAATTAAAGGTGTAAATTCGTTGCAAAAAAGTCCGTTTTTTTTACAACGAATTTACACCTTTAATTAACCCCTACAGGTGTGAAATTTTGCACACATAGACTGATGTAATTGTTTGTGCAAATCAGATAGCAAACGACATGAAAAGACATGGTTAACCCTATGTACACCAAGTGTCATTTCATGTCGGGTGCTTCTGTCTTTTCACAGAAGCCGGCTTTACCCGGCAATTGAATCAGAGGATATTTTACTATGTAGAAGTGTATAAACTATACATATATGTATATATATGTCACAATGACATGTATATATATATATATATATATGTATTCTATGTGTGTATATTTAGTGTTTACAAGGAAATAAAGGTTTTTTTTAGTTGCGATATTTTGTTCCCATAGACTTACATGGGACTTCCGGTATCGGAATCGGATATCGGCGATATTTAGTGATATCGGCGAAACCATTCCGATCCGATATTTTAAGATATCGAGCAGTATCGCTCAACACTATGGATGACCATTAGGCTAGCAGATGTGTCCCTTTATGTCTCCACTGGCACATAGGTATTAAACCTGGGGCGTCAGTGCTTTAATCTTGTGCAGCCATAATATTTGCATTCCATAGACAGGACAAGATAAAACAATATTTTAAGCTTTTTTGTATTATAATTCTAGTTTTACAGAATTCATGGATATGATAGGGGAACATATTCGCATCTGGGGCTCAAACATTTTGGTAGCTGGCAACCCAAATGAGCATAATATCTCCTTGAATTATGGATATATAATGTTCATGTGTGCGAGGTATAGACTGCTTGAAAACTTCTCACTAAGATGACGGCCATATTGTTTCTCTAGGAGGTTCCTGGGAAAAACATGACTCACAGCAAAAGTGATGGCTCAAACTGGATTAGAATCTAATCTAATCAGCCATCCCCCTCTTACCTCAACGGAGGAAGGCGTGAGGATTCTGGTGAGACCCTTTATATCATATCATCTACTGAATATCCATGTCAAACCCCAGAATAAGCATTGTGTAGTTCAGATTTCTCCATATTCCCGGCAGCATTCTCCCACTCCAGAAGCGCTAACGGATTCAATTCGTAAGACGTATCTGTATTTCATCATTTTATTCTATACTGTTTTTGCTTCTATGTACCGTATATACTTGTGTATAAGCCGAGATTTTCAGCCCATTTTTTAGGGCTGAAAGTCCCCCTCTCGGCTTATACGCGGGTCATATATGGGGGTCGGCGGGGGAGGGGGAGCGGGGGTGTCGGATCATACTCACCCCTCCGCCGGCGCGGTCTCTGCAGCCCCCCTGCTTCTCCCACGATCTCCGGCTCCTTCCTGCAGCGGTCACGTGGTACCGCTCATTAAAGTCATGAATATGCACATATTCATGACTTTAATGAGCGGTACCACGTGACCACTGTAGGAAGGAAGCGCTGCGGAGACCGCCAGGAGAAGAGGAGAGGCTGCAGAGACCGCGCCGGTGGAGGGGTGAGTATAGCGATATTTACCTGTCCCGTTCCACCGCTGCACGCTGCGTCCTCGTCTGACTCCTCTGGCTGTGAATGATCAGGCAGACGGCGCGATGACATCGTTAGTGCGCGCCGCGCCCCCTGCCAGATCATTCACAGCCAGAGGAGTCAGACGAGGACACAGCGTGCAGCGGTGGAACGGGACAGGTAAATATCTCAGGTGCCGGGGTCCTGAGCGAGCGGTGACACCGGCACCTGTCCCCCATAGCGCGCGGTGTCACCGCCTGCTCAGGACACCGGCACCTGGCCCCCAGCGACGAGAGGTGAGTATGTCATTTTTTGCAGCAGCATATGGGGCATAATTGTGCAGCATATGGGGGCATAATCTGGAGCATATGGGGGCATAATATGGAGCATATGAGGGCATAAACTATGGAACATATGGGGCATAATCTGGAGCATATGGGGGCATATTATGGAGCATATGGGGCATAAGCAGTGGAACATATGGGGGCATAATCTGGAGCATATGGGGGCATAATATGGAGCATATGGGGGCATAATCTGTGGAGGATATTGGGCATAATCTGTGCAGCATATGGGGGCATAATCTGTTGAGCATCATATGGGGCATAATCATTTTTCACCCTAGGCTTATACGCGAGTCAATAAGTTTTCCCAGTTTTTTGTGGCGAAATTAGGGGGGTCGACTTATACACGGGTCGGCTTATACATGAGTATATACGGTATGGTTTTTAGGCACTGTACTCCTTTTTGTATCTAAAATACAAAAAGCCCCCTTTACACTGTGACATCTGAGGAACATGTGTCGAGAGTAAATGTGTGTTCCTGACGTCGTTCATCTGGTGAAATAATCTTTTATGCATCACAAAAGATCATTGTTCACATCAGAGCATCATCCTGTGCAAATAAAATTTGCACTGTGGAGAATTAAGACAGTCTATGCAAACTATCTATTACAGATCGCTAGAGTGTGCATTATTAGAGCTATCTGCTTGTGTAAACAGCTACTAACTCCTTAACTACCTATTATACACATGAAAACGGAACTCGTTATGGGGTCTTATTTCCTCATTGCCATTTTAAAACAGAGATCGGGAATAACATGATAGCTGACACCCTGCAGTATCAGCCCTGGACAATTTTGCTATGGATCGGAGCCGATTAACCTCTTAAATACCACTGCCAATTGCAACAGCTGTATTTAAGTGGCTACAGGAGGATTACAAGATACCTTTAGTACCCATTGGACCTCCACGATGAGAATCTTGGGATCCAATGTTTACCATAGCACCCTGAGGTCATGTGATGACCCCAGGATACAGTGGCCTATGAGATCCAGCGATAGGCTGGAGTTACACACAACGTAAAAAAATACGGTCCATGTTAGATGGACCAGAATTGCACAAATGTTTCATGCTTATGGGCGTAATACGGTGGCAATCGCAGCATGCTGCGATTTTCAAAGTCCGTATAATACGGCCGAGAAAAAATCTGCTGATGGGAGCTGCCCCATAGATTAACATTGGTCCGAGTGCAATGCGATTTTTTCTCGCTCGTCACTCGTCAGTATTTCTTGCTAGTGTGACTCCGGCCATAAGCTGGGTCTCACAGGCACAGTCAGTGAGACACTGACTGCTCTCATGCACTGTAGTACACGAGTATTGCACTGTATGAGACCATACATATAAATAAGAAAGTTATACATGTCTCACAGTGGGACTAAGTAAAAAAGTTAAATAAAGTATGTAAAAAAGCTGTTTTGCCACACAAAACAGAGTGTTTGTGATAAAACAAGAATAAACAAAAAAAGTACACATAATTGGTATCGAACCCAATCTATAAAACTGGCATGTTATTTATTATGTATAGCGAATAGGGTTGAGCGATACTTTCCGATATCCAAAAGTATCGGAATCGGAATGGTATCGCCGATACCATGAAAATATCGGCGATACCCGATACCAATACCGGAAGTCCCATGTAAGTCTATGGGAACAAAATATCGGAATTAAAAAAAAACCATTCTTGCCTTGTTGGTTAATTGTACATGAAGGAAAACAACAAAGAGTAATGTACAATGTATTGTGGAAGGTTGAGGAGACATTAAAGGCATAGATGTTTAACCCAATCAAATGGAATAGCATAAATATTTTTTTTTTAAAGATGTTCGGATTGACGAAGAAATTGACAATGTTGTTAACGTTTTTTCTATTTTGGCAAATATGTATATTTCACAACTTCCATGCTCTTCACCTTTTTAACTTTTCACACACTTTCTCCTTCATAATCTTCAGCAGCATCATCTTTTTCATCAAATTATTCTTCATCTTCACCTTCTTTATCTTCTTCTTAAACTTCTTGCTATTCATCTTTTTGTTAACATTACTCAGATTCTTCTTATTAAACTATTATTCTTATTCATATTGTACTTCATCTTCTTCATCATATTCTGATTTGTGACAGAGAATCCTGTACTTGTAATCTGTCAAAGTATGAATTTTTCATCCTTCCGTTCTTGCTGTCACAAAAGATTTAAATTACAACAGTATTTGTCCGTGTTCAGTTTAGCCTGCAGCAGCAGGCATTTTCCAGGGGCACCACGAGGAGGAACGGACTCACCCCCATACACTGCTTACTCTTCTTCTGCTTAGAATTTAGAGCATATATTTTGCTCTTCATTTTGGTCTTATACTTCATGTTCTTCTGTTTTTTGATCTTCTGCTTATTGTTCTTAAGTCTCTTGTTCTGTATCTTGTAGTTTGTCTTAACCTTCTTAGTCCTGTTTGGTAATCTTTTATTTCTTCTTTGTGATGGTGTTTAGGCTGGTTGGCTTGATGCTCGTCGTCCTTGTGGTCGTCATCTTCTTCGGGGTGGTCATCAGGGTCGTCGTCTTCATTGTTGGAGATCCAGAGTGATTACCCAAAAAAGCATTGAAAAAATCTTCAATTTGTAAATGTAGCAGAAGGTACAAGAGTCAATGCAAGTAACGAGGACCAGCTGACTGTGCTGGAACCCGGAGGGGCAGCAGAAGGAAAAGAGCCAATGGCACAACTGAGGACCAGCTGACGTTACTGGGACACGGTTACTAAGCAGGAGGTACCTGTGCTCCAAAGCACTACCAAGGACCAGCAGACGTTGCTGGAACTCGGATACCGAGATGGAGGCACCTAGGCCAAAGGCACTGCGGAGAACCAGCTGACGGTACTGGAACCCGGACGGGTAGCAGAAGGTACAAGAGCCAATGCAAGTAACGAGGACCAGCTGACTGTGCTGGAACCCGGAGGGGCAGCAGAAGGAAAAGAGCCAATGGCACAACCGAGGACCAGCTGACGTTACTGGGACACGGTTACTAAGCAGGAGGTACCTGTGCTCCAAAGCACTACCAAGGACCAGCAGACGTTGCTGGAACTCGGATACCGAGATGGAGGCACCTAGGCCAAAGGCACTGCAGAGAACCAGCTGACGGTACTGGAACCCGGACGGGTAGCAGAAGGTACAAGAGCCAATGCAAGTAACGAGGACCAGCTGACTGTGCTGGAACCCGGAGGGGCAGCAGAAGGAAAAGAGCCAATGGCACAACCGAGGACCAGCTGACGTTACTGGGACACGGTTACTAAGCAGGAGGTACCTGTGCTCCAAAGCACTACCAAGGACCAGCAGACGTTGCTGGAACTCGGATACCGAGATGGAGGCACCTAGGCCAAAGGCACTGCGGAGAACCAGCTGACGGTACTGGAACCCGGACGGGTAGCAGAAGGTACCCATGGAAATTTAAGATGACAGGCCGCGAGCCGGCCGCAGTTACCGAATCCCACAGTACTACAGTGGGTGATTGTCCTATTGTCACAACGGAAACAGCCTTTATTTGCATATCCCGCAGCACACATAGGAAGCACCTAAACTCCAAGCACCATAGAGTCGGCTAACCCGACCGCAACACGACAGGACAACTTATTGGAGGCTAAGTGACGTTTACACTGACAGGAAACAGATGGCGTGCTGTAACCAGTCTGGGCAGGAGTGAGTACCGTGCCAATGACACTTCCGAGCAACAACTGGCAGTGTTGTAGCCCAGGGATGAGAAGAGAACAGGGTGGAGGCAGCAGGACTTTTTGCCGTTATCACAGCAGGGGAACAGCTGACATTACTGAACCCCAGTAACACAGGAGCAAGTGTTGACTGTGCTAACAGCACTTCCGAGCAACAACTGGCGGTGTTGTAGCCCAGGGATGAGAAGAGAACAGGGTGGAGGCAGCAGGACTTTTTGCCGTTCACACAGCAGGGGAACAGCTGACATTACTGAACCCCAGTAACACAGGAGCAAGTGTAGACTGTGCTAACAGCACTTCCGAGCAACAACTGGCAGTGTTGTAGCCCAGGGATGAGAAGAGAACAGGGTGGAGGCAGCTGTCACGCGGTCTTATGATATGTGTACGATGTCAGTAAACTATTCTTAAAAGAACAACACTCTATACAACATATAGATTAGCAACATCAGCATGTAAATATAGAATAGATTTACCTGACACGATATCCGTTGAACTCAGGGTTAATCTTGAGGACTTGATACACTGTCACAGGAAAGAGGAGGACCGGGGTCTAACCTGACCCTAAACTGGGGTCCTAACTAATCCCTCACCTTGGAGGTACTGATAATGGTTCAGAGGTCCAAGTCTCCAGCCTAATCCTGTCTCCTATCAGTCCCTGAACCCTGTAATCAGTCCTAAGAAGGATTCTGATTACCACCAAAGGGATATGGGCTGATCTCTGCTAAATACACAGATTAGACATATAAGACAGACTGGAGAAAACACAGACTTGCATACACACTCAAACACAGAAGGAACATAAATGATCTGGGATATTAAACTCTAAGCAAGGTGAGCTTAAAACAACTAAGGAGCTCTTTAACTTAAGTCTAAACAGATACAATCCTATCTGTGGTCTGCATGAAGAATTTCACTGGCAACTCCCAACACAGACAACCAGAGATTTAAAGGAAACCAATCAACAAATAATTAATTGCAGCTGGGAGAAAACTGCACCCAGTCCCAGAACTGAGCACAGACAGAATTAACTCCTAACTGCCAAACACAAAGAAACAGCAACTCAGCTGTGAGAAGTCAGAATGTGCAACCGCGACGATCTTCGTGGCGATGCACACATGACAGTACCCCCCCTTCTACGAGGGGCCTCCGGACCCTCAGGGCCAGGTTTGCCCGGGTGAGTTCTGTGGAAGGTCCGCACCAAACGATCTGCGTTAATGTCAGACGCAGGAACCCACGTCCTCTCCTCTGGACCATACCCCTTCCAATGCACCAAGTACTGAAGGGACCGGCGATTCAGACGTGAGTCAATGATCTTTGACACTTGAAACTCCAAGTTACCATTGACCACCACTGGAGGAGGAGGTAGAGGTGATGGTATGACTGGTGCCACGTACCTCTTAAGTAATGACTTGTGGAACACATTATGAATTTTAAACGTAGGAGGGAGGTCCAGACGAAATGCCACAGGATTAATTATGGAACTGATCCTGACGGCCCGATGAATCTGGGGCCCAGCTTCCAGGAGGGAACTTTAAGTTTTATATTCCTGGTAGACAACCATACCAGATCGTTCACATTCAGATCTGGACCAGAAACTCTCCTCCTATCAGCCATACGTTTATAACGGTTCCCCATCGCACTCAGATTATTCAATACACCTCTCCACACTGAAGCAAGTGACGACGAGAAACGCTCCTCCTCAGGAACCCCAGAAGGGCCCCCCCCATTGAATGTACAAAACTGGGGATGAAAACCATATGCCCCAAAAAACGGGGACTTACCAGTGGACTCGCTCCGCCTGTTGTTAAGAGCGAACTCTGCCAGAGGCAAGAAAGAAGACCAGTCCTCCTGGTTCTCTGAGACAAAACACCGAAGATAAGTCTCTAGGCTTTGATTCAGACGCTCTGTCTGACCATTGGTCTGCGGATGAAAAGCCGAGGAAAATGACAATTGCATTCCCCGACGTAAACAAAATGCCCTCCAAAACTTGGACACAAACTGAGACCCCCTATCTGACACCACATCAGAAGGCAACCCATGAAGTCTCACAATCTCCCCAATGAACACCTGCGCCAGAGTTTTAGCATTAGGGAGGGCAGGAAGAGCAATGAAATGTGCCATCTTACTGAACCTGTCAACAACCACCAGTATGACAGTCTTCCCTGACGACTGAGGAAGGTCCGTGATGAAGTCCATAGACAAATGAGTCCATGGACGCTCCGGAAGTTTCAAGGGTAAGAGGGTCCCAGACGGACGGGTATGAGGGGTCTTAGAGAAAGCACAAACCCCACAGGACGCGACAAAAGTTAAAATATCTTTATTAACGTTAGGCCACCAAAACCGGCGAGAAAGGAGATCTAAAGTAGCCTTACTCCCTGGATGTCCTGCTAAAGCAGAATTATGATGTGCCTCAATAACCTTTTGTCTCAACTGATTTGGGACAAACAGTCTCCCTGGAGGTCCTGCAGGGGCGTCCCCCTGAGCCTCTAACACCTCCTCCTCAAGCTCAGAACATACAGCCGACACTACCAACCCCTCCTGAAGGATAGGAATCGGGTCATCCATTTTCCCGGCCCCTGGGAAACTGCGAGACAAGGCATCCGCCTTAACATTCTTAGATCCAGGGCGATAAGTGACAACAAAATTAAACCTGGTAAAAAACAACGACCATCGAGCTTGTCTGGAATTCAGACGCTTAGCAGATTCCAAATACAGCAGGTTCTTGTGATCAGTAATGACGGTGACCGGGTGGACTGCCCCCTCCAAAAAGTGACGCCATTCTTCAAAAGCTAACTTAATGGCCAAAAGTTCCCTATTGCCGATATCATAATTCCTTTCGGCGGACGACAATTTTTTAGAAAAGAAAGCGCACGGATGCCATATACCAGGGGACGGACCCTGGGACAATATTGCACCCACCCCTACGTCAGACGCGTCCACCTCCACAACGAACGGCTGTGATGCATCTGGTTGGATGAGAACGGGTGCCGAAGCAAAACATTTTTTCAAAGAGGAAAAAGCTTGGCAAGCTTTGTCCGACCATTTAGAAAAATCCGTCCCTTTTCTTGTCATGTCAGTGAGAGGTTTGACAACAGATGAGAAATTACAAATAAATTTCCGGTAGTAGTTAGCAAACCCCAGAAAACGCTGCAGAGCCTTAAGATCCTCTGGCTGATCCCATTCAAGCACTGCTCTCACCTTTTCAGGGTCCATACGGAAACCGGAGGCTGACACCAAGAAACCCAAAAACTGAAGTTCCTGTACGGCGAATACACACTTTTCCAGTTTGGCGTATAGTTTATTGTCTCGCAAGATCTGCAACACCTGTCTCACATGCTCCTGGTGAGACACAAGATCTGGCGAGTAAATTAAAATGTCATCCAAATATACGACCACAAACAGCCCCACCAGATGACGAAAAATGTCATTAACAAAATGTTGGAATACTGCTGGTGCAGTAGTCAGACCAAAAGGCATGACTAGGTTCTCATAATGTCCCTCCGGCGTGTTAAACGCCGTTTTCCACTCATCCCCCTCTTTTATCCTAATCAGATTATACGCCCCCCTGAGATCCAATTTAGAGAACCATTTGGCGCCAACAATTTGATTGAAGAGATCAGGAATCAGAGGGAGTGGATACGGATCTCGAACAGTAATCCGATTAAGTTCGCGGAAATCCAAGCAAGGGCGTAGGCCTCCATCTTTTTTCTTCACAAAGAAGAACCCCGGGCCACTGGGGAAGATGAAGGTCTAATATGCCCTTTGGCCAGACTTTCCGAAATATAATCTTTCATAGCCTGCCTCTCAGGACCAGAAAGGTTATATAACCTAGCTTTAGGTAACTTAGCATCAGGAAGTAAATTAATAGAGCAGTCATACACGCGATGAGGAGGCAACTCCTGACACCCCTCCTCAGAGAACACATCCCCAAAGTCCTCCAAAAAAGGAGGCAAAGTACTAGGCACGACCGCACTGATGACTGTGTTCATGCAGTTACTTTTGCAAAACTCCCCCCATTGGCTTATATCTCTGGACTGCCAATTAATCACAGGGTTATGTTTAACCAACCAAGGAAGTCCCAACACAATAGGAGTAGGTAGACCCTCCAACACATAACAAGATAATAGTTCCCTATGTATTGCCCCTACCCGAAGGTCAATGTTATGAACCTCATGAACAAAGCTACCTTGGCCGAGAGGCCTGGCGTCAATGGAGAATATAGGGATCGGTTTGACCAATACACTCAGATGCATACCTTGAGCCTGAGCAAACTGAGCGTCAACCAGATTAGCCCCGGAACCACTATCAAGAAGAACAGAAAATCTCTCCACTCTCGTACCAACCACCACCTCCACTGGTACAAGGAACTGAGAAGAACTAGCGGACGAAATACATACTCCCAGGTTGTCGTCCACCACACAACCTGGGATTAACAGTTTTCCGGCAACTTTTTGCTCAACAAGGCACGGGATGGACATCCCCCAACAAAATGTCCCTCTTTCCCGCAGAAAAAACACCTTCTAGTCCTGCGGCGTACCGCCAATCCCCTCCTACGAAATGATGTCCCTCCCAACTGCATAGGCTCCTCTGAACAGACAAGGGGAACCTCAACATAAGGGACTTTAGTAGTAGGTGGAGAAACAACAGGGGGCGGAGTTACCTCGCACCTCTCCCGGAGCCGTCTATCAGTACGGATAGCTAGGGCCATAGCAGCCTCCAGTGATGGAGGAGAATCATACTGAGCCAAAACGTCCTTTAATTTGTCAGAAAGCCCATGACAAAACTGGCTCCTAAGAGCTGGGTCATTCCACTGAGTATCTGTGGCCCATCTACGGAACTCAGAAGCAAATTCCTCCGCCGGACGATCTCCCTGCTGTATCTTACGTAATTTTGTCTCAGCAAGAGAGACCCGATCTGGGTCATCATATACCAAACCCAGGGCAGTAAAAAATCGATCTACTGACTGTAGAGCCGGGGATCCCGGAGGAAGGGAGAAGGCCCAGGGTTGAGGGTCCCCTTGTAGGAGCGAGATAACAATTCCCACTCTCTGCTCTTCACTCCCTGATGATCGAGGCCGAAGCCGAAAATACAATTTACATGCTTCCCTGAAGGTAAAAAATTTGTCTCGCCCACCAGTGAACCTGTCCGGGAGAGCTACTTTAGGTTCAAATCTGGTTTGCTCCGAGGGAGACAAAACTTTGGACTTAATGTCCGTCAGCTCCATGGATAATCCCTGCAACTGCAGAGCCAGCTGGGCTACTGGATCCATGGCAACTGGGAATAATTTTATGGGCCAGTGAAAATGTCACGCGGTCTTATGATATGTGTACGATGTCAGTAAACTATTCTTAAAAGAACAACACTCTATACAACATATAGATTAGCAACATCAGCATGTAAATATAGAATAGATTTACCTGACACGATATCCGTTGAACTCAGGGTTAATCTTGAGGACTTGATACACTGTCACAGGAAAGAGGAGGACCGGGGGTCTAACCTGACCCTAAACTGGGGTCCTAACTAATCCCTCACCTTGGAGGTACTGATAATGGTTCAGAGGTCCAAGTCTCCAGCCTAACCCTGTCTCCTATCAGTCCCTGAACCCTGTAATCAGTCCTAAGAAGGATTCTGATTACCACCAAAGGGATATGGGCTGATCTCTGCTAAATACACAGATTAGACATATAAGACAGACTGGAGAAAACACAGACTTGCATACACACTCAAACACAGAAGGAACATAAATGATCTGGGATATTAAACTCTAAGCAAGGTGAGCTTAAAACAACTAAGGAGCTCTTTAACTTAAGTCTAAACAGATACAATCCTATCTGTGGTCTGCATGAAGAATTTCACTGGCAACTCCCAACACAGACAACCAGAGATTTAAAGGAAACCAATCAACAAATAATTAATTGCAGCCGGGAGAAAACTGCACCCAGTCCCAGAACTGAGCACAGACAGAATTAACTCCCTAACTGCCAAACATAAAGAAACAGCAACTCAGCTGTGAGAAGTCAGAATGTGCAACCGCGACGATCTTCGTGGCGATGCACACATGACAGCAGCAGGACTTTTTGCCGTTCACACAGCAGGGGAACAGCTGACATTACTGAACCCCAGTAACACAGGAGCAAGTGTTGACTGTGCTAACAGCACTTCCGAGCAACAACTGGCGGTGTTGTAGCCCAGGGATGAGAAGAGAACAGGGTGGAGGCAGCAGGACTTTTTGCCGTTCACACAGCAGGGGAACAGCTGACATTACTGAACCCCAGTAACACAGGAGCAAGTGTTGACTGTGCTAACAGCACTTCTGAGCAACAACTGGCGGTGTTGTAGCCCAGGGATGAGAAGAGAACAGGGTGGAGGCAGCAGGACTTTTTGCCGTTCACACAGCAGGGGAACAGCTGACATTACTGAACCCCAGTAACACAGGAGCAAGTGTAGACTGTGCTAACAGCACTTCCGAGCAACAACTGGCAGTGTTGTACCCCAGGGATGAGAAGAGAACAGGGTGGAGGCAGCAGGACTTTTTGCCGTTCACACAGCAGGGGAACAGCTGACATTACTGAACCCCAGTAACACAGGAGCAAGTGTAGACTGTGCTAACAGCACTTCCGAGCAACAACTGGCGGTGTTGTAGCCAGGGATGAGAAGAGAACAGGGTGGAGGCAGCAGGACTTTTTGCCGTTCACACAGCAGGGGAACAGCTGACATTACTGAACCCCAGTAACACAGGAGCAAGTGTAGACTGTGCTAACAGCACTTCCGAGCAACAACTGGCGTTGTTGTAGCCCAGGGTCAAGGAGGATGTTTAAATACTATATCAAGTATTTTCCTTGTTACGTGTCAATTAAAAATGTCTATACTCCAAACAAGAGAAATATAAACTTTAGTACCATAAGATGATGATTTAACTTAAAAAAATATATGTAAATTAATAATTTACAAACATAAACGCATACATTAACATGTTGAAAAGCAATGCAAACCACAATTAAAATAGGTTAAATAATCTGCTATACGGTTTAAAATAAAAGCATACAAGTACACATCAGAATCCATTAATGATGGGTAAGTAACAGTATGTACACCATTTTTATTGTGTAGACAATGAATGGCTGACTTAAAAACATAATCAGCATTACAAGTTTTCTTGGACATTCATAAAACTTTACATTTGGTGAATAATATCACTAAAATTTTTTAAAAAATATCTAAAATTTCCATCATGTAATACTGATAATATGTGCCAATCATTTATATTAACAAAACAAAAATTTAAAAAGTGCATAGTGCAGAGTGAAAACAGATATTTATGCCTGACTGTGGACTTGCAAGCATGACAACGGATAGATAAGGTATATATAGATGAGACTGCATAGCCACAGATGGTGAATGGCGATGTAATACTGTACCTCAATAAAGTGTGCGTTACTACTACATCCTTTTTTTTATGTAGCTTTATAAAAGGTTACGTGCATGTATGGTTGCGCCTTTGTTTGGACGCACAGACTGGCTTCCTGCTGTGACGCGTTGGGTATTGGAGCGTCTGTACGTCTTATGACGCAGACTAACATTCACGGTGCGCATCGTTCATCATCGCAAGCGTACCGACAACACAAAGGCGTTGTCATGACTGCTTTACTCAGTAAACATGCAATTATGATGAAACATACACGCATGTGCCCTATTACATAACAAGCTACAAGAAAAACGAGTGTGAGGTGTGACACAGCTGTTTTGTTAAGGTACAGTATTATATCGACATTGTACAGATGTCGCTATTCAGTCTGATAAATATATATCATTCACGTATTCTATCAGTTGTCGTTCTTTTAGCACCACTTACAGGTATATATTTTGCTATTGTGACTATGCACTATTGACTTTACCAAGGTAATGCATGATTTTTGTTAGCGATTATCATGTTTACATGAAGGACCTTTATGATATGGGCTGTTAATTTTCTAATCAAAAATGTATTTTTTAAAATGACACAAATATAAGTAATGTTGAAGAGGACTATTCCTACATGCATTGTTTGCACAATATTACACGTGTACATCACGTCCCTTAATCAACATTGGATTATTATATTAACTTGTATGCTTTTATTTCAAAGGCAAGAACACTGAAGTATAACCTTCGCACTGCAGCAGTTGTCAAAGTTCAACCCACATTATGCACTTCCAACATTGCAGCATTGGAGTCATCATGATGTGAGTTGGATTTGTCTAAGCTATGGAGTGACAAGGTTGACCATCAGTATCCTATAGCATAAGTAGGATTTTGTGTTTGCATTTGTTTTCGACACGTGCATATCTGTAATAATATGTCACATTTATTTTGTTACAGATTTGTGACAAAGACTAATCATTTTATGGTTTGAAAGTTGACGTTTCAAATGTTTACAGCTTAGAAATCAGGGTGTAGCCTCATATCTATGTGTAGCACTAGACACTTTGAGATGTCAGGTTTTTTTCACCATGATTAGGTAGCTAGTAGTAATTTTTGCCGGACACACAGCAGGGGAACAGCAGGCGTTACTGAACCCCACAAACACATCAGCGATTGTTTTCATCTGTGCATCTAACACTTCTGAGCAGCAACTGGCGCTGTTGAAGCCCAGGGTCAAGGAGGGTGTAGGCAGAGGCCTAGTATGAGACGTTTGAAGTTGAAGTTGTAGTTAGCAGCAGTAATTTTTGCCAGACACACAGCAGGGGAACAGCAGGCGTTACTGAACCCCACAAACACATCAGCGATTGTTTTCATCTGTGCATCTAACACTTCTGAGCAGCAACTGGCGCTGTTGAAGCCCAGGGTCAAGGAGGGTGTAGGCAGAGGCCTAGTATGAGACGTTTGAAGTTGAAGTTGTAGTTAGCAGCAGTAATTTTTGCCAGACACACAGCAGGGGAACAGCAGGCGTTACTGAACCCCACAAACACATCAGCGATT
>JARQOD010000001.1:702145341-702266110 GCA_033576555.1 Oophaga sylvatica
TCATTTTCTATTTGCATAGTGCGTATGCATGATTTAGATACTCTGAAAACCTCTTTAATAATAATATTAAATAAAGTTAGAAAGTATAAAAAAATGCTTCAGAAGGTTAAGTTAACGCGCAAGTTGTACTGGATTTTTAGTGAAAATTGAAGCCTAACAAAATGCAGATTTTGATGTAGATTTCACTCGTTGCATCATAGCAACGAAATCTGCTGTAGATCTGCACCAAATTTCTCATGATATCACATGAGGATTAATAACACCTCTTTTTTGTTTTGTTTGTTTTGCAATAAACTTTTGAGACAACTGATTAATTGATGGAACCCGATACTTTTTTACCAGATATCAATCATATATATAATATTATATTTATTATATGCGCCATTAAATTCCACAGCGCTCTACAGACATTATCGGCACTGTCCCCATCGGGCACTGTCCCCATTAGTATATGTATTATATATATATATATATATATATAGATAAAGTGTACTATATATAGATAAATATCCATATATAGAGAGAAAGATCAGCGGAGTGACATGAAACTAATGGGTCCTGATGCAAAATCTCCAACAGGGTCCCCCAGGTCACTAATAGTAATCGTCATTTCATATATGCCAAAGGGACATTTTGGGCCCCCTAGGCTCTAGGGCCCGAGTGTTATTGCAACCTCTGTACCTACTATAGCTACTCCCCTGATAGAGAGAGAAATGGAGAAAGATAGAGCATGGATGGCGACTTGCATGTTGATTCTTGCTGCAGTGTGTACATGTACTCTGAGCTGAAAGTTATTTATTAGTTATTTATTAGTAAAAATTGAATATTGTATTCACTTAATTAAAAGGGTGCCATTGCTCATTTTCCCCCCTCTACAGCCACACTATGTTTTTGAATCTTCTCTTCTTTCTTGTTACTATATCAAAATCCACCTTTTTTCCCTTAATACCCTATGAGTATAGCTGGAAATTACTTTTCTACACTAGACAACGCCTTTACCATTCTTAAATGGTTACTCCTATCCTTTAACACCGAAATGTGCATGTATGATACATTTATATATTATATACACGATACCCATAATGTTTCTGCTGGGAGAAGTTCTTGTAATGACATCAGTCACTGTGATAATGATGCTCGGAAGATGATCTTTGGTCAAGGAACAAATCTCAAAGTTTCCCCAAGTAAGTCTATGAAACTGGCATGAAACCATGTTCTAGCAGTAACATCTACATAGAGAACTGCTGTGCACATTATACGTGTGTGAATTCTCTGACATTTATTATTTTATTGCATTTCAGGTAGTCTAGCAGAGCTTACTCCATAGACACGTGTTCTGTCTAATCGTGTGCTGGAAGCTGCTATGCGTATTTGTAAATGTATTTACGTGTGTGTGTGTGTGTTTTATATATATATATATATATATATATATATATATATTACGGTAAATATATATGTGTTTGTGTGTGTTTTTATATATATGGTGGTTTTCTTACTAGTAGTCTCTTGTATCATATAATGAATGCAGTGTACTCTTACCCATTGATCTGCTGAGAGTTGTAGTTGTGCAATAGCCGTGGAGCCAGAGAGTGAGAACCATTAGTATATCATACCATGTATATCTGCTTTGCCTTCAGTCATTATCACGGTGTGCTGGTAATAGAGACTTTTTAGTATGTTTTTTACAACTAGAGGAGAGCCGTATTTCATTGCCATTACCATGATTATATGGCGCTATGCAGTCTATTATAGATTAACCTCTGTGTCCAACCCAGTAGGTCATACCACTGCAGAATGTTTCCCGCACATGATAGTGAGATAAATGTTTTTTGCTGCTAGAAATATCACTGTGTGCTACCAGACTTTCCAATAGGGTCACATTCGGCAGAGGAACGGCTGTATCTGTTTTGCCCAGTAAGTGCCACTTTAGAGAATATAGATCTAAAGTTATTCTAAAATAAGTATTCACACATTAATAGAGAAAAACAGCATTTATACACCAATATATCAGTAGCATATTCCCAGCGAGGTCACCTAATACAAAGAGGGAAGGTACTTAACGGGCAACTTCTCTTACTGCTCTTCAAAAAGGAATTACATGTTAGAATTGGTCAGCATCGCACAGAGCGTTTTGTTTTCACACCGTCTGGACCAAGATGCTTCATCCTTGATGGATGGATGTAAATGTATCATAGAACTATATTGAACTATACAGTGATATTATAAAGGCCAGGGACTGTGATGTGGAGAAGACATGAGCTTTTCTTATGAGCCAGAGAGTTTATGTAATGCTCCTGAACACTGTGCTACATCTGGATATGACAAACTCTTGTTTGGAAAGGGCACCAAAGTGGAAGTGATCCCAGGTAAGTGATTATCCTATATCCTGCCAAAATGATAGATAGACAGATAGATAGGTAGATAAATAGATAGATAGATACATAGATAGATTTGAGATAGATAGATAGATAGATGCACTCTGTAAGGGCCAAGATACATGAAAACACTAGAAATAATAAATCTAAACTGTGTTATTACTCAGTAATATGTACTTACAAAAAATTAAGTTTCTTAGCACATAAATTATCCAATTCATGTGTGCCCATGAACTATGGCAAGGTGAGTGGTATGTACAGTAGGATAGGACCCATCAGAAAGAGGTCACCTTGTTGTGGTTGATGGGCATACATGAATTGGCCATTGTATACACTAAGAACATAAGTACATGTTATTGAATAACAGCATAGTTTAGATTTAATATTTATAGTGTTTTCATGTATCTTAGCCCAGTCTTAGAGCGCTGCTGCATTTTCTTTTCATATTATGCAGCCATTGCAGGTTGCACCTATTCACACTAAGGAGGTGCTGGTCAGGCTTTCCATTATAGATAGATTTTTTTTTTATTTTACTTACTTATATAGTGCCATTAATTCCACAGCACATTACAAACATTATCATCACTGTCCCATAGGGGCTCACAAGCTAAATTCCATATTATTCCAGATCTCAGCTCTTTGGACACAAATTTTACACTTTGTGCAGATTTTTAGGACAAACCTAAGATGCAAGCTTTATCTATGAACTAGAGAGTTTCTGAAAAGCTTCTGAACACTGTGCTACATCAGGAAATGACAGGCTTACATTTGGAAAAGGCACCAAAGTAGAAGTGATCCCAAGTAAGTAATTACACAGTATACTGTCAAGAGACAATTTTCACTACAGTTTTACTGTATTTATGTATATAAAGTCTTGAAGTTATTGCCTATGATCACTCTGTACCCTACAACCCCTGCCCATCATAGATACATAATTGCAGCTATTGCATGATCTTTAAACCTTTAGCATAAAACCATGTAATATTCATCATAAAATACTATTACCCCAACATATAATAATAATTCACCATATTGTGCCAAAAAGGATTGTAAAAAAGTTAATTTAACATGTGGATTCTCTATTCCAATTCAAAGCAGAGTAATAATGAAAATTGATAGTAAATATGTGTTTATAAATATATCTAATATCTCTAGATTATATATTTTTATATACTTGATACTGTCATCAGGCTTTTTGATGTAAACAGGATTATTTTTATTCACTGACAGTAAATTTAAATTTTGCAAATTATGAAAAACTGAGATGAAGTTATTAGAAAAGTAAAAAAAATAAGTTTTAGGCAAAAATAAATATATAAATACCCTTTGAAGATCTTTGTATATGTGTAATATTTGGACCAAGCGTGTGGTCGCTACTCCTGTTCTAGTTGTAGGCACGTTTTATATATTATATCTACATTGCTGTCTATAGGACATTGATTTGCTAATGATGATTCCAAAAAATAGTTTATTGAGAAACGTCATATTTATATGTTCGAGAATCCGAACAAGAACAATTCTATCAATAGTTGTTTATTCATGGACTAAATTATAAGAAATGCTAATGTGCAAATACTATTCTGTGGTAGAAAATGTGAAAATCCCAATAAAGGATCTAGTAAATATAATGGGATTATCGTAATATGTAAAGGTCCTCTCCTTGCAGAAAATATTTTGTACTTTAGTAGCTTAATTTTCTCTGAGATCCCCTAGGTGGGTTTCCTTACAGGCCCCCATACTGTACGTCTCACATACATAGCTATTTGACAAGCCATGAAGCACTGTGCTTACTGGTAGTGGGGACTTCCGGCTGACATTTGGCAGCGGGACGAAGTTACTAGTGACTCCGAGTAAGTAGAACTGCAAGAATTGTACTGCGTATGTATTACCAGAAATCAGACATTAAAAAAGTTTATTCCTAATGTCTGATAATAAAAATTATAGTATACTAAATATGTAGTAAAAATGAAAAAAATACAATATATAAGAGAATTATTACGTCAGCACCATATGACTGTTATGTCCTATTGATGAATTTGACAAAAGTAGAAAAGAAATACAGGTTAGCCCCAGTGTTGTACCACTCTTCATAGAAAAAAGTAGATTTCAACAAATCAATACTGAAGAACTGCTCTCCTCCTAATTTTTCCAAAAAAGTTGGAAATCATCAAACTTTTTATTGTTATTGAGTAATTAAATTACTTGCCCCAGTGTGTCCTATACTCAATGTAACCACATACAGCTATGTACGAGGAAAGTTCTATTGAGATATATATATATACCTATATATATATATATATAAAGAAAATATACGGTATGTAATATATAATAATATTATATATAATATATATGTAAGAAAATTAGAAGAAATAATATATATATATATATATATATGTATATACATATATATATATATATATAATCTAAATTCCAGTACCATCCGTAGAGCTTGTTTTCCCTGTTCATAAAAAAAAATTTTAACTGTCCGTCATTTTTTTGAAGCTGAAGAAACTTATGCAGATTATTTTGACTGTAATTATCATCATTTCGCAGATTATAGTGAACGCAGCTAATGTCTTCATATCAGAATTATGGGCTGAAGACATGGATCACTGATTTATTATGGTTTTCCAAAGTGTCATAAAAAATATTGTCTGTCTGTGATTTATTTTTTATAAACTGTGCCGAAAAATAAAAAGTCAAGTTGGCAACCCTGGCACTTGGGTGAATGAAATCTTCTAATTGTGACAGAATTGAGTGACAGATAATGTAAAGCTGTGAGTTATTGTGCAGCCTCGGGTAACAGGGGAGAGCTGACATTCGGAGGAGGAACCCGGCTTTATGTGACTCCCAGTAAGTTTATTTCTGTAAGAATATTCTAAATGTAGCATGAAAATCTTCCATTGAACCTAATAGTGAATAATGAAAGCTGAGATTAGTGACATCGCTGGTAATAGGGAAGAGTAATAGCTCCTTATAATAGTGGTAAGAAGGATAATTGATATAGCGGACACTGTGTGCTATGGAGGAGTGCAGCTGAGGGATGTGTGACACTTTTTGTAATGACACTGAGCACTGTGACTACATCTAGTGCCAATAAGCTGATATTCGGAACAGGGACGAAGGTTACTGTGTCACCAAGTAAGTGGCTCTGACTGATTCTTGTAAGATTATTATTGGTAGACTGTAATGGTAAATACAGAGGGTGAGATTATTAATGCATTTTACCGATTTTCTGCTGTCAAAAAAATCTCACATTTTGTAAGCATGCGGTAGTTAGCTGTACAATTTAGGGCCTAAAAAGTGGAAGCACATCAATAGACAGACGAGTTACCGTACTTTTTTGCCTATGATCATTCTGTATCTCTAGATTATGCACTAATAACACCGTTCATCATAGGAAACGGAAATACAGATAGTGAATGATCATTAAACCTTTAGCCTAAGGCCATATAACCTTCATCACAAAACACTATTACCAACCCAACATATAATATTTCACCATGTTAGTGACATCTCAGTGTGTGCTGTCATCAGGTTTAATTTCTGGATGACAACACAACTGTTTTTTGTCACTGACATAAAATATAAATTGTTATTGGAAAGTAGCAGAACTGTTCACTATACAATAAGTAAACTTTATTTATATAAACAGTAAACAACCCTCTTTGTATATTTGTGAACCCCCGTTGTATGTTTGCAGTATTTGCACGCAGGTAATGGAGACTATTCACCCATTTTAGTTGTAGGCACGTTTTATATTTGTTTATATTGCTGACTATGCGGAACGGATTGTATAGTGATGCTCTGACGTGTAAAAATGATTTCTAAGCACATGTCATATTTGTATCATATAGATTTTTACAAAGAACAATTCTATCAATAGACATAGACAATCCGTGAATACGTTATGAGAAATATTATCATTTACCTCTGCTAATGCTATTCTGTGGTAGAGAATATAAATACCCCAATAATGGAGGTACCAGATATCTGACATCCTAAAATGGGGTTATCATAATTCAGAAGGTAAATGTCCTCTCCTGGTAGAAAATATTTAATACTTCAGTAGCTTCATTTCCACTGGAATCCCCTCGGTGTTTCCTTACAGGCCCCCATACTGTACGTCTCACATACATAGATATTTGACAAGCCATGAAGCACTGTGCTTACTACTGGCACCTACAGACTGACATTTGGCAGCGGGACTAAATTACTAGTAACTCCGAGTAAGTATAACTGCAGGAAATGTTCTGTATTACCAGAAATCAGAAATGAAAAAATATCAATTATCGTTATTAGGAATTAGCCACAACTGTAAAATATTGCCTAAAAGTATAAAAGGAAGTAATAATATACAGAACACAATATTTGAGAGGTATCAATCCCTCGGGATTAAATGAGCAGTGTGCCAGCGTCTCGTCACTGTGAAACATGGACCAGACTTATGTGGCCTCTTGATGAATTTGGCGAAAGTGTAAAAGAAATCAGGTTTTGGTTTCTACCATCTATAGTAAGAAAAAGTGGCAGAATTTTCTCAAATTAAGTGCAAGAGCTTTACTATTATTACTATCAGGGACTCTACTACTATTACTATTATTACTATCGGGGACTTACTACTATTACTATTATTACTATCAGGGACTCTACTACTATTACTATTATTACTATCGGGGACTTTACTACTATTACTATTTATTACTATCAGGGACTCTACTACTATTACTATTTATTTCTATCGGACTACTATTCTATTATTACTAAAGGGACTCTACTACTATTACATTATTACTAATCAGGGACTCTACTACTATTACTATTATTACTATCAGGGACTCTACTACTATTACTATTTATTACTATCAAGGGACTCTACTACTATTACTATTTATTACTATCAGGGACTCTACTACTATTACTATTTATTACTATCAGGGACTCTACTACTATTACTATTTATTATATCAGGGACTCTACTACTATTACTATTTATTACTATCAGGGACTCTACTACTATTACTATTTATTACTATCAGGGACTCTAACTATTACTATTATTACTATCAGGGACTCTACTACTATTACTATTATTATATCAGGGACTCTACTACTATTACTATTATTACTATCAGGGACTCTACTACTATTACTACTTATTACTAGGGACTCTACTATTACTATTATTACTATCAGGGACTCTACTACTATTACTATTTATTACTATCAGGGGCTCTACTACTATTACTATTTATTACTATCAGGGACTTACTACTATTACTATTTATTACTATCAGGGACTCTACTACTATTACTATTTATTACTATCAGGGACTCTACTACTATTACTATTTATTATTATCAGGGACTCTACTACTATTACTATTTATTACTATAGGGACTCTACTACTATTACTATTTATTACTATCAGGGACTCTACTACTATTACTATTTATTACTATCAGGGACTCTACTACTATTACTATTTATTACTATCAGGGACTCTACTACTATTACTATTTATTACTATAAGGGACTCTACTACTATTACTATTATTACTATCAGGGACTCTACTACTATTACTATTTATTACTATCAGGGACTCTACTACTATTACTATTTATTACTATCAGGGACTCTACTACTATTACTATTTATTACTATAGGGACTCTACTACTATTACTATTTATTACTATCAGGGACTCTACTACTATTACTATTTATTATATCAGGGACTTACTACTATTACTATTTATTACTATCAGGGACTCTACTACTATTACTATTTTATTACTATAGGGACTCTACTACTATTACTATTTATTACTATCAGGGACTCTACTATTACTATTTATTACTATCAGGGACTCTACTACATACTATTTATTATTATCAGGGACTCTACTACTATTACTATTTATTACTATCAGGGACTACTCTACTATTACTATTTATTATTATCAGGGACTTACTATATTACTATTATTACTATCAGGGACTCTACTACTATTACTATTTATTACTATCAGGGACTCTACTACTATTACTATTTATTACTATCAGGGACTCTACTACTATTACTATTTATTACTATCAGGGACTCTACTACTATTACTATTTATTACTATCAGGGACTCTACTACTATTACTATTTATTACTATCAGGGACTCTACTACTATTACTATTTATTACTATCAGGGACTCTACTACTATTACTATTTATTACTATCAGGGACTCTACTACTATTACTATTTATTACTATCAGGGACTCTACTACTATTACTATTTATTACTATCAGGGACTCTACTACTATTACTATTATTACTATCAGGGACTCTACTACTATTACTATTTATTACTATCAGGAACTCTACTACTATTACTATTTATTACTATCAGGGACTCTACTACTATTACTATTTATTACTATCACGGACTCTACTATTACTATTTATTACTATCAGGGACTCTACTACTATTTATTACTATCAGGGACTCTACTACTATTACTATTTATTACTATCAGGGACTCTACTACTATTACTATTTATTACTATAAGGGACTCTACTACTATCACTATTTATTACTATCAGGTACTCTACTACTATTACTATTTATTACTATCAGGGACTCTACTACTATTACTATTTATTACTATCAGGGACTCTACTACTATTACTATTATTACTATCAGGGACTCTACTACTATTACTATTTATTACTATCAGGGACTCTACTACTATTACTATTTATTACTATCAGGGACTCTACTACTATTACTATTTATTACTATCAGGGACTCTACTACTATTACTATTTATTACTATCAGGGACTCTACTACTATTACTATTTATTACTATCAGGGACTCTACTACTATTACTATTTATTACTATCACGGACTCTACTATTACTATTTATTACTATCAGGGACTTTACTACTATTACTATTTATTGATATCAGGGACTTTACTATTATTATGGGTATGGGACACACTTGGGTACATATATATCCCACTGTACATAGCTATATACTAAGGGATATATATAACAGTGTCTGGGGAAATCTCATATTCTTGGGTGAATGAAATCAGTTATGACAGGTCTGAGATAAATGTATTATAAAGCTGTGAGTTACTGTATACCCCCTGGTGATGGGGGAAAGCTGACATTCGGAGGAGGATATTGCTCCTAGTATGGTTTTTTTCTATAAACATATTGAAATGTAACATTAAAAACTTCAATTGAATCTAAAAGTAACTAATGAATGTATGTACTGAGATTAGTGACATCTCTAGTAATAAAAAATAGCAATTCTTGGCTCTTTATAATAGTGGTAAGATTGATAATTGCTATAGCGTACACTGTGTGCTATGGAGGAGTGCAGCTGAGGGACAAGTGTGACACTTTTTGTAATGACACTGAGCACTGTGACTACATCTGGTGTCAATAAGCTGATATTCGGAACAGGGACAAAGGTTACTGTGTCACCAAGTAAGTGGCTCTGAATGTTTCTTGTAAGCTTACTATTGGTAGACTGTGATGATAAATGCAAAGGGTTAATGTATCAATTCATTTTGCCTTTTTTATTTTTGCTGTAAAAAATGTGCAGATTTTATGAGCATAGTTAGTTATGCAATCAGATCTAAACCAGATTAGGTTTTTACCTACTGTGAGCCGTAATCAAGTTTTAATCTCTGGATGAAAGCAGAATTGTTTTTTATTTAATGATAGCAAATTTAGATCTTGTAAATCATGAGAAACCGAGATAAAATGTCAGTCAGTAGAACATTTAAAGAAATGTTGCTATACAGTAAGCTTTAGAAAAAACTGAAAACCCCTCTGAAGAGCTTTGTATGTTGGCAATATTTGGACCCAGGTATGGTCATGGTCACTAATTGCCTCTTCTAGTTGCAGGCATGTTTCTCATCCGCCTGCAGTGCTGTCTATAAGGCATTGGGAAATGGTAAAGTCCTGGAGTCTTAAAATGTCATATTTATATGGTCTAGAATCCAAAAAAAAGAACAATTCTATCAATAGTTGTTTATTCCTTGACTACATTATGCGACACCTGCTGTCATTTACTCCTTCTGGTGCTATTTTGTGGTAGAAGATACAAAAATCCCAATAAAGGATCCACTAGATATCTTATAATGGGACTATTATAGTTTATAAGGTAAAGACCCACTCCTAGATAATATCCTATACTTCCGTAGCAGAGATACCCTCGGTGGGTTTCCTTACATGCCCCCATACTGCACATCTCACATACATAGCTATTTGACAAGCCTTGAAGCACTGTGCTTACTGGTAGTGGGGGCAACAGACTGACATTTGGCAGTGGGACTAAGTTACTAGTGACTCCGAGTAAGTATAACTGCAAATATTGTTCTGCCTATGTATTACCGGCATCAGACATTAAAATGTCATTTATTTTTGTTAGGAATTAGCCACAATTGTAAAATACTAATGTTGTGTCACATCTCCTCCGGGGCCTGCTTCTGCAACCTCTGCTTGCGTCACCAGGCGCCACCATATTCATTCTGCTGGTGGTGATGGTGATGGAGGGGATGTCAGGCTCAGAAACTATAGTTGATGCTGGCTCTGCCCAGCCACTGAGACTAGAGTTGCTGGGACCTGTGCTCTGGTCCAGTCTGTTAGCTCCTCACATCGTGCATTTGAACAGCCAGACACTTTACCAAAACTCCCATTTTACTATTGGAAGCTGCCAGATATAGTTAGTTATTCCCCTGGTTTGCTTCTCCTTCTCAGCTCCTGTGAAGTCACTCAGTTATTGCTCTGACCTCAGCTCATTTACTGATTATTCTTCTGTATTCTGATTTTGCACTTTGCACTCCTTGTTCTGATCTGTTGACCTGACCACTCCTGCCAGTCTGCATCACCGGCCAGCAGCCTACTCCATGGCACCAAACCATGGCACCATGTTTATGTCCAGATCGCTGTACAAGGTTTAATGGATGAAAGTCAAGGCAACCCCTGAGATCTGATAAATGAAGTAGCTAGGACTAAGCCTGTATTAGGTAGCCATTTTTAAAGCTGTCTGGCAGATAGAGCTACATTATATGTTGGTTTCTACCATTTACCATAGCATAAAAAAGAAGTTGAAATCAGTATCGAACACGTCACCAATTTTCTAAGTAAATATATTTTTAAAGGTGCTATTGATATGAAATTCTCACCCGATGTCGGTAACAACAACCCATCCAATCCACACAGGCAAAGAATCAAACCATAGATGTCCATAAATTAAGTTATGTGAAAAAATGAGAAATTACACAGGGAAAAAGTATTGACCATGCTTACTGAAATTTATGTAATACTTTGTAGCCTTTATTGGTGATGACAGCTTCAAAACACCTGAATGGAGAAACTAGTCTCATACATTGCTCAAGTGTGATTTTGGCCCATTCTTCCACACAAACACTCTTCAAATCTTGAAGGCTTTGTGGGCTAATTGAATGAAATCTGAGCTTTAGGTCCTTCCATATATTTTCTATTGGATTCAAGTCAGGTGCTTTTTTGCACCTTCTTGCTTCATGTGTTCAATACTTTTTCCCTATCTCATTTCTCATTATTACACATAACTTAATTTATGGACATCTATGGTTTGATTTTTTTGCCTGTCTGGATTGGATGGATTGTTACTGATATCTGGTGAGAATGTCATGTCAATAGCACCTTTAGAAATACGGTTACTTAAAAAATTGGTGGCATGTTCTTATTTCATTGTATATTACAATGTTTGTGGATATCTCATGTACTTCAGTGAATGAAATATTTGGTTTATGACAAAGAGTGGAGTGAAATATATTGTAAAGCTATTAGCCAGTGTGCAACTTCAGGTAGCTGGGAAAGCTGGTATTCGGAGGAGGGACCCAGCTTTATGTTACTCCCAGTAAGTTTTTTTTGCTGCTAATATAACTAAATGTAGCATGAAAATCATCCATTAAATATAAAAGTATTGAGTATCTGTGCTGAGATTAGTGAAAACCTTAGTAATTAGAATTGGCTTTCTATAATAGCAGTAAGATGTGTATAGGCTATAGCGGACACTGTGTGCTATGGAGGAATGACTGAGGGGCAAGTGTGACACTTTTTGTAATGACGTTGAGCACTGTGACTATGTCTGGTAACAATAAACTGATATTTGGGACAGGAACAAAGGTTACTGTGTCACCAAGTAAGTGGCTCTATTTCTTGAAGGATTATTAATGGTAGACTGTAATGATAAATACAAATGAGGCATTTATTAATGAATTTGTAGCAGTTTTCAGGCATTAAAAAGTCGCAAATTTTGTAGGCCATTGTTTTTGAGTAAAAATGTGTGACTTTTTGCAATTTTATGAAACTCTTTCAAAAATTAGTTATAAAAGTTGGTAGGGTTAAGTTTATGCCATTAGGGAGGGGAATAAAATGTAGAAACATATCTAAGGGTTGTAAGTGTTAAATTTATCAAACATCAGGAAACATTTTAAATAATTTGGCAAAAATATAGCCAAAAAACTGCTGCAAGCCAATTAATCTCAACAAGTTCCTCAAATAAATGCAAATTTGTCTTAAGGATCATTATTGTGCCACAAAGGTTTATATTAGAGTAGAAAAAGTTAGAAGACATTTGATAAGATAAATGGATGGATGGATATGTGTAGGATTTTAGTATGTAAAGACCTACTCAGACACAGTTCTTCTCTAGAATTATGGGCGACCCACATACTTTTGGCAGTTGTAGGTTTTTGCTGAGGTTCCTTTTACTGTGATAATAACTACAACAAATACATCTTTGGATCAGGGACACAAGTGACGGTGATTCCCAGTAAGTACTTAACTCCGTTACCTTTCTTATGAAATAAGAAAGACATTTGTTTAAGAAATAGCACTGGATAAAGACAGAGCTTTTAAATATTCTTAAAAAGATATTATCAAAATTTCTAATTTAACTTATTAACATTTTTCTCAGAATACTATATGGCTATATGAATATTTAGATAGATATTGGATAGATAGATAGATAGATAGATAGATAGATAGATAGATAGATAGATAGATAGATAGATAGATAGATAGATAGATTAAAAAATACAAAGCAAATAGCAGCACCAAATGGATGCAAAGGGTGCATAAAATCCTTCAAGGTATGTACCAAACCTCATACTAAAGTCCAAGAAAATGAAGGCAGCACTCCAAATGAAAAAAGAAGTGGTTTATTGGCCCATGCGCGATGTTTCGGTCCTAGGTGTGGACCTTCTTCAAGCACTGCTTGAAGAAGGTCCACACCTAGGACCGAAAGTCACACATGGGCCAATAAACCACTTCTTTTTTCATTCGGAGTGCTGCCTTCATTTTCTTGGACTTTAGATAGTAGATAGATAGATAGATAGATAGATAATAGATAGATAGATAGATAGATAGATAGATAGATAGACAGTATACACAGTTTTTGCTCATCAGGGTATCACTGTGGGTACTGGCAGTGGGTATAAGCTCACATTCGGCTCTGGAACGCTCGTATCTGTCATACTCAGTAAGTGCTTATATCTCTTTCACAATTCAGTAATTCTGAATATTACACTTCTTACTGCAGTAGAAAATGATGATGGAGGGATTTACATTTGCACAATTTGTCTATTACATGAATAATTGCATGGTGACAGTAGACAAGATGCCATGAGCCTTTTGGTGTGCCATGAAGTATTATGATAGTAAGAGACTAAATCTAATTTTTAGGAGTGCGAAAACAGAGGCCGGTTTTACAAAAGGGGTTTATCCATTATACAGTGTGGATAATATCTTGCTTATATAGCAGTATATCTGTCTCTTAGTTCTAATATCTTATATCCACACGTACATGTCAGGTATACAGCAATGTGCAGCTTAAAATGTCTTTATGTTTTCTGACTAAGATATTGTTAGTTCACTGACCTTCATGTGCCCCCTGTTATGGCACAAGTGTATAAAAAAAACTGCAATATTTAGAAGAGAAAGTTTTCCTTTCTTTAATATCTAGGTAGGACATAATCTTATTATCTTATATTATTTTATATTCTAGGATGGCGGGATAGATAGATAGATAGATAGATAGATAGATAGATAGATAGATAATAGATAGATAGATAGGATAGATAGATAGATAATAGATAGATAGATATAGATAGAGATAGATAGATAGATAGAAGATAGATAGATAGATAGATAGATAGATAGATAGAAGATGATAGATAGATAGATAATAGATAGAAGATAATAGATGATAGATAGATAGATAGTATAGTAGATAATAGATGATAGATAGATAGATAGTATAGATAGATAGATTAGATAGATAGATAGATATAGATGATAGATAGATAGATAGATAGAAGATAGATAATAGATTAGATAGATAGATAGATAGAATAGATAGATAGATAGATAGATAGATAGATAGATAGATAGGATAGATAGAATAGATAGATAGATAGATAGATAGATAGATAGATAGATAGATAGATAGATATAGGAGATAGATAATATATAGATAGATAGATAGATAGATAGATAGATAGATAGATAGATAGATAATAGATGATAGTTAGATAGATAGATAATAGATAGACAGATAATAGATAGATAGATAGTAGATAGATATGAGATGATAGATAATGATATAGATAGATAGATAGTAGATAATATATAGATAGATAGATAGATAGATAGATAGATAGATAGATAGATAATAGATGATAGTTAGATAGATAGATAATAGATAGACAGATAATAGATAGATAGATAGTAGATAGATAGATAGATAGATAATAGATAGATAGATATGAGATGATAGTAGATAATAGATGATAGATAGATAATAGATAGATATGAGATAGATAGATAGGATGGATAGTTTTCTTCTGTAAGAATATTTTTAAGTGTGCCATGAAATCTTTTATTGAACCTAATAGTGAATAATGAATGCTGAGATTAGTGACATCCCTGCTATTAGGGAACAGTAATAGATCCTTATAATAGTGGTAAGAAGGATAATTGATATAGCGGACACTGTGTGCTATGGAGGAGTGCAGCTGAGGGATGTGTGACACTTTTTGTAATTACGCTGAGCACTGTGACTATGTCTGGTACCAAAAAACTGATATTTGGGACAGGAACAAAGGTTATTGTGTCCCCAAGTAAGTGGCTCGACTGATTCTTATAAGATTATTATTGGTAGACTGTGATGGTAAATACAGAGGGTGAGATTATTAATGCTGCTGTCCAGAAATCTCATATTTTGTAAGCATGCGGTAGTTATCTGTACAATTAGGTATAACCAGATTTATAAAGTGTAAGATTACAGTTCTCACTCTAGTGGGGGCATAAGGAGTGCAAAAACTTCAATAGACAGAAATGTTGCGTGTAAAGATGCATCACATTTATCAAACATCGTGCAACATTTAGGTAAATTTGGCAAAAATAACAGAAAAGCAGCAACAAGCAAAGCTGCAAAGCTGACTCCTACAGCTCATCTCAAGATAAATTCTCCCAATTTTCCTAATGGCTCATTATTCCCTTTTTATCAAATAGGTTTCTATTAGAGTAGAACAATCTTGGTGTGAATATTTCCAGAAAAGATGGATGGATAGATAGATAGATAGATAGATAGATAGATAGATAGATAGATATAGATAGATAGATAGATAGATAGATATGGGATATATAGATAAATAATAGATAGATAGATAGATAGATAGATAGATAGATAGATAGATAGATAGATAGATAGATATGGGTATATAATAGATAAAATAGATAGATAGATAGATAGATAGATAGATTAGATAGAAATAGATAGATAGATAGATAGATAGATAGATATATAGATTAGATAGATATGAGATAGATAGATAGATAGATATGAGATAGATAGATAGATAGATAGATATGGGATAGATAGATAGATAGATAGATAGATAGATAGATAGATAGATTAGATAGATAGATAGAAATTAGATAGATATGTGATAGATGATAACTATAAATCTTATTCCTGTATGCTAGTAGGTGGGGAAAGAATATCAATTTATACAAATAATATAATATACAAGAAATATCATTGGGGTCCGCCTGCAGACGTGCAGATCATCTGTACGATGAGTGTAGGCTCCACTGATCTCTTTATTGTAAGGCTTTGTGCCACTGTGTCCAGGAAACACAAATAAGCTGATCTTTGGCGCAGGAACACGACTTGCTGTAACTCCACGTATGTATCATTAAACATCCAAAGATAATTTCTTCATACATTCGCCTATACAGGTCAGAGTAGAGTCATGTATCTCCTCAGTCTTTAGATTTGACGTCTCTGGTGCAGACGTTTGGCTATTGTGAATGCACCAGTGTGCTACTTGTGATATGAAGGACCCTGACTGTGAATCTTTGCTTTCTTTGATAACTGCACTGACTTTCTATAGTTTTTGGAAAGCTTTTGATAAGTGTGGCAGAATACAATAAACTTACATTTGGGAGAGGCACCAAGCTTGATGTCCTGCCAAGTAAGTTTTCCAAACCTTTCCATAGATCTTTTTCTCCGCAGCTTTGTGTCACCTTAATAATGATGATTGATGCATGCTATCAATCCAATTTTTTAACCACATGTATTATGCTGATTACTTTGTAAATTTACATGATAGTTCTCTTAATTTAAACCAGAAATTATTAGAAATTTTATTTAAATGGAATGGTTTATACCAAGTTGGAATCTTATTGCAGGATTGATGATAACTTGCTGATCACTGGAGGTCCAACTACTGGGACCCTCACAGATTCTGAGAGCATTCACACAACTTCTCTATATCTTGGCCATGGGACAGCCAGACATACTTGAAAGGTGTACTTGGTTATCTCTGGCAGTCTTCTAGATAGTGAATCGAGCAGTGGTGCAAATGCTTGACTGATGCTCCATTAAGATTGGACTTGGCAAAGCCTGATTCTTCGCAGAATTGTGAGCCACAGCAATCAGTAATTTATCCATAGTGTAGGTGATAACTTCCAACTCGGTCAAAACCCTTTAAATTTAAGGGCAATGCTCCTAGGCCCTTGGCTAGAAGGAGGTAAAATCCTTAGATAGGTACAACCATTCCATAATTTCATATTGAACGTGATAAGCAATCCTGAAATATAATCTTTTAACCCAACCAAGTGTGTCAAGATTTGAGTGGTTCTAGTCCTAGTCAGGGACCTACAATGCCCAGAACACATTTAGTCCATCAGTAAATTGTGATTTTTAAAACCCTGGACACTGGATTTATTCACATCCAAAGACACTGCTCTTGGTCTTAGTCGATAGGGTAACAGTGTTTTTGAATGATGAGATAACTCTGTGGTTCTACGGGGTATAACAAGCTAACGTTTGGTGGTGGAACTAAACTGAATATTTTTCCAAGTAAGTGAAAACATTCAAGGTTTCATTAATATTGCAGATGTTTTATATGGAAATTAGAAAATTATGTCAAATCTCTTCAAGATTATGCTGGTGAAAGATCTTCATTATACAAATATGGAAAACGTGGACTGAATGTGGTTCACACTTTACTGTAATATATACTGTACATTAGTAACAATATCTTCTTGTGCCGATTTGGACTTAATCAGTCCATATTTCCTAATATATGAACTAATTATGTTGTATTTGATGGAGTCATAAAGATGTGCCCTGCTAACAGCGGCGGGTCATATCAGATACTGGTAGTGGACCACCACCTAAAAGGAGAGATGATCCTATGGTATGTTTAACTTAAAGAATTTATCACATGTCCACTAGATAAATGAGCCATATTTTTTAGGATGAGGGTGAGGGACACAGTTGTTGGCCCCTCTCAAATCTCATGGATAGGTGATCAATGCAGACCACTGGAATGTTCATTTTATTCTTTTATATAACGTAAACTCGATGTCTATTAGGGATATGTTAGAGAACTGTTTCTGAAGCATAGAAATAATCCAGTGATCTCTTTATGGTGTAGCCAACCAGGTTTATAAGAAGTATATACCATGTGTGGAGTAAATGGCGCTCATGAACATGAGCTGGGGCACTGATGGGTTTATGTTAAGAGGTGAAGTGATGTGTACTACTAACAACTACAAGCTCATATTCGGGCAAGGAACCAGATTATATGTTCTACCACGTAAGATATTTAAGATATTTCTTCAGTATATTTTGCGTATAAACCATATGACAGTAACATGTCGGTGGTGGGCAGATGGAACAGAAAGCATATATACAGTGCAACTTCTTACAGATTACCCCTAAATTGCAGTAAAGATGGTCCTTTAGAGCCGACTTATAGCTTGTTGAGTTACAGTCTATGAATTTCTCCTTTCTTTCTTTCTTTCTTTCTTTTTTTTCTTTCTTTCTTTCTTCTTTCTTTCTTTCTTTCTTTCTTTCTTTCTTTCTTTCTTTCTTTCTTTCTTTCTTTTCTTTCTTTCTTTCTTTCTTTCCCGTATCTCATATCTATCTATCATATATATCTATCTATCGATCTATATCCTATCTAGTTTACCAAAATCAATGTGTATAATCACAAATAACAGATGAATTTATAGCCATGTAAATCAGGAGCAATAATTAAGTTAAGCTATGGATTTCCATATCTATCTATCTATTATCTATCTATCTATCTATCTATCTATCTATCCCTCCATCTATCTATCTATCTATCCCTCATCTATCTATCTATCTATTCTATCTATCTATCTTATCTATCCCATATCTATCTATCTTTCTATCTATCTATCTATCTATCTATCTATCTATCTATCTATCCCATATCTATCTATCTTTCTATCTATCTATCTATCTATCTATCTATCTATCTATCTATCTATCTATCTATCTATCCATATCTATCTATCTATCTATCCCATATCTATCTATCTATCTATCCCTCCATCTATCTAGCTAACTATCTATCTATCTATCCATATCTACCTATCTATCTATCTATCTATCTATCTATCATCTATGTATTATAATAATAATAATAATCTTTATTTTTATATAGCGCTAACAGATTCCGCAGCGCTTTACAGTTTGCACACATTATCGTCGCTGTCCCCGAAGGGGCTCACAATCTAGATTCCCTATCAGTATGTTTTTGGAGTGTGGGAGGAAACCGGAGTACCCAGAGGAAACCCACGCAAACACGAGGAGAATATACAAACTCCTTGCAGATGTTGTCCTTGGTGGGATTCGAACCCAGGACTCCAGCGCTGCAAGGCTACAGTGCTAACCACTGAGCCACCGTGCTGCCCCATCTATCTATCTATCTATCTATCTATCTATCTATCTATCTATCTATCTATCTATCTATCTATCTATCCTCCATCTATCTAGCTAACTATCTATCTATCTATCTATCTATCTATCTATCTATCTATCTCATATCTATACCTATCTATCTCATATCTCTCTATCGATCTATTCTATCTATTTTCCAAAATCAATGTGTAAAATCACAAATAGCAAATGGATTTATAGCCATGTAATGCACATGTCTGGGTAATTTGATACTTATGAGGTTACATAAAAACATTCTTATGTCTATATGGTTATATGTGGACATAATAAATACTGGGGTTATATTACAGATAGTACACGGCACTAGTTATGCCTTTCTCTATATCCTGTGTACGATCACAGCTTTCTGCTATGACATGAAACACTGTGTAACAATAATGTCAAAGTCATTTTTGGAAGTGGGACAAGGTTAACAGTTACGCCAAGTAAGTACATAAATTACATAGCTGTTCATGTGTTTTCCTATAGGACCCATAATGGACTGACTAAGATGTAAAGTTTTACAGGAAAGATGAGTGATGACATAATAGTATTGTCCTAACATGGCATAATAGTATTCTTTCACTCCCCACAATATCACTGTTAGCAGATACTCTGAGGTTCAGTTTTGAATGCTAATAATATGCCCGTATGTCCTATATATAATAGATGATTATCAGAATACAGGGATTCAGGTTTCTCTCACTCTTAGTGATGGTTATTATTACACGTGTGGGTTATTGTATATGGGGGTGAAAAAAAGATAGAAAACTATTAATGCATTAGGAAGCCAGGACATGTTATGAGTTGCTTAGATGTCTCTGCAAAACCAATTTCTAACTCATCAAATAAGATAAACGGAAGCAAAACTAAAAAGATAAAAGTATAGTAATGAATGAATTCTTTAAAATAAGAATGAATTTCATTCTGGAAATTATCATTTTTCTAAGATTACAATCCTGAGTGGCTAACATTCTCACCGTGTTGTACTTGACATTACTGTCTGTGGAGCTCATTGCAGTGAGTTCCTGTGTAATGGCCGCCTTGCCTGAGATTTTATGTAATGGCATTCAGCACAGTGTTATAATACTGGCTTCAATAAACTGATATTTGGAAAAGGCACCAAACTCGATGTGCGACCAAGTAAGTTTTCTAATTAATAATTTGACTGACTGATTAATTTAGTTTCCTGTATTAGGGAGGCCACAGTACATGTCAATTCTAAATTCAATATTTTACATGATACAGTGATAATGTGTCTGTGTATATAAACCGTATATATATATATATATATATATTATAAAATATATACGGTATATATAATTTTTGTGTGTGTGATTTATTTTTTAGCAGTTCACATTGATTAACTTTGAGCAATGTAACAAGGTAATATTGGTGTCCATGCAATCCATCTCACTTTTTTATTAACCCTATTGAACTAATTTAATTGTTAATATATTATTTTACATATAAGACAAGTCCTGAATAATAGTAATACAATTTATTGTAATAAAAATTTAATTATGTTTCAATATATAGAAACTTTTTTTACCTGTTATATTGCTGAAAGTTAAACAATGTGAATTGACAGAGAATACATTCCAATAGTTATAGGAATAGAGCCATAGCCAGCTGGTCATAAATTGACTTGGCTAAGACCTAGAGCATCAGCAGACATATTCTTGTAGCTCCGTGTAGCACTGTGCTTATGGAGGAAGCGACAAGCTGGTTTTTGGAGCCGGGACCAGATTATATGTTCATCCAAGTAAGTTCTTGACTGTTCAATGCATGCACTAATGTATTATTAGATGCTGGGGCCCTGGTTAATAAAACTTCCCTTCTTAAATGTTTTGATTGTGTATGTATACCTGTATAGGAATGTATAGGTAGAAACACTGGACATTTTCACTTTTGATTAAAAATTGGATGTTTATTTTATTTGTGATTTTAATCCTAAATGCTGATATCAGTAGTCAGGTGTTTTGGCCACATATATATTTGGTTTGGTTGAAGAAAATATATTGAAAGACTATGAGACGAGCAATCCCCATAGTATAGTGTATTAAATAAGTAAGTGTAAAGCCTTCAGTCAGTGTGCTACTGGAGGCAGCTATGGGAAACTTGTCTTTGGACAAGGGACAAAACTACTTGTTAATCCAAGTAAGTATGACGTGTGGCATGAATAATGTATCTAAAATATTCACCTCCACATATCATGGACCTAGAATTGTCATCAAGTGCTGAGGGAACCGGACTAATAAATGAGCCATAAAATTTGGATTATAAAAACTATACAGGCACGGCCAGAGCTCCTCTAGCACTAACCGAATGCACAGATGCAGGTCTGCCATGGCCAATATATTTGCAAAGTGCTAAAGCAAAAATTATGCCCACAATAGTGAACAGAGAAAAAACACAGAAAAATAAGTTTAAAATAGACAATAAAATAGGCTCAGTTTAAATGAATTTGGGGCAAAATAAAAAATCAACCTGAAAAAAAGAAAACTAAAACTAGAGAAAAATAGGCACAAACGCATAGGCAATACTAAATCAAGCCCAGTAATCCCAATATAATCAGCATCAAGGATGAATTCTATTTCTTCGTTTTATATTAGTCCACAAAGTTCGTCATTTATTCAGATATGTAAGAAGAAAAATAAGGCCTTGATTGTGTAGTTGGTGGATGAAGTTCCAATGATGTTTTACCATGCAAAATGCTTAGTCTACAGTGTAATGAGACCTCTGAACCTACAACTACCAGATACCAAAATTGCCACTGATGCTTGTCTGAGATTATCCAACATGGGTGAGAAGGAAATATTTAATTGACAAAACAAAAGTCATTTGAAAATTTATAATGATGATTCCCTTTAATGGCCAAAAACAGCTTTAGGCAGATATATATTCTTGTAGTTACATGTAGCACTGTGCTTATCAAGGAAACTACAAGCTGATATTTGGGGCAGGGACCAGATTAACTGTTCATCCAAGTAAGTTCCTTGAGTAAAAAAATTACATATATATATTTATATACTATATTATATTATTATATATGCATATACACACACATATATATATACACACACGTATAGTTTTGATCTAAAAGAGAACACATTCCATTTGCTATGATTTTAACACCATATTTGACAGTAATGCATGCATATATCAGACCATATAGGTCCTAGGTCCAAAGCGTTGAGTCATAAATCCATTCTTTCTTACCAGATACACAGACACTATGGCTCCTGTTGTGTCAGGCCCTAGGCTCTGTCCTTGGAATTTGCCGCTTTGGGAATATTACAAAGTTTTAGCACTTTTGGTACATTTTGCTTACTGCTACTGGTCAACCACTGGAAATGGAAATATTATACACATTTATGTGTAATATGATTTACTTTAATTCTACTTAGTTGTTTTTTTTAATAAAATGAGAATATTGCAGCCAGTCTGCTCCCTTGTGTTACGTTGGGTGGTCCTCAGCAGTTTCTGTAGTGGCGTTTCTGACTGTGCTACTACTGGAAGCTGGAAATACATCTTTGGTGAAGGCACCAGACTGACTGTTCAGCCCAGTAAGTGATGGAAAATATGTTTGTGTTTTGAGATATAATTCTTTTTAGTTTGTGAGATCGAAACATTAAATTTTCATTTCATCACACTTAGGCCACGTTCACACATTCAGAATCTGGTCAGTATTTTACCTCAGTATGTGTAAGCTAAAACCAGGAGAGGAACAATCATAGGAAAAGTATAATAGAAACACGTCACCACTTCTGTATTTATCACCCACTGCTGGTTTTGGCTTACCAAATACTGAAGTAAAAAACTCACCAAATACTGAACTGTGCACGTGGCATAAATGTAAGAACATCGACATTTTCTATTATCACATTTCAGACAGCATGATGTTTTTACCCCATTGACTCTCCATTTTCAATGCCAGGTACAAACATTTTTTTCTTAGGGACACAGCTCTAATAAAACCTGTTTTACTAGCATCATTCTTGAAGCAGAAGATGCTTCAGGAAACCGCTGGTGGTGTTTTCCATTAAAACCTATTTTCTGACATCTGTTTGGACATCTTCTGCAGTGGTTTTGCCACTAGCAAATTTTTCAAAAATTTCATATATATCATAGTGGTGACTTTTAAAAGGAAGTCCTCAGAAGAATGGAGCAGTCACCTTTTTTAGCCGCTTCACAGCTTTCAAATCTTGAAGTGGTTAAAAAAATAAAAAATTACAAAAAGAAGATAGACACAACAAGTCGTTTTTACATTGCTGTGCATATCTTTATTCTTTTTGGCATTTTTTGTAGGGCTTTTTCAGGTGAGCTCCAGTTTGAATTAACCTGACAAAGATGCCTTTAGATTACTATAGGGTTCTGTAACAGTTTCTAGTGAGTAGCACAATGGGGCCAGAGTTCTGCAGTTCTTATATGGGCACTATAAAGCGGCCTGTGAAACTGGCTAAACACTTACTAATTGCTGAGTTGCATTCTGGATATTGAGGTGGAGAGGGCCTGCCTTTGCAGGTTTACATTCTACAGGTCTTTTATTTTTAATATAACAATAAAGTTTAGGTTTTATGGGTATTTATTCCCTCAATAGATGTTACAATTGACTATCAGCGGTTTGATGTTCCATATGTAGCTATATCTTAAATAATGTAAATATAATATTACAATATTTCAGTTTAAATACAGTAATATGATAAAATCTGCAATTTTTTTTGGTCTGCTCGTTTTACATGATACAATTATGACATCTGGAGCTATAGGTGCATCTCACAAAATTAGAATATCATTAAAAAGTTAATTTATTTCAGTTCTTCAATACAAAAAGTGAAACTCATATATTATATAGAGTCAATACAAACAGAGTGATCTATTTCAAATGTTTATTTCTTTCAATGTAATGATTATGGCTTACAGCCAATGAAAACCCAAAAGTCATTATCTCAGTAAATTAGAATACTTTATAACACCAGCTTGAAAAAAAATTTTTTAAATCTGAAATGTTGGCCTACTGAAATGTATGTTCAGTAAATGCACTCAATACTTGTCCGGGATCCTTTGGCATCAATTACTGCATCAATGTGGCGTGGCATGGAGGCGATCAGCCTTTGGCACTGCTGAGGTGTTATGGAAGCCCAGGTTGCTTTGATAGCAGCCTTCAGCTCGTCTGCATTGTTTGGTCTGGTGTCTCTGATCTTCCTCTTGACAATACCCCATAGATTCTCTATAGAGTTAAGGTCAGGGAGTTTGCTGGCCGATCGAGCACAGTGATACTGTTGTTTTTAGACAAGGTATTGGTACTTTTGGCAGTGTGGACAGGTACCAAGTTCTGCTAGAGAATTAAATTTCCAACTCCAAAAACTTGTCAGCAGAGGGAAGCATGAAGTGCTCTAAAATTTCCTGGTAGATGGCTGCACTGACTTTGGTCTTGATAAAACACAGTGGACATACACCAGCAGATGACATGGCTCCCCAAACCATCACTGATTGTGGAAACTTCACACTAGACCTCAAGCAGCTTGGGTTGTTGCCTCTCCACTCTTCCTCCAGACTCTGGGACCTTGATTTCCAAGGTCTAGTGTGAAGTATCCACAATCAATGATGGTTTTGGGAGCCATGTAATCTGCTGGTGTAGGTCCATTGTGTTTTATCAAGACCAAAGTCAGCACAGCCGTCTACCAGCAAATTTTAGAGCACTTCATGCTTCCCTCTGCCGACAAGCTTATTGGAGATGGAAATTTCATTCTCCAGCAGAACTTGGCACCTGTCCACACTGCCAAAAGTACCAATACCCGGTTTAAAAACAACAGTATCACTGTACTTGATTGGCGAGCAAACTCGTCTGACCTTAACCCCATAGAGAATCTATGGGGTATTGTCAAGAAGAAGATGAGAGACACCAGACCCAACAATGCAGATAAGCTGAAGGCTGCTATCAAAGCAACCTGGGCTTCCATAACACCTCAGCAGTGCCACAGACTGATCGCCTCCATGTCACACCATTGATGCAGTAATTGATGCCACATGAGCCCCAACCAAGTATTGAGTGCATTTACTGAACATTCTTTCAGTAAGCCAATATTTCGGATTTTAAAATAATTTTTTCAAGCTGGTGTTATAAAATATTCTAATTTACTGAGATAATGACTTTTGGGTTTTCATTGGCTGTAAGCCATAATCATCAACATTAACAGAAATAAACACTTGAAATAGATCACTCTGTTTGTAATGACTCTATCTAATATATGAGTTTCCCTTTTTGTATTGAAGAACTGAAATAATTTGACTTTGTATGATATTCTAATTTTGTGAGATGCACCTGTATGTAGATCTACAATAGAGATTTATGTAAAGGGGGCAGAGGATGTGTGAATAGTGGATCCAGCTGGGGAAAGCTTGTCTTTGGCTCTGGAACACAGTTCCATGTGAATCCACGTAAGTTATTTTATTAAGGGGTCTATAGAAAATGTTATCTACGTCTAAACACTTGAGTGTCTGTGTGGGACATATTACTGTGTAAGGGGGCTGTAAGATCATAATACTGTGTGAGGGCTGTGGGGACATAATATAGTATGAGGGGCTGTGTAGCCATAATACTATGTGAGGGGCTGTGTGGCCTTAATAAAGTGCGAGGGGCCATAATACTGTGTGAGGGGCTGTGGTACCGTAATACTTGTAAAAATATCAACTGTAATCAGCTGCAGTTATAGTTTTCATCATGTTGGCCAGAATTAAGACTTGCACTATATATAGTATATATATATATATATATATATATATATATATACATATACATATATATGTATATATATACACTTACATATTGGTACATACAGTAGTTATAACAGCATAAATCATATTGTTTTACAACATTCAGTATAATGTAACATGTTGGGATGGAGACCTAAACAATAGAGATTTTCCATCTCAGTGATGAGTGCAGAATGTTGAACAGTGAGCAGATACAAAGCAAACGTTTTTGTACCAAGCTATAATACTGTGTAATGCTGGCTACAAGTTTGTTTTCGGAAGCGGAACCAGATTAGTAGTAAAACCAAGTGAGTTCTCATACACTTCAATTGTAACATTTTTCTGTTTTGCAAAAGTACAATTTACAGAGCCAATATTAGTTTGTTATTATAAACTTCTATATTTTTTATAGCTATTAATAATAACATATTCTGCAAAATTTTCTGACACTTCTCATTGCAGTATATAACACAGGATATGGAAAGTAACCAAAAGCAGAGATATGTACAATATGGCCCCAGCAGAGAAAAATAGAAAACATGTATCTAGAGGAAGCTATTTCCTCCGCTAATACATGCATTGTCATATTAAGTCTTATGAAGGGAGGTTTCCCTAAGGGGTGCGGAGGTACTGTAGGTATGGCACCTGGACACTTATGCCTGAGGGGTCCTTGGTAATGTGACTTGTGTTGGAAGAGCAGTATTTGTTAAAGGGCTACACACTGTGTAATTATGGCGGTGCAGGAAACAGACTGGTGTTTGGAAAAGGCACGCTTCTCACTGTTAATACCAGTAGGTATTCTACATTTTATAGCACAATGCTGGAGTAACAATGCAATATATATAAAAATGTCATAATACATCATAGATCTAGTAAATTGCTTGAAAACTTATATATGGAGTATGGTAATTTTGTACTTACAACAAATTCAGCTCTGCTATACCTGTACTTGTCATCTGTCTTATATGCAACCATTAATTAATGACCAGGTCTGACCTATAAATGCAACTAATGTACAATGTAGTAATTGTGTGTATGTTCTGTACATCGGAGGCAAGAGTAATAGAAACTATTCACAAACCCTATAATGAAATAGTAGTGAAACAGATTGTATCAAGATAGGAAGTTATTCCCTATCTATGGGATAAAAAATATCTTCCTGATCGCTGAAGGACTGACCGCTCGGTCCCCTACTAATCTCAAGAGTGGGGCTATTAAGAGCTCAATCTGAATGAAGCAGGAATTGAGCATGTGCACCTCTGCCCCTTTTATTCTCACTGGAGATAGTCGAGCCCAGCGGTCAGATACCCAGCAATCAGGAGGTTGGCTCTTATCCTATGGGTAGGAGATAATTTCCAGTCTTGGTACAAACCCTTTAAGTCTGAATTCCATTCATAATAGGGAAGAGTCAGACGTCCGTATAACTGAGATGAGGATCACAACGTAATGCTCGGACTGGCCATCGGCTCTATTGGCCTGCGCGCGTGTGACAGCATGCATTTCCGTGCAGCTGTCACACTTGGGTCAGAATAGCCAACAGCCAGTCCGAGAATTGTGTTACGATCCGTGCAGCTGTCACACTTGGGTCAGGATAGCCGACAGCCAATCCGAGAATTGTGTTACAATCCTCATAAGAGTTATACGGCCATCTGATTCCTCCATTGGTAGAATTACACCAGAGAACTCATAACTGCATTAATAAATGGGGGCTGTTGCCTTCAGTATTTTTCTACATTACTAAATAATAGAGAAGCATTGCCGTATTACGTACTAACACATCCATAGTCTGTGATGAATACACATGCATAGTAAATGTGACTACTGACGGAAGTACGGTATTTGTTAAAGGGCTACACACTGTGTAATTATGGCAGTGGGAATAAGATGGTGTTTGGGCAAGGAACTGTTCTCACTGTCAGTCCCAGTAAGTATGCTACATTTTATCACCCTGTGTACAAGTATTATACACTATATGTAGTGAATACCCTTAAACATAAAAAGGTATATATGGGCAGTAAGTCAGCCCTCCATGCATAACGTCTCAGAAGAAATCCAGACCTTATTTATACTTGTTTTTTACATGTGTCAATATGACCATCCTCTGTACAATGATTTATTGATACATGGCACTATTTTATTAAATGTTATCTGAAAATGTCCTTCTTAGATAAAAGGCAATTAACAAGATGATGTGAGATGTTGTTCAGTAGTGTGATATTCTGTATATTCCCTATTATTCTGTATGAATGCAAAACTCGAGGCTGCAGTACTCCCTGCCCTACTTAGAGGGCAAGAGCACCTCGCAAGGGGTACATCAGCCTTTCCTAAAGATCCCAAATGCCTTTACCATATAGGAAGAGATGCTCCCACCAACCCTGCTTTATGTTCAATGTTACTTTCCCAAATAAATGCAAATCATGAAGATTATTATGGATCTGGCACCAGATTTCACAATCCAGATTGTATATACAGTTAAATAGAGCTCTTAGACCTGATAAGAGTGGTGTACTTACTTTATAAATAAATGTCAGAATGGCTGTAATAGCCTTCCTAGTATTAAAACACTGTTAGCCCTGGACTCAGAAAATGCTCATTTTAATATAATTTGGGAGCACATTAAAAAATGATTATACATCCATTCTGAAATGGTCTTAGCAAGAAAATCCACCTGCCTCATCTGACCCAAGAGATCTATTTACTAATGTGTTAATGTGTGAACAGTTTGTATTGTGAAATCTGGTGACGGACTAAGCTCAAAATATATTCTATCTATCTATCTATCTATCTATCTATCTATCTATCTATCTATCTATCTATCTATCTGTCTGTCTGTCTGTCTGTCTATCTATCTATCTATCTATCTATCTATCTATCTATCTATCTATCTATCTATTGTCTATCTATCTATTATCTTTCTATCTATTATCTATCTATGACATATCTATCTATTGTCTATCTATCTATCTATCCACTGTACATACAGGCATTGCAAATCAGTAGTAGAAGTGCAGTGTTTGTTAAAGGTCTGTTCACTGTGTGCTTATGGCAGCGGAGCTTACAGACTGGTGTTTGGACAAGGCACTGCTCTGTCTGTCAATCCCAGTAAGTATTCTGCATTTTCTAACAGAGACAGGAGTCAGTATATAATAGAAAAGTACTTTGTAGATGAGAGTTCCAGAATGATGTGCCCTGGTGTGATCTGCAGACTGTACAAGTAAAGGCATTTATTCTGTTTTTCATGGGCACGCTCAGGACTTGTAGTTCTGGATTGTGATGGAGGAAGGCAGGTTGTACATGGGGTATATGTAGTAGCATATATTACTGTGATGATACTGGGGCCAGGAGGTTGACTTTTGGACAAGGCACACGTCTGTCAGTTCAACCAAGTAAGTCTTAAACAGTCATCATTAACATTGTTATTCTAATTAGTAAAAGTGTTTCATTGGAAGATTCATCTTAAACGAGGGCAAAAGAAGCCCCAGCTGGTAATTGCCTACAAATAATATTTATAGATTTATTTTTCACTTCCATGATATTTATTAAAATATAAATTATTATTTTTTATTTTTCACTTTTTTGTAACTATGCAACTTATCAGTTTTCCTTAGACTTCAATGTTAAAAAAACGGATACAGTTGAAATAAGTTTTTTTTAGCAAGACAAAAAAGTAGTGTCTGACTTATTGCTGCTGGACCCGTTCTAACTGATGATTACTGGACATGTGAACATAGTCTAACAGAGTAGATAAAATGTATCAGTTTGGATCCCAGGCAGTCAGCAGTATTCTCAGCTGAGAGTAGTGTCTGTTCACACCAGCCGATGTGCGGCACTAAACGACCTCCAATTAACTTTGTTTTTTTAATCAGTGGACATTTAATTTCCTGTTTATACCGGTAGTTACAATGCACACTGAATGAGCTGTAAAATATCGCTCAGGGCCCATAAGCTGCTATCTCTCTAGGCAGCACGAGTTCTGTTTACACAGGACGATGTGCTGCCGAGAACGATGATCTTTTGGGCAGCAGAAAAGATCATTTTACCCGATGAACTGGCAATTTGCTCCTTCAAAAGGTAATCTGCAGCCTAGGTAGACTGCATGACTATGATGAAATGAGGGTTTCCTAGAACGCTCATTCACAATAATCCACAGTGTAGATGGACATTAAGACTATGGCTGTTAGGGTTGTATAGATTTTTAGCCCATGTGCCCAATAAGCAAAAGCAGAGGTCAAAGTAGGGTAAAGTATATTAGTATATAGTAGTATAAACTTACAAAAAAAAACTACGGCGCACACATGGGCTCAGTATCACCCAATGTATAGCCTTTACATTGGAGATAGGACTAAACAGGGGAGTTAGTGAGTGTGTGTCAGCTCCACGAGGAGCTCTACATTTGTTGCTATCTGACCACCTATTCATTATATTCTAGCTTTACATCAGCCTTCTTGTTCTTGAGGTAAACTTACATCAGCCTTCTTGTTCTTGAGGTAAACTTACATCAGCCTTCTTGTTCTTGAGGTAGACCATGGTTTTTCTGAGCTTCTTTCTCCTATTTCTATATATGTGTTAAATATATTGAAAGTTTAGTAATAAAGCATTTTTGCATTTTCTAAAAAAAATTACTTTTTTCCTAGTTTGTAGGTTTGTAGTGATTAATGGAAATCATATGTAGGGAAAATGGTTTTGCGGACTCTTGTGTAGGCTTTGTATATGGCAGAGGCAGCTGGGGCACTGAATCACTATGGTTTGTGTAATGGTCTCCATTACTGTGCTTATACTGGGGCCAGCAGGAAGCTCATATTCGGAAGAGGAACACAATTAATTGTTAAACCCAGTAAGTTCATGGTTTCATTGTTTTCCCTCTATACATGGGAACCCACTGGCACATTCATCCTAATATACAATTAAAGGGGTTATACTTCTTCAAATCTAAAGTGGGCAACTTTTCCTGTATCAGACTTATTTTTGGTTTATTAGAGTTTAATTTGCAACAAACTAATGAAATATTGCACATCCATTATCTCCTTTAGCATTTTAGGCTGGCCATATTTCAGAGCCTATACATGGACTACAGTGCACGGATGGACCGTGAGTCTTCCAACCCAATCTTACAGCCTTGTAGGCATATACAAAACTGCAAGTTTGGGATGGGATTCCCGCAGTCAGTCTGCCCATTGTGGTCTGTATATCTGCTTTTGGTTTAGTTTTTAGGCTTTCATTTTACGCCAGGCTGCTGTTGGCAGGAAGATGAGACTTTTTGTGCCTTTTAAAAAATAACTTTTATTAATGCACCTGCACCCTAACCATGCCCATTTAGCTACCTTTAATCACAAAATGTTGCACTTCACAGAAACTATCATTCTTTTTGGTTAATATTTGTAATAGTAATTATTTCGGATTCACACACATCCACGTTCCACAGTCCGAGTACAGACCACGATGTACAGACTGGCCCGCGGTCCTGAGGCATTAGGACTAGGAAGACGGATGTCTGAAATCGGCATTACTACCCCTAGAAAAGTTTTAGGTCTTAACTCAATCAATTTATGTAATGATATTATCATATAAAGTTGTAGTTTTGGTCTTGATATCACTTAGATTGCCTTATTTATAATATCATATTTAGGACATGTAGTTTATTGTAATTTTGAAGATTATTCCTAAACTAAATGAAATTACTCTTAAATATTAATTTTCCATCTTCTATGTTGATTGACCTTTGAATTTCTAGTAAATGTAGTAATTTCTAGTAACCTTGACGAGGTATAAAGCAATATGATAAAAATGCAATAACATTCTATACTTCATTTTGTTGATTCTATTCCCTGTGTCCATAAAATAATTCCATTGTCCCTCACTGAACATGTCAATCTTGTCTGTTGGTGACAGGGTGATAGGGTGGTGATAGGGTGCTCAGGAGGTAGTCAGGTTTGTGTACTGGTATGTATGGCTGTGCTTATACTGGAGGCACAAATAAACTGGTATTTGGAAGAGGGACACAGCTAATTGTTCAGCCCAGTAAGTGATGATTTTATATGGTATTACCAGGAATACATGTAGTATATATATTTAATATTAATAACCTAGTCACAGTATTATCCGCACACAAATGCACATAACAATATATTATTTGTATAGAGAAAATTCATTGCACATGAAACCACAAAAAATATACATCCATATATATACATATATATATATATATGTATATATAATATATATTTCTTTTTTATATACAGTATATAAGTGTATATCCAAAAAAGAAATAAAAATATAATATATATATATAATCAGAAAAAAACAGGCAACACTCCAAATATTAAAGTGAAAAACCGTGGTTTAACTGATCCATTAGCAGCAACGTTTTGGCAGATTTCTCTGCCTTTCTCAAGTGAGAAATCTGCCAAAACGTTGCTGTTAATGGATCAGTAAAGCCACGGTTTTTCACTTTAACTTTTGGAGTGCTGTCTGTTTTTTTCTGATTTTCTATTTTGAAGGTTTGGACATCACCTTAACAGGTTTTATTGCACCCGGGTTCATTTGGTAGTGCTGCCAAATTTTCTTTAATTACATATATATATATAGATATATATATATAAACATATATACAGTATATATATATATAAGGCTCAATGTGTAAGAGCATTGCACTTTATGGGCTACTAAACAGTCCCTTTTCGGTTAATTATTTATAGGGTCTTTGGTAATCTAAAAGCGTGCACATGGCAATATACTAATAGTGCTGCTTCATATATGTATACATATAAATATATATATATTCGCACAGATATGTACAGTGATATAATGTTTCAGGTCAGGTGACCCATGTTACCTCCTAGTAACAGTATGGGGTTTAGGTAGGGGTATGTCTGACTGTGCGAATGATGGCAGCAGCTGGAAGTTATCCTTCGGCAAGGGAACCAAACTAACTGTCCTGCCTAGTAAGTAAAGACTTTCCTACAAATCCTCTAATAATATAGAGCCCATAATTAATGTTTGAAAACAAGTTTTTACACTAACACTATTTTAAAAGGAATTTTCTTTGCTTAATATGTTACAGTTTCTCTACATTTTAGATTTGTAAAATGAAAAATAAGTCACACATATTGGTAAAATGTTTAGAGGTACTTATATGCAGGTCCAATATTCATTTGTATGTATAACCTGTGCTAAAATACATTTCTTCATAGATATTCTGGTAATTCCTGATGACTGCCAGGGCCAATGTTACATGCACTCTACTTCTAAGATGCTTATTAAGTAATACTATTTTATATTTCTAATACTCTTCTAAAAATTCAGCCACCTCTAGTGTAATGCGTATGGGGCCTTTACACAAATTCAATTTGCAGTTCTAGCCGGGTATATATTCAACCTAGCCAAGGTATATTGGCTTGTGTCTGCTGTCTGGCAAAAAGCACACAGGGAACATGCCCCTGACTATCCTCATACACCAGATTTTTGCTAGTCAGAAATGAAAGATACTAGACATGCACGGAATATCAGTGTAAACATCTTATGTTGGTCATGGGATCTAAATCACATATTGATAGTAACCAAGGTACTCAGGGCCACAGGACACATACTGTATGACAGTGTATCACTGTGATGATGGAGGATATGGAAAACTTCTGTTTGGTTCTGGCACAAAACTGTTGGTTAATCCTGGTAAGTGTTTTACATTTACCCAAAAGTAATAATGGTAATGGACTGAATTTATACGGAAACATTCAGGAAACCTTAAGAATATGACAACCCCGTTTTAAAAACAAGACAATAAGACATGTTTTCAATGTATGAAAGGCTTGAGTGTAGTTAGATGATGCTTCAGGTCTGTACTACATACTATGAATAAGCTGAACCCGTACAATACATTGACACTGAACATTTTCATGAAAAAGAGGTGCTTGTGAACAAAAAAAAATAGTAGAACACTGAGACTAATAAACATTTTAAGTGGTTGTTGCAGAAAGTTAGGAAAAAGAAAGATAAGTACTAGCTGTATTGTGCATTATACTAAAGTCCTTTGCCTTCAATGTCTGGCCTTAGTAATTCTTCTGGCTGAAATATGAATTATATGAATGAATTGCTATAAAAACCCATTAATACTGGCAAATAAACACTTCTAGTCACTATTCCTGGAGTGCTGCCATTTTTACTATGTATATAGATAAACAGATATGGACAGATAATGATTAGATATTGCGTTTTCGCTGTAGTCGCAGCTCTCATGTCTCATGCACCACTGGCAGACAGCTGAGGGCCCCTGTGCAAGAACAGTATATGGGTCCTTTGAAGCCCAGTAGCTCGTCAAAAAACACATAAAGCACATGGAAATGGGCCCCTTACCTCTTGGGCCCCTGTGCGGCTGCAAAGTCCCTGATGTGCACTATTCATGCATCCTAACTCTGAGTTTATGTAGAGAGGTTTCTGGTTGTGTGAATGACGCTGGCTGGAAGATGATATTTGGAGCTGGTACTAAGCTCACTGTGCGGCCCAGTAAGTAACAAATCACTACTGTATTTATCTTTATACAGAAAATGTCCTATTTGTGCTTAAAGTACAATAAGGGTGTAAGCAATAAGGGTGTGATAAATGTCATTTTCATCCATTGAGCAATCATTTCCCTTCAACTTTTAACATTTAATCTCATAATTTATTATTCTGGGAATTCCAAAAAAATGATGAAGCTATTTATTCTGAATTCTGCTGTTATTTAACTCATAGGTAACTATTAGTGCCCTTTTAAGCATTATAAGTATTAACATTAAAATCCCATTTACATACTTAACATAGTAAAATTTGAAATTCACTAAAACTGATTGTTTTTTTTCCCTAATTTGTATTCTAAGTCTAAATAGGAGCCCAGTGATATAATTGTGCAGGTCCACAGACAGGACTTTATTCCCCTAGTACTATGGACAGAATTCCGAGCTGTTTGGGCAGTTGTCCCGGACTAAACTATGGATGGATACTGGCTAGGACATCAATATGAGATTTGTGTTGAAGCTGACAATGGACATCCCCTCTGATCAGCAGATGTCTTCTCTGGAATTACTCGATGTAAGCCATGTATGGAGAGGAATATCGCAGCTCCAGACTTGATGTATGACCACTGCCAAGTACCGCAGTTTATCTCCTACTGCAGTGCTCGGCAGCAGCTGCTAAACAATATCCGGAGTTGCGGTGTTCTTCCAATATTTGCACATTGTTTATATCTGGCCTCTCCTGAGGAAGATATCGGCTGATCGGTGGGGGAACCAGATGTCAGACCTTCTCTGATTCCAAACTGATGACGTAGTCCACGAATAGGGATAGGTTATTGATACCTTAGCACCAGGCAACCCCTTTAAGTTGACTGAAAGACAATATTCCTGCAACAGATATTTATTAGAAAAATAATGAAATGTGAGAGTCCTCAGTGGTTGATACCTTTTAATGACTAGCTGAAAAGATGGTAATAAATAACAAGCTTTCGGGACTACTCAGGACCCTTCATCAGGCTTAGTATAGCATAAAACCTGAAGAGTCACATATTTATATTTAATTCTTTATATTTTGATAAGTAAATGAAATACATAAATCCAGACATGTATATATGATCCGCGGGGCGTCACTTTACACAAAGGTTTTTGTCAGGATATGCTTCAATGTGTGAATTTTGCTGGTAGCAAACTGATATTTGGCAAAGGAACCATTGTGACTGTGATGCCCAGTGAGTATTCTTGTTTCTGATCTAAAATATTATCAGCGATGTAGTATAATATATATGATAAGATATGGATATATATATATATATATATAATGCAGGCATAGTCAGACATTGCTCAGACATCCACATCCATACAATGTTATTCTACTACGACCAAAAAAAAATCAGGGACGGAGATTAATTTTAAAGCTGATACATTTTTCATCAGTTGAAAACAATAGTTTTCACATCATGGACACCTGTCTAAGGCTAAAGTTCTACACTGACATGGAGTCATCCAATTATCAAGCATCCTCAATGGTTCTCTATGAGGCAATAAGTCAAAGACAATTTTATTGGGGGAATTATAAGTGCTGTAAATTAGTTTTTCCACCTTCATTACACTAGAAAAATAGAATATAAAAAAATATTAGAAGAACAGTCATCAGAAAAGTGCCATGGTATAACAGTCATTTCTATGGGGCTAGTAAACTGAGCATGACTTGTAATATGGCTACTGTTAGCCTGTGGATACAGGATGTGGGTGTAGGTTGTTGTAATGAAATGTGACATGGTGCAAATAACTTTGGACAGAAGATGATTTATGGATCAGGCACCAAATTAACTGTCAAACCTAGTAAGTTGTGATATAAAGATATATATAGCTAAAAACTCTTGTATCTTGCATTGTCCTCTCTACATTAGTGTGTGGTTAGTATAATCTCCATATATACTACATGAGAAAGTGACTTTAATACATTAGTAGATGAATTCATTTTGATACAAATAATCAATATTTTAAGAGACCCGGTCTAATGCCCTAAACAGCTCGCCAATCAAGTTGGGTGTGACCATGTTCTTGTAATATTGTGTATCACTGTGATAATTATAATACTGGGAAATTCACATTCGGTCGTGGAACCAAATTGGAAGTGAGACCAAGTGAGTATATAATAAGTATTATTCTCCAAACAGAATGCATGGAAAAGCGCAGTAAAAATAATCTATATAATGCAATGGTCTTCAAATAAGATCACATGTCACTATGATATATTCATGTCCTGTGCGCAGCTCATTATGTTGCATTAATTAATTAATTTTTTTAATTAAATAATTTGAAAAATTAACCTTACGACTGTAAACAGCATATACAGTAGTAACAGGCGTTCAAATTGTGACCAAACACAGGACTTCCAGCCCTGCTTGAGTGGCTTGACGAAGCCTAAATTAATTATACTCCCACATAAAATGGTGTTTTATGGAAAGTCATTTATATTTATTTAGCCATTCTTGAGATATATATATATATATATATATATATATAAATATATATATATATGTGTATATATTTTAATATTTTTGGATTTTTTACTATATACATAGTAAATATAATTTAGTAAGTGATCAAATATTTATCACAGAAGACACAAATTATATGAATATAGTACATTTAATGAAAAAAAATAGATGAAGTATCTACTCTATAAGCAAAGTATCCATAGAGCAGATAGTATGGGCAGAGGTAAAGCTGCCACCTGATTTTACCTGCCATCAGGAATGGGCTGGAATTATCTCACCAATGGGTAAAATTCTGGTCAAGTTATCGCAAATGAGAAAACCTTGGCTGCTATGGGGTTTATTGAAAGGGAACATATCATTGTGTGACTATAGCACCAATAAACATATATTTGGATCAGGAACTACCCTGATTGTGTCACCTAGTAAGTATTACAGTTATTACATATTGTGACATACAAGAAAGCACATAATAGTAAAATATTTTGTACTTTTATGATGTTTTTGCTAACAGTTATCAGATTTAGAACAATACAAAAACTGGGTGATGATGAGGTCTGACGTGGGGTAATAGTAAGTTCTTGTATTGAACGAGCATTGGAAACAATGAATATTTAATGAAAAATTGCCAATTCCTGTAGCTGATCCCAACCGTTTTACAAGACAGGAGGGAAGACGGAGCTCATTGCGCTCTTTTAGTAACATTTGGATGGTATATATGTGGTCTGAAGATGGGCAGATGATTTACTGGCCATCATTGTAACCGAGATATCACAATGTTATTGCAAATTTTGGCCAAAAATTGTTCTTCTTGAAAATTTCCTATATATCTAGACACAGCAGAAGTTACACATTGTAGTTCTGTCTTGTAAGGTTAATGTAATGAACCTTCATAGTGTGGGAATACTGCTGGCTGGAAGATAACCTTTGGATCAGGAACCAAACTGAGTGTTCTTCCCAGTAAGTCAGACATGTTGGATTGCTAACCCCTGATGTTCATTCAATTCATAGAAATTAGGTTTAAGTAACATATTTAGTGTTAATGATTCTTGAAGAATTAATCTTACGAGTAAAAAGTCAAAAGTTGTGATGTAGACAAATAGTGCCAATGCCACCATAACAAAAATGTTCTGATAGTTTATTTCATCTTTTCAGTTTGATCAATTAAATTAATGCTCCACCATTTGATATTATAATACTGGAGCTCTGAGATTATCTCACTATTTCTGTCTGATATTGTAAGTCTAAATAGGTAACAAGAAGTAATGGATAAATCTACCTAAAAATGTATCTATTTTATACCAGTTTCATATATTTATAGTGATTAGTTTTGTTTTTAATTTGATTGCAGCCATTTTTACCCCTCTAAGTAATATGTGTGTATGAGTGAGTATGTGCGCATATAGTATGTGTGTCTGTGTTATTGCCCTGCAGTATATCACTGTGTAATAATCTTAACAAGCTTATTTTTGGAAAAGGAACTAAGTTAATTGTAAATATTGGTAAGTGTCCGATAGTACTTTATGATATTCCTATAGGATAAGTATAAAAAAAGATAATTTACCATATTTTTTTTTAGAAATACAGTACTTTGTTATTGTTTGATTACAATTGACCCTTTAAGACAGCCATACAATGCCCATAAAACACGAGCATCCTACATTAAGCATCCAACATTAAGTCACGGTAATTAGTCAATTTTTGAGGACTTGGAAAGGTTGTACAATGATTGAAGGGGTTAATAAAGATAAAGCGTAAAGAGCAGAGAGAACAATTGTGCTGAGAGCATAACTTTGGACTTCTGTGATTAGTGGGTATTTTTTTATTGGTTTAATTTAGATAATTCTTTAGTACCAATATTCAGTAACCCTATTTTTCTTTCATATGTGCATTAGTACTTTTAATCCAATATTTATTCTATGTTTGCAAATGGAACCAAACTAATAGTAAATATTGGTGAGTGCTTGTTATGTGATGTACAGTACAGACCAAAAGTTTGGACACACCTTCTCATTCAAAGATTTTTCTGTATTTTCATGACTATGAAAATTGTAGAATCACACTGAAGATATCAAAACTATGAATTAACACATGTGGAATTATACATTACACTTTACAAAAAAGTGTGAAACAACTGAAAATATGTCTTATATTCTAGGTTCTTCAAAGTAGCCATCTTTTGCTTAGATTACTGCTTTGCACGCAGAAAAGGTGAACGGATGGACTCTACATGCCTAATTCCCACCGTGAAGCATGGAGGAGGTGGTGTGATGTGTGGGGGTGCTTTGCTGGTGACACTGTTGGGGATTTATTCAAAATTGAAGGCATAGTGAACCATCCGGTTTGCGTTTAGTTGGACCATCATTTCTTTTTCAACAGGACAATGACCCCAAACACACCTCCAGGCTGTGTAAGGGTTATTTGACCAAGAAGGAGAGTTTGGGGTGCAACACCAGATGACCTGGCCTCCACAGTCACCAGACCTGAATCCAATAGAGATGGTTTGGGGTGAGCTGGACCGCTCACCGCTTCAATTTTGAATAAATCCCCAACAGTGTCACCAGCAAAGCACCCCCACACCATCACACCACCTCCTCCATGCTTCACGGTGGGAACTAGGCATGTATAGTCCATCCGTTCACCTTTTCTGCGTGCAAAGCAGTAATCAAAGCAAAAGGTGGCTACTTTGAAGAACCTAGAATATAAGACATATTTTCAGATGTTTCACACTTTTTTGTAAAGTGTAATGTATAATTCCAATGTGTTAATTCATAGTTTTGATGCCTTCAGTGTGATTCTACAATTTTCATAGTCATGAAAATACAGAAAAATCTTTCAATGAGAAGGTGTGTCCAAACTTTTGGTCTGTACTGTATATGTATGTATGGAGTCTTAGGTATAATAAAATGTACCATTGTCACTTAATAATGCACCCTTATTATAAAGACAGAAGAAAGCATAAAAAGACATAAAAATCATTAGTAGGAATACATATGCAATAATGTTTTGATAAAGAAAAGTAAACCTTATTATTGGCAAGCGTACTTAAAGATCATTTTTGGCATCTACAAATCTTCTGGTGAAAGGTAAAGGCCAGTACACACTTCAGATTAAAGATGTCCAAATCTGTTGATTTTGTATGGACCAGTCCAACATCTAATGTGTATAGGGTCCTACTGACTCGCCTCCAGCAGATGTCAGGGAGAGAAGGATCAGGCAGTTTGAATGTAAACACCTAATTATTTTGTTCTCCTGGGAGATAAACCACCACCATAGGTGTCTGGCACAGGTTTGCTTCCTCATCCCCAACTGAATGTAGATGTATATGAGGGAATCGGGAGAGATGGCTGTAAATGAGTGTCAGCCTACAGCCATCTTAGGTGTTTGGGCACCTTTAGTGATGTATATTTGCAAAGGTCATATTTGGTACAGGAAGGCAATAATTTGTGACACTGAGTAAGTATGATATAGATTCTACTCTAGGGCAACACAGTGGCTCAGTGGTTAGCACTGCAGCCTTTCAGCTCTGGGGTCCTGTGTTCAAATCCCACCAAGGACAACATCTGCAAGGAGTTTGTATGTTCTCCCCATGTTTGCGTGGGTTTCCTCTGGGTTCTCCGGTTTCCTCCCACACTCCAAAGACATACTGATAGGGAATCTAGATTGTGAGCCCCAATGGGGACAGAGATGACAATGTATGTAAAGCGCTGCGGAATAAAATAGCGCTATATAAGCCTAATAGTAGTACTGGTCTAGCTTTACATAGTGAATGCTTTAACGTTAATGAAGGAGAACAAATCACTGTGTGACTATAATGCTAGAAGACTCATATTTGGATCCGGGACAACCCTAATTGTGTTGCCCAGTGAGTATTATAGTACACATCCTGTAGATATTTGTATAAAATCTCTCTAAAAAGATGTTTTCATATTTAATTTTGGGAATTAGTCTTTCATGGCTTTGTTAGCATTAAACCACACAGCCCAACAATTTGGGTGATAATCAAAGAATTAATGGCAGATAGAATGCCATTACATTACAGTTAGTGGAGGTCAAACATATCATTCCCAGTCATCTTTGGTTTAACGAGAATTCTTGTGAAGTGTGTAAGGGGTTAGTCCTAGTTCTCTGGATAATTGGTAATTTAGAATAAAAAAAACCTGGGAAGGAGCAGCAGTCTTGAGATACTGTTCTTGTTTCTTCACCTTGAGGACCCCCAGAACTGACGGCATGATGCCACGTCAAGCTATAAGCCATCACACAATATTCTGGGAAAGTACCTTTAATGACAAAGCCAGTAAATCCCTTTACCTAAAGTAAAAGGAAGAATGGCGTACTGTCCAGCCACTTTCAGTGTGCACTTTAGTCCAATTTCATGTGTTTTTTTTATTATTACGAGTGAGGTGTCAGCTGAGAATGTTTTGTACCTGTGTTGTATCACTGTGTGATTCTGGTAGGAAACTTACATTTGGAAAAGGAACCAAGTTAATAGTGAATATTGGTGAGTGCACATTTATATTATAATGAGATTCTTATGTATATATATATAAAATAGTATTATCAGACAGACAAAAATTAACATCACGCAGTATAGGTTCATTATTGTATAGGTCATATTTACATTAAATAAAAGATAACTTGTATGGAAATTTTAGGATTTTTTTGTATAATTAAATTTCTTGCTCCTGAGTCCTAAATGTACTAAATCATATATTCAACAGTTAAAAAAATGAGAACTAATTAAAATGGTCATAAATAGTAGTTTTAGCAGATCACTTTTTGCAACTAATAACAATCAGTGATCACAATAATCATAATAATAATAATTTTATTTATATAGCAGCAACATATTCCGCAGCATTTTATAATTCAGAGGGTACAAGTAAAAGCAATAAAGACATTACAGAGTAACACTTAATTCTACAATTTACACAAGAGTGAGGGCACAACTCGCAAGCTAACAATCTAAAAGAAGGCAAGGGGGACAAAAAAAGCGAAAAATTGGTAGGACTTTATTGCCCTTATGGTCCAGACATCTGGCTTTAAAAAAAAATAAAAAATTAAATTACTTTGAATGTGGTACTAAAAGGATGAATAAAGTAGTTTCAATATAACAAAATCCCCAAAAACATGTATAAATAGAATTGTTCTTTTTATCATACTATTGACTTTATATAATAATCAGAATAGTAGAAATCATCGGTAATCAATCACAAGTAGATATAAATACGGAGAACATGTATGTAGCTACTACTGATGAGTGAGTATACTCGTTACTTGAAATTTTCGAGCATGCTCAAGTGATCTTTAAATATTTGGAAGTGCTCGGACATTTAGTTTCTGTCACCGCAGCTGCATGATTTGCGGCTGCTAGACAGCCTGAAAACATGTGGGGATTGCCTGTTTGTTAAGAATTCCACACATGTATTCAGGCTGTCTAGCAGCCACAAATCATGCAGCTGCGGCGACAGAAACTAAATCTCTGAGCATGCCAAAAATAGTCGGAGAACACCGTAGCGTGCTCGGAAATCTTGAGTAACGAGTATACTCGCTCATCACTAGTGGCTACATAACGCATTCTTGCTATAGTACGTGTCACTGTGCTGATGTTAATGACAAATTTATATTTGGAAAAGGGACTAAACTTTGGGTAAATCCAGGTGAGTTGACCTATAGTATTTTCCAAAGAATTTATAAATGTTTTCTTATTTAAGGACAGCACAGAATATTAAAATAGGATTAGGATACACCCTGCAGCCAAGCAGTTTTCTTCTTTTCATATTTTCTTCTTTTTTATATTTTCAGTTCTAGATATTTCTTTTACAACCAAATTAGTCACTACGATGCCTACGTTTAATTATGCCGTTTTTTTGGCGTTTTGTATGCCAGTCTTAATGACGGGAGTGCTGGAGTAAGAAGTGCCTTATTCATTAAGGAATTCATTTAATGAATTCGGTGCATCCTTCAATTTCAGTGCACTTATTTTTTTTTTTATCAGACTGACTTTGAATATGGAGCTGAAAGACTAATAAACAAATAATTGCAAAATTTAAAATATATCCAAAGAACAGGTAGAAATAAAATTGTTTTCTTTTCTTTTTTTCTTTATACTCTGATATTGTAAAATAATCACAATAATAGAAATAATTGATAATCGCACAGAAGTAGTCATTATGGAGGCCTTTGAAGATTCAAGTTTGTTGCTATATTCTTGCTATACTGTGCGTCACTGTGATAATGCTAATTACAAACTTATATTTGGAAAAGGGACTAAACTTTTGGTAAATCCAGGTGAGTTGGCTTTTAGTATTTTCCAATTAATTATTAAATATTTGCTTATTTTAAGGACAGCACAGAATATTAAAATAATACATTCAGATGGTTAAGAATATAACCCTCAACCAAACCGTTTTTTCTTTTTTCTATCTTTTTTTTATATTTACTGTTATATATTTATCCCATCATCACAACTATGTTTAAATAGTCATTCAGGTGCAGATTCACTGAGACTGGCGTTTTGTATGCCCAAGTTAATGAAGGGGCTGCTGGTGTAAAATGTGACAAATTCATGTGCTCTTTAATGAACTTGGCATATCTTTAAACTGCCATGCACCATGGCCAGGCAAGTAAACCCGATGGGCTGGCGTAGATGTTTGTTGAAAGTTATACCACTTTTGTGTAAATTATCATGAATTGGTCGGGATTTCTTGGCCATGGACTTTCCCTGCAGAGCTCCATTCAGATTTCAAAAAGTCTGCTGAGCTGGCCAAGTGTGAAAATGGCAAAAAAAACCCCAAAATTTTTGTGTAAAAATTGTGCAACATTTCAAGCTGTTTTCAATAGAATTTTGGTGAAAATTTCTTGATGAATTGGAGCCTCAGTCTCCATTTTGAACCTGCAGCAAAGTGCAAGTCTATAATAAATAGGATTATATGTGTAAAGCTGCATGAACCAGTCACCAGCCAGTACCGGTATGTGAACAGAAGTGCTAATGAGTGCATGGAGTGCTGAGGAAACTGACGAAAGAAGGAATGAAATGTTGAGCAGAAATATAGGAAGAGAGAAACTGAGAGAAGTTAGGTGGTATGATAGGCCTGCCTAAGAAGATGTGATTTTAGGGGATTTTTAAACAGTGGATATTGAGAATTAACAGGATTGTCTGGGGTGACGCATTCCAGAAACCAGGTGCAGCATGACAACAGTCTTGGAGCCAGAAGTTATAGTTTCAGCTTATGTAGGATGTTAGAAAGAGGGAGGAAGCGTCCAGGATCCTGTGAGACTCCAAAACGCAATCTAGCACGTGTGAGTAAAATTTCTTATTAGTTGAAATAGAACAAAAACAAATCACAGACTACAGTGACATATTCAGCAATTGAAAGTTGAAACCTAAGCGATTCGAACAATATAGTCCTTAATGGCATATAGGCATATATCCTGCCAAAATGAAGAACTGTATTGTTTGAAACGCGTAGGTTTCAACTCTTGCTGAATATGTCACTGTAATCTGTGATTTGTTTTCATCCTATTTTACCTAATAAATAAGAAATTTTACTCCCACATGTGCAGGAATGCGTTTTGGAGTCTCCCAGGATCCTGATGATTCCTCCCTTTTTCTAGTTTCACCTGAGGGCTGTCAGGTTCCTTATGCTGTGCATGAGTGGGATGCCTAAGGAATTATCTGGTGAGCTACATCCTTCTCTCTTTTTATGGAGGATGTTAGTCTTTGATCATGTATTAGAATTTGCATTTTTGCGATGGTGTAAAGTGATGGGGTAAATATCAAACAAGATAATATTTGGTGCTAGAGTACAACTATTTGTGACACCAACAAACATTGGTAGAATTATATATATGTATATGTAAATTAGAAGTTGCCCATACAAGGCCTATAAAGCTGTTGTGGTTATTAAAATAAAGATCTTTTGTGACAAATTCACCTAAAATTAAATGTTAATAACTACAACTGACAAACACTATAGGTCAAGATTATATTAGATGTTACAATTTGTCAAGTGTGAAGTAGTCATCAAATCTGCAGTTTTTGGTGCATTGTTTAATACAGTGTTTATTTAGCAAAATATTGAAGTAGATGCTAAGAAGACGAGTATCAGACTTTCCTTTATACTTTTCCTTTACGGTAATTTGAAGACACTTTGGGCTTTGACTACAAAAAAAACTGCATGTGTGATTATAGCCTAAGTGAGTTGTTTTTGCAATGGTGTGAACTGGGGTGGAAATTGGGGAGCAGGTACAAAGCTGACATTTGCCACTGGAACACAACTAATAGTAACTCCAAGTAAGTTGTGATGTTTAGAAAAGTGGCTTTAGAAAACAGAAATTATAATACCATTCCGATGTTTTAATAATAGAATAATGGTGTTATGTAGATGTATATGTAGCTACATATTATTTTAACATATATTATTCAAACATCTATATATATTTGAATTATACAGTACTAAAATACCTGAAGTAATTTTTCAATGAAGTTATGCTGTCACCAGGTATGGTCCAAATCACTACAAAGTTTCTCCCTAGAAGCATTGAGCTCAGTTCTTCTAGGGCAAAACAAAGTCTGACATATTGTATCTGACGGAGAATTAAAAAATATAGCTATATACAATTATATTATAATGCTGCACAGTCTTATCATGCTAAGTGTGCCCGCTCCGCAGCTTTATATAACAGTACCGTATGGTGATGTAATGGCCAAAGAAATGGCAGCAAGAGTCAACCACTCCACTGGCAGAAAGAGTTAACTACTCCACTGGCAGCAGAGTCACACTCACTGGCAGCAAGAGTCAACCACTCCACTGGCAGCAAGAGTCAACCACTCCACTGGCAGCAAGAGTCAACCACTCCACTGGCAGCAAGAGTCAACCACTCCACTGGCAGCAAGAGCCAGCTATGATGAACAGCCGACTCCTGCTGCAGTCTATAAAATCATGATGTTCTTTCACCCCTACTTTAAATGGCATAAAGAAATGCTGGTTTTGTTTTTTTGCTTATTATCCTGTCTCACAAAAGAAGCAACCGAAAAAATTACTGTATATATGCCCCAAAATGTACCCAAAAGACATATCAAATGTTGTCAACCCATTCCACAAACAACAAGCCTTCACAAGCTAATGGAAAATGGTGACACAAAACAGTGATGTAGAATATTAGTGTTGGATGTCATTTATATACTTTTTACTTCTTGTGGTTCAGTCGATAGTAGTACAGAGCATTAGTTTTTTTATTATTAAACTGGCTTTACTATGGAGCTGAACAAACTAATATATAATTACAAAATAATAATAGTAGACCAAAATAACAAGTAAAAATAGATTTTTTTTTTTACTTTATACTACGGTAGTTATGTTGTTTAATTAAATAATAGAAATAATCGGTAATCAATCAGAAGTAGTTGTCAACTTTTGAAGTTACAATTGGGTGTACATAAAGTATTCTTGCAATACTGCTCGTCACTGTGCTAATGTTAATTACAAGCTTTTATTTGGAAAAGGGACTAAACTTTGGGTAAATCCAGGTGAGTTGGCCTTTAGTATTTTTCCTATGAATTTTGAAATTATTGCTGATTTTAAGGACAGCACATATTTTCTCTTTTTCATCTATTTTTTATATTTTCAGCTATGTTTTTTTCTACTACAACCAAATATCATCACAACAAATATGCTCATTTAGACATTCAGGCACTGATTCATTAAGACTGGCAACTGGCATTTTGTACCCCAGTGTTAATGATAGAAGTGATGGTGTAAGATGCAATAATTTCATTATTACGAGGCATGAGCTCTTTAATGAATTTGGTGAATATTTCAGCTGCTGGGCGCCATTGCCAGAAATGTACGTCAGCCCCTGGCTCTTTGTCAGAATTTACTACACTTATATGTGTAAATTATGATGAATTTATTGGGATCTCTTGGCCACGACCCATCCCAAATGAGGTTCACTCACTTTTCAAAAACTTGGTGGATCTGGCTAAAGTAGCAAAATTTTGTGCAAAAGTTTGGCAGCATTTAAGGCAGTTTTACTGCAGAATTCTGGAGAAAACTGCTTGATAAATTGAGGTCTCAGTCGTCTACACTTAGAAACTGCAGATTAATTCAATTCCAAGTTGGTAAATCGTTATCTTGAAACTAGAGATACACATTCTAACAGAAAAGGAATATTATAAAAAATAAACGTGATGTAAATTATTTTTTTCACTTTGAAGCTACCTGTCTGTACTATTAGGGGATGCTTTATTGCACATCGGTTTTCCACTGTGTATACTGGTGTTGGATACAGAAAACTTGTGTTTGGATCTGGTACAAAACTTTTAGTTAAGTCTGGTAAGTGCTTCAGATAAAAAGGGGCATTTTTTCCACATTAAGTAGGTTATAAGCGAAAAATCAAAACTTTTTTTTTGCCTCAAATTTTTGAGTATTGAAAATATTTTTTTTCCTAGGTTTTGATTTCTTTTGTTAGTAAAGATGTAGCTATAGATGATAAATTCAATGACAAGCTAACTCAATGTGATCAAATTGGAAAATAAGAATACCTAATAAATCATATCTATCTCTGAAATATATGTTGAACATTTAATAGTTTTCAAACAGCCACTAATTAAAAAACAAAAACAATTGTGATTTTTTTTAGTCCAGGTATTCTGCTTCTAAAATGAACTTAAATTCTCATATACTGTCTTTCTTTTTTGGACCTAATCACTGCACCTTGTAAGAGGTTATCAAACAAACATCATTTATATGTCTGTGTGATTGATGTTGAGTCCAACCTTTTGGATCATCACTGATCCTAAGAATTGGGGTTTCAAAGTCCCAAGTGATTGGAGCAACAGTGTGCATGTGTGATCACCACTCCGCTTACGCCTATTGGTATAGGGGAGCAATAGTTTGCATGTGTGACCACTGCTTCATTCACTCCTGTTGGTATAGGGGAGCAATAGTGTGCATGTGTGACCACCGCTCCATTCACTCCTGTTGGTATAGGGGAACAATAGTGTGCATGTGTGACCACCACTCCGTTCACTCCTATTGGTATAGGGGAGCAATAGTGTGCATGTGTGACCACCACTCCGTTTACGCCTATTGGTATAGGGGAGCAATAGTTTGCATGTGTGACCACTGCTCCATTCACTCCTGTTGGTATAGGGGAGCAATAGTGTGCATGTGTGACCACCGCTCCGTTCACTCCTGTTGGTATAGGGGAACAATAGTGTGCATGTGTGACCACCGCTCCGTTCACTCCTATTGGTATAGGGGAGCAATAATGTGTATTTGTTACCACCGCTCCGTTTATGCCTATTGGTATAGGGGAGCTATAATGTGTATTTGTTACCACAGCTCCGTTTACGCCTATTGGTATAGGGGAGCAATAATGTGTATTTGTGACCACAGCTCCGTTCACTTCCTATTGGTATAGTGGAGCAATAATGTGCATGTGTGACCACCGCTCCATTCACTCCTGTTGGTATAGGGGAGCAATAGTGTGCATGTGTGATCACCACTCCATTTACGTCTTTTGGCATAGGGGAGCAATAGTGTGCATGTGTGACCACAGCTCCGTTCACTCCTATTGGTATAGTGGAGCAATAGTGTGCATGTGTGACTATTGCTCCACTCCTGCATATTAGTATAGGGGAGCAATAGTGTGCATGTGTGACCACAGCTCCATTCACTCCTATTGGTATAGGGGAGCAATAGTGTGCATGTGTGACCACAGCTCCATTCACTCCTATTGGTATAGGGGAGCAATAGTGTGCATGTGTGACCACCGCTCCGTTTACGCCTATTGGTATAGGGGAGCAATAGCGTGCATGTGTGACCACCGCTCCGTTCACTCCTATTGGTATAGTGGAGCAATAGTGTGCATGTGTGACCATTGCTCCACTCCTGCATATTAGTATAGGGGAGCAATAATGTGCATGTGTGACCACAGCTCCATTCACTCCTGTTGGTATAGGGGAGCAATAGTGTGCATGTGTGATCACCACTCCATTTACATCTATTGGCATAGGGGAGCAATAGTGTGCATGTGTGACCACCGCTCCGTTTACGCCTATTGGTATAGTGGAGCAATAGTGTGCATGTGTGACCATTGCTCCACTCCTGCATATTAGTATAGGGGAGCAATAGTGTGCATGTGTGACCACCGCTCCGTTTACGCCTATTGGTATAGGGGAGCAATAGTGTGCATGTGTGACCACAGCTCCGTTCACTCCTATTGGTATAGTGGAGCAATAGTGTGCATATGTGATCACCACTCCATTTACGCCTATTGGTATAGGGGAGCAATAGTGTGCATGTGTGATCACCACTCCATTTACGCCTATTGGTATAGGGGAGCAATAGTGTGCATGTGTGATCACCACTCCATTACGCCTATTGGTATAGGGAGCAATAGTTGCATGTGTGACCATTGCTCCACTCCTGCATATTAGTATAGGGGAGCAATAGTGTGCATGTGTGACCACAGCTCCGTTCACTCCTATTGGTATAGTGGAGCAATAGTGTGCATGTGTGATCACCACTCCATTTACGCCTATTGGTATAGGGGAGCAATAGTGTGCATGTGTGATCACCACTCCATTTACGCCTATTGGTATAGGGGAGCAATAGTGTGCATGTGTGACCATTGCTCCACTCCTGCATATTAGTATAGGGGAGCAATAGTGTGCATGTGTGACCACAGCTCCGTTCACTCCTATTGGTATAGGGGAGCAATAGTGTGCATGTGTGACCACAGCTCCGTTCACTCCTATTGGTATAGGGGAGCAATAGTGTGCATGTGTGACCACCGCTCCGTTTATGCCTATTGGTATAGGGGAGCAATAGTGTGCATGTGTGACCACAGCTCCGTTCACTCCTATTGGTATTAGTGGAGCAATAGTGTGCATGTGTGACCATTGCTCCACTCCTGCATATTAGTATAGGGGAGCAATAATGTGCATGTGTGACCACCGCTCCATTCACTCCTGTTGGTATAGGGGAGCAATAGTGTGCATGTGTGATCACCACTCCATTTACGTCTATTGGCATAGGGGAGCAATAGTGTGCATGTGTGACCACAGCTCCGTTCACTCCTATTGGTATAGTGGAGCAATAGTGTGCATGTGTGACCATTGCTCCACTCCTGCATATTAGTATAGGGGAGCAATAGTGTGCATATGTGACCACAGCTCCATTCACTCCTGTTGGTATAGTGGAGCAATAGTGTGCATGTGTGATCACCACTCCATTTACGTCTATTGGCATAGGGGAGCAATAGTTTGCATGTGTGACCACAGCTCCGTTTACGCCTATTGGTATAGGGGAGCAATAGTGTGCATGTGTGACCACGCTCCGTTCACTCCTATTAGTATAGGGGAGCAATAGTGTGCATGTGTGACCACGCTCCTTCACTCTTGGTATAGGGGAGCAATAGTGTGCATGTGTGACACCCTCATTTACGTTTGATAGGGGAGCAATAGTGTGCATGTGTGACCACGCTCCGTTCACTCCTATTGGTATAGGGAGCAATAGTGTGCATGTGTGACCACGCTCCTGCTATTAGTATAGGGGAGCAATAGTGTGCATTGTGACCACGCTCCATTCACTCCTATTGGTATAGGGAGCAATATGTGCATGTGTGACCACTCCTGTATGTGGGACAGCATTGTACCACGCTCCGTTCACTCCTATTGGTATAGGGGAGCAATAGTGTGCATGTGTGACCACCGCTCCGTTTACGTCCTATTAGTATAGGGGAGCAATAGTGTGCATGTGTGACCACCGCTCCGTTCACTCCTATTGGTATAGTGGAGCAATAGTGTGCATGTGTGACCACCGCTCCGTTCACTCCTATTAGTATAGGGGAGCAATAGTGTGCATGTGTGACCACCGCTCCGTTACCCTATTGGTATAGGGGAGCAATAGTGTGCATGTGTGACCACCGCTCCGTTTACGCCTATTGGTATAGTGGAGCAATAGTGTGCATGTGTGACCACCGCTCCGTTTACGCCTATTGGTATAGGGGAGCAATAGTGTGCATGTGTGACCACCGCTCCGTTCACTCCTATTGGTATAGGGGAGCAATAGTGTGCATGTGTGACCACCGCTCCGTTTACGCCTATTGGTATAGGGGAGCAATAGTGTGCATGTGTGACCACCGCTCCGTTCACTCCTATTGGTATAGGGGAGCAATAGTGTGCATGTGTGACCACCGCTCCGTTTACGCCTATTGGTATAGGGGAGCAATAGTGTGCATGTGTGACCACCGCTCCGTTCACTCCTATTGGTATAGGGAGCAATAGTGTGCATGTGTGACCACCGCTCCGTTTACGCCTATTGGTATAGGGGAGCAATAGTGTGCATGTGTGACCACCGCTCCGTTTACCCTATTGGTATAGTGGAGCAATAGTGTGCATGTGTGACCACCGCTCCGTTTACGCCTATTGGTATAGTGGAGCAATAGTGTGCATGTGTGACCACACGCTCCGTTTCACTCCTATTGGTATAGGGGAGCAATAGTGTGCATGTGTGACCACCGCTCCGTTTACGCCTATTGGTATAGTGGAGCAATAGTGTGCATGTGTGACCACAGCTCCGTTACAGCATATTAGTATAGGTGAGCAATAGTGTGCATGTTAGTACCAAGCTCCGTTTACCTTTTGGTATAAGGGACATTAGTTGCATGTGTGTCACCATCCGTTTACACGCCTATTGGTATAGGGAGCAATAGTGTGCAGTGTGACCATTGTCCATCTATATATTTAAGTATAGATGACAATAATGTGCAGTACTCAGATAAACTTCAATTCCCTATTAGCACTTTATGAAATGGGCTTGTCTTGATTAGTTCAATAACATGCTAAAATCAGGCTGTTATGGAGAACAAGATTACTAACTGTTAGCCATTTTATTTAAACTTCTCAGACAAACCTTAAACTATTGAACTTATGAATCTTCAACTATAATACTTTTGCACACATTAGCAAAAGTAGGCAATGGGCATAGCAATAATGATTACAGGATCTGATTATTTCAGAGTTTGTTTATATTCTGTTACATGGAGAATATAAATTCTCAAAGAGCTGTAAGATTCTATTTTTCATTTTAACTCCAATGCTTTTTCAGCATACTAATTGTTCACGATGAGCATACTTTGATTAATTCACTAGTAAAAGTAGATATGGGTTAGTAATTAATGAAATAATAAGCAAATAACATTAAAAATTAAAGTAAAAAATGTAGTTCAACTAGAAATAGCAGCTAGCTCGTCTTCCTAAAGATGGCAATAAGTATTATCACCTGAAAGTGTTTACTTTATATATATCCATATATCTTGGTGTTCTTGCTAAGCTATAAATCACAGTGCAAATACTAATTATGGTAAATTCATATTTGGACAAGGAACACTACTCTCGGTGCTGTCTGGTGAGTTTGTCAGTGTTACAGCAAAATCAACATTTATCATGACAGCTGTAAAATAAAATAAACTTTTTACATTCTTGAAATTATTTTGGGAAGTGTTTTCGCTTCCTTGGGTTGTCAAGGATTTTTCAAAATTCGGCCAATACCTAGATTTTTTTAAAAAAATTTCCAGACAAACTCTTTAAACAAGTTCTGTTCCTTGGAAACAGATAAAAAGGAATATAATTGGTGGTAGCATGGTTGGATAAATGCATAAAATGAGTTATAAAGATATAAAGATGTGGAAAAGCCAGCACTGGCATGTAAAAGGAAAGATATTACTGTATGTATCGATATAATTCCCAAATATAAGGAGTATCTAAGTAAATAAAATACATACATATATATGTATTTTTACTATTTATCTAGATAGATGATAGATAGATAGATAGATAGATAGATAAGATAGATAGATAGATAGTTTGATGGATATTAGATAGATAGATAGATAGATAGATAGATAGATAGATAGATAGATAGATAGATAGATAGATAGATGGATAATAGATAGATAGATAGGGATAGAGATAAAGAGATACAAAAAGTAATGATAAAAAGTCTATGGTAGGACTTTGATAATTTACATTTTGGGTTGGTGTAGTGTTAGTGCTGTTCAGCGATCATAAATGTTAACATTGGCATCATAGTGTAAGGAAGTTCACCAATGTGATGATGATGGTGTCAGAAATGGCATTGATAGATGGATTTTCTGTCTGTCAGTCAGTAAGTGTCTATAGTCATATAAAGCAGAAAAATATCTAATGTTCAATAATCATATTGGTTCTATACATTAAGCTATATCTTTAATAAGTCTGATTCCGTTTTAAATACAATAAGTGATTTTTCAGTTAATAGAAGGGTGTATAATACCGTGCCAACCAAATATATAAGTTGGAGAAAGTGATTTTGAATATTTGTACATATAACCACAAAACACACAATTAACCTCCATCCTGTTTCTGTTTTTTAGGAACATCCCGCACCATCCCTTCTGTATATCGGCTGGAGGCTGACAAGCCAAAAGAGGATCTCCCAAACACGGTTTGTCTGGTCACTGATTTCCCAAAACCAGATACAACATTGACTGTAGATGAGCAGGAGATAAAGCTGAACGAAACATCTGTGCTGGACAAGTCCACCAGTGATGTGTGGAGATACAGTGCCGTCATCTGGGACAATGACAATCCCTCCAAGGACCTGTCCTGTAAAGTGACATATGATGGAAAAGATGTCCCTCAGGAGAAGAAGATAATAGGTACATTATATGTGTTTAATCTGTACATAAAGGAATATCTATCTGTTTGTCTATCTATTGGATCTATCTATGTAGCATTTGTTTATCTATTGTCTATCTATCCATGTATCTATCTATTCATCCATCTGTACCTTCCATTCATTTTTTTACATTTTTCAAAATGAGAGATGTAGAAGATTACATTTTGATGAGAGAATCATATTGGTCCATCCCATTGAGTAAACCAGTTGTATGTAAAATGACAATTACATTATAATGTCTTTCACATTGAAATACACGGTAGCGCTTGCACCACACATTATCACCAATCATCTTTAACTACATCGGACATAGAAGAAATATGTATCTCTTACTTGCATTCCACATATAGTAATGGTAATGATGTTCACGGGGGCAGAGCTGCTCTTTTAGAAAGTGTTATTGGAAAAAACATTATTTTATTCAGTGAATAATTACTTACCACAATTTGCGCTTTTACTTTTTCAGATGAAACAGCCACTACTTGCTCATCTCTAACTGTCAATGAACGATTCAGCACAAGTAAGTTTTCGCCAAATATCCTTTGACTGTATTTCATAGTAACTTAACTGTAAATAGTAACTGCATTTTTTTTCTTCCTAAATGAATGTTACAAATGTCTATAAATTTGTCAGCAGTGAGGGATCAAATTACACCTGCTGCCCATAGAAGTGTATGAAGTGGGGAAACTATAGGAAAAAAAGCCCAGAAAGGCACAAAGAAAAACCGCTGAAGTTTTTAGTGCAGAGGGAACACTGCTAACAATGCAGTACACAAGTCTTCCCATGGCCAGAATAGTGGTATTCCTCATGTACACACATTACAGAGCACGGAAGTGCAATTACACTTTAAGTCTAAAAATGTTTTCATGTTCATCCATTGCAATGTACTGAATTTTAGGGCATGTTAATGGGCTCTCAATTCACTATATAAGTTTAATCATTTGGTGTGTGAGTGACAGGGGGCTGCAGTTGTACTGAGGCCCTGGAGCTTAGGGTCCCTTTAACCCATTGTGAAGACCATTACTATTAAAGACCCTTGATAGTTGTGGGCCCTGTTGAAGATTTTGCATTGGGCCAACACACTTCTACTTATGCCACTCGATCTGTCCTGTCGATCATGGCTCCTCTTAAACTTACGCCGCCAATGTGAACTGTGATCTAGCTGTCACATTCTTGCTAATATAAACTAAGACTAGACAAAAAATACTAACGAAATAAATCATGGCTGGAATGATTCCAGCTTTCAGTAATACTATCTGAGTAATTAGTAATCTTAGATCATGGCTAAAGGATTATTTTTTAGGCTGATTACAAGTGAATGACAATGCTTCATTAATAACTGTGCGCTTTCTTCCTTTACAGACCCCAGCATGAACACGTTGTCTTTGTCAGTTCTTGGGCTGAGGATGCTTACTGCCAAAGCTGTTTTATTCAATCTAATAATAACCCTGCGACTTTGGTCCTCATAAGGTGGGCGACATTTCTTTATGCTACATATCTTTTTTTTTTTAATTTATCCTTTAAGGCTTTAACATTGCAAAGTAATGAAAAAAATCTATTTTTGAGCACCTATGAATAATCATTGTAAAACTAATCTATCAATTAGATGTCATTTTAATTGAAAAAAAAAGAGTAATGTTAAGGTAATGGGTTCCGGAGGACCCAATTACTGCGTCAATATCTGATTATTGGCTTCTAGACTTACAATTCTAAGGCAAATTGGATTCAGGTCTCCCATCCATGGTTTGCTCACCTCTAATCCTGACGATTGCTACATATGGAGATATCAGAATCTCCTCTTTATTATCCATTGAATTATCTTTCATATAAAAGTTTTTGCCTCCTCCAGCCAATAAAGTAAACTGCCCAGCGTGGTTTTCTTTTATAATGAGGGGTTATATGTGCAATTCTGTGCCATAAAGTTGCTAATGTTGGGAGATTTTCACTGTGCGCATGCTAAATGTGAATGACTCTTACGTGATCGTCTTCATTTTTAACTTTACCCTAGCATGACCAGGCCACATTTCACGTTGGCAATTACATTTTTTTGTCTCCTTTTTCCAAGAGCTATAACGGTTTAATTTTTCGGTAGACATAGACGTATGAGGTTTTGGTATTTTTGTGGGATGAATTGTAATTTTTAATGACAACGTTCACTTTACCCCACATTTATTTTTTTCCACATTTTCAATAGATTATATGGTAATCTAGTGAAAAAATGAAATTCTAGAATTGTTATTTGAGGTTTATTTTTAAGGTGTTCAGTATATGAGTAACTTGAGCAAACTACATGATTTTCCAGGTCAGGATGATTATAAAACGTAAATATTATTTCCTTCGATTTTTTAATTGTTTAAAAATGTAAACTTCGCAAAAAAAAAACCACCTTTGGTTTGTGTCACCATTTTCCAAGTCCCAAACCGTTTTATTTTTTTCTTCAGCAGAGCTGCAGGAGTACTTGTTTGTTGCATGCTGTAGTTTTCATTGTTCCTACTATTAGTACATGCGACTTCTCATCACTTTTCATAGTAATTTTTTAGATTGATCCGGTAATCTAAATCTAACATTTTTTTTTTTGCTTTACTCTATTTACCATAAGGGTTAATTCATTTTATATTTTGATGGCATTAGAAAATATATATGTAATGTAATGTTTTTAATTTAATTATTTCATGTAGGGAATTTTCCATCTTTTCATCAGTTTCCCTAGGCAAATTTATTCTGTGATTGTCAATATCGCTTCTACTGTACACTGTAATATTTTAGTATTGCTGTATATAGTAAAATGTATGATCTCCTTTGAAGTCCAGCTGCAAGCTGGACTACAAAAATGCCCCACAATGGCTTTTAGAAGACCACCATGGTAATGCATCAGTAGCCCATGACTGCAGTGTTCAGACTGATAGGAATTAGTGATGAGCGAGTGTACTCGTTACTCGGGTTTTCCCGAGCATTGTCGGGTAATCTCTGAGTATTTTGGCGTGCTCGGAGATTTAGTGTTTGTCGACGCAGCTGCATGATTTGCGGCTGCTGGACAGCCTGAATACATGTGAGGAATGCCTGTTTGTTAGGAATTCCACATATGTATTCAGACTGTCTAGCAATCGCAAATCATGCAGATGCGTCGACAAACACTAAATCTCCGAGCACGCCAAAATACTCAGAGATTACCCGACCATGCTCGGGAAAACCCGAGCAACGAGTATACTCGCTCATCACTAATAGGAACCATTTAAATGACATTGTCAGAGATTGCTAAGGGCAGGTGCAGACAAGTGTATATTTGGTCTGTGATCTGACAAAACTTCAGACCGTACTCGGACCAATGTTATTCTATGTGGCCATGTACATGTTCAAGTTTTTTCTCAGACAAACCTAGCAAAAAAATTGCTGCAGGTCCAAATTTGATCGGATATTCGTATTGCACATGGCCATGCAAGTCAGTGAGTCGGTGGAAAACATCAGACTGCAATTTTGTGACATTTGAGTGAAGTCCGATTTTCATGGCCTCAGAGAATGGAGAAGATAGACATTTTTTTTTCTCCATCTTCTCCTCCTCCGAGAATTGGATCACACTATGATCACTCTCTGATCAGTGTCATTTGCATAATCGACCCGATTTTAGTATATGGAAGCATAAATGCTATATAATCATAGAACTGCCAATGTTCAACTTTATATATAATGGCATAAAACAATAACATGCTGATATCTTTCAAGATAGATCATAACAATGTTCTATGATTATAAAGCAGTTATGCTTTCAAGGTTCTGCATGACCTCTTCATCAGGACAAAACTTAATAGGTTTTTGTTCTGATGAAGAGGTCATGCAGAACCTTGAAACGCGTTGACTTGTAAAAACCTGCGCTATTAAACTCCTTTGATTTAACCTCGGCCATCGAGCTTTTATCAGCAGCGCAATGGAATGACACCACCTTTTGCACATCGTTTTTCCTGCAATAAAAATACTTTGTATCTTTTATTGTTGCTAGAATCTCTTTTATTGATGGCAGCAATAAATCTAGCTGCTACTAATTTGGTATTTAAGATTTACAACATGTATAAAGGCAAAGAAAGCAGAATGGTTATGTTTTCCTAATGCTTAAAGCCATATTCATGTTCCATACTGTAGTATACCTGGTGAAATAGCACACGACTAATCATCTGTTATTCTTCATCCACAGAAATTCACCTCCTGGGCTAAGTATCACCTATACAAGGAGCCTCGATCATTTTCAGCACTTCTGTCCAATGAAATGAAAGCCTTACTATTGTTCTGAAGCTGTATATATGTAACTATAGTGTGCTTTGTACTGTATGTATATTGTACAATTAATTTTAGATTGGATTGAGATGATTAAATAATTGAGATGAATTGAATTGAGATGAAAAAATAATATAATCCACTATATTCAGTTAAAATTCATGTATTCACCACTTATTCTTATACGCACTGTTACCAGTACTTACTATGTTCTAGTCTTCATATGAATGTTATACTGTACACTTGTATCATAAATGTTGCTTCTATATAATGTAAACTATATCACAAAAGTTCTATTAAAGCATTTATTGAAAAATAAAGTGTTTTCAATGCTTCAAGTTTATATACATATCCCTTATTGTATGACAAAGAAATGAAGCTAAAGAAAGGGTCTCTGGATATTACAAATGATTCAGCGTGTAGATAATAGCTATTGCAGGGGCCCTCCCGATTGTGAGTCTCATATTCAGTATTTCCCCATACCACAAGACCATTGTTAGGAGGGTTTATACGAGTGGTGGTTATGTCCTGCCACTGGATTCAAAGCCTATGACTCTGCCGAAGGGCAATTAGTGGGTGTCCCATCAATCTATGTTATAGCTGGAATACCAATTTATAACATAAAATAATGTAGGTTCACCCATATGCAATGTTTACCCATGTGTTACTCAGTATTTTATCTCTTACATCAGAGCCAGGGGTTTTCCCCACAAACAAATTTTATTTTAATCAATAGATCTTGAAATAATATTAATTTCCATAATTGGATGTGTTCACATAAAATGTTCCGGAGATAATCTTATAAATGTGCCCCTGCTGTGTACTGTGTAATGTCTGTGTCTGACCGTGCAGGACCATGGTCTGATCATAACATATCTTTTAGGCAGTGGAGGAAGAAAGAGAGTATACAGGCAGGACGACACGGGATCACAGCTGATTCTTTCTTTTAGGTAAAACATTGCTTAAAAACAGGCAGGAAAATGTTTTGCCTCACAAAAAAAGAAACATCTGTAATACTCTTTTTCTTCCTCCCCTGCCCAGGAGCTGTGGTATGATCAGTGCATGTTCCTCTACGGTCAGACAAGGCCCTTGAATAAACAAAGCATTATCCTTAACAGCTGTAACTTGCTGCAAATAGACACAAAGTGATTCCAGCAAAATAGTAAAAACCATGATTTTTATTAAAATCTCATGAAAAACAAACAAAAAACAATAGGAAAACAGGCTGGGAATAAGCCTCCAATGGGGAGGTGCAATAAATGCAAGGCTGGGTGAAGTGAAGGTCAAAAAGAGACTGTAACATGCTGAAAACAAATTACAAATAAAAACAAAAAATGGTTGTATAACCATGTGTGATAATTGATTTTATGAGCTAAGTCTCAAAAAGTATCTGGCTATTATGCTTTTCAATGTAAAATGCTTAGTGCTATAATGAAGACATCAGTTGGAACATACACCATAGAAATACAGAGCTCCTGAAAAGGTGTAGGAGCAGCATATGATCGCTCAAGGTAGCATTAGTACAAAGAACAGTCCTATAAACAACAATGTTATATGGCTAAAGTGCTTTCAAAGTGATAGGATTTAGAGGACAAGAGGATATGTACATCACCTGAGATCACTTGTATTAAGACCTTCAGAAAGACCAAGGTAGCCACACTTCCCCAACCCCTACGCTGTTTAGCCTGAGCTTCTTCCGGGGAACACCGTAAAAAAACACCATTCAGTGAACATCGTAAGAAAAAAAAAATTGCCAAAAAAATAATGTTTTTTCATTATACGACAGAAAAGGTAAAATAAAAGGCGATCAAAAAGTCGAATGTAAGCAAAAAAAGAATCACTGAAAACGACATCTTGTCACACAAAAATCAAGCTGCCATACAGCTCTCTCAGCGGAGAAATAAAAATGTTATAGCTCCCAGAATAAAGCGATGCAAAAACAATTTTTCTTTCTATAAAATAGTTTTTTTTTTGTGTAAAAACGGCAAAACATGTAACAAAATTATATAAATCTGGTATTGCACCAACTGAAGAATAAAGTCTCCTAATCACTTACAGTGCAGACCAAAAGTTTGGACACACCTTCTCATTGAAAGATTTTTCTGTATTTTCATGACTATGAAAATTGTAGAATCACACTGAAGGCATCAAAACTATGAATTAACACATGTGGAATTATACATTACACTTTACAAAAAAGTGTGAAACAACTGAAAATATGTCTCATATTCTAGGTTCTTCAAAGTAGCCACCTTTTGCTTTGATTACTGCTTTGCAAGCAGAAAAGGTGAACAGCTGGACTCTACATGCTTAGTTCCCACCGTGAAGCATGGAGGAGGTGGTGTGTGATGGTGTGGGGGTGCGTTGCTGGTGACACTGTTGGGGATTTATTCAAAATTGAAGCGGTGAGCGGTCCAGCCCACCCCAGACTATCTCTATTGGGTTCAGGTCTGGTGACTGTGGAGGCTAGTTCATATGGCGTAGCACCCCAACACTCTCCTTCTTGGTCAAATAGCCCTTACACAGCCTGGAGGTGTGTTTGGGGTCATTGTCCTGTTGAAAAATAAATGATGGTCCAACTAAACACAAACTGGATGGAATAGCATGCCTCTGCAAGATGCTGTGGTAGCCATGCTGGTTCAGTATGCCTTCAATTTTGAATAAATCCCCAACAGTGTCACCAGCAAAGCACCCCCACATCATCACACCTCCTCCTCCATGCTTCACGGTGGGAACCAGGCATGTAGATTCCATCCATTCACCTTTTCTGCGTGCAAAGCAGTAATCAAAGCAAAAGGTGGCTACTTTGAAGAACCTAGAATATAAGACATATTTTCAGTTGTTTCACACTTTTTTGTAAAGTGTAATGTATAATTCCACATGTGTTAATTCATAGTTTTGATGCCTTCAGTGTGATTCTACAATTTTTATAGTCATGAAAATACAGAAAAATCTTTGAATGAGAAGGTGTGTCCAAACTTTTGGTCTGTATTGTATATCGCACCAGGAACGGCGTAAAAAATAAATAAAACCAATTTTTTACCTGTTGATTTGTTCATTCTGCCTCCCAAAGATCGCAGTAAGGTGATTTATACTGTGCTCTGCGTTGAGCTTACACCGGAGTTTCCGTTTAAATCTCTGAAATACGTGATTCAGAAGGAACCTCCAGCGGAAGATTCCCTATAATGAGGCAGATGTAGGCACTGTGGACGCCGTCTGACCTGTGATCCAGTGGTGTCCGTCTTTTCAGGCGTGCATAAGAGTGCTGTCATCCACAGTTTTGTGCACTTTTGAAAAGAAGTACACCACTGAACAGAGGCCAGACGGAAGTCAGAGTAACTCTGTTGCCTTATTATAATGAATGGATCCCTCGGGGGTTTCAGCTGAATCACGTCACTCAGAGATTTACTTGGAAACTTAACCAAAAAAGATGAACTGGAGTATAAGTTGATATGTATGCAAAATAGGAGCTTGTTCACACTGGCCATTAAACAGACATAACCTAAGACAGAACCAAAATGAATACATACCCTGCTGTAAGTAAAAAAGCAATAGTGCATATAAATAACATAGGGTACTTAGTAAATACCGTTTTTTTTTTATAAAAAAAAATAAGGAAAAGCCATCCCACCAGTGTGAAGTACTCAAATTGGGATGGTCCTAACCTCTAGTATTAAAACCTTACCATGTGTCAATACGACATCAAATGTAAATAAGGTCCTGCTCTTCCCCATTCACATTGAGTTCACTTTGGCACATGGTAGCACAAAGGCTCTGGAAAAGCACTATGGCTCCTCGACCCCCCAAAAGAAATCCAGAAAATTCTGCGTTCCCAAATTCAAATGCTTCTTTCCCTTCTGAACCCCACAGTGTGCCTAAACCACATTAGCATCCACATGTTTGCCATTACTGTAGCGATGAGGGCCCGCTTAATTTATGGGTGTGCGTCTCCACAACTATGACCTGGGCATAATGTACGGACACTACAATGAACTGGGCGCTAGCCAACTCGTCATGATATGACTATGTGGCACCACAAGATTAACACTTTGATTTTTACAAATATGATGGAAACTTTCCCTTAACATTGAGGTTGCTAGAAATTATTGTTACACAACAAATGCTGCAATGTAATTAGGACATTGGGATAAATCATACTGTTAGGTTCCCTTTAAAACAGATACAGTATATCTTTACAAATTGAAGTGTACAATTTGGATATACTTGTGAAACACGTCCCCCTCTAAAGGTACTGCCACACTAAACAATCCGCTAGCGATCTCGTTAAAGTCGCATACTAATGAGATCGCTAGCGTGATTGTTATAATATCGCTAGTAGCTGCCTAATTTAGCGATGTCGTTAAGGACGCTATCGCGGTTAGCGATCTCCTTAACGACTTTGGCTGTACAAAAACACTGCACATCGCTCACAAAAAGGTGCCACACTCAGCGATATATGCTCACCAGCGGGACGCCAACGATAAAAATAGGGTCCGGAACGATGTCAGCGACGAACGAGATCACAGCAGGGTCACAGCAGGGGCCACGTCGTTGCTACATGCCACACACACCGGCGTCACTAACGAGATCGCTAAATAGTGACGTTTTTTAGCGATCTCGTTAGCGACGCTGTTTAGTGTGGCATACCCTTAAGGATGAGATGTGGGGAGCAGATAGTAGTTGAGATTAGAGGGGTGTGATGTCAGAGTAGGATGAGGAGAGGGTAGATAATTATTATTCGGGTATTTAGTAAATTACACTTGTGCTTGTAAAACTCAAAATAAAAAACCTTGGCATCCCGAGGCAGGCCATACACATGCAATAACTACCTTCCCTTCTAAGTCTCCCCAACACATTCACAATCTGCTCGGTTGTTTATCCATGTGTATTCAATATGGAGAGCGGAGAAAGCCGCTTGCAGACCACCAACATGGCGACTTATCTCCAGAACCAAAGAGGTGGGAGATTAAGTTCAAGCTGCCCATCCCAGCTGATATCCAGGAAGATTTTGTAGGCCTCCATGCACATTATATTTTACTCCCATTCCACCTACATCGGCAGGTAAGGTAAACTTTAATCTGAAGTGTATGGTATTGGAGGCCTTACATTTTAAAATGAAAGTTAAGCAAAAGTTCTTGTTAGGGCTGGCGGAACGCACAAAATACAGTTAGGTCCATAAATATTTGGACAGAGACAACATTTATCTAGTTTTGGTTCTAGACATTACCACAATGAATTTTAAACAAAACAAATCAGATGCAGTTGAAGTTCAGACTTTCAGCTTTCATTTGAGGGTATCCACATTAAAATTGGATGAAGGGTTTAGGAGTTTCAGCTCCTTAACATGTGCCACCCTGTTTTTAAAGGGACCAAAAGTAATTGGACAAATGACTCCAAGGCTATTTCATGGACAGGTGTGGGCAATCCCTTTGTTATGTCATTCTCAATTAAGCAGATGAAAGGGCCGGAGTTGATTTGAGGTGTGGTGTTTGCATTTGGAAGGTTTTGCTGTGAAGGAAACATGTGGTCACAGGAGCTCTCCATGCAGGTGAAACAAGCCATCCTTAAGCTGCAAGAATAGAAAAAAACCCATCCAAGAAATTGCTACAACATTAGAAGTGGCAAAATCTACAATTTGGTACATCCTGAGAAAGAAAGAAAGCACTGGTGAACTCATCAATCCAAAAAGACCTGGGAGCCCACGGAAGACAACAGTGGTGGATGATCGCCGCATACTTTCTTTGGTGAAGAAGAACCCGTTCACAACATCAACTGAAGTCCAGAACACTCTCAGTGAAGTAGGTGTATCTGTCTCTAAGTCAACAGTAAAGAGAAGACTCCATGAAAGTAAATACAAAGGGTTCACATCTAGATGCAAACCATTCATCAATTCCAAAAATAGACAGGCCAGAGTTAAATTTGCTGAAAAACACCTCCAGAAGCCAGCTCAGTTCTGGAAAAGTATTCTATGGACAGATGAGACAAAGATCAACCTGTACCAGAATGATGGGAAGCCAAAAGTTTGGAGAAGAAAGGGAACGGCACATGATCCAAGGCACACCACATCCTCTGTAAAACATGGTGGAGGCAACGTGATGGCATGGCCATGCATGGCTTTCAATGGCACTGGGTCACTTGTGTTTATTGATGACATAACAGCAGACAAGAGTAGCCGGATGAATTCTGAAGTGTACCGGGATATACTTTCAGCCCAGATTCAGCCAAATGCTGCAAACTTGATTGGACGGCGCTTCATAGTACAGATGGATAATGACCCCAAGCATACAGCCAAAGCTACACAGGAGTTCATGAGTGCAAAAAAGTGGAACATTCTTCAATGGCCAAGTCAATCACCAGATCTTAACCCAATTGAGCATGCATTTCACTTGCTCAAATCCAGACTTAAGAGGGAAAGACCCACAAACAAGCAAGACCTGAAGGCTGCGGCTGTAAAGGCCTGGCAAAGCATTAAGAAGGAGGAAACCCAGCGTTTGGTGATGTCCATGGGTTCCAGACTTAAGGCAGTGATTGCCTCCAAAGGATTCGCCACAAAATTTTGAAAATAAAAATATTTTGTTTGGGTTATGTTTATTTGTCCAATTACTTTTGACCTCCTAAAATGTGGAGTGTTTGTAAAGAAATGTGTACAATTCCTACATTTTCTAACACATATTTTTGTTCAACCCTTCAAATTAAACGTTACAATCTGCACTTGAATTCTGTTGTAGAGGTTTCATTTCAAATCCAATGTGGTGGCATGCAGAGCCCAACTCGCGAAAATTGTGTCACTGTCCAAATATTTCTGGCCCTGACTGTAAATATAAATAATAAGTGCGTTCGCAGCCCGGGGTCCACCGTGCAGGCAGAGCCTGCTGCTAGTAGGATGGCGGTATGGCGAACTCTGTTACTTCACACAGTTGCAACTATGGACACTGTGGCCCTATATTGTGGTATAAGCGAACTCTGTTACGCCATAGAGTCGCTAAGGTAGAAAGGCAGAAATATGGACTGTGTCCTGTTAAACTCCACAGGTATGCACAGACAACTGCTGTGTGGACAGCAGTCCGTAGTAACGCAATCAGAAATGCAATCAGACAATCTCCTCACCGGAGAAGCTGGTATTCTAGGGGCTTATTTCAGCCGAGCCCTAAACACGTGCATACAATCTTCTCACCGGAGGTGCCAGTATTCTAGGGGCTGATTTCAGCCGAGCCCTAACACATGCGTGCAAGATCACCCTGGCGCAAAGCACATAATGTGATTGATACTAGCGCATGGTGGCACGACCATGCCACCCTTTTATAGTAGCAACTACAGGACCTGCCAGATAAGGACCAATAGGAAACTGCTCCAGAACACAGGTGGTTTCAGGACCTTCCTGGCGGACCAATAGGAGCTGCTGCAGTACCTGAGCATGTGACCCCTGATCTCCAATGAGAGATCTTACTCTGGGCATGCTCAGAAGGGGAAAGCAAGGACTTTGTCCTAAAGACGTCTGCTCGCCGCTATCCAGTACTGGCTACAATAGCAGAGCCTGGAGAGGCAGCAGTAATCCTCTGCACAATGTTAGACTGGGCGAGACGCTGGGACCGATGTCTAAGCTGAGCAGAGTCCACTGCGGCCGGAGACGGCTCGAGATTCCCCTTGTGCAGAAGCGGGAACTCGACCCCTAACAGTTCTAATGTGTGTCATCATGAAAGTCTAAAACAACAACAAAATATTTTTTTACTAGAAATACAGTTTTATTTTAAACATCAATTTAGTAATGCCCACATCAGATTGGTAAGTTCTACAAAATGTATCAGTGTGTGGTGAGCTAAAAGAACAAGAACTGCAACAAACTAGTGAATAAAAGAAACAGAATTTTAACAAAGTGTAAGTCCAAATTCAGATGTCCATATACAGGTGCATCTCACAAAATTAGAATATCATCAAAAAGTTAATTTATTTCAGTTCTTCAATACAAAAAGTGAAACTCATATATTAGATAGAGTCATTACAAACAGAGTGATCTATTTCAAATGTTTTTTAATGTTGATGATTATAGCTTGCACTAGACCTTGGAAATCAAGATCCAGAATCTTAAGGAAGAGTGGAGAGACAGACAAACTAAGCGGCTTGAAGTCTAGTGTGAAGTTTCCACAGTCAGTGATGGTTTGGGGAGCCATGTCATCTGCTGGTGTAGGTCCACTGTGTTCTATCAAGACCAAAGTCAACGCCACCGTCTACCAGGAAATTTTAGAGTACTTCATGCTTCCCTTTGCTGAGAAGCTTTTTGGAAATGGAAATTTCATTCTCCAGCAGGACTTGGCACCTGTCCACACTGCCAAAAATACCAATACCTCGTTTAAAAACAACAGTATTACTGTGCTTGATTGGCAAGCAAACTTGCCTGACCTTAACCCCATAGAGAATCTATGGGGTATTGTCAAGAGGCAGATCAGAGACACCAGAACAAACAAGGCAGATGAGCTGAAGGCTGCTATCAAAGCAACCTGGGCTTCCATAACACCTCAGCAGTGCCACAGGCTGATCTCCTCCATGCCACACCGCATGGATGCAGTAAATGATACAAAAGGAGCCCCGGCCAAGTATTAAGTGCATTTACTGAACATACATTTCAGAAGGCCAACATTTCGGATTTTAAAATCATTTTTTCAAGCTGGCGTTTTAAAGTATTCTAATATACTGAGATAATGACTTTTGGGTTTTCATTGGCTGTAAGCCATAATCATCAACATAAACAGAAATAAACACTTGAAATAGATCACTCTGTTTGTAATGACTCTATATAATATATGAGTTTCACTTTTTGCATTGAAGAACTGATATAAATTAACTTTTTGATGATATTCTAATTTTGAGAGATGAACCTGTATCATGGTCAGAGTATAGACTGCGATGTGTGGACTGAACAGGGTTCTCTAGTCACATTCAAGTTGGGAGACCCACAGCCAGTCCACGCATCGTGGTCCATACTCAGACTGTAATATTCGGATGTTTGAATTTGGCCTTAGGCCGGCTTTGCAAGTCCATGAAACACATGGTGCTCAGATCACAATATTCAGCTCAGTCCCCCCCGCCTCCTCACCTGAGCTAGCTACGTCCTATGGACGGTAATTCACATCTGTATGAAGTGAGAGATGTGGCTGCTCTCACTTCCTATGGATGTCTTCATTTGTCCAGAGAGTAGAGAGAAAGGCCAGAACTGATTGTCCATTGTTATGTCACACGATCCCCAGGAGAGCCAGTGCCGATACTGCTGCCAGGAGGTAAGTATAAGTAGGGATACAGAAGGGGTTGTCCGAGTAGTGGACAACCCCTTTAAATGGCATCTCAGAAATTTTTGGATGTTTGGCAGCACATTCTCTAAATGTCTGACAGATGCAAATCCCACGTTTAGGACATGCAACTGTCTGGAGAATGGCGATCCTCTGTGTTCCGGTAGCAGTCAGTCCTATGAAAATACCATTAATATTTGAGATGAGAATTTCGCACTAATTTAAATGGAACCTGTCACCAGAAAAAACATCATCAACCTGCAGATATGGGGTTAATCTGTAGGTTAACAGCGTTATTACGATGGCTGACCCCTTCACTTAGCTGAATGCTGCGAAGGAGAAAATTAACTTTATTTTCCTCAGCAGCGTTCCCGGTCAGTACCGGGGCCAGCGCCGGTTCAGTCATCACTGTGAGTATACAGAGCAGTGGCTGTGACCGTGACCCCGACTGTGCCTGACAGCCGGCCACAATGCAGAGCCAGTGTCAGTCAGGACCAGGGGCACGGTTACAGACACCGCTGTGTATAATTAGGTGATTGAACCCTCGTTGTCGCTGCCCCTGTGACTGAAACCATGCACCCCGGCCCTGACTGACAGGCGGCTCCAATGCCGGGGGCTCCGTTTCAGGCACGAGGCGGCGCTGGCTCAGTCACTGCTGAGAATACAGATCGGCGGCTGTCACCGTTCCCTTGACATTAGGGCCAGCTGTCAGTTAGCTCTGTATGCTCATCAGTGACAGCCAGTGCCGGCACCGTCGCAGTGACTGAAATGGAAACGCTGCTGGAGAGAATAAAGTTAATTTTCTCCTCGCAGCGTTAGGCTAAGTGCAGGCGCCGGGCAGGAAAATAACACTATTGGCCTGGAGAGTAACCCCATATCTGAAGGTTAGCAGCATTTTTTTCTGGTGACATGCTTCCTTTAACATAAGGAAAGAAACGAAGACATCAATAAATTCTTTTGGTAGAAGATGAAATATTCCTACATAATAATATGGCTAGTGATGATAGTGGGGTGACAGGAAATTTCTCTGCAGAGATTAGTTACAAGGGTTTTCTGGTAACAAGAAGTTATCACCTCGTCATAGGATAGGGGTCCAACAGCTGAGACCTCCACCGATTGCCAGGATAGGGCATGTGCTCGGAGCATTGGTGTGTATGCAATTTCTTCTCCATGGGATTGCCTTAGAACTGGTTTTAGCATCCCGACCCCACTGTTCTAGAGGTTATCAACTATTCTGTATTTTTACCAATAGAACAGTGTTGATGGCAAAGTTAGGTAAGGAAATAGGACTGATATCAGTGTTACAGCATGCTCACACAAGCGTATACATCGGTCGTGTCCTATTCCATGTTTTATCAGATAGTAGTCTGTCCAATGTTATACATTGCTGATCAGCGCTTTTTTTCCTGTGAGTTGCTTCGCAAATCATCTCTCACTCACCCATTCAAGTCTATGTGTTTGAGGAAAACATTGGACTGCACTCGGATGACATCAGAATGCAGTCTGATTTCCGCACACACATGTATGGTATTGGAGGCCTTACATTTTAAAATGAAAGTTAAGCAAAAGTTCTTGTTAGGGCTGGCGGAACGCACAAAATACAGTTAGGTCCATAAATATTTGGACAGAGACAACATTTATCTAGTTTTGGTTCTAGACATTACCACAATGAATTTGAAACAAAACAAATCAGATGCAGTTGAAGTTCAGACTTTCAGCTTTCATTTGAGGGTATCCACATTAAAATTGGATGAAGGGTTTAGGAGTTTCAGCTCCTTAACATGTGCCACCCTGTTTTTAAAGGGACCAAAAGTAATTGGACAAATGACTCCAAGGCTATTTCATGGACAGGTGTGGGCAATCCCTTTGTTATGTCATTCTCAATTAAGCAGATGAAAGGGCCGGAGTTGATTTGAGGTGTGGTGTTTGCATTTGGAAGGTTTTGCTGTGAAGGAAACATGTGGTCACAGGAGCTCTCCATGCAGGTGAAACAAGCCATCCTTAAGCTGCAAGAATAGAAAAAAACCCATCCAAGAAATTGCTACAACATTAGAAGTGGCAAAATCTACAATTTGGTACATCCTGAGAAAGAAAGAAAGCACTGGTGGACTCATCAATCCAAAAAGACCTGGGAGCCCACGGAAGACAACAGTGGTGGATGATCGCCGCATACTTTCTTTGGTGAAGAAGAACCCGTTCACAACATCAACTGAAGTCCAGAACACTCTCAGTGAAGTAGGTGTATCTGTCTCTAAGTCAACAGTAAAGAGAAGACTCCATGAAAGTAAATACAAAGGGTTCACATCTAGATGCAAACCATTCATCAATTCCAAAAATAGACAGGCCAGAGTTAAATTTGCTGAAAAACACCTCCAGAAGCCAGCTCAGTTCTGGAAAAGTATTCTATGGACAGATGAGACAAAGATCAACCTGTACCAGAATGATGGGAAGCCAAAAGTTTGGAGAAGAAAGGGAACGGCACATGATCCAAGGCACACCACATACTCTGTAAAACATGGTGGAGGCAACGTGATGGCATGGCCATGCATGGCTTTCAATGGCACTGGGTCACTTGTGTTTATTGATGACATAACAGCAGACAAGAGTAGCCGGATGAATTCTGAAGAGTACCGGGATGTACTTTCAGCCCAGATTCAGCCAAATGCTGCAAACTTGATTGGACGGCGCTTCATAGTACAGATGGATAATGACCCCAAGCATACAGCCAAAGCTACACAGGAGTTCATGAGTGCAAAAAAGTGGAACATTCTTCAATGGCCAAGTCAATCACCAGATCTTAACCCAATTGAGCATGCATTTCACTTGCTCAAATCCAGACTTAAGAGGGAAAGACCCACAAACAAGCAAGACCTGAAGGCTGCGGCTGTAAAGGCCTGGCAAAGCATTAAGAAGGAGGAAACCCAGCGTTTGGTGATGTCCATGGGTTCCAGACTTAAGGCAGTGATTGCCTCCAAAGGATTCGCCACAAAATTTTGAAAATAAAAATATTTTGTTTGGGTTATGTTTATTTGTCCAATTACTTTTGACCTCCTAAAATGTGGAGTGTTTGTAAAGAAATGTGTACAATTCCTACATTTTCTAACACATATTTTTGTTCAACCCTTCAAATTAAACGTTACAATCTGCACTTGAATTCTGTTGTAGAGGTTTCATTTCAAATCCAATGTGGTGGCATGCAGAGCCCAACTCGCGAAAATTGTGTCACTGTCCAAATATTTCTGGCCCTGACTGTAAATATAAATAATAAGTGCGTTCGCAGCCCGGGGTCCACCGTGCAGGCAGAGCCTGCTGCTAGTAGGATGGCGGTATGGCGAACTCTGTTACTTCACACAGTTGCAACTATGGACACTGTGGCCCTATATTGTGGTATAAGCGAACTCTGTTACGCCATAGAGTCGCTAAGGTAGAAAGGCAGAAATATGGACTGTGTCCTGTTAAACTCCACAGGTATGCACAGACAACTGCTGTGTGGACAGCAGTCCGTAGTAACGCAATCAGAAATGCAATCAGACAATCTCCTCACCGGAGAAGCTGGTATTCTAGGGGCTTATTTCAGCCGAGCCCTAAACACGTGCATACAATCTTCTCACCGGAGGTGCCAGTATTCTAGGGGCTTATTTCAGCGAGCCCTAACACATGCGTGCAAGATCACCCTGGCGCAAAGCACATAATGTGATTGATACTAGCGCATGGTGGCACAACCATGCCACCCTTTTATAGTAGCAACTACAGGACCTGCCAGATAAGGACCAATAGGAAACTGCTCCAGAACATAGGTGGTTTCAGGACCTTCCTGGTGGACCAATAGGAGCTGCTGCAGTACCTGAGCATGTGACCCCTGATCTCCAATGAGAGATCTTACTCTGGGCATGCTCAGAAGGGGATAGCAAGGACTTTGTCCTAAAGACGTCTGCTCGCCGCTATCCAGTACTGGCTACAATAGCAGAGCCTGGAGAGGCAGCAGTAATCCTCTGCACAATGTTAGACTGGGCGAGACGCTGGGACCGATGTCTAAGCTGAGCAGAGTCCACTGCGGCCGGAGACGGCTCGAGATTCCCCTTGTGCAGAAGCGGGAACTCGACCCCTAACAGTTCTAATGTGTGTCATCATGACAAGTCTAAAACAACAACAAAATATTTTTTTACTAGAAATACAGTTTTATTTTAAACATCAATTTAGTAATGCCCACATCAGATTGGTAAGTTCTACAAAATGTATCAGTGTGTGGTGAGCTAAAAGAACAAGAACTGCAACAAACTAGTGAATAAAAGAAACAGAATTTTAACAAAGTGTAAGTCCAAATTCAGATGTCCATATACAGGTGCATCTCACAAAATTAGAATATCATCAAAAAGTTAATTTATTTCAGTTCTTCAATACAAAAAGTGAAACTCATATATTAGATAGAGTCATTACAAACAGAGTGATCTATTTCAAATGTTTTTTAATGTTGATGATTATAGCTTGCACTAGACCTTGGAAATCAAGATCCCAGAATCTTAAGGAAGAGTGGAGAGACAGACAAACTAAGCGGCTTGAGTCTAGTGTGAAGTTTCCACAGTCAGTGATGGTTTGGGGAGCCATGTCATCTGCTGGTGTAGGTCCACTGTGTTCTATCAAGACCAAAGTCAACGCCGCCGTCTACCAGGAAATTTTAGAGTACTTCATGCTTCCCTTTGCTGAGAAGCTTTTTGGAAATGGAAATTTCATTCTCCAGCAGGACTTGGCACCTGTCCACACTGCCAAAATACCAATACCTCGTTTAAAAACAACAGTATTACTGTGCTTGATTGGCAAGCAAACTTGCCTGACCTTAACCCCATAGAGAATCTATGGGGTATTGTCAAGAGGCAGATCAGAGACACCAGAACAAACAAGGCAGATGAGCTGAAGGCTGCTATCAAAGCAACCTGGGCTTCCATAACACCTCAGCAGTGCCACAGGCTGATCTCCTCCATGCCACACCGCATGGATGCAGTAAATGATACAAAAGGAGCCCCGGCCAAGTATTAAGTGCATTTACTGAACATACATTTCAGAAGGCCAACATTTCGGATTTTAAAATCATTTTTTCAAGCTGGCGTTTTAAAGTATTCTAATATACTGAGATAATGACTTTTGGGTTTTCATTGGCTGTAAGCCATAATCATCAACATAAACAGAAATAAACACTTGAAATAGATCACTCTGTTTGTAATGACTCTATATAATATATGAGTTTCACTTTTTGCATTGAAGAACTGATATAAATTAACTTTTTGATGATATTCTAATTTTGAGAGATGAACCTGTATCATGGTCGGAGTATAGACTGCGATGTGTGGACTGAACAGGGTTCTCTGGTCACATTCAAGTTGGGAGACCCACAGCCAGTCCACGCATCGTGGTCCATACTCAGACTGTAATATTCGGATGTTTGAATTTGGCCTTAGGCCGGCTTTGCAAGTCCATGAAACACATGGTGCTCAGATCACAATATTCAGCTCAGTCCCCCCCGCCTCCTCACCTGAGCTAGCTACGTCCTATGGACGGTAATTCACATCTGTATGAAGTGAGAGATGTGGCTGCTCTCACTTCCTATGGATGTCTTCATTTGTCCAGAGAGTAGAGAGAGGCCAGAACTGATTGTCCATTGTTATGTCACACGATCCCCAGGAGAGCCAGTGCCGATACTGCTGCCAGGAGGTAAGTATAAGTAGGGATACAGAAGGGGTTGTCCGAGTAGTGGACAACCCCTTTAAATGGCATCTCAGAAATTTTTGGATGTTTGGCAGCACATTCTCTAAATGTCTGACAGATGCAAATCCCACGTTTAGGACATGCAACTGTCTGGAGAATGGCGATCCTCTGTGTTCCGGTAGCAGTCAGTCCTATGAAAATACCATTAATATTTGAGATGAGAATTTCGCACTAATTTAAATGGAACCTGTCACCAGAAAAAACATCATCAACCTGCAGATATGGGGTTAATCTGTAGGTTAACAGCGTTATTACGATGGCTGACCCCTTCACTTAGCTGAATGCTGCGAAGGAGAAAATTAACTTTATTTTCCTCAGCAGCGTTCCCGGTCAGTACCGGGGCCAGCGCCGGTTCAGTCATCACTGTGAGTATACAGAGCAGTGGCTGTGACCGTGACCCCGACTGTGCCTGACAGCCGGCCACAATGCAGAGCCAGTGTCAGTCAGGACCAGGGGCACGGTTACAGACACCGCTGTGTATAATTAGGTGATTGAACCCTCGTTGTCGCTGCCCCTGTGACTGAAACCATGCACCCCGGCCCTGATGACAGGCGGCTCCAATGCCGGGGGCTCCGTTTCAGGCACGGAGGCGGCGCTGGCTCAGTCACTGCTGAGAATACAGATCGGCGGCTGTCACCGTTCCCTTGACATTAGGGCCAGCTGTCAGTTAGCTCTGTATGCTCATCAGTGACAGCCAGTGCCGGCACCGTCGCAGTGACTGAAATGGAAACGCTGCTGGAGAGAATAAAGTTAATTTTCTCCTCGCAGCGTTAGGCTAAGTGCAGGCGCCGGGCAGGAAAATAACACTATTGGCCTGGAGAGTAACCCCATATCTGAAGGTTAGCAGCATTTTTTTCTGGTGACATGCTTCCTTTAACATAAGGAAAGAAACGAAGACATCAATAAATTCTTTTGGTAGAAGATGAAATATTCCTACATAATAATATGGCTAGTGATGATAGTGGGGTGACAGGAAATTTCTCTGCAGAGATTAGTTACAAGGGTTTTCTGGTAACAAGAAGTTATCACCTCGTCATAGGATAGGGGTCCAACAGCTGAGACCTCCACCGATTGCCAGGATAGGGCATGTGCTCGGAGCATTGGTGTTTTTATGCAATTTCTTCTCCATGGGATTGCCTTAGAACTGGTTTTAGCATCCCGACCCCACTGTTCTAGAGGTTATCAACTATTCTGTATTTTTACCAATAGAACAGTGTTGATGGCAAAGTTAGGTAAGGAAATAGGACTGATATCAGTGTTACAGCATGCTCACACAAGCGTATACATCGGTCGTGTCCTATTCCATGTTTTATCAGATAGTAGTCTGTCCAATGTTATACATTGCTGATCAGCGCTTTTTTTCCTGTGAGTTGCTTCGCAAATCATCTCTCACTCACCCATTCAAGTCTATGTGTTCGAGGAAAACATTGGACTGCACTCGGATGACATCAGAATGCAGTCTGATTTCCGCACACACAAATGGAGACTTGGATTAAATTCTGATCAGTTTGAGCTGAGTGTGATTAAGGTAATTGATCCTATTCACTCACATGCATCAACGCTCATGCGATCCTGATCTTAGAAGGCAGCTAGGATCTTTACAGTGAGTCGCATTAATTGTATGCGACTAGAAATGTCTAACGGCATTCGCAATTATTAAATTGTGTGTTATGTTAAAGGGGTAGCTCAACATAAAAAAAGTGTCTGTGAAGGCATATAATGGTATAAAATAACAAATAAGGTGAAACGCCATCAGATGTGGGAACATCATCCCATACACACATGGAACAGCTAGGACAATTACATGGCACACTTTAATAGGGCCCCTACTATAATGCGCTAGTTCTAATGCTATGGACGCACATAAAGGACATATGTCTTGCGTACTGGGAATACATGCATTATTTGGCATCTGTGAATACAGTAGATGCAGCTTCAGTGTTAAATGTGGTGATATCATTTTTCCACAAAAGATTGTTTTTTTTGAAGCTCATTGCATATAGATATCCGGTGCGCTGAGCGCCCATGACGTGGAACTTTCTGCTTAGACACTTCCTTGTTTCCACTGCTTAAAAATAAAAAATAGGTCAAGATTGGCGGTTTTGTAGGGGCGTTATGCAGGTGCACAAGACCAAGCCATCGTTCAGTCAACAGCTCCATGGCAAAACTAGGCCGCCTTTGAAGCCTCTCTCAATTTGTCGGCCACATCCTCTTGAAAGTTGCAGATTTAGAAATACAGACTAAACAGTCAGATGTGATCAACAGGAAGCACCTCATAGGCGAGCGCACGAGGCAGGTGGGCAACCACAAGGGCAGAGAAGTGTGCCATGACGTATGTGTGGTAAAGCCGCACGTAGTGAGGTGACAACCTGAAACAATGCTGGAGTGTAATGTTACTGGCGTCACAATCACCACGGCGATAACTCGTGTGGGGAATAGATTAGCTGCAATTAATGTATGCATGTAAATACACAGCAGAACGAGTCGGCCATCTTCAGAAAGCAGGAGGCATGTAGAGTCATTGCTGAAGGATGGCAGGGACAAGATGGCCTGTGGAAAATGTGCTCAGAACCCTGACGTCGTACATGTGACAAAGCAGTGTAATGTTTGGTCACATTAGCAAGCCTTATCTATGGTGATGATAGAGTTAACTGTAAGGGAAGGAATATTTTTAGCTGCCGCTTTCTCTTACAGACTAGCTGCGGTTTACGCTTTTATACTGCTTGTCGTGAAATGACACCTGCGCTACAGGTCAGACCAAGTGGTGGGCAACACCGCCACCTATGCTTCTGACAGGGAACTACAGGCTGGGTTCTCCCAGTCACCATATTGCCATATGGTAAAAATACATACCCAGACCAGGCCCGGATTTAGGGGGGCCCAAAGGCCCTGGGCCACCCACCAAGCGGGGGCCTCCCACCAATATAGGGATATCTAAAAACATGTAAATTACACGTATCTTTGCTGTGAACTGTTTCTAATGATAAGAAACATTTAACAAAAGAGAAACTATTGAAAGTGTATACAAATATTTGGAATTGAGAGTCCTCAGTGGTTGATACCTTTTAATGGCTAACTGAAAAGATGGTAACAAATTGCAAGCTTTCGAGACTACTCAGGTCTCTTCATCAGGCAAAGACTAATACAAAATCTGAAGAATCACATATTTATACACAACACAGTGTTGAGGTAGGATCTAAGTGACCCTTCACGATTGACCAAGTGATTTCCAAATTAATTCACAGGATGTTGCTAGCAAAAGAAATAACCAGACGGAGACGTGTTTCTGTCTGGGAGAATCGATGTGGATGTCTACTCCATGTATTATATCATCATCTTTTATAGTATTTAGTAGGTTTGTACTTCAACCAATAGTATAAAACCACAACTACAACATTTAACCTATGAAAATGCAAGAAGACCGGAAACCACATATATGGCCGTATCCACGTGACCATAGAAGGGAACAATAGCGTACTTATTCTTCAGAGTATTCTACAGTGATACACCCCAAGGTCTCATATCTTGACCAGGCTAGAACAATCTAGTTTTTATTACAGACCATGACGTTTACTCCAATAGAAAAACTATTTGGCTTTATAACAGCCATGAGCCACAGCCCTGTAACAGAATTTATCTCATAAACTACAAAATGGAATTACAAGCACAAAATGGTTCTGATCTTGGTTTAACCCTTCACAACAGCACAGAAACAATGCAATAGGTAAGACAAGTGACGTGAAGCAGAACTGTCATTATGGGAGATAGAGATGAACATAAACATTGGAACAGTTCATAGATAAGGAGTGTGAAAGTTTTATTGTCCTCTGATTGGGGTCTGGTATTGTGTTGTGATGCCCCCACAAGGTCTGAAGAGCAAATTCCTTAATTGATGTAAAAAGACATAAATCCATGCGACACTCATTCCTGCAGTGTATCAAAGGTCGTCATGAGTTTATATTCCCAAACATTTGTCTCTTTGAGACTTAAAATTAGTTTTTAATACAAGTAATTTCATGTCCATCATGCTAGGACCGGGGATACAAAAGTGTTTGGCCACAGGTAGATCCATTCTTTTTTCTATTGTGTGGCGATGAGAATTCATCCTTGTTCTCAGTTTTTGCCCGGTCTCCCCCACATACAGAACATACAGAACCCCAGTTGGACATTTAATACAAATAATTAGGTACACCATGTTAGATGTGATGCAGCTGAAAGTACCTGGGATCTTGTAGTCCTGATGGGAGTTGGGGATCTTTATCTTGTCTGTGGTCATTATAGATTCTGACAATGCTTCTTAGATTTGGGGGCTGCCTAAAACACAGTAGTGGGGGGTCTGGAAATATGGATTGTAATCGGGCATCTTTTTGTAGTAAAGGTTGTAGTTTCCCTGAAGCTCCCCTTTGCACCTACAGATTTGGATTGTAGGTGACTACTAGACGCACCCGGTTTTCATCTTTAGTTTTGTAATGTAGCAGGTGATTCCTTGATATTCTGGTGGCTCTTGTAATTTGGTTTTCAATTGTTCTTGGATGGTAGCCCTGATTCAAAAAGGTCCTTCTGAGGCGACCAAGGTGTTCATCTCTATCCATGGGGTTGGAACATATACAATTGCATCTGATGGCTTGGCTGTAGACAATAGTTTTTTATGTGTTTTGGATGGAAACTGTCCCATTTAAGGTATGTTGGACGGTCGATTGGCTTCTGATACAGGGATGTCTCTACTTCATTGTTCTGTAGCTTAATGATGGTGTCTAAAAAGTTAATTTCAGTGCTGGAGTAGTTGAGTGTTAAATTGATGGTGGGATGAAATTGATTAAACTGTTCATGGAACGTCTTTAGCTGTTGCTCAGACTCCGTCCAGATGATTAAGATGTCATCAATGTAGCGGTAGTAGGCCCGAGGCCTGATGGGACATGAGGACAAAAAGTCGCTTCAAGCTTGGCCATAAAAAGATTTGCATACTGTGGAGCCATTTTACTTCCCATAGCTGTGCCAGTCTCCTGTAGATAGATCTTGTCAAATTCAAAGTAATTGTGGGTGAGGATTTTGTGAGTTTCACCACAGAATCAGCATCATTCTCGGTGTTTTCCATGGAGACTTTGCAGGCATTTAATCCATCCTGGTGTGGGATATTAGAGTACAAAGATTCCACATCCATGGTGGCCAGGATGGTTCCTTCTGGTAGAGGACCTATTGCTGCCAGTTTATTCAATAGGTCAGTTGTGTCCTGAATGTAGCTGGGTGTATCCTTTACCAGGGGTTTAAAAATACCCTCTACCCATCCAGATACCTGCTCAGTAAGTGTGCCCACACATGAAATAATCGGCCTCCCTGGATTTCCAGCTTTGTGGATTTTGGGAAGCATGTAGAATGTCCCTGTTCTTGGACTTTCTGGTATCAGGTCATCAGCTCTTATGGATTTGTCAGGCAGACGAGTTACCAACTTTCTTAGTTCCTTGTAATAGTCCTGCGTAGGATCTGACTCCAATTTTCTGTAGTAGCGTGTGTCCGTAAGTTGTCTGTTTGCTTCCTTCATATAGTCTGTGTTCATCATGACTATTGCACCTCCCTTGTCAGCAGGTTTAATGATAATTTCTTTTGTTGGTTTTCAGAGACCGTATGGCCTTTCTCTCCTGGGCACTGTGTTGTGAATGGGTTTGAGATGAGTTCTGAGCAGAGGCTTCCTCTGGTGGTTACAAGCGGTGCTGGTCTGTCCAGTGAGGATTGTGAGGACTGGGAATCAGGTGTTACTGACTGGTCTTATATAAGGGAGTCACCTTCCCATCAGGGTTGCCGGTGATCAATTGTTCTGGTCTGAATCCTTCATTCCTGTTTCCCTTGTAGCCTGCTGTGTCGTGTCTGCATCTCCTGCTAACAGATAAGACATTTTCTTCTTTTTGTTTTTGTGCTATATTTTTGCATTTTGTCCTGTACTTCTGTGGGGGCCTTCAGGGTCCCCTCCGGGGGCTTTTGCCCTCTCAGTTTAGTTCAGCCACTGATGTTTGTACTTTTGCTTTTTCCAGTTTTTTCAGTGGCTGCTGTTTTGATTGTTACACCAGAGAACTAATTTAGGTGGAAGAGGTCGTGTGATCTCAGGTGTTTTTGAAATTAGTGGAGTTGGTGCTTTTCAGGGTTTTCTGGGATTGCAGTAAGTACCCTTCCTATCCTTTTCTATTTAGTTAGTTTGGGCCCCAGCGTTTGCTCATACTATTTTCTTTCTGTGTCTGTATTTCATCTTGTCTAACCGCCATTACTTGTTTGGGGGCTTTCTATTATCTTTGGGGTTCTGCTCCGGGGCAGATAGCTTTCCTATTTCTATCTTTAGGTGTAGTTAGTTTCTCAGGCTGTGACGAGGCGTCTAGAACCAACGTAGGAACGCTCCACGGCTGCCTCTAGTTGTGGTGGTTAGTCAGGGTACTGCAATCTCATAGATTCCAACTGCTCTGGTGTATTGCCTTTTTTACTTGCACTCCTCAGCTACCGAAACATAACAGTATCACCGGTCTAAAAATTGAAAATTGTATGGTACTCACAGAAGGGAAAAAATATTGTGAAAGAAAAAAGGTTGTCAGAGTTGTCAGAGATATTTTTCTGTTTGTTGCTTTTTTTTTTTTCCTCTGTATCTCTGGGTGCTGGGGAGGATCTTTTCTCTCAATGGAGTTTGCACAGTAGTCTGGCCGTGTGGATCAGCTTGCCACTGAGGTTCGGAGTTTTGCTATCTATCTTGCTGGGTTGCCTGTTGTGGAGCCTAGGATTCCCATGCCAGATTTGTTTTTGGGGATCGAGCTAAGTTTCATAATTTCAAAAATAATTGTAAATTGTTTTTTGCCTTAAAATCTAAGTCCTCAGGGAACGCAGCGCAGCAGGTTCAAATTATCATCTCTCTCCTGCGCGGCGATCCTCAGGATTGGGCTTTTTCCCTGACACCTGGGGATCCTGTTTTGAGTGATGTTGATGCATTTTTTCAAGCTTTGGGGTTATTGTACGATGAGCCTAATGTCACTGATCAAGCTGAAAAAGCCTTGTTGGCATTAAATCAGGGGCTTTATGACGCTGAGTTATACTGTCAGAGATTCCGTAGGTGGGCAGTCCTGACCAAATGGAATGACGACGCTTTGGCAGCCCTTTTCCGGAAGGGTCTGTCAGATAATGTAAAGGATGTTATGGTGGGATTCCCTGTCCCCTCTGGTCTCAAAGATTCTATGTCATTAGCGATTCAAATTGACAGACGTTTGCGTGAGCGGAGAAGTATGCGTGGAATGGTGTTGCCTTGTGAACCAGCTTCTGAACCCATGCAGTGTGATAGAGTGGTGTCTGGGGCACAGCGTCATGAGTTTCGAAAGCGCAATGGGTTATGTTTCTACTGTGGTGATGCCTCTCATGCTATTTCAGTCTGCCCTAAGCGGGGAAGACGTTTTGCACGCTCAGTTGTCTTGGGTAGTGTTAGACTAAGTTTTTATTAACTGTCACTCTGATATGCTCTCTGTCCTCATTTTCTGCTCAGGCTTTCATTGATTCTGGAGCAGCTATTAACCTGATGGATTATGATTTTGCTAAACGTTGTGGGTTTCCCTTGATACCCCTACAGAAGTCTATTCCCCTACTGGGGATCGATTCTACCCCTTTGGCTGAGAATAAACCCCAGTTTTCTACTCAGGTGATAATGAGGGTTGAACCTGATCACCAGGAGTGCTGCAGGTTTTTGGTTCTGTATAATCTGCATGACATTATCGTGCTGGGTTTCCCTTGGTTGCAGTCTCATAATCCTGTTTTGGATTGGAAATCTGTGTCTGTAACCAGTTGGGGCTGCCAATGTGTTAATACCAACACTCCTGTTTTTTCTGCCTCCCCCCAGGCTCAGGATGTTCCTGACTTTTTGATTGATTTTTCTGATGTGTTTAGCGAAAGTAAATCTGCATCCTTGCCTCCCCATAGGAGCTATGACTGCGCTATTGAATTAGTGCCGGGTAGTAAATTCCCTAAAGGTCGCCTTTTTAACTTGTCTGTACCTGAACATGACGCTATGCGGTCTTATATCAAGGAATCATTGGAGAAGGGTCATATCAGACCATCCTCTTCACCCTTAAGTGCCGGTTTTTTCTTTGTGGCCAAAAAGGATGGTTCATTAAGGCCGTGTATTGATTATCGTCTCTTGAACAATATTACTGTGAAATATCAATACCCGTTACCCTTGATTTCTGACCTGTTTTCCAGGGTGAAAAACGCTACTTGGTTTACCAAGCTTGACCTCAGGGGGGCGTATAACCTTATTCGCATTAAGCACGGGGATGAATGGAAGACGGCATTCAATACCCCTGAAGGGCATTTTGAGTACCTAGTGATGCCCTTTGGGCTCACTAATGCTCCTTCCGTCTTCCAGTCCTTCATGAATGACATTTTCAGGGATTTTGTGGACAAATTTCTGATTGTTTATTTGGATGATATCTTGATTTTTTCTAATGACTGGGACTCTCATGTGAAACATGTTCGAACTGTATTCCAGATTTTGAGAGAGAATGCTCTGTATGTGAAGGGATCAAAGTGTCTTTTTGGCGTACAGAGGATCTCATTTCTGGGATTCATTTTGTCCCCATCTGTTATTGAAATGGACCCGGTCAAGGTTCAGGCCATCTGTGATTGGGTCCAACCTACTTCATTAAAGGCTCTTCAGAGATTTTTGGGTTTTGCCAATTTTTATCGTAAATTTATTGGTAATTTCTCGGTTATTGTTAAACCATTAACTGATTTGACCAGAAAGGGTTCTGATGTGGTGAATTGGCCTCCTGAGGCAGTCTCTGCATTTCAGGAACTTAAGCAGAGATTCACTTCTGCTCCTGTTCTACGGCAGCCTGATGTTTCTCTGCCATTTCAGGTGGAGGTTGATGCCTCTGAAATTGGGGCAGGTGCCGTTTTGTCCCAAAAAGATCCAGAGACCTCTAAAAGTAACCCTTGTGCCTTTTTCTCTCGAAAATTTTCTCCTACTGAACGTAATTATGACGTGGGTAATCGGGAGTTATTGGCCATGAAGTGGGCTTTTGAAGAGTGGAGATATTGGCTGGAGGGAGCCAAACATCAGGTGGTGGTCCTTACGGACCATAAGAATCTGGTCTATCTGGAATCTGCCAAGCGACTCAATCCTAGACAGGCCAGGTGGGCCTTGTTTTTCACACGTTTTAATTTTGTGGTTTCCTTTCTTCCTGGCACTAAGAATGTTAAGGCGGATGCCCTCTCGAGGAGTTTCCTTGCGGACTCTCCTGAGTTATCTGATCCTTCTGTTATTTTGAAAGAGGGTGTAGTTCTTTCCGCCATCTCGCCCAATTTGAGACTTGCTCTGGAGGGGTGTCAGGAGGATAGGCCCGAGTGCTGCCCTGTTGGAAAATTGTTTGTCCCGGACCAGTGGAAAAAGAGTGTGATGTCTGAGATTCATTGTTCCGCATTGGCTGGGCATCCCGGAATTTTTGGTACCAGAGACTTGGTTAGTCGGTCCTTTTGGTGGCCTACCTTGTCTCGTGATGTCAGGGAATTTGTGCAGTCCTGCGGGACTTGCTCTCGCTCCAAGCCTTGCTCTCGCTCTAGTGGTTTGTTGATGCCATTGCCTGTGCCCAAGAGACCATGGACCCATATCTCTATGGATTTCATTTCCGACCTTCCTGTTTCTCAGAGAATGACCACCATCTGGGTAATTTGTGATAGGTTTTCCAAAATGATACATCTTGTGCCATTACCGAAGTTGCCTTCCTCCTCGAATTGGTGCCGTTGTTCCTTCAGCACGTGGTTCGTTTACACGGCATTCCTGAGAACATTGTGTCTGACAGAGGAGTCCAGTTTGTTTCCAGATTTTGGAGGACTTTTTGTTCTAAACTGGGTGTTCAATTGTCTTTCTCCTCGGCATTTCATCCTCAGACCAATGGTCAAACTGAGAGAACAAACCAGACATTGGAGACTTATCTAAGATGCTTTGTGTCTGCTGATCAGGATGACTGGGTCTCTTTTTTGCCTTTGGCTGAGTTTGCTCTTAATAATAGGGCTAGCTCTGCCACTTTGATGTCTCCGTTTTTCTGTAATTCTGGGTTTCACCCTCGATTTTCTTCAGGACAGATGGAGGCTTCTGTCTGTCCAGGTGTTGACTCTGTTGTGGAGCGTATGCAACAGATTTGGGACCAGGTAGTGGAGTGGTTGTCCCTCTCTCAGGAGAAGGCCCAGCGGTTTGCTAACCGGCATAGGACTGATGGTCCTCGGTTTAAAGTGGGGGACTTGGTCTGGTTGTCCTCAAAGAATATTCCTATGAGAGTAGCATCTCCTAAATTTAAGCCTAGGTTCATTGGACCTTATAAGATCATGGAGATTATTAATCCTGTTTCTTTTCGTTTGCTTCTTCCAGGGACATTTAAGATCCATAACGTGTTCCACAAGTCCTTGTTGAAGAGGTTTGTTGAGCCAGTGGTTCCTGCTGCTGTGCCTCCTGACCCTGTTTTGGTTGAGGGCAATCTGGAGTATGTGGTTGAGAAAATATTAGATTCTCGTTTTTCTAGACGGAAACTCCAGTATTTGGTTAAATGGAGAGGTTATGGTCAGGAAGACAATTCTTGGGTGTTTGCTTCGGACATCCATGCTAGACTTATCCATGCGTATCATAGAACTCATCCTGACCGACCTGGTTGCTCAAATGAGGGTTCGGTGACCCCTCCTCAAGGGGGGGTTACTGTTGTGAATGGGTTTGAGATGAGTTCTGAGCAGAGGCTTCCTCTGGTGGTTACAAGCGGTGCTGGTCTGTCCAGTGAGGACTGGGAATCAGGTGTTACTGACTGGTCTTATATAAGGGAGTCACCTTCCCATCAGGGTTGCCGGTGATCAATTGTTCTGGTCTGAATCCTTCATTCCTGTTTCCCTTGTAGCCTGCTGTGTCGTGTCTGCATCTCCTGCTAACAGATAAGACATTTTCTTCTTTTTATTTTTGTGCTATATTTTTGCATTTTGTCCTGTACTTCTGTGGGGGCCTTCAGGGTCCCCTCCGGGGACTTTTGCCCTCTCAGTTTAGTTCAGCCACTGATGTTTGTACTTTTGCTTTTTCCAGTTTTTTCAGTGGCTGCTGTTTTGATTTTGTTACACCAGAGAACTAATTTAGGTGGAAGAGGTCGTGTGATCTCAGGTGTTTTTGAAATTAGTGGAGTTGGTGCTTTTCAGGGTTTTCTGGGATTGCAGTAAGTACCCTTCCTATCCTTTTCTATTTAGTTAGTTTGGGCCCCAGCGTTTGCTCATACTATTTTCTGTGTCTGTATTTCATCTTGTCTAACCGCCATTACTTGTTTGGGGGCTTTCTATTATCTTTGGGGTTCTGCTCCGGGGCAGATAGCTTTCCTATTTCTATCTTTAGGTGTAGTTAGTTTCTCAGGCTGTGACGAGGCGTCTAGGACCAACGTAGGAACGCTCCACGGCTGCCTCTAGTTGTGGTGGTTAGTCAGGGTACTGCAATCTCATAGATTCCAACTGCTCTGGTGTATTGCCTTTTTTACTTGCACTCCTCAGCTACCGAAACATAACAGCACTGATGTTGGATGCTTGTCTCCTGTTGGTGTCTATGATGGTGGATTTTATCACTTTATTGAAAGTGTAGGGACTTGGCTATGGTCCTACAGCTCAGTGGCTGGTGCACAGCGGCAGTCATGGCACCTGATCGGCGTCAGCATCCACTGACCTGGCTAGCGAGACTTCCTTAGTACCCTGTACCTAATGCTTAGCTTATGGCATGCGGCAGCCTTCTCCCATCCCAACAGAAGCTTCTAGGCGCTAACTATTCAGCTATATGACCGATCCCTCAGAGTCACTCGGATTAGATGAGTTTATTCAGCTACCTTCGAGGAAGGAGGCGAAGCCACGATGTCAGCGCGAGAAGAGAATTCTCCACCGCGTAGCGCGGCAGGACTTCACTCTGGAATGGATCTTCAGTCACTGAAGATCCAGAGGTGAAGTAGTTCAGTTCAGTCTTCACAGTGTCGCGGTGGGTGAGTATGATCTCTGTCTGTCTGTGTGACACTTTCCCAAATATTGAGATAGCTCTAAGGATATATCTAATTTTGATTGTAACAAACTGCAGTGGTGAGCGTTCCTTCACAAAACTCAAATTAGTTGAAAACTAATTAAGGACATCCATGAAGCAGGAACGACTTGTAAATTTGGCTATCATGAGCATGAGTCAGATACACTGCGTGAATTGGACTTTAGCGACATCATTAGTGATTCTGCAGCACGAAAATCACGGAATGTGCCTGGATTGTAAAAAATGAATGATTTTACCTTAATTACACTGCGTAAATGATTTTTGTTAATAAACTTGTGTTCGTTTCATTTTGTGTTTTTGCATTACATATTGCAACACCTTGAAAAATGGGCCTCCGTCCAAAATGGTCCCCGGGCCACCCACCTCTTAAATCCCTGGCCCAGACTGCCAGTGAGCAGGTCCTGGGCCTCAGCCACAGATAGGATATTATGCTCCTGAAAAACAACACACGATTTGTGGAAACCAGCTAGTTACCGGAGGGATTCCATGTCCTATAGGTTTTTACACTTAAGCCTAATTCACAAGTCCGTGTTGCACGTACATGTTCATTCCTTTTATTTTACGGATTCAGCACGTACTCAATCCATGCTGCTATTCACACGTCCATGTTTTTTAAAAGACCGTGTGTCTGTGCAAAACTCACGGAGGCACGTCCGGTTATTTCCGGTATCACAGATGAACATGGCTAATACAAGGCTATGGGTCCGTGAAAAACACGAGCCCAACCGAGGGTCTAATCACGCAAACGAACAGCATTATCAGAACCAATGATACTATTAGCCTAGTAGGACATATTTAATGCCGTACTATGTTGGCAAACATGTACTCATATTATGCTCATATGAAATGGACCTCATTTGTTGACATAGCTGTATTGTATTGGTTGTCAGGTTCATACACACAGGTGTATTTGGGATCCTCGTTATACTGATCTGAATGGAGCTTCACCTCTGTGGGCAACTGATATACCTATACAGATTTTATACTCGTGGAATCCATAAGATCATGTTCACACAATGTAAATGCTGCATTTTTTTATCTGCATGTTTTTAGACGAGAATATCCAATAACAATATTCTCTATTCAGCCGCACACACAAGTCACATAGCCAAATATTTCTGTATGCCTTGGTTACATCACAGTATATTGCAAGTGAATGAGATGACATTGCGACCTACAAGGTACAAGATGCAAAAAAAAAACAACTGTTATTGACTTTGCAACTTGTTCGTCACGGAACCTTGAAGGTAATGCAACCCCAATCACTCGCATTACACTGCAAAACAGCAGCAGCATACAGCAATATTTGGCCATGAAACCTGTCACGGCCAGTTAACGTGTAGCCCCTGCCTTATGGAAGACATCTCAAGCTCTACTCACTTCGCGCAGTTAACTTCTTTACATATGTGCCTGGAAAACTTGGTGGCTACAGACCACAGCCTCATACTCAACTAGGTATCTTAGGACCTGATTTAAAGGGGATATCCAGCATTGCTGCTTCGAATGGTGAGAAGTGCTACAATGGTGGCATCTACTGGCCTCTTGCTATGCCTCATGCATGACGGGATGAGTCATGGACCTGGCTATAAATTAGAACAGGACACATACACAATACCTGCCAAGAATTGGAAACCGTCACATCAGCTGTCAGATCAGCCGCTCCGTTTGCACCCGGGAATAAGAGGCACTTGATCGCTCCTTTAAGGAAACCATGGATTTCTTTATGTAGATTTTTTGGCTCCCCTTTTGACGGGTAGAGGACCACGGGCGTATCCCCTCATCAATATACCGGACTTATATCTATCTACAGTATGGGCAATGTGCTCTATGCACCTAGATGTCCAAGACTGATACTATGTGTGCAGTTTTGGCTAATGAGAGAGTGAACCTGTCCCCATACTAAAATACCCAAACCCAGGGAAGCACAATCTTAGGAAAAACCTGCTTTAATTAACATCTGCTAAGTTAGGCAAATTTTGTTTTTACATGCCATCTTTCTGAAGGTGGACATATATATTAAACGGATTTTCTACTTTAAGGGTTTTGGTCTCTATTGGCAAGTGCGGTGTTGAAATAAAATTAGCTGCTACTCCCCTACTGCAGGTAAAGGGTCAACTCTTCGCCACTGTTCCAAGTTCTGTGTGCTGGTTGCAGCAGCAACGTCACGACTAAGACTAGCGAGCATACTTAGCTAAGGCGTTATCCGAGCCAGTTCATGTGCTAATAGAGATTTCGAGTACGCCAAAGATAATGCTCGAGTCCTTGCGGCTGCATGTCTCGCGGCTGTTAGGCAACCCCTCCATGTGTTGCGACTACCGAACAGCCGCGAGACATGCAGCCATGGGGACTCGAACTTAGAATATCATCGGCGTGCTCCAAAACTATTAGCCTCCCCCTCCGCTGATCACGACTATAGTACAAATCACCGCTGCAGTCAATCACTTACATGGCAGAATTGCTAAGCTGATTGCGCAGCGTGACAACTTGCAGCATATCACCACAGAGCAATACCAGAGAGAGAAGCCTGGACCCGGGAGGGAGATTACCATTTGATTTTATTATTTTAACATCGTGCTGGTCAATAACCGTCAAAACCATAAAAGTGGAGAACTCCATTGAAGCAAGATGTACATTTTTACTAGCTAGGGTCTGACATACTCATGGAAGCGTGCATTGTTCTGTGCCTATTCTACAAGTAAAGATAATGGCAGACCATAGTACATTGTGATAATATAGAGGTAGTAAGGCACATAAGGCTACACTGCCACAATGAGTATTCGATGTTGAAGATTTTCTGGAACATTTCTGCATCCATTAGCTAAATTTGGTTATTTGTGGTGCTTTTTTCTTTTTATATACATTTTAACGCTGTGGTTTTTGTCTCTTATTGGTATATCATGTTTTAAATAAAGCTGCTTGGTGTTTGATACTTCCTGGTATTTGGCTGTGCAAAGTCTTGAGTGGATTACAGGTGTTTTTAGTGCTTTTTCGCAGTGGAAACGCATCTTTTTGCCTGCAGATTCTTCACACTTAATGCAATTCTATGTGGAAGATCACATACACTAACCAGTTTGATGCGGCGTTAAAAAAAAAAAAAACACCGTGGGCAGGAGATTTCTATAAATCCTATCTACTCTTCTGAAACTGTAAAGACGCTGTGTGTATTATGCAGCAGCATTGAAAACTTACCAAAAACTCAAGGGGGAATCGAAAGAAGAAAAAAACAAAAAAAACCAAACCACCTTAGTATTGAAATTTGAGGTTAACCTGCAGAATAAAAACAAGGTCTTCATTATTTGTGCCAACCTTTAGGACTATAGTAACCTTAAGGTCATACACGAATGTTCTAGATATGGCTTCCTACCATGCAACATACTTGCCTGACCAATTCCTCACCGAGAGGCTGCGGCTCTCCATTAGCCATGGTAAGGACATATCAGCTAATATTTCTAGTGTTATCCAATGCAGTATATAAAACATTCCTTTTCTGATGATGGCCGCCACTCAGGTAACTGAAGTAATGGTTGTCAGAAGCCTACATACTTACCGCAGCCGTAGGAGTATGTACGCAGGACCACTGAGTGTGGCAATGACAGACAACAATGTAAGAAAGTCACAGATTTATTAACTATGTCATTTTTCATCACAGACTGGGGCTCCAAGTCATGTTCTTGGGAGGCAACGTAGTATGAGGTCACAAAAAAATAATAATCCCGATGTCCAGCAATGTGTAAAATGCGTCCATTCTGATGAGGCAACAGATCTAGAAACTAAAAGAAAAAACACAACGAGTTATATGTCACTGGGTTAAGAGCTTCAATGTGGACATTTGCAATGACCTAGGCCATTGCAAAGAGACTGCAAAAATAAAAATTGTCCTTGGCTATGAGGACAGCAGAGTGATGGAGAAATGAAGATTTATTGCATGGAGAAGACAGACATTCATTGCAAAGTAGAGAAACATCGCCCTCTACTGGCTCAATCTCGTACAGTAGGAGATAATACCAACTAGATGACTGTGTAAATACATTTATGCCCAAAATGGCAAGTATTTTAAGGCTGCTTTTCACACATCAGTTTTTTTTTGTGTCAGGCATAATCCGTCGAATACCTGAAGGGACGGATCGGCACTGAAATGAAAAAACTGATGCAACGGATCAGTTTTTTTTGCTGGATCCGACCTGAACTTTTGAACCCAGAAAAAAAGTTTTGCAGCCAGAAAATGCAGGTTCGCATGTCCGGAGACAGTGGAAAATGTAGTAGTAGTACAGTCATGGCCAAAAGTTTTGAGAATGACACAAACATTAAATTTTTACAAAGTCTACTGCTTCACTTTTTCTAATGGCAATTTGCATATACTCCAGAATGTTATAAAGAGTGATCAGCTTAACAGCAATTACTTGCAAAGTCAATATTTGGCTAGAAAATGAACTTTATCCCCCAAAACACATTTCAACATCATTGCAGCCCTGCCTTAAAAGGACCAGCTAACCTCTTTTCAGTGATTGCTCCATTAACACAGGTGTGGGTGTTGATGAGGACATGGCTGGAGATCAATCTGTCATGATTAAGTAAGAATGACACCACTGGACACTTTAAAAGGAGGCTGGTGCTTGGCATCATTGTTTCTCTTCTGTTAACCATGGTTACTCTAAAGAAACACGTGCAGTCATCATTGCAATGCACAAAAATGGCCTAACAGGGAAGAGTATCGCAGCTAGAAAGATTGCACCTCAGTCAACAATCTATCGCATCATCAAGAACTTCAAGGAGAGAGGTTCCATTGTTGCCAAAAAGGCTCCAGGGTGCCCAAGAAAGACCAGCAAGCGCCAGGACCGTCTCTTAAAAGTGTTTCAGCTGTGGGATCGGGCTACCAGAAGTGCAGAGCTTGCTCAGGAATGGAAGCAGGCAGGTGTAGTGCATCTGCACGCTCTGTGAGGCGGAGACTCTTGGAGCAAGGCCTGGTCTCAAGGAGGGCAGCAAAGAAGCCACTTCTCTCCAGAAAAAACATTATGGACAGACTGATATTCTGCAAAAAGGTACCTAGGACTGGGGTAAAGTTATTTTCTCTGATGAATCCCCTTTTCGATTCGATTGTTTGGGACATCAGGAAAACGCCTCATTCGGAGAAGACAAGGTGAGCGCTACCACAGTCTTGTCTCATGCCAACTGTTAAGCATCCTGAAACCATTCATGTGTGGGGTTGCTTCTCAGCCAAGGGAATCGGCTCTCTCACAGTCTTGCCTAAAAACACAGCCATGAATAAAGAATGGTACCAGAATGTCCTCCAAGAGCAACTTCTCCCAACCCTCCAAGAGCAGTTTGGCGATCAACAATGCCTTTTCCAGCATGATGGAGCACCTTGCCATAAAGCAAAGGTGATAAATAAATGGCTCAGGGAACAAAACAGAGATTTTGGGTCCATGGCCTGGAAACTCCCCAGATCTTAATCCCATTGAGAACTTGTGGTCAATCATCAAGAGACGGGTGGACAAACAAAAACCTAAAAATTCTGACAAAATGAAAGCATTGATTGTGCAAGAATGGACTGCTATCAGTCAGGATTTGGTCCAGAAGTTGATTGAGAGCATGCCAGGGAGAATTGCAGAGGTCCTGAAAAAGAAGGGTCAACACTGCAAATATTGACTTGCTGCATTAACTCATTCTAACTGTCAATATAAGCTTTTGTTACTCATATGTTTGCAATTATATTTCTGTCTGTGATAAAAACATCTGTCAAACACACACATAAAAACCAGAGGGCAGCAGATCATGTGAAAATATAATATTTGTGTCATTCTCAAAACTTTTGGCCATGACTGTAGTAGTAGTAGTAGTAGTTCATTTCCAGAATCCGGATCAGTCTTTTGACGGATTGCACAAAAGACTGGTCCGGTTCCATAGACTTCTATTATTTCCGGCCGCCTGATGCGCCGATTCAGGCACTATCAGGCGGGTCCGGAAAAAAGAAAAAACGTTGCAGTGCGCCGGATCCGGCCAAAAACGGATGCAACGCAATGACATCAGGCGCGATCCGGCGCTAATGAAAGTCAATGCCCAAAAAACGCATCCGGTACCGGATCCGTTTTTTTAAAGCCACGCCGGATCGCGCCTGACGTCAAAAAACTGATGTGTGAAAGCAGCCTAAGAGTGATACCTTTACTGGCTAACCAGAAAAATGATATTTGCAGCTTTCAGAACACAGAGGCTCCTTCACTCCAGTAATTCACACATCTGTGTGGTGCAGGAGCCTTTGTGCTCTGAAAGTTTGCAAATATAATTTTTCTGGTTAGCCAATGTTACCACGATGCCAAGTAATGCTACTCTTAGAAATTAAATATACAAATTGCCTCTGCAAGTAGGAAGAGGACTAGAACTCTAGCGCCACCTACTGGAAATAACAATCCTAAAAGTCAATGTCAACCCTTTAATGAGCCTTGTCTTATGACTTAGGACAAAAGCCAAACCAGAAACTCAATTTGAAGATGTGTTTCGGGCCGTATGAAAATTCCCTCTTCAGAGCAGGGTGGATAAAAATCATGATTTTTTTAAAAAAATAAAAATCTGATTTTTTTGATTTAAATCGGATTTTTTTGATTTAAATAGGATTTTTTAATCAAGTTGTACACAAGCAAAACTTTGTCTTTTTGCAAATCAAATTATTTTACACAAATAAAAATATTAAAACAGTTGATGATTATGAAACCTAATAATTTTTATTTGCACTATTAAACAATCAGAATTGAACTACAGAGAGTAAGTACTTTTTAACAATAGCCTATCTCTAACGTTTGAAGTAAGCAAACATCTTCAGTGAATACATCAGTCCTTTAAGCCTACTGTTTATTTAGGACTTTTAATAGGAAAACTAGTTGTCCTGCTTTAGCAGTTCCTAAGCGGTTTCGGACTGGTGTTGTGTGCACAAAACCAAATGAAGAAAACAATCTCTCTACTCCTGCCGATGAAGCCGATGCAGTCAGTAGCTGAGTAGCTACATTTATTATCTTCGCTGGAAGAACAAGTGATTGCGACTTCCACCAGTCCAGTGGTTTTAGTTCATTAACGACGTTATCTGCAAACATGTATTTTTGAAATGGTGCAGATTCACACTTCAATTTCAGCACAGTTACCACAATGTCATGGTTAGTATTGGCGAGCCACTCCATTGCAGAGTTGATTTCCGCCTCAGATAGTTTTTTCCCTCTGTAGATGGGATGCAAGATATTGGCTAAATAGTGTTCTTCTTTTAATGCTTGGTCCTTGCGGTGGTGTATTGCAACTTTTACATTGTTTGAGAGGTTCAAGCGATCTAGCGAACCTTCTAAATCTTTCCAAACTTCTGTGGCATCAGCTATGGTTGCAGTATCTTTCTGCATTTTATCCAACGCAATAGATATTGGCTTTAACCTGTCCAAAAGGTCCTCGGCATTTCTCTTCACACCAAGATTTAATACTTTGCTTCGTATATTAGCATCAATTTTATCCCGATGTGTTTCGCAAATGGACACTAATTTTGACCAGTTGTTAATAAACAGTTCCAAGCATTCAGCCAAGGTATTCCATCTAACATCTTGTGGTAGAACCAACTTCAGTCCTCCCATTTCCTTGTAGGTTGCATGTGCAAAATGATTATTGCGGAAATATTTAACAATTTCTACAACATGTTCCTTGACACCCGAAATATGCAGGTCTTTTGCCAAAAGATGCAACAAATGGGCAGAACAACCGTATGTAATGACATTTGTGTCATCCTCATGTGCCAGTTCCGCTCGCATTTTTGCCACATTGCTTGCGTTATCAGTAGTGTTGAGCGATACGATACTGCAAATATCGGGTATCGGCCGATATTAGCTGTATCGGGCTTTCGATTCCGAATACCGATATTTTCGTCATATCAGATACCGGAATCGGATTTGTCACTGTCACTGTGAGTGTCCGTCGGTCGGGTCTGTCAGGAGTCAGCGGCACTTACCTGGCAGAAGATCTCCGGCGGTCACGTCCTGGACTGCTTGATGGCCGCCATTATCTTCTCCCTGGCGGTCACATGCAGTTTTTCGCGATAACTGCAGTGACTGCAGGGTAATCCCGGCCGTAAACCAGTCCGATGACGTCACCGCTGGGGAAGCAGGTAATCAGCTGTGCTGCGCCGGGATGACAGGCTCTGCCTGCCTGCCTGCCTCTGATGTCATTCTGATGTAGCAGAGCTGGATAGTCGTGGGACACTCGTTACTATGGACTGCGTCGGACAGGTGGTATACTGCTGTTTTTTTTTTTCATTTTTTTACAGATCGATGGCGTCGCAGGATGAGACTGTAATAAAAGTAATGAAAACTGTGTTGTTTTTTTAATTAAATTAAAAAACTTTTTTATGAACATTCACCCGTCCGGGTACATCAACAATTTAACTATTTACATACAGGGACCCTGTCCGGGTTATTTATAATTCTTTGGCAGGGGTGTTCCAGGTACCACCTGGTACTCTTCTGATGCTTGCCAAACATCCGAGACACCAAGGACCACCATGACCTGATGACGTCGTGTGGTCTGTACAGTCAAGTCGTGACCCGCTATCTGTGTCTGTGTGGCCACCTCTTTCATCTCCCTCCGGGTCTGGAGCCCTATGTCCCGGACTGAACGAACCCCAGGGTGCCTAACAGGCGCCGGGTACGGGCCAGCTATCATTATCATGTCCATAGCTGGGGCTGCTGAGGAGACCACTGAGAGAGGCTGGGGAGATTTACGGCGTGGGGTGGGCACTTGTGCAGAGGCCTGGATGTGGGAGGCTGAAGGCTCCGAGGGTCTCACAGGTTCCTGACACTCTGGGGACCAGGGGTCGCACCTGGTGACATTTAGGGCATACCATCCATTGTAACCCCAGTGTCGGGTGTAAGTTACCAAGTCTCCTGGCAACAGGTCCCTCCCCGGGTGTCCTTCTGGGAGGTGAGTCTCCACGTCCCGCCGGGTCACAAACACTTCTAAATAAAGTCCAGGCTCCTGGATGAAGCCCCAACCAGCTTTCAATTTAAAGCTCCGTACTGCACCCTTACGCCGCGGCTCCCACAGGGTTCCTTTATCTTTTCTCATCCGGTCCTTATCTGCCCGGTCCTTCTCCAGGTGACGTTGCCGAAGCTTTTGGGATTCGCGCTGCTCCCTTTGTCGCTCGGCTTCTCTCTCCCGACGTCTACACTCTTCCTCCTGACGCTGGTTGTAATTCTCCTCCACCAGCATCTCCATGTCTCCACCATCAAACTGCAGCTTACAATGTCCGGTTTGCGGCAGCTCTCCTGGCACCCCCCAGTCCTGGCGGCGCTCACCTGCGGAGGAAGCAGCCGGCTCTGGAACAGATGACAGTCGGGGCTCCGGTACAGACAGGTAGACCTCTGGTGCCTGCGCGGCCTCCTCCATGAGGACGGGTGTCGCTTCTTCTGTCTCAGCGACGGGGGCAGACAGCGGGATCTGGGGTGCTGCCGGTGCAGCGTTTTTTGCAGGAACGGGTGCCTCCACTGCGACAACGTCAACCGGATCACATTGCAAGGGCTGGGATGCCCGCACGGACTCCTCTACTAGAACGGGTGCCTCACCTTCCGGTACAGACACTTCAGGTAAGAGGGATTGGCGCCGCTCCAAGTTTAGTTTTAGGGCACGCCAGCTGGCTTCCATCCTGGCGACCTCCTCCCGGTGCCGGGCCAGGCCTCTTAGGGTATCCTCCGCTTCTTGCAGCGTAGGAGGGTTTCCAGGCCGGGTGCCCAACGGTGGTTCCGTGGCGATCGGGTCGCTTCCGTGGGGGGAGAGCTCTGACTGCTCCATCCCTTCACACTTCTGCTCGTGTCCATTAGCCATCTCTGCCAAGTCACATGTGTCATTAGCATCTGGAGAGGGCCCCTCTTTTGTAGTGAGGCGGGACCTTCGTGTTAGTTTCCGCACACTGAGGAGGATGAGGAGGCGGAACTGAAGAGCTGTGGAGCACGATGTTACATTGCAGTATCATTTACAGTGGTCGGCCATCGTTTTCGCGCCACTGAGTGAGTGTACACCCACGAAGAGCACGCCCTTCTTCTTCACCAGTGCCTCGTCGTGACGCAGATATGGCGGAAAAATGGCAAATACATTCTCTGATGATTTTAGCAATTCTCAAGCACAAAACCAGTTCAATTCAGGCACACAGGACTCGCTTATAGCGAGCTACAGAATCCTGTTCGTGACGCCCAAGTTGAGTCGCACAGAGCCAGAGGTTTTGGGGGTACTCGGCACCGAGCCCGTCGACTTCTATGGGGTATGTCACGGCTTTACCCGGCAATTGAATCAAAGTCTATTTTACTATGTAGAAGTGTATAAACTATAAATATATGTATATATATATGTCACAATGACATGTATATATATATATATATATATATATATATATATATATGTATTCTATGTGTGTATATTTTGTGTTTACAACGAAAGAAAGTGTTTTTTTTAGTTGCGATATTTTGTTCCCATAGACTTACATGGGACTTCCGGTATCGGAATCGGATATCGACGATATTTAGTGATATCGGCGATACCATCCCGATCCGATATTTTTAGATATCGAGCAGTATCGCTCAACACTAGTTATCAGTAACTAAGCTCCTTACTTTACATCCAAACTGTTCTTGGCATTGGTGAATTGAGTTCTTAGCAATTTCAAGTAAATATTCAGCAGTATGTGAATTTCCAGATGTGTCGATTGTGTCTGTAAGGTAAGTTTCACCATCTTCTGTTGTGACACAAGTGCAAATTATGGGGTCGTTGTGGATGTTGCTCCAACCATCCAAGCTCATGTTAACAACTTTGTCTTTCAAATATTTTGTACAAGCCGCTCTTTCTTTGTCGTATACAGCCTGAAGATGTTTTCCTGAGATATCAAATCTACTTGGTGGTTTGTAGCCTGGTCTTATTCCTTCGATCATTTGTACAAACAATGGGTGTTCAACTAGTCGGAAAGAAGAATTGGTTGCAAATATGAATTTAGCAATTAATTCATCAAAATGTTCTTTCTGGCTCGTCGTAGTTTTTAAGAGGAATTTTTCTACACTTTGCACGCAAAGTTTTTTGTTGGGCTGCTTTGTTGAAGTTGTACCCAGATATTGATTGTCACGTGCAGCACAAGCCATATTTGACCCTGAAAGCACAGTAATTAAAAATATAATTCGACTGCGTATTTGAAGAAATATAACGAAAATATTTTGAAACAAACTTTTTGAACAATGTAATGGTCCTCGTCCTATAAGGGCTGTCTCAAAAGTTATGCTACTCAAGTTTCCGGTGAAGTTGCTGTAATACTAGTAATATCAGAGCAACTGAAAAAAATTATGTCACATAAGTTTTAAAAATGTTTTTTTAAAAAAATGGTCAGTTTGGCAGACTTCAAAAGTGAATTGTAGCCTACAATAAAAAAAAAAAATAGGCGTATACACACTCTTATTTTTACTTAACGTTAATCTTCTGTGAAATATTGCCTTAACATAAATTTAAATTCTATACTCCAGAACTAGTGCTAGAAATTTTTCTTTTCATAGACTTTAACCATCCCAGTAAAACGTCTGTTAAAATAGGTTGTAATTGCCAGACTTACCACTAGTGCTAGGGTCCTGGTGCATAAGAAGCTGTGGGGGTTCATTGACATTAGTTGTATCACTATCAACATCTTCATTTCCCTTCTGGTTGCAGTTTTCATAATGTGATTTCAAACGGCAAACAAGTCCTTGGATATCCTTTTGACAGTATTTGCACTTTGCTCTCCCACCTTTCTTTCCAAGCTCTGCTGGCATCTCAACAAAATGAACCCAAATAGGGTCTCTCTTACGACCTGCCATGGCTCACGCAGATCACTTCTGAAGTTTGATTGTTACTACAGCCAAGTACTGCTGACTGACTATCCAACAAGTTTGGGCATGTCAACTGAATGGAAAAAGAAACTGAAACCAAGCTACAGAAAGTGAAACCAAGCTAGAAGTGTGGAGTTAATTGAACAATGATTGAAAGTTTTAGATTTTAATCGTGATTTATATTAAAAAAATCTTTTGATTTAAATCAGTGATTTAAATCATGATTAAAATCACGATTTAAATCGATCTGATTTAAATAGAAAAAAATCATTTGATTTAAATCATGATTTAAATCGTTGATTTAAATCGGCGTGATTTAAATCAATCCACCCTGCTTCAGAGGAGCATTTCATGGTCTGTATGTCTTCTTACACTGGCATGTCACTCTCCACAAGGAGAGACTTTAACCCTTAGACCTTAGTCAGAAGCCTCCAAACAGCCAAATTACATTTCTTGCTTTGCACTGAGGAGGGGCAATACCTCAAGACACTTGTCTACAGAGATTCTGGTTTGGCCTCCCCCCCCCCCCCCCCCAAGTCATGTGGCAAGGCTTGTAAAAAAGTCGATATTGCCTTTTAGGATTTACTACTTTCAATAGTTGGAACGAGGGTTCTAGTCCAGTTCCTCCATGAAGAGGTAATTTGTACATGTAAGGCCTCAGAGTCCATGATTTTTCTTGATCTGATTTTCATTATTATTTTTGATCCGATTTTCTTCAGTGTGGCAATTGTTCCCATCAAAATTTTGGCAGCGATTTTCACCTTATCCGAACAAGTTTGCTCATCACTATTCTGTATGGTGAAAATGCTCACTGCACCCCCTATGGTCACCCAAATGAAAACAAATATGCTTCAATAAAACGTATAACTTTCTAATATAGCTCTATGGTCCTTTTTTTGGTTTTACAATTGCAGTAAAAAAAAATATATATATATAAAAAAAATTTTTTAACACAATTACTGCTTTGTTCACCCTGTTTTGTCATTTGTACCCTAAATTGGCACCAATGAAAATAACAGTGCAAAAAAAAAGAGAAATAAGATTTTTGCTTTTTTTAAATTAAGGGGTTGTCCAACTGAAAAGATATATACTTTATTATGCTTAAAATAGCAAGTTCAGTTATCAAAGGTGCATTGAGCTGAAGTTATCCACTCTACCCACATGAACGGTGTTAATACATAGCATAATATGATATTTTAAGAATTTTTAAATACTATTGTTTTTTCGTTTTGCTTTTAACTGGACAAACCTCTAAAATGGGTGTAGTTGGGTTACTTTTCAGCGGTTTCTAGTGCACCAGTACCTGAGGGGCTCCAATAGCAAAATTGTGGCCCTTCTTTCTGGCCACTGTCGTGCCAAACTGCAGTTTACGCCCATACTGGTATATTATAAGATTAAATAACATTGGCACTCATGATCAAAGGAACAAGAATTATTTTTATTCCATATCCAATTGACGTTTCGGTCTATAACTTAGACCTTCTTCAGACTGGAAAAACATGCAAATAAATGAAAATTGAAAACCTCATATAATGGAAATATATATAGAAAATAAGAACATAACAATAGAGAACATAAATAGAATTAACATTGAGAACCTTACTAAATGATATTGAATATCATAACATGTTCAGGATATCAGGTCATATTATCATGATATAATGAGTAAATGAGGAATAGGTAACATAATAATAATGATGTCGTAGTTCTACTAGAAATAACCAAGAATGAATTTGTGTGCCACTTATAACAAGAAGGGGTTAAGTGAGGGAAAGTTTAAGAAATGAAGCTGATAATGCTTACCAAATCCTGTTAATATGTATAGCCCAATATCCACTATAGTGCTGCGGTATTAAGGTGAACCCCTATACAGAAAAGAAGGGGGTAAAGGCCACCAATAAACAAATAAATGTTGTCCAAACTTGCTTGAGTAATGTGAGGTCTTTCTTACCGTTGGTGTGATCGGAGTGCAAGAGCAGTGAGAAGCGCTGTAGAGATATGGCGATATTGCCGAAGATAAGTGCGCTCTGAACGCCGCACACCATGTGAGAAGAAATATGGCGTCTGAACCGGAAATTAAGGTTAGTCACTGTGTGATGACGTATCATAGTCGGTATCAAGTGACGCGTAGGTGGAACGCAAGTGGAGCGCAAGAGGAGGAGAATGATGAATAGAAAGTGACGTATCCTTCCATGGGAGTGGCCGTTAGTGGAACGCAAGCACTCCTAAATGCCGTCCGGCTGTGAGTGTGATCAGGGCACTGGATAGGTGAGTATATGAATAATGAGGAAATCAATTGAGAACCTGAAAAACAGGATGAGAATATATAAAACAGTGATACGCAATAATGTATATACAATTATAAGTAGTTTCTTAACAATTTAAGAAAGCTGATACTCTAATTAGCCATCTAGAAAAATTCAAAAAAAGGACATAACGTTATAATCACGGTTTAACCCCTTAGGCTCTAGTGTTTGTAGACGGTGTATCCATAAGGCCTCCCTGTACTTAAGTTTATTGATAAGATTTCCACCTCTTCGGTTAATTGTAACCTGCTCCAAAACCATGAATTGCAGTTGGGATATGGAGTGGTTCCTTTCATTAAAGTGATATGGAACAGGCAAATGGATTTTTTTGCAATGAATGTCGGATTTATGATGGGAAATCCGATCCTTCACCATCTGTGTGGTTTCTCCGACATATAATTTGCCACATGGGCACTTGATGACATATATAACATTTTTGGATTCACAGGTAAAGAACCCCGTTATAGGAATATCCTCGCCTGAAAAAGGGTGGGAAATCTTAGGTCCCTTGAGAATATTGGTACACTGTGCGCAATTGAGGCAAGGATATGTTCCTTTCTTCTGTGTCTTAAGAAATGTCTGTCGGGGAATAATGGTCGGTGAGCCAATGTCAGCTCTAATGATTTTATTCTTGATATTCTTGGGTCTTCTAAAGCACGGTAAGAATGATGACTGAAACTCAGGGATATCTGGAAAACTGTCCCGTAGTATATACCAATGTCTACGAATTAAATTATGAAATTTATACATAAAAAGACATAAAACAATTTGCATAAGGAGGGGCCACATGAGACCCCATTGCTGTCCCTTGTACTTGAAGGGAGCCAGTATCCAAAAGAAACGATGGCATCTTTTTGATGAGGGGGGTTAATACTTTCTCTAGAATTATCGATAGAGGAGATAATATCGAGTCGGTGGAAGCGACTATGGGTCTACCCGGTGGTGAATCTAATCGTTTATGAATCTTCGGTAAAGTATAAAATACCGGAATCAAAGGATCATTCTTAATTAAAAATTCTCTTGTCTTCTGATCAATGATACGTGATTCAAAAGCCCTGTCTACAACATTAAGAATCAATGTTCTGATGTTGGAAGTGGGATTGCAAGATAATCGTTCCACCGACTGGATACTGGCTCCTTTCTACAGCTTATTCGCCAGATGGGTCCATTACCACCAAATGCTCTACTAGTTACTTTAGACGTAAATAACTTATATACATCTATCCAACATGTTAAAGGCATAAGGGCTACAGAACGTTTACTCCAACAATCCGCAGTAGAACCTCATACTATCAACTTTCTTATTGAAATGTTAGAATTAGTTCTAACTAAAAATTTTTTTATGTTTGAGGACCTGTTTTACCTTCAAGTACAAGGGACAGCAATGGGGTCTCATGTGGCCCCTCCTTATGCAAATTGTTTTATGTCTTTTTTCGAGCAAGATTATATCTATAATAATATCCTTTATCGCCAACATTGCCTTATATGGCGCCGTTATATTGACGACATATTCTGTATATGGACAGGATCTAGTGACGATTTAATAGTTTTCTTTGAACAGATTAATGGAATATGGCCGGAGTTAAAATTTACTCTTAAATATGATCATCATGAAGTTAATTTTCTTGATACAAGGGTCTTATTAGATCATTCTGGTCTCTTAACACTGGATTTATATACCAAAGAAACGGACAGAAATAGCCTATTATTATATCAGAGCTGCCATCCCAAAGCAGTTAAAAGATCAGTTCCCTTGTCACAGTTTGACAGAGTTAAACGCATTGTTAGTGATTCTGACACTAGAGTACGTAGACTTGATGAGATGAAGAATAAATTCATACAAAGGGGTTATCCAGAGAGATTATTACAACAAATTCAACAAATGGACAGTAGACCCAGAAATAGATCTTCAACTAACCGTATCCCTTTTGTACATACGTACCATCCGTTTATGTATAAATTTCATAATTTAATTCGTAGACATTGGTATATACTACGGGACAGTTTTCCAGATATCCCTGAGTTTCAGTCATCATTCTTACCGTGCTTTAGAAGACCCAAGAATATCAAGAATAAAATCATTAGAGCTGACATTGGCTCACCGACCATTATTCCCCGACAGACATTTCTTAAGACACAGAAGAAAGGAACATATCCTTGCCTCAATTGCGCACAGTGTACCAATATTCTCAAGGGACCTAAGATTTCCCACCCTTTTTCAGGCGAGGATATTCCTATAACGGGGTTCTTTACCTGTGAATCCAAAAATGTTATATATGTCATCAAGTGCCCATGTGGCAAATTATATGTCGGAGAAACCACACAGATGGTGAAGGATCGGATTTCCCATCATAAATCCGACATTCATTGCAAAAAAATCCATTTGCCTGTTCCATATCACTTTAATGAAAGGAACCACTCCATATCCCAACTGCAATTCATGGTTTTGGAGCAGGTTACAATTAACCGAAGAGGTGGAAATCTTATCAATAAACTTAAGTACAGGGAGGCCTTATGGATACACCGTCTACAAACACTAGAGCCTAAGGGGTTAAACCGTGATTATAACGTTATGTCCTTTTTTTGAATTTTTCTAGATGGCTAATTAGAGTATCAGCTTTCTTAAATTGTTAAGAAACTACTTATAATTGTATATACATTATTGCGTATCACTGTTTTATATATTCTCATCCTGTTTTTCAGGTTCTCAATTGATTTCCTCATTATTCATATACTCACCTATCCAGTGCCCTGATCACACTCACAGCCGGACGGCATTTAGGAGTGCTTGCGTTCCACAGAGCGTTCCACTAACGGCCACTCCCATGGAAGGATACGTCACTTTCTATTCATCATCTCCTCCTCTTGCGCTCCACTTGCGTTCCACCTACGCGACACTTGATACCGACTATGATACGTCATCACACAGTGACTAACCTTAATTTCCGGTTCAGACGCCATATTTCTTCTCACATGGTGTGCGGCGTTCAGAGCGCACTTATCTTCGGCAATATCGCCATATCTCTACAGCGCTTCTCACTGCTCTTGCACTCCGATCACACCAACGGTAAGAAAGACCTCACATTACTCAAGCAAGTTTGGACAACATTTATTTGTTTATTGGTGGCCTTTACCCCCTTCTTTTCTGTATAGGGGTTCACCTTAATACCGCAGCACTATAGTGGATATTGGGCTATACATATTAACAGGATTTGGTAAGCATTATCAGCTTCATTTCTTAAACTTTCCCTCACTTAACCCCTTCTTGTTATAAGTGGCACACAAATTCATTCTTGGTTATTTCTAGTAGAACTACGACATCATTATTATTATGTTACCTATTCCTCATTTACTCATTATATCATGATAATATGACCTGATATCCTGAACATGTTATGATATTCAATATCATTTAGTAAGGTTCTCAATGTTAATTCTATTTATGTTCTCTATTGTTATGTTCTTATTTTCTATATATATTTCCATTATATGAGGTTTTCAATTTTCATTTATTTGCATGTTTTTCCAGTCTGAAGAAGGTCTAAGTTATAGACCGAAACGTCAATTGGATATGGAATAAAAATAATTCTTGTTCCTTTGATCATGAGTGCCAATGTTATTTAATCTTATTGTATATGGGCTTGGTAACCCTAGCATTTGAGCACCACTTTATATTGAGGAGTGACGTGCATACTTTGTATAATTCATACTGGTATATTAGGCCCAGCTTTGTGCGTCTGCCGTGCCATCTATTTCTACTGGTTATCCGATTATCGCAACTGTACCCGTGCGGATTGTCACAAGGGCAAGTCAGCATACAGGCATGCATGAAGCAACAACCCCAGCGCTGATCTGATGGATGTTAGTACTGACTACAACATTCAGTATCGTTCCAATCTACACTGCTCAAAAAAATAAAGGGAACACTCAAATAACACATCCTAGATCTGAATGAATGAAATATTTTCACTGAATACTTTGTTCTGTACAAAGCTGAATGTGCTGACAACAAAATCACACAAAAATCATCAATGGAAATCAAATTTATTAACTAATGGAGGCCTGGATTTGGAGTCACAAAATTAATATGGAATGTAATGTCCTTAAAACAAGTCAAAATGATGCTTAGTAGTGTGTGTGGCCTCCACGAGCCTGTATGACCTCCCTACAACGCCTGGGCATGCTCCTGATGAGGCAGCAGATGGTCTCCTCCCAGACAGGACTAAAGCATCCGCCAACTCCTGGACAGTCTGTGGTGCAACGTGACGTTGGTGGATGGAGCGAGACATGATGTCCCAGATGTGCTCAATCGGATTCAGGTCTGGGGAACGGGCGGGCCAGTCCATAGCTTCAATGCCTTCATCTTGCAGGAACTGCTGACACACTCCAGACACAGGAGGTCTGGCATTGTCCTGCATTAGAAGGAACACAGGGCCAACCACACCAGCATATGGTCTCACATGGGGTCTGAGGATCTCATCTCGGTATCTAATGGCAGTCAGGCTACCTCTGGCGAGCACATGGAGGGCAGTGTGGCCCTCCAAAGAAATGCCACCCCACACCATTACTGACCCACTGCCAAACCAGTCATGCTGAAGGATGTTGAAGGCAGCAGATTGCTCTCCACGGCGTCTCCAGACTCTGTCAGATGTGCTCAGTGTGAACCTGCTTTCATCTGAAGAGAACAGGGCGCCAGTGTCGATTTTGCCAATCCTGGTGTTCTGTGGCAATTGCCAAGCGTCCTGCACGGTGTTGGGCTGTGAGCACAACCCCCATCTGTGGATGTCGGGCACTCAGACCATCCTCATGAAGTCGGTTTCTAACCGTTTGTGCAGTCACATGCACATTTGTGGCCTGCTGGAGGTCATTTTGCAGGGCTCTGGCAGTGCTCCTCCTTGCACAAAGGCAGAGGTAGCGGTCCTGCTGCTGAGTTGTTGCCCTCCAATGGCCCCCTCCACGTCTCCTGGTGTACTGGCCTGTCTCCTGGTAGCGCCTCCAGCCTCTGGACACTACGCTGACAGACACAGCAAACCTTCTTGCCACAGACAGCTTGCATTGATGTGCCATCCTGGATGAGCTGCACTACCTGAGCCACTTGTGTGGGTTGTAGAGTCAGTCTCATGCTACCATGAGTGTGAAAGCACAACCAACATTCAAAACTGACCAAAACATCAGCCAGAAAGCATGGGTACTGAGATGTGGTCTGTGGTCCCCACCTGCAGAACCACTCCTTTATTGAGTGTGTCTTGATAATTGCCAATAATTTCCATCTGTAGTCTATTCCATTTACACAACAGCATGTGAAATTGATTGTCAATCAGTGTTGCTTCCTAAGAGGACAGTTTGATTCATAGAAGTTTGATTTACTTGGAGTTATATTCTGTTGTTTAAGTGTTTACTTTATTTTTTTGAGCAGTGTACAATGTGGCCATTTTCAAGCTCCATTTGCTGTCAGGGAATGGAAACATTCTTGTCTACAATAAGCTGAACACCACATCATGGCCCACTTACATCGATGCAAGGATTACTATACCAGATTTCATACAGTAAGGAACTCTGCCCCTGTGTGAGAAGACCATGTTCAGGTTTCACTATGTAGATGTGTTTCCATTATAAGTCAGCAATCGGAGATCTTGGATACGGTGAGGAATTACACCAGAAGGTACATTACAAAGTTGTAAGTAATATATGAAGCGGCGTTGGATTTAAGGCATTGTAGTGCACCGGCTGAAGTACAGAATATACCAACCTCAAGACACAAAGAAAGGAAACTCATCCAACAAAGTTGATGACGACTAGATGCAGGATGGTGTTGGCAAAAAGGAAGTCTGCAAAGGCCCTTTCTGGAGAGATGCCCAAGAAGTCTCCTTTTTTCTGGGGGTTGATCTGGATCCTTAAGCACACTGTAGGAAGAACAAGAGGTTAACACACTGAATTATACAATAAAACATATGATACCAATTTCATCAGGGGTTTTAGGCCCATTTTACGAGCGGCAGAAAATTTCTGCTGAGACTTTGGCAGAAAATCAGTGACAAAATCTTTGCATTGCGGTTAATAGACTTCAATAGAGACTGCAGTGTACACACACACCAGGGTTGCTGCGCCTCTGCTGTTCCTTCATTCCTCATTATTGTGGCCGTCTCATGTTCATGACTGGTAACGGCCACATCTGCAGTCTAGCAGCAGTGGTCGATCTCTTGAGCAAAAAGAGCAGCGTCTACAAGCTCCATGATTGAACTTGCAAGCGCTCCTCTGAAGTTGCAGCAGCAAAGCACACAGTTCAGACTAGTGCTGCAATCACGTCACTGGTCCAAACTGTCAATCTTCAGGAGCGTACCACCCCGAGCAACCAGGAAACAGAGGAGTGACACCCTGCTGAAGATGAAGAGAAACCCCCTTTAAAAGAAGTATGGGAGTGTACAGGATTTAACTTCCTAATATTTGGATTGAGGCCTACCAGACATTTTGCCATGTAGAAACAGTGTAAGTCAGTGACATATTGCTGCCCAGTACACCCCAACATTGGGCCACTTCTCAGGCGAGATTATTCAGAAACGTCACCTTGTATATTTTCACTTCCATACTGCAGAAGTTATCCCTTATCTATAGGATCAGTGAAAACATGCTGATCAGTGGAGGTCTGACCCGAGACCCCACTGATCCCAAAAACAGGGTTCTGCTTCAGAGGTCCAGCATGTGCAAGACAGCTCCATTCATTCTCAGTTGGCCTGCCAGGAATAGTAGGGGCCTGAACCCCCCTACCTCCAGCAGTCGGAGAAAATAGTAACCCTGCCAGGAATAGAGGGGCCTGTACCCCTACCTCCAGCAGAGCCATAGAGAATAGTAAGCCTGCCAGGAATAGAGGGGCCAGCAGTGCCATCTACTATATAATTGTCTTATCCCGTCTGTCTGTCCAGGAAATCCAGCGTCGCTCATTGGTCCGGCAGCGGCCAATCAGCGCCGCGGGATTTCACAAAAAAAAAATGGAGGCTGTTAGCGGCTCATCTGCGGGACGGAGGTCAGCGGCGAGGCAGCGGGGAGATGACCGACGCGAGGCGCTCATCTCCCAGCCGCTAGCAGCAGCAGCAGGAAGGACCTAGCAGCAGAGGATCTCGACCGACGGCGCCGCTGACCTCCATGCGGAAGGGAGGACCGGGATACTTCTGCTGCGAGCGCCCACTCATGTCCCGGGTTCTCGCAGTGGAAGTAGCCGCATAGGCAGCGGCGCTCTCCGGTCCTCACAATACAATTTGATGATTGGTCGCGGTCTTTCACCGTGACCCATCAACGATCTTGCCACTAAACTTAAACACCGCTGTGTTGATTGGTCGCGGACGCTGCCCGCGACCAATCACCGATTTGGGCGCCACATTTAAATAGCGTCCTCGACAAATCAGCACATTCTTTGTCCCGGCGTGGAAAGGAACAAATCTACAGACAAACCCGCCCCCAAGCCGTCATTCACTGCGGTACACGAAACAAAATACCCCTGGCTGCAGCAGCAAATAGTCGTCATGTCAGCGGAAACAACAGCCGGCTGCAGCCGGGAAAATTACATGCTAGCTGTGCGGCCTCTGCGATGTTGTCACAAGCACTATTCACAACGTGACGTCATAACAAAATTCATTCGGTTCCCTGGAGAGATACATAGTAACGTTAATTTAAAGTAGTGCACAACCCATTTAAACACTGCTTCACTGCTTAGGCGCGCACGGTCGGCGGCATACATATTCTAGAATACCCGATGCATTAGAATCGGGCCACCATCTAGTAGAGAATAGTAACCCTGACAGGAATAGAGGGGCCTGTACTCCCACCTCCAGCAGTGCCATAGAGAATAGTAAGCCTGCCAGGAATAGAGGGGCCTGTACCCCCTACCTCCAGCAGTGCCATAGAGAATAGTAAGCCTGCCAGGAATAGAGGGACCTGTACCCCCTACCTCCAGCAGTGCCATAGAGAACAGTAAGCCTGCCAAGAATAGAGGGGCCTGTACTCCCTACCTCCAGCAGTGCCATAGAGAATAGTAAGCCTGCCAGGAATAGAGGGGCCTGTACTCCCTACCTCCAGCAGTGCCATAGAGAATAGTAAGCCTGCCAGGAATAGAGGGGCCTGTACCCCTACCTCCAGCAGTCACATAGAGAATAGTAAGCCTGCCAGGAATAGAGGGGCCTGTACTCCCTACCTCCAGCAGTGCCATAGAGAATAGTAAGCCTGCCAGGAATAGAGGGGCCTGTACCCCTACCTCCAGCAGTCACATAGAGAATAGTAAGCCTGCCAGGAATAGAGGGGCCTGTACCCCCTACCTCCAGCAGTGCCATAGAGAATAGTAAGCCTGCCAGGAATAGAGGGGCCTGTACCCCTACCTCCAGCAGTCACATAGAGAATAGTAAGCCTGCCAGGAATAGAGGGGCCTGTACTCCCTACCTCCAGCAGTGCCATAGAGAATAGTAAGCCTGCCAGGAATAGAGGGGCCTGTACCCCCTACCTCCAGCAGTGCCATAGAGACTAGTAAGCCTGCCAGGAATAGAGGGGCCTGTACCCCTACCTCCAGCAGTCACATAGAGAATAGTAAGCCTGCCAGGAATAGAGGGGCCTGTACTCCCTACCTCCAGCAGTGCCATAGAGAATAGTAAGCCTGCCAGGAATAGAGGGGCCTGTACCCCTACCTCCAGCAGTCACATAGAGAATAGTAAGCCTGCCAGGAATAGAGGGGCCTGTACTCCCTACCTCCAGCAGTGCCATAGAGAATAGTAAGCCTGCCAGGAATAGAGGGGCCTGTACCCCCTACCTCCAGCAGTCACATACAGAATAGTAAGCCTGCCAGGAATAGAGGGGCCTGTACTCCCTACCTCCAGCAGTCACATAGAAAATAGTAAGCCTGCCAGGAATAGAGGGGGCTGTACTCCCTACCTCCAGCAGTGCCATAGAGCAGGGTTCGACAAACCCGGGCGCCAGGTCACCAGTGGCGCCTAGAAAATCATGCCTGGCGCCCGGGTTTGTCGGGGCCATGAGCAGGCGGGGGGGCCCACTCGCCGTCGGGCACCCCGGCGCCTGTTAGCGGAGGAGAGCGGTGTCAGCGCCGCCACTGCCGCCCCCCCCCCCCCGCTTGCTCAGGGCCCCGGCAGCAGCTGGCACAATGCTTACCTCTCCCGTGCCTCCGCTGCTGCAGCTCCAGCGCTTCCTCTCACAGCAGCGCCGCTGAATGACGTCATCATTCAGCGGCCGGCTGTGGCAGAGAGCGCGCGGACACCGGACAGGTGAGATGTGATGTGTATGTGTGAGAGAGTGCTTGTGTGCTGCATGTGTGATGGTGGTGGGGGGAGGGAGGCATTGATGATGATGGGGAGGCATTGATGATGATGGGGAGGCATTGATGATGATGGGGAGGCATTGATGATGATGGGGAGGCATTGATGATGATGGGGATGCGATGATGTTGATGGGGAGGCATTGATGATAATGGGGAGGCATTGATGATGATTGGGAGGCATTGATGATGATTGGGAGGCACTGATGATGATTGGGAGGCACTGATGATGATTGGGAGGCACTGATGATGATGGGGAGGCATTGATGATGATGGGGAGGCATTGATGATGATGGGGAGGCATTGATGATGATGGGGAGGCATTGATGATGATGGGGAGGCATTGATGATGATGGGAGGCATTGATGATGATGGGGAGGCATTGATGATGATGGGGAGGCATTGATGATGATGGGGAGGCATTGATGATGATGGGGAGGCATTGATGATGATGGGGAGGCATTGATGATGATGGGGAGGCATTGATGATGATGGGGAGACATTGATGATGATGGGGAGACATTGATGATGATGGGGAGGCATTGATGATGATGGGGAGGCATTGATGATGATGGGGAGGCGATGATGTTGATGGGGAGGCGATGATGATGATGGGCAGGCATTGATGATGATGGGCAGGCATTGATGATGATGGGCAGGCATTGATGATGATGGGCAGGCATTGATGATGATGGGCAGGCATTGATGATGATGGGCAGGCATTGATGATGATGGGCAGGCATTGATGATGATGGGGAGGAGATGATGATGATGGGGAGGAGATGATGATGATGGGGAGGAGATGATGATGATGGGGAGGAGATGATGATGATGGGGAGGCGATATGATGAGGAGGCAATGATGATGATGGGCAGGCATTGATGATGATAGGGAGGCAATGATGATGATGAGGAGGCAATGATGATGATGGGCAGGCATTGATGATGATAGGGAGGCAATGATGATGATGAGGAGGCAATGATGATGATGGGGAGGAAATGATGATGAAATGAAAAAAAAATTCTGGCTCCTAAATTTTTTGGCTGGCTCCTAGATTCTGAACAACTTTGTCGACCCCTGCCATAGAGAATAGTAAGCCTGCCAAGAATAGAGAGGCCTGTACTCCCTACCTCCAGCAGTCACATAAAGAATAGCAAGCCTGCCAGGAATAGAGGGGCCTGTACCCCCAATCTCCATCAGTGCCAGAGAGAATAGTAACCCTGACAGGAATAGAGGGGCCTGTACCCCCTACCTCCAGCAGTGCCATAGAGAATAGTAAGCCTGCCAGGAATAGAGGGGCCTGTACCCCCTACCTCCAGCAGTGCCATAGAGAATAGCAAGCCTGCCAGGAATAGAGGGGGCTGTACTCCCTACCTCCAGCAGTGCCATAGAGAACAGTAAGCCTGCCAAGAATAGAGGGGCCTGTACTCCCTACCTCCAGCAGTCACATAAAGAATAGTAAGCCTGCCAGGAATAGAGGGGCCTGTACCCCCTACCTCCAGCAGTGCCATAGAGAATGGTAAGCCTGCCAGGAATAGAGGGGCCTGTACCCCCTACCTCCAGCAGTGCCATAGAGAATGGTAACCCTGCCAGGAATAGAGGGGCCTGTACTCCCTACCTCCAGCAGTGCCATGGAGAATAGTAAGCCTGCCAAGAATAGAAGGGCCTGTACCCCGACTCCAGCAGTCACATAAGAGAATAGTAACCCTGCCAGGAATACAGGGGCCTGTACCACCTACCTCCAGCAGTGCCATAGAGAATAGTAAGCCTGCCAGGAATAGAGGGGCCTGTACCCCCTACCTCCAGCAGTGCCATAGAGAATAGCAAGTCTGCCAAGAATAGAGGGGGCTGTACTCCCTACCTCCAGCAGTGCCATAGAGAACAGTTAGGCTACTTTCACACTTGCGTTTTTTTGCGCAGCGCATCTTGCGCTATCGGACGCATGCGCAATGTTCCCCTATCTTTAACATGGTGGGCGCAGGGTCTAGCGCTTGCACGCGTTCATGTGCGTTTGTCGTGCGCTGCGCATTTTCCCGGTGTGCGCCCATACGCGCCAGACGCTACATGTTGCATTTTTTTTTCCGCCCAACCGCTTTAAAAAAACGCGTGCGCACATGTGCGCATGCTATGCGCAAAAAATAACATTGCAGTCTATGGGGGCGCTGGCGTGCGCATGGCTTTGCGCTCGTCAGCGCTTTTGCACGCACGCGATTTTTCTGTAAATAATGGAGCCAGAGATGATAGAGCCAGAGATGATAGAGACAGATGATGGAGCCAGAGATGATGGAGCCAGAGATGATGGAGCCAGAGATGATGGAGCCAGAGATGATGGAGCCAGAGATGATGGAGCCAGAGATGATGGAGGCAGAGATGATGGAGGCAGAGATGATGGAGGCAGAGATGATGGAGGCAGAGATGATGGAGGCAGAGATGATGGAGGCAGAGATGATGGAGGCAGAGATGATGGAGGCAGAGATGATGGAGACAGAGATGATGGAGACAGAGATGATGGAGACAGAGATGATGGAGCCAGAGATGATTGGAGCCAGAGATGATGGAGCCAGAGATGATGGAGCCAGAGATGATGGAGACAGAGATGATGGAGACAGAGATGATGGAGACAGAGATGATGGAGACAGAGATGATGGAGACAGAGATGATGGAGCCAGAGATGATAATGTGACAAATAGAAAACGCATGCGCCAAAAAAACGCAAACGCATACAAAAACGCATGAAATCGCAGACAAACGCTGCGTTTTTTTGTAGAAATGCGCATGCTGATGCGACTAAATATTGCAGCGTTTACAAGCGTTTTTTTAATGCGCTTCATGTGCGCTCGAAACGCAGCGCAAAAAAAACGCAAGTGTGAAAGTAGCCTAAGCCTGCCAAGAATAGAGGGGCCTGTACTCCCTACCTCCAGCAGTCACATAAAGAATAGTAAGCCTGCCAGGAATAGAGGGGCCTGTACTCCCTACCTCCATCAGTGCCAGAATAGTAAGCCTGCCAGGAATAGAGCGGCCTGTACCCCCTACCTCCAGCAGTGCCATAGAGAATAGTAACCCTGCCAGGAATAGAAGGGGCCTGTACCCCCTACCTCCAGCAGTGCCGTAGAGAAGGGTAACCCTGCCAGGAATAGAGGGGCCTGTACCCCCTACCTCCAGCTGTCACATAGAGAATAGTAACCCTGCCAGGAATAGAGGGGCCTGTACCCCCTACCTCCAGCTGTCACATAGAGAATAGTAAGCCTGCCAGGAATAGAAGGGTCTGCACTCCCTACCTCCAGCAGTGCCATAGAGAATAGTAAGCCTGCCAGGAATAGAGGGGCCTGTACTCCCTACCTCCAGCAGTGCCATAGAGAATAGTAAGCCTGCCAGGAATAGAGGGGCCTGTACTCCCTACCTCCAGCAGTGCCATAGAGAATGGTAAGCCTGCCAGGAATAGAGGGGCCTGTACCCCCTACCTCCAGCAGTGCCATAGAGAATAGTAACCCTGCCAGGAATAGAACGGCCTGTACCCCCTACCTCCAGCAGTGCCGTAGAGAAGGGTAACCCTGCCAGGAATAGAGGGGCCTGTACCCCCTACCTCCAGCTGTCACATAGAGAATAGTAAGCCTGCCAGGAATAGAGGGGTCTGTACCCCCTACCTCCAGCAGTGCCATAGAGAATGGTAAGCCTGCCAGGAATAGAGGGGCCTGTACCCCCTACCTCCAGCAGTGCCATAGAGAATGGTAACCCTGCCAGGAATAGAGGGGCCTGTACTCCCTACCTCCAGCAGTCACATAGAGAATGGTAAGCCTGCCAGGAATAGAGGGTCCTGTACCCCCTACCTCCAGCAGTGCTATAGAGAACAGTAAGCCTGCCAGGAATAGAGGGGCCTGTACCCCCTACCTCCAGCAGTCACATAGAGAATGGTAAGCCTGCCAGGAATAGAGGGGCCTGTACCCCCTACCTCCAGCAGTGCCATAGAGAATAGTAACCCTGCCAGGAATAGAGGGGCCTGTACCCCCTACCTCCAGCAGTGCCGTAGAGAATAGATGGAGCGGTGATGAGATATAGGGGGAGATCCCACTAAGCACGCTCCTATCCTGACTCTGGGACTGCACCTGCACCTGCAATGGGGAGCACAGAGAGCTGTAAAGTCTGTGACTGGTGACGTGGAGGACCCTATAATGATAACGTATGGGGTGCACATACACGCCCAACCTCCCAGCACTACACCCTCTTACCACCCAGGATGAAGGAGCCCACGCAGGAGGTGAAGCCGGACAGGAAGGAGTTGAATGGGAAGGTGCCCACCAGCAGGCAGTACAGGAACTGCATGCCGCCGGTCAGCAGGATATACAGCAGGTAGGCGTCCAGCAGCTTCAGCCGCTGAGGAGTGGAGCTGACATATTCCTCCAAGAAGCGGGACACCACGGACACCACCGACACCGACATGTCTGCAGGAACGGAGCCGGAAGCTTCCCGCCGGAAACCCGCTCCAAAGAGACGTGGCGGTGCTACAGTGCGGTGACGTCATCAGCGCCCGCCGGAAGAGAACGTCACTGACTGTCAGGTGGATTGTGAACACGAGTGGCAGCTCTGGAGACCCCCAGCTCCCGGGAGACCTGTACCTGTGCTGTTACCGTCATGTGACTGCTCTTGTGCTGGCGGTATCTGCCCTGGCTGCCTGGTGGTCGCCTCCAGCACACAGTCCTGGTGACCAGGACCCCCAAACCCTAATCCCACAGGACTGATAGCAGCAGCGGGGCCCTCACTGTTAACCCCTTAAGGATGGGGCAATTTTTCGTAACCCTCCTTTTTATTTTTCCACAGAGCCGCATGTAATCTGCAGGACGTTTTGTAGATTTACCTGACACCGTTCACTTTACACTATAATGTGCTGAAAACTGGGGGGAAAAGTCTAAGTAGGAACACAATGCAATTCCACAATTATTTTTTTATTTCATGTTCATGGTGTTCATTGTATAGTGAAAGTCAGCGGGCAGAGCCGTGCGCCAGGTCAGTGTGAACACGGCCATACAACACTCGCAGAGGTTTTTGTCACTGACACAGAGCCCTAGGCTTAGTAATGAAAAGGTGTCAGCCGGACTCACTCATTACTAAGCTGATAAGTTAACACACACTCACCTGCCTATGCAGGAGCATTAACAGAATGAACCTATATAGGCTGTAACCATGCATGTAACAACTATCTCCCATATTCTTCATACAGTGTGTCTGACCTGTGGGATAGAGTAGCTACATGGAAGCATTTTCTTATAAAGAAAAACTAATTAATTCAAAGAAAGGCGATTCCAGCAGCTAAATAGGAAAGGGTTCTTTACAGTTAGAGCAGTGTGGCGTGCCCTACTACAAGAGGTAGTAATGACAGACACTATAACAGCTTTTAAGGGCTGATTTCCTCGATACACATATTAGTGACGAAATGTACATTTGGTAGAGAAAGGTTGAACTTCATGGACCTTGGTCTTTTTTCATCCTATCTAACTATATGTTTTGTCAAAACCTACATCAAAGTCTGACAAAAGCATGTGGGCAAACACGTTTTAGTCTGATGAGATAAAGGTTGAACTTTTTGGGCATAGTTACAACAGGTACGTTTGGTGCTAAGTCAAAACTGGGCATCACCAAAAGAACATCATGCAGGCAGCATTATGCTTTCGGGCTGTTTTTCGGCAGCAGGAGATAGGGCTTTAAGCCTGGGTCTCACATAGCGATACACCAGCGATCCCGACAATGATCAGGATCGCTGGTGTATCGCTACATTATTGCTGCTGAGCTGCCAAACAGGCAGCGATCAGCTCAGGGACACTGCGGGAACATCGCTTAGTTACCCGCAGTGTACCTTGGATAACAGCGCCCTGATGCAGGGAGCTGGTAACCAAGGTACACATCGGGTTTCCAGGCGCTGCGCGGTGCCTGGAAACCCGCTGTGTACCTTGGTTACCAGCTCCTGCATCAGGGCGCTGCTATCCAAGGTACACAGCGGGTTTCCAGGCACAGCCCCTCACCTGGAAACCTGCTGTGTACCTTGGTTACCAGCGAATCGCTGGTCTCCCGCCTGTCACGCAGCGATGCGTGCCTGTCAGCGGGAGACCAGCGATCCCCAGCAGGGGGGCTGATCGTCGCTGAATGTCACACACAGCGATATCGCTGGTAAGCTCGCTGCTGCGTCACAAAACTAGTGACTCAGCAGCGATCTCGCTAGCGAGATCGCTGTGTGAGACGGGGGCTTTAGTCGAGGTGGAGGTAATTAAGAACAGTTCCAAGTATCAGTCAATTTTGCAACAAAACCAGACTACAGTCATGGCCAAAAGTTTTGAGAATGACACAAATATTAATTTTTACAAAGTCTACTGCTTCACTTTTTCTAATGGCAATTTGCATATACTCCAGAATGTTATAAAGAGTGATCAGCTTAACAGCAATTACTTGCAAAGTCAATATTTGGCTAGAAAATGAACTTTATCCCCCAAAACACATTTCAACATCATTGCAGCCCTGCCTTAAAAGGACCAGCTAACCTCTTTTCAGTGATTGCTCCATTAACACAGGTGTGGGTGTTGATGAGGACATGGCTGGAGATCAATCTGTCATGATTAAGTAAGAATGACACCACTGGACACTTTAAAAGGAGGCTGGTGCTTGGCATCATTGTTTCTCTTCTGTTAACCATGGTTATCTCTAAAGAAACACGTGCAGTCATCATTGCAATGCACAAAAATGGCCTAACAGGGAATAGTATCGCAGCTAGAAAGATTGCACCTCAGTCAACAATCTATCGCATCATCAAGAACTTCAAGGAGAGAGGTTCCATTGTTGCCAAAAAGGCTCCAGGGCGCCCAAGAAAGACCAGCAAGCTCCAGGACCGTCTCTTAAAAGTGTTTCAGCTGCGGGATCGGGCTACCAGCAGTGCAGAGCTTGCTCAGGAATGGCAGCAGGCAGGTGTGAGTGCATCTGCACGCACTGTGAGGCGGAGACTCTTGGAGCAAGGCCTGGTCTCAAGGAGGGCAGCAAAGAAGCCACTTCTCTCCAGAAAAAACATCATGGACAGACTGATATTCTGCAAAAGGTACAGGCAGTGGACTGCTGAAGACTGGGGTAAAGTTATTTTCTCTGATGAATCCCCTTTTTGGTTGTTTGGGACATCAGGAAAACGCCTCATTCGGAGAAGACAAGGTGAGCGCTACCACCAGTCTTGTCTCATGCCAACTGTTAAGCATCCTGAAACCATTCATGTGTGGGGTTGCTTCTCAGCCAAGGGAATCGGCTCTCTCACAGTCTTGCCTAAAAACACAGCCATGAATAAAGAATGGTACCAGAATGTCCTCCAAGAGCAACTTCTCCCAACCCTCCAAGAGCAGTTTGGCGATCAACAATGCCTTTTCCAGCATGATGGAGCACCTTGCCATAAAGCAAAGGTGATAACTAAATGGCTCAGGGAACAAAACATAGAGATTTTGGGTCCATGGCCTGGAAACTCCCCAGATCTTAATCCCATTGAGAACTTGTGGTCAATCATCAAGAGACGGGTGGACAAACAAAAACCTAAAAATTCTGACAAAATGAAAGCATTGATTGTGCAAGAATGGACTGCTATCAGTCAGGATTTGGTCCAGAAGTTGATTGAGAGCATGCTAGGGAGAATTGCAGAGGTCCTGAAGAAGAAGGGTCAACACTGCAAATATTGACTTGCTGCATTAACTCATTCTAACTGTCAATATAAGCTTTTGTTACTCATATGTTTGCAATTATATTTCTGTCTGTGATAAAAACATCTGTCAAACACACACATAAAAACCAGAGGGCAGCAGATCATGTGAAAATATAATATTTGTGTCATTCTCAAAACTTTTGGCCATGACTGTACTGCTAAAAAGCTGAAGATGAATTTCTCCTTTCAGAACGACAACAACCCTAAGCATACCTCCAAGTCAACAAAAGATTGGCTTTGAAGATAAAAGTTTTTGGAATGGCACAAACAAAACCAATTCCTGAATCCGGCCGGGGTCACACTTGCGAGAAAATCACACAAGTCTCACATCTAAATACCTGGCACTGCTGCTGGCACTCGGACCAGAGCGTTCAGCTGCATAGAAATACATGCAGCCGCACACTCCGGTCCCGAATGCCGGGTATTGAGGTGCGAGACTTGTGCGAATTTCTCGCAAGTGTGACCTTGACCTCCGATTGAAAATCTGTGGGTTGAACTGAAGAGGGCGCTGTACACAGATGTTCTCACAATCTGACAGATTTGGAGCGACTGCAAGGAAGAGTGGGCAAAAATTGCCATTTCTAGATGTGTCATGCCAATAGACTCAGACCCCAAAACACTAAATGCCATCATAAATTCAAAGCGCACTTCAACAAAGTATTATTATTGGGTATGCATGTTCATACAACCACATTATTTTCAGTTCTTTATTTTTCAATTTCCAGGCAAAAAGGTTTCAGTTTATTTTTAAAAGCCCCACTCTGGTGTTTTTTTATTGCAGCGCTAGAATGGTGTCACTAATGTAAGTTCCCTGTCCCTCATATTATACTTACCAGCTGCCGTCTTCATCTTTTATCGGCACCACTCTGGTCATCTTCCGCAATTTGTGACTTGCTGGATCACTCCAGTATTTGCAGAAGCGAGACGGAAGTCACTTTTCAATGTAAGTATGAGAACCAGAATGAGGCCAGAACGAGGCTCTCATAGACTTACACTGAGAGTCTGTGACTGTTACCTTTGAATTCCGGTCAGAAGCTGCGGTCACAAGATGATGCTGCGGCGCTGGGAAGAGCTCAAGACTTATTGTCAGGTGAGTTCCGAGAAACATAGTGCCAACATCACAGGAGCAGATCTGGCCCTGGGGGTAAGTGCATGTTTTGGTGTGGCTCCACCATTACTCCCCAGCAACATGCCGGCTGTGTTGGGGTCATACTTGATTCCAAGCTTTCATTCACCCCTCATATCCGATCACTAGCTCGCTCTTGTTATCTGTACCTCAAAAACATCTCTAGAATTCGACCTTTTCTTACTTTCGACTCTGCAAAAACTCTTACTGTTTCTCTTATTCATTTTCGTCTGGACTATTGTAACTCTCTACTAATTGGTCTCCCTCTTACCAAACTCTCCCCTCTCCAATCTATTTTGAATGCTGCAGCCAGAATCATATTCCTCACCAATCGTTTATACCGATGCCTCTACCTTGTGCCAGTCATTACACTGGTTACCCATCCACTACAGAATCCAGTACAAACTTATTACCCTCACCCACAAAGCACTCCATGGCTCAGCACCACCCTACATCTCTTCCCTCATCTCAGTCTACCACCCTACCCGTGCCCTCCGTTCTGCTAATGACCTGAGGTTAGCATCCTCAAAAATCAACCTCCCACTCCCGTCTCCAAGACTTTTCACGTGTTGCGCCAATTCTTTGGAATGCACTACCCAGGTTAATACGATTAATCCCCAATCCCCACAGTTTTAAGCATGCCGTAAAAACGCATTTGTTCAGATTGACCTACCGCCTCAACGCATTAACCTAACTATCCGTGTTGGCCCATTCAAAAGTTTTCTACCATAATCAGGTACCTCGTATTATGTTTTCACCTGCTTTATGCATTTAATAGCACTCTGTGTCTGTACTGTTACATACTTTGGCTATTTACTTGTTCATGCAGAATTACATGAACACCCGATTCTTACACTATGGCTGGTCCGAACAATGAAAGCAATTGTTACCATCTACCCTTTGTATCTCCCCTTTTTCCTCATAGATTGTAAGCTTGTGAGCAGGGCCCTCATTCCTCTCGGTATCTACTTTGATCTGTGTTTATTGTTATGCTGTAATGTCTATTGTCTGTACAAGTCCCCTCTATAATGTAAAGTGCTGCGGAATATGTTAGCGCTATAGAAATAAAATTATTATTATCATTATTATTATGTTTTTATTTTATTTCGGCCACTTTAGCTGTTTCACAAGGAGTGGCCCAGCGGTGGAATACCCCATTAATATACTTCTTGATCGCCGCTTTCTCCTTGAAGTTAAGTTTTCAATGCAATGCTATGACAGTCTCTATGTGAGTCTCATATACTTACAATGAGAAATCGACTTCTGTACAGAAGACATTGTGTGTTATGGTGGATATTGGGTGTAGAAGAGAACCTGCAGTACGCTAATAATGGGATAAAGGCGGCAATTAGAATTTTCATCACGTTTTCCAGTACATGATATGGTAAAAGCAGTTGTGCCGTTCAAAAGTAAAACTCGTCCTGCAAAAAACAAGCCCTCACATGGCCATATTAATGGAAAAAAAAAATTATTGGTCTGGGAAGAAGGGGAGCGAAAAACGGAAATACCCCTGGTTGTTAAGGGGTTAATGTAGCAGTGGCGGTGATCACATTAAGGTGCCTGCTGATTCTCACAGCAGTCATGGAGCGGTTTTGCAGGCCCCACCGCAACTACTATTGCTGTGATTGGCAATTCTGAACAGCCAATCATAGCGATTTCAGTGTGTCAGGTAATGAAATTGCCTGACACACTGATGTCCAGCCTATGATCAGTAGTTTAACAGCACCAATCATAGGCTGGAGCCTAGCAATGACAGCATCACTAGGCCCAGCTTTGATTGGTGTGATTGGACGATGAGGTCGATAGCACCAATCAGTGCACAGACGCGATCTGACCCCACAATGTCGGTCATAGTGCTGTTCTGTCATGCTGTTCTGTGGTGCCATAGACTTTTTGAAGCCTGTGTCATCACTGCTGATGTTGCTACTGCTGTTCCAAAAAAAAGACGTTCCTGATCCTTTAGGCCCTGTGCACATGTTGCGTTTTAGATGCGTTTCCGCTGCGTTTTTCAATGTGCGGAAACGCATCCAACCCGCAGCACACTGCACATGCAATGTAATCCAATAAGAACCACATGTCTGCTGTGCACATGCTGCGGAAAAAAAACGTGCGGTTTCGCCGCGCTTTATTTTCCGCAGCATGTCAATTCTTTGTGCGGAACTGCAGCGGTTTGGCGCCCATTGACTTGCATTGAGTCGGGCACTTCCGCCGCAAAACCGCAGATCTAAAAAAGATCTGCGGTTTTGCTGCGGGTGAAACCGCTGCAGTTCAGGAGGAGGGAAGTGTGTGGGCGGAGTGTGGGCGTGTAGTGTGCGGCGCTGTGTGTGTGGGAGGTGCGTGGGCGTGTATAGTGTGCGGCGGTGCGTGGGCGTGTATAGTGTGCAGCGCTATGTGTGTGGGCGGTGCGTAGGCGTGTATAGTGTGCGGCGGTGCGTGGGCGTGTATAGTGTGCGGCGCTATGTGTGTGGGCGGTGCTGTGCGTTGGCGTGTATAGTGTGTGGGCGGTGCTGTGTGTGGGCGTGTATAGTGTGCGGTGCTGTGTGTGTGGGCAGTGATTGTGTGCCGGTGTCTGCGTGACCGGTGTGCGGGATCGGTGTGCGGGGCTGTGTGCGGGACCTGTGTATGCAGGCATCGTCAGATGGGACTACAAGTCCCATCCGGCTATGCCTGCTACAGTGACAGTGACTGACACATTAGCCAATGATGGGACAGTAGTAGTCCCATCATCCGGCTAATGTGCTGAACGTAAAAAAAACAAACAAAAAAAAAACATACATGACATACAGAACATACAATGACATACAACACATAACATAGAGTATATACTCACCTATTCCCCACGCCATCCATCTGTGTATCGCTCTGCCGCCGGGAGAGAATGACGTCACTTCAGTTCATTCTCTCACGGCA